>CM059425.1:28844086-29444086 GCA_030390025.1 Squalus acanthias | reverse complement strand
CCACTTACAAGCACTCCCAACCCTCACAACATAGCAAACTACAAATTGCCTGTTTGATACTTTCACTGTAGCCTATCCCTGGTGGGTGTTTCCTCCTCATCTGATTCATTATCAGCCTTTGGCTCCTCTCGCTGCTCCGCTACCCAGCTTTTGTTTTTCTTCTGTTGTACAGTCTCTTTTTTTCATTTTCCTGCTGTTTCTTTGATGCTTTTGGTTTCCTACCAATTACTTTCAAAAACATCTTCATTTCCCAATGGTGAAGAATTCATATTTGGGACAATCAAAACCCACTTTATAAAATTTATCCAGTAGACATTTGCAGAAAAATACATATATTTTCTCAAAAGATTTTTTATTTAAATGCATAGAATCTAGAAGCTAAAATGGAATTTCAGGTTAGAAGGCATGTAGTGTCAGCCCTGGCTCAGTGGTAGTATTCTTGCCTCTGACTTAGACAGCATCATGGATTGCCGCCAGTGAACCCCCTTTGTAAGGGGGCTGCATTTAAATAATTAAAAAATAATAACGTGCCTGTTCTTCAGGGGGCCAAGGCTACAAACCCAATCTGGACCCCCAGCCCGGTATGCCTACTGTCACTGATGAATACCGCTCCCTCAGAGGGCCAGCGAATGGCAAATCCCAGCATTGGGTTCCCTTCCTGTGTCAACGGCTCTATAAGGGGTAGGTGGAGGTGGCACCCCTTGCAAAGTTCTGCGAAATCCTGCCGCTAGGCTGGCTAATCTCTGGACCTTCCGGTGCTCTCTCGCTGGATGTACGGCAGGAGAGTGCCAGAGGGGCCAAGGAGTTTAGGCTCCATTGGGCAGTAGGGATGATTTTATTTATGATATAATTCTCGGTTATTCACCTAAAAAAATAAAATTATATTTTTTATTTTAGTCAATGTATCCATCAGATATGGTTTAAGTTCAAACTACACTGGATTCTGAATATAAAAATCAAAATACCCACTTTAGTTCACAATATGTCAGTTCTTTTTTAAAATGTAACCTTTGTCCTTTGAATTCTAAAACTCAGGCAAAAAGGCACATCGTAACCTCTGTAATCTTCTAATTGAAGTTTAACGGGCACTTAAAGCCACTGTGTAAAATGCACCAGTATTTTAAGAGGATTAAAGGGATTAAAATCCCTGACAGACAAAACAGCATTTTGTTCCAATATAAATTGAGAAAGAAGTAATATTTTAATGAATGGTGAAGTGGTCATGAGAAGGAGCCATTTAAAAGAGTCATTAGCTGTTGCAACCAAGTTAGAAGATGGTATTAAAAGCATTACTCACCCTACATGGGCTACTGAAATCCATTGCTTTATGCTTGGATTGGATTATTGCTAAGGTACAGTACAGGGTCTACAGAGAGGATTATCAACTGGCAGAATTGGCATACAATATTTCAATCACAAGTGAAGCTGACCAAGTGACCAGTGACCAATTCTGGCCTCTTGAGCATCCCCGATTTTAATTGCTCCATCATTGGCAGCCTTGCCTTCAGCTGCCAAGGCCCGGAGCTAAATCCGAAACCTCTCTTTCCTCCTTTAAGACGCTCCTTAAAACCTACCTCTGTGACCAAGCTTTTCGGCATCTCCTTACGTGGCTGGATGTCAACACTCCTGTGAAGCGCCTTGGGATGTTTTTCTACGTTAAAGGCGCTATATGAACACAAGTTGTTGTTGTTGTTGAGTGACGGAACCAAACAACAACAACGGGTTGGTTTAATGCGTCGTTTTAAAATTCCCACCGCATGTTCGGTTGATACAACTCAGGTATTCTTGAAAGTTTCTGTTCAACTTCAAAGCCAATGTGCGAATAAATCAATGTAACCCCTTTATGTCATTGCTGTCACCAAACCTAATGTGTTACCTAGTTGTCTGTGAGCAGACATATATATGCTAGCAGTGGTGGGTGATTTCCTATAGCTGCTCTGTGCAGTAACATCATAAGCACATGTGGGAGGATATTTTCTGATCACTAATTCAATTTGCTCTTTTGGAACGTATTTCTGATTTCACTAGAAACAACAACCAAAGGAAATGCCTCTGCATTCACTTATGATGGCACTACTAATAGTGATGGACATCGTCCCCGTAGCTTTATTTAAGTCGTTGCTTTAAATTAAAATAACAACAGAGAGAAACAGAGTTAGCGTTTCGGGTCGAGGACCCTTCGTCAGGACCTCAACCCGAAACGTAAACTCTGTTTTTCTCTCTCCTCGATGCTGCCTGACCTGCTGAGTGTTTCCAGCATTTCCTGTTGTTATTTCAGATTTCCAGCATCTGCAGTATTTTGCTATTGCTTTAAATTAAATCTTGTGATGTATTTCAGTCCTCAGTTTTCTATTATTTTCTCTCTCTTTTAGGCCCCTGTGTGCCATGAATAGTTTGCTGCTGATACTCTGCTCTTTCTCTTCTCCTCTTTCTCCACCCCCACACTCCTAGTTCGCGCTGATTTTTTTGTACTCTTCCCCCCCCCCCGACCCCTCATTAGTTCATACAAGCATTCTCCTCCCCCTCCCTCTTCCCCTCTACCACAGTGACGTGGTGTAAATTCACCTTTTATACCTGTGCGTAGTATTGTGGAGCAATGCGTATGTGGTGATTCACTGAGTATTCTGGAGGGCAGGGTCAGGTGTGTGGCGATAGGTTGCATTATTTCTAAGGTATTTTTATGTCATATGTCCACATGTCTAACCATATTAAATCAGTTATGCTCATAGGCCTGTATTCATGGCTGATTTAGAACTGTTGGCTTTTTTGGGCCTGTGTCAACTTTTTTGAAGCTGTTCGTCAGCTTTCCTGAGTTTTCTAGGTTGATGAATTTGCTAGCTTGATAACCAAATTACAGTTTGACTGTGACCTTGGATTCCTCTGTCCTTGAATCTCATTAGCACTACCAGCAATGCCAAGACCTAATTAATGCATTAGACAGGGAACTGATGAGAGAAAAGGGCTTCCCTCTACAAAAGTGGTTCGACTCCAGCCTAACCACCACTCATTGTGGGTCATTTTAACTTAACTCTGGTTTCACACCCTGCCCAATATTACTCTACATTGACTTCAATGGACAGTAAAATCGAGAGGGATGTCAAACCAGTGTTGCATCCGATCCCCTGAGTCTCCCGATGGGCGGCTTAGGTTAAACTTGACCCCGTAGCTCCAACCTTTTTATGCTGGTCGATGTCAATATACTGATACGAGCGACTGGAAAAAAGGTTGTTGCTTCCGATTTACCATCCAACAGTTGGTTGCAACACTAGAGATGATTTCATTTCTGAACCAGGAGCTGAACGCAGAGGCCTGGAGTGTCCTCCGTGGGCGCAACCGGGAAGTTGGGCCAGAAATTGCGCCCGAATCTACGCCCGTTTTGCCGATGTCAGATTGCGGCCAAGTATCCTCGTGACCTGGTTACCGTAAACCCGAACATCAAAGAACCCGTGAGTCAGCGCAATGTCCAAGCTTGGTTGAAACGTAATTGGAACAGAGCCAATGGGGCCTCGAGGAGTGAGAGTGGAGGGCGATAAAAGTCAGGGCAAGAAATTCCTTCAGAGGAGGCTGGGGATGGCAAGGTAAGCACCTTGGTGTCTTTTAAATTGCTCTGTAGAGTCTGAATTATCTCAAATTTTTTCCTTCTTGCCCATGACTGACTACTGAATCAGAGGAGAAGGCTGCCAGGAAGAGGGCCTTCAACTTCGCTGGCGAGGACCTTCAAGCCCTCTTGGATGAGGTGGATGGGAATCGTCAGCAGCTGATCAACCCTGGGCTCTCTGACCCTGCGTGGACAGAACATGGTGGAGCTACTGGGCCACTGCACCATTGTGGCCGCAGTAGTGGCCGAGGTTGGGGTGAGGGAGGAAAAAGTCTACAACCAGGTGAGTACCATCCGTTTGCTGTTCATTAACGTTCCGGTGCAGGATGGTGGTTGGCTCTCGCAGCGCAGGATCTTCTGCCTGTATTGGCTCTTCCTCTGAACAAGCGCAATTGTAGAATACTCGCATTTGAGAGCTGGGGGTGTGGCCAATTTTGTGGGCAGAGCTTCCTTTGAACGTAGGAGTTAATGTACGGACGTAAAACATCGAGGATACTTGGACTTGTTTGAATTTTTGCATGTAACTCACATACACACAAAATTCCGCGATCTTTTAAGCCACGTGACTTGTTAGTTCTCAGATTACACGTCTCTGTGGGGGCGGGGGGGTCAAATGAGGAAAGAAAGAAAGACTTGCATTTATATAGCGCCTTTCACAACCACCAAAGCGCTTTACAGCCAATGAACTACTTTTTGAAGTGTAGTCACTGTTGTAATGTAGGAAATGTACAGAATGCTACATGAGAGGTAAAAGTGCTAGGAAAGGCTTAATTGATTTAAAGTGACTTCAAGTTTGAAGTTAGTCACTTTTATTCCTGCTATATTTTCAAATGCTAGTAAACATTTTTTTTTTACCTTGATGTCTGGAGACTCTTCCTTTATCTCACAATGTGGCCAGAGGTAAGAATTAGCCAGGATAAGTGGAAGATTCCTACCATGTTATGTTACATGCGCGAGCACTCTTTTTGAAACTGTTAAAAACAATATTTCACTGAACAACAAAGAATAAAAACCAATTTCTTTAATGTCAACTGCCTGCGAACACAGCACAGAGAGCTATTCCTGCATTATTTGCTTTGATGTTTTGTGTACACTGCCAAGGGATACCTACTTCAATAAATTCTAAACCAATGTGGCTGTTAGTTCTGTGAAAATTGCATTGCTCACACTAACACGCAACCTTCAGAGCTTTAATGAAAAGATCTTCCTGTTTCAATTCTATGTATGAAAAGTAAAATTGCCAACAATAATTGGTTATTCGTTGTAGTGTGCTTCGATGGCCAGTTTGTACCTTGCTGATTCTCGTTGTTAGTAGATATTGCTCACGTAAATGTCTGCATGGCAGATGGTTCTGAAGCTCACCTAAGGGCACAGCCTCACTCATTAGGGAGTAGAAACAAACTATGCACCATTCCTGCTGCAATGATGTTTTTATAATGTGGTGATGTGTTTTAATGAAATTCGGCCGTCGCATTGTAGTATTTGAGAACATTTTTTAGTCAGAAAGTTTTGGGCAGATAACCATTTTTCTGTCCTCGGTTTGGGCCTGTCACTTTGAGCAGCTTCATAGGAACAGGAGTAGACCATTCAGCCCCTCGAGCCTGTTCCGCATTCAATTAGATCATGGCTGATCTGTACCTCCAGTCCATTTACCTGCTTTGGTTCCATATCCCTTCATACCCTTTCCCAACAAAAATCTATCGACCGCGGTTTTGAAATTTTCAATTGACCCCCAGCCTCACAGGCTTTTTGGGGGAGAGAGGTCCAGATTACCATTACCCTTTGTATGCAGAAGTGCTTCCTGACGTCACTCCTGAACAGACTAGCTTTAATTTTAAGGTTATGGCCCCTTATTCTGCACTCTCCCACCAGAGGAAATAGTTTCTCTCTATCTATCCTACCCAATCACAATCGTCATAACCATGCAGGTTGCCCACAGAAACGGAATTTGCTCCCGTCAGATTTTACGCTGTTCCTGGTATGCTTAATTCACTCGTATACTGGGCAGACCAAATCAAATACAACTGGCTGAGTTCTCATAGGAAAATCATTGCCTTTTTTTTAGCTTGAGATTCGGGTTTCTGCCTTGCCAAGCTCTCGTGCCCAGGTGCTTGATGATAATCTGCCTTGTTTTTCTTTAAAGCTTAACTTCCTTAAGAACCAATAACAAACTTTACTTTACTGTTTGTGTGACATAATTATAGCTACACGGTGGCATAGTGGTTAGCACTGGTGCCTCACAGCGCCAGGGACCCGGGTTCGAATCTGGCCTCGGATGACTGTCTGTGTGGAGTTTGCACATTCTCCCCGTGTCTGCGTGGGTTTCCTCTGGGTGCTCCGGTTTCCTCCCACAGTCCAAAAATGTGCGGGTTAGGTTGATTTGGCTATGATAAATTGACCCTTAGTGTTAGGGGGGGATTAAATATGTGGGGTTACGGGGATAGGATGGGATATGTTAGGGGGAATTAAATACGTGGGGTGACAGGGATAGGGTGGGATATGTGTGAGAAAGCAGGGACAGGGTACTGGATTTGGATGATCAGCCATGATCGTATTGAATGGTGGAGCAGGCTCGACGGGCCGAATGGCCTACTCCTGCTCCTAGTTTCTATGTTTCTATGTAAAGTCTTCCTCCGTAACTGCTCACATGTTGCTAATTTGCAAATCTCTCAAACATATCTTAGGATGTACAGTGGCTTCTTAAATTGAAAGTATGAATGTACATCTATATATATAGCAGCTTCATAAAATGCGAATGTACACTCTTAAGAATCCAATTTTTTTTAAATGAAATCAAAACATATTAGGATCCTATTTACAGTAATATGAAATATTAGTCTATTGGACACTTCAAGCACTCCCTCAAATTATAAAACACTCTTTTTCAGTGAATGAGCCTTGATGGATCTGCGTGTTGCACGTTTGTGAATTACTTTCCACTGTAAAAAATAAAAAATAAACTTATTCAAAGCAGTGAAATGTAAGTTAGCAGAACTATAGACATAGTGCAAGAAATCTATCTGATTGCTCAGTTAGCATAGCAGAAGTATAAAGTTAGTGGGATCCAAATTATTGCTGCTGTGCATTAAATCAATGCCAAAGGCTGAAAGAAGCATTCACCTTGTCAGTGATGCTGTATCACAAGAGTAATGGAATGTGCTGTACTGCACAGTTGTATTGTTTCTATAATACCCTTGGGCTACTGTTGTGAATGTGAATAAAATGTGATAAAATCACATTTTAAAAACTTTAAAAAAAAATACCGATTTCTATGTAGGATATTGTGGGGCCGATTTTCGCTGAATACTTTAGGCGCTAAAGGGGTGGCCAAGCTGGGGTCTTCAGCTGAAACGCCGGTTTAGCCTGCATTTAGCGCAAGACGCCATCTTGGTAAAGGAGTTGAAGGCAGCGCTAGGAACTGACGCCCGGAGGCTGATTGCCACTTAAAATACCTGCTAGAGCTCATTAAAGAGGCTGCATGGCATTTTGGTGGCTCGCACTTCAACTAACGCCCTCTCCTAAGAGTGACCAGCTGTTTGGGAGTGAACACGGCATTGATGTCGATTTCAAGTGGTACTTAAAGGGATACTCACCACTTAAAGGGATACTCACCATTTCATGGTCATTGCTGCTGGAGCTGTGAAGAGGACCTCTGAAACATATGGGGAGACTTTCTGGGACACTTTGTCAAGACTTCACCAACACTCGGGCAACATTTATTCCGGAAAGTCTCTGAGAACTTCACCTAAAAAAATAAGTACTGTGCTACTCCACCAAATTGGACACCTTATAGGAGTCACCAGGAGACAGGGACTGCTTGGTCAGGGGCATCTTGCTAGGGGTCCACGTTGGTTTGGATGAGGAATGGGAGGAGGGCATTATGCCAGGCAGACCAGCACTAGCTGCTGCAGGAGAGAGGGACAGGAGGGAGCGGTGACGCCCTTCCCCCTGCGAGTACAGGACATCCCTCCTCCCCGGGACCTTCTCCACGAGGACCTCCAGTGCCCCATCCGAGCACCTGTGTGCCCTCTCCCTCAGTCCCTGAGCTATCCTATAATGTGCCACTGTGTGCCAGCCAGAGCACGCCACACTTTCAGAGGAAGTGAGTGCATGAAGCCCACATATACTGCTCCACGAAAATTGCAACTATTCAGCACTTGAGTGCTAAACCTGCCGGTTTCTGGTTTAGCACCTCCAGTCAAGTTCAAACAATGGTAATCAGCAATTAGGACCAACATTGTGTGCTAAATCTGGACTTTGGCCTAGAAATTGGACAAGGCCTGAAAACGATGCGGGGATTGCGATGTGCGACTTACCCGCGCCCATTCCTTCCGATGCAGGCAGCACGCAAACTTCGTGCAGCCTGCTAATTTAATGATAGTAACGTGCAGCCCAGCGCTGAACGCACTGTTGAGTGGCTGCACACCTCAGCAGGGGGCACAAGTTCGTACGAGGCGAGCACCTCTTTAAGATCGCCTGCACTACTTAAAGCCAGCCTGCACCTCTTAAAGAGGAGATGCATTCTGGCTGGAGCAGGTGCTGCAAGTGGCTGAGGAAGACATTCTGAGTAGGAACAACACTGACAAATGGCACAACAGGGCAGCGAGCATGCTCCAAGTTTTTCAGACACAGCACTGGAGGCCTTGGTGCAGGGAGTGGACAGGAGGAGAGAGGTTCTCTATCCACAGGAGGCCCTCCAGACAAACTGTGAGAAGGCAATGGGAGCAGACAGCCACTGCGATCAATGCCAGCAGTGTAGCCCCGAGGACCTGGATGCAGTGCCGCAAGAAGTTTAATAACCTCACATGAGTGGTCATGATCAGTGAATTCATCAGTGGAGTCCATCATTAAGGATGAAATAGCGGAGCACTTAGCAAATGGGGACAGGATAGGACAGAGTCAACATGGATTTACAAAGGGTAAATCGTGCTTGACTAATCTATTGGAATTTTTTGAGGGAGTAACTGGTAAAATAGATGGGGGAGAGCCAGTAGATGTGGTGTACCTGGACTTCCAAAAGGCCTTCGACAAGGTCCCACATAAAAGATTAGCATGGAAAATTGAAGCTCATGGGATAAAGGGGAAAGTATTGACGTGGATAGAGAACTGGCTGTCAGATAGAAAACAGAGAGTTGGAATAAACGGCTCATTTTCTGAATGGCAGGCAGTAACAAGTGGGGTACCACAGGGATCTGTCCTGGGTCCCCAGCTGTTCACAATTTACATTAATGACCTGGATCAGGGAGTCGGATGCAGCATTTCCAAATTTGCAGACGACACTAAACTAGGAAGGGGGGTGGGCTCAGAGGAGGAGACCAGGAAGCTCCAGAGCGATTTGGACAGACTGGGTGATTGGGCGGATAAATGGCAGATGCACTATAATGTGGACAAGTGCGAAGTTATCCACCTTGGGTGCAGGAACGGGAGGGCAAATTATTATTTAAATGGCAATAAATTGGGAGAGGGGGAAGTACAGAGAGACCTGGGTGTTCTTGTACACCAGTCACTGAAGGCGAGCATGCAGGTGCAACAGGCGGTCAAGAAGGCAAACGGTATGCTGGCCTTCATAGCAAAAGGGTTGGAATACAGGAACAGGGATACCTTGCTGCAGCTGTACAGGGCACTGGTGAGACCACACCTCGAGTACTGTGTACAGTTTTGTTCGCCTCATCTGAGGAAAGATGTTCTTGCCATGGAGGGGGTGCAGCGGCGATTCACCAGGCTGATACCAGGAATGGCGGGATTGACCTATGAGGAGAGACTATGTAGTTTAGGGATGTACACACTGGAGTTTAGAAGATTGAGAGGGGACCTCATAGAAGTGTATAAAATTCTGACAGGTCTAGACAGACTAGATGCAGAAGGAATGTTTCCCTTGGCGGGTGAGAACAGAACTAGAGGACATAATTTAAGGATAAGGGCTAAACCATTTAGGACAGAAATGAGGGGGGAATTTCTTCACTCAGAGGGTGGTGAACCTGTGGAACTCATTGCCACAGAGGGCAGTGTACGCCAGCTCATTAAATATATTTAAGAGGGAATTAGATATATTTCTACAGGCAAAAGGGGTTAAGGGTTACGGAGAGAAGGCGGGGACGGGATACTGAATTGGAGGATCAGCCATGATCTCATTAAATGGTGGAGCAGGCTCGAAGGGCCGGATGGCCTACTCCTGCTCCTATCTTCTATGTATCTATGTATCTATGTAACTAAACCACTAGGCTCAGACACTGCTCAATTCACGCCACCCCCCCCTCCCCACTCACCTACCAACAATCTCTATCAATCACGACTTTATACCTCACATTCATAGCTTCACCTCATCCTCACACACTTAACACTGCTGCAAGCCTCACACCCACATCTCACACCCTGCACACATTGCCAGCTATTCAACTATGACAGGCACATCACCCAACCACATTACACCACACTCACTGACCCACTTCCCTCTCTCTTGCAGGACAAGCTGGCTCATAACCGGAGGCAGCAGGGGCTACCCGCAGGGAGACAGGCATGCCTGCATGACCTAACCCCCGTGGAGGAGACGGTGCTGGAGATTATCGGAGTGGCCAGCAGCGGGGCTGAAACCATTGAAGATGACGGTATTCTCATACCTAATTCTCCTTCTCACATCCCACTTGCCCCTCATCCCACAATCTCTCCTGATTTAAAAGCTGCAGACGGTGTAAGCATGCACTCTTGCTTTCCTCCCCCGCTCCTCACCGCAACCCTACCCTTGTGCCTTTCTCCTTTCAAGAACTGCAACCTGGCCAGGCAGTGGTGGAGGAGCAAGAACTGGAAGAGGAAGAAAGCAGTGATGCTGAAGACACAGCGCCGTCACTCGATTTCACACTCGCAGCCACCAGCTCAGATACTGACACTCCGCGTACTTTAGAGGGTAGCTTGGAGGTGGGATCTGCATGTGGTGAGACACCAGGCACAAGTGGGCTGCAGCCAGGGCAGGGGGCAAGGGTAGTGCAGGTGCCAGCTCCCCGGAGGGCGAGGTCACACATGAGCTCTGCTGCAGAGGACTCAGTTGAGGACTTCGATGGGGCGGCCTACAGAAGAAGGCTGATGGCTATGCACAACAAAATGCTTGGTGCATTGACAGGCCTGCCAGAAAGCCTGAGTGCAATATCAAGGAGCATGGAGGAGTCTGGCACCAACCTT
This sequence comes from Squalus acanthias, assembly GCA_030390025.1. Classification (NCBI taxonomy): domain Eukaryota; kingdom Metazoa; phylum Chordata; class Chondrichthyes; order Squaliformes; family Squalidae; genus Squalus; species Squalus acanthias. The sequence continues at coordinate 29,433,315 of CM059425.1, read as the reverse complement.
GCACAGGGATTTGTGCAGAGCTTGGAGCCCATCCTTTCCAGCATGGAAGTGATGGCCAACTCCATTAGCGCACTTGTGGACCCAACCATGGTGCAGTGTCTGATGGCCAATGTCTCAGCTTGCATTGCAGCACAAGCAGAAGCCACCCAACATCTGAGTGCTGCAGTGGAAGCTCAGACTTCTGTCATGCAAGCTTAGACTGCCGACATCATGGCTGTGTTTACCAGTGTGGAATGGGGCTTGCAGGGTGTCACAGCAGACCAGTAATCTGTTCTCTAACAGATTACTAGGAATGCTGAGGTGCTGCCCCGGGGGAGTGGCAGTGGCTCCGTGGAGCACGAACCTCCTGTTCTCTCTCAGGAAGACGCCATTTGTTCTCCCACCACTGCCACTCCGCCAGTGCCCTTGCTTTTGCCTGTCAGCCAGCCAGCCCGGATTGCTGCTGCCCATGCTGAGATGGTGCAGTCCAAAGCCAGGCCTTCTCGGCCCAGAGCTGTTCGAGGTCGTCCTGCAAGGCCATCTGCAATCTCCCCCACTGAAAGTCAGCAGCCTTCCACCAGCCAGGCTGCAGCAACTAGGGTAGCACTGCATAGGAGCACTAGGACAGGCAAAGGCTCGTGGAAGACAGGTACTAAGGGAATGCACTAGGGTGATTAGTTGACTTTGGTATGTAATATTGGATGGATTGATTTACAAATTTGGTTTGGAATGCTTGTTTTTTGGTGGCTTTTAGTGTAGCATTGTGGCCAAGAGGAAGCTGTGATGGTCAGTAACAGAGGGAAGGTAAGGTGTGGGACTGTTGGTGATTGGGGAATTGGGGTTGTGTTCACTGGTCCCGCAGTCAGATGAGCCTGGCCAGAAAGGAGTTGTGTTGGTTGCCTCCTCCCCTCTTCCTCTTCCTTTGCCTCTTCCTCTTCCTCCTCAGCTGGTTGCCATATGCCTGGTGGCAAGGGCTGGGCCCATATGATGGCGAGGTTGTGCAGCATGCAGCAGAGCATCACGAATCTTGAGATGCGCTCTGGTGAGTACTGCAAGGCTCCTCCAGAGCGGTCCAGGCAGTGGAAGCATTGTTTAAGGACCCCAATGGTCTGCTTGATCACATTCTGTGTGGCAGCATGGCTTTTGTTATATGCATGCTGCCCATGTGTTCTTGGGCAGCATGAAGTCATGAACCAGGTGGTTAGCGGATAGCCCTCGTCGCCCAGTCGCCACTCTCTGGTTTGTCGTGGTGGCTCAAATGTGGATGGTACAGCGGACCGCCGCAGAATGAAGGTATCATGACTGCTGCCAGGATACCGAGCATTGACCTGCATGATGCGCTGAGTATGGTCGCACACCAGCTGGACATTGAAGGAGTGAAATCCCCTTCCAGCTGCAGTACATCTCTGAATTCGACGTGTGTGGAGTCAATGGCACCCTGCACCATGGGGAAGCCTGCTATCCTGGCGAAGCCACATGCTTGCTCTCCTGTTTCTCTCTGGCCAGAGAGAAGGAAATGTATTCACCTCTCTTTGGATACAGAGCCTTTGTGACCTCCCTTATGCAACAGTGCACGGCAAACTGGGAGATGTTGGATATATTGCCCGGAAGGAGGCTGATGCATAAATTTCATGGCCACGCTCACCTTCACAGCCACTGGCAATGTCGTCCTCACCCTGCTGAGGCTGCAGTTCTACCTGCAACAGATGGCAGATTTCGGTGAGCATCTCCTTAGTGAAGCGGAGAAGTCGCAAACACTGTTCCTTGCTGAGGTTGAGGTAGGAGAATTGCTCCCTGAAGACCCTGAGTGGATATGGCCTCCAGCTGAGAGCCCTCCTCCCCCTCCTCCCCCTCCGCCTCCTCCTCCTCCTCCACCTCCTCCTCTGCTTCCTCCTCCTCCTCCTCCTCCTCCTCCTCCTCTGCTTCCTCCTCCTCCTCCTCCTCCTTCACCTCCTCCTCCTCCCCCTCCTCCTCCTCCTCTGCTTCCTCCTCCTCTGCTTCCTCCTCCTCCTCTTCCTCCTCCTCTGTTTCCTCCTCCTCCTCCTCCTCCTCCTCTGCTTCCTCCTCCTCCTCCTCCTCCTTCACCTCCTCCTCCTCCCCCTCCTCCTCCTCCTCTGCTTCCTCCTCCTCTGCTTCCTCCGCCCCTCCTCCCCCTCCCCCTGCTCCTCCTCCTCCCCTTCCTCCTCCTATTCCTCCCCCTCCTCTTCCTCCTCCTCCTCCTCCTATTCCTCCCCCTCCTCCCCTCCTCCTCTTCACCCTCCTCCTTCATCTCCTCCTCCTATTCCTCCCCTCCTCCCCTCCTCCTACCCTCCTCCTCCTATTCCTCCTCCTCCTCCTCCCCTCCTCCTCCTTCCTCCCCCTCCTCCTCCTCCCCATCCTCCTCCCCTCCTCCTCCTATTCCTACCCCTCCTCCTCCTCCTCCTATTCCTCCCCCTCCTCTCCTCCTCCTCCTCCTCCACCTCCTCCTCCTATTCCTCCCCTCCTCCTCCACCTCCTCCCCCTCCTCCTATTCCTCCCCCTCCTCCTCCCCCTCTGCCTCCTCCTCCTCCTCTGTCTCCTCTTCTGCTTCCTCCTCCTCCACCTCCCCTCCTCCTCCTCCGCCTCCTCCCCTCCTCCCCCTCCTCCTCCTATTCCTCCCCCTCCTCCTCCTCCACCTCCCCTCCTCCTCCTTCTCCTCCTCCTCCTCCCCCGCCTCCTCCTCCACCCCTCCTCCTATTCCTCCTCTTCCTCCCTCCCCTCCTCCACCTCCTCCTCCTCCACCTCCTCCTCCCCCTCCCCTCCTCCTATTCCTCCTCCTCCGCTTCCTCCTCCCCCTCCTCCTCCTCCTCCCCCTCCTCCTCATCTCCCCTCCCCTCCTCCTATTCCTCCTCCTCTGCCTCCTCCTCTTCCTCCCCCTCCCCCTCCTCCCCCTCCCCTCCTCCTATTCCTCCCCCTCCTCTTCCTCTGCCTCCTCCTCTTCCTCCTCCTTCTCCTCCTCCTCCTACTCCTTCTTCTTCTCCTCTCTCTGTCATGCTACAGGCCAAGGGCGATACAAACTACTGTACCCATGTCTGGGAGCAAGTGGTCTGAGCAGAAGCCTTGAAGTAATCTGCCACACCACTCCCTGGAGAGTTCAGCAACTTCAAATAAGATAACAAACTACCAAACACTTCTACAAACTCACCAAGAGCCACTAGAAATCAATCAGCAACTAACCTGAAAGCAGTTGATGATCCCTTTAAATAGTACTGGTGGGTGTGGGGGTGGGGGGGGGGGGGGGGGGGGGCGGTCCTTCCTGCTGCTGAATGCATGTTCAGCTGTGTGTGTTTGAGAGAGGGAGTTGGCTGGAGCATTGAGGTTGAAAATGGCCACATTGGCATCAAATCACCGTTACACACTGACTGACGTCACGATCTGCCTACTCTGCATAATTCCGGCGCACGCTCCCAGCGCCCGCACTAACGACCACACAAAAATGGCATCTGGTGTGGCCTGCATCAGAAGTGTGCGCGCGCAGCGTGGGCACCATTTTGGACCCGAAACGGCACCCATAGCGCCAAAAAACCGGGTGCTACAGAGCCGAATTTCGCAGCCTTTCAAACAGTCTGGTCTTACGAGCACTGTATCTATTTAGCGCCTGTTTTCAACCTTTGGCCAAAATAACCCCCTGTGACTTCTATTGACTCATCACACAGATAGCACAACTGCCATCCCACCATTCCTCACGGGTTTTGAAAGTGATGACTCCTGTATTTTGTCAAATGTCAAAACCTGCCTTGGGTTACAAGAGTGATGAGTTGACAGTAATGCTCGTAGCACAGGAGTCTGACATTAGATAGCCACTAATAGGACATAGTAATAAACAAAAGCTTCCTTTCAATCTCCAGTGAGCCAGTGATTGTGACAGGGATATGAGCGTTTTAACAGAAGTTGTACTTCATAAAAGACAGGTGTTTGCTTTCTAAGCTCTCTCTCATTATATAGTTGATGCAAAGATTTTGCTTGGAAATTATGTTGTGAAATATTATATCAATCTTAATGCATTCATATCAAATTCATATTTTAGCAGTAGTAACATCTCTGTTAAAATAGTGGACAGAGGAATTTGCTGCAAATTTGTTTCTATGATAATATTGCTCTAGTGATTTCCACGCTATAATTTCTTGCAACTAATCAGTAAAGGTTTCAACCAATCAATGCATAAATACATTCTGATTGTGTTTTATTGTAGAATCTCTTGTCTTGTTTGGTGCTGTTACAAATTTCGGGTCTGCCTTAGATAATGGGCCGTATATTCCGGTGCGTACACACCCGTAGGGACATCGGAAATGCCGGTTTCAGGCATGCGAAGCGCATGCGCTGAAAACCGGTATTTCCAATCTGTCAAGAATGCTCTTGACAGATCGGACGCCTGCCCGAGAGAAGGGCCTCTGCGGGCAGATAGTTCTGCTTTCTGGAGAACCTCCGCCCGCAGAAAACTTACGCCTAAGAGTTGAAAAAAAGTTTTTTAAAAATTTAAATTTTTTTCACTGATTTATAATTTAAAAATACTTTTTAAAAAAGGTAAGTTTATTTTTAGCCCTGTAAAAAACTTAAATTTTTTTTTCAAAAAATTAAATTTTTGTTTAAAATATTTAATTTATTGTAATTTCAACTCATTTTAAAAATGTGATATTTATTTTAAATTTATTTAATGTTTTACTATGTTTTTGGGGTGATCTCCATTCATATATTTGACAGGTCTATCTGTCAAGTGTATGAAGGGAGATTCCCTTCTCCTATTGGCTCCCCATGGCCCACATGATCCCAGGGACGCTTGCGAACTGCATGCGCCTCTGGGATATGCAGGCCCTGTGCATTTCGAGCTTGGCGAGGCCCAGGAGCGGAAGTATACGCACCTCGAGATCCCTCAGGTAAATCCGTAGATTTTTTCCAGATCGGAGGCCTTCGCACGCAGGAAGCCTCTGATCGGAAAATACGGCCCATTATCTTGGGTTCAGCAGTGCTAATCAGTCCGGTAAGTGGTCCCCATGTCTTACGTTCAGGAGTGTGCCCGTACTGCCCAATATCTAAACATACAATAGCATAACCTAAATGAGGGGGGAGGCAAACAATCGTACTTCTTTGTGATCTGAACTGGATATCATGGGGTAGAAATTACATAGTGCCGGCACGCCAGTGTGAACTGGGACCAGGGAACAATCCCTGCGCCATAACAGGTAGGCCCGAGGCCTGATCGAAATTGGGCCTCGGGCCTCATTTACATCAGACCTGTGAGCTGTGAACACCTGCTGCGCATCCCCAGGTAACTCGCCAGTGAAGTGGACATCAATGCCGCGTTGCTGTAACGCTGACAACGACCCTCAGGTTGACCCTGGGAGGAGGTTGGAACGGCCTACTGGGGTGCGGGGCGGGTTGGGTGATTGTGATACCTATGGAGAGGGCAGAGCACTCCAGCTCCTACTGACTTCCCTGGAAGGATTTATTTATTTACTTTTTAAAAAAGAATTGGCAACTGCAGGGTGTTGAAGAATCCTGAGTGGGGTGGGCCATATTTTGGGAGAGTAAAGCCGGAAAATAGCACTGTGTCAAATCGGCTTTCCTGAGGGGTCTAAATTCAGTGCAGGCAGAAAGAGCCTTCTGCGCTAAAATTTCATTTTCTAAATCGAACAATAGATAAATCCAATTAAATATAGGAGATTTTACAAAACACTCCTCCTGATTTACAGGATGTCACCTCTGAGATATGAGCATCGCATGTCTGCCTCTCAATGAAGCAAATGAGTTCTTTAGATCAAAGGAGCTATCTGTTAATTAAATCAATGAACCAATCTGATCTAAGGTCAAAGGCACAGTTTGAATGTTCCAGTCAATGAAACAAACAGTTCAGACACTGGCACAGTTACCATCGTTCTCCGCTCCAGATTTGTTCTTTACTCCCACCATTTTAACTCGCATGAAGCTGTTAAAAATAGATTGTGCAGTCAGCCCTTAATTGGGTGAACCTGATCAGAAAGGTCGGCAGAAGTCTGGCACAACCTTGCCATCTAAAACGGGCAGGAGCTTCATTTAAATATTTATTAATGTGAAAACGTGGACGTCATGCAAACCATTACCAGACATTCTGGCACACAGGAAGTCTATTTATAATTATGCCCATGTGAACTGGTTGCTAAGGGTTGCTGGGCAGTGGTAATTATATGCCAGTTTATATAGTGGTCACAGTAATGTTACGGTAAGTGTGATTCGGCCATTTCTTGACCATTTTTCAGTATTTTCTGTTTTTAGGTTCGAATAAACTTTTTCCTTTCATTTTCTTTTGTCCCCAGTCACATTCTGGGCACCAATGGGGTTCCCAATGGGAATCCCCTTATCTGAGGTATTTGGAAGCAGAGGGCGCCCAACGGGGCAAATTCAGGCGGGTCAGTCTGCGTGAGAGTTGCTCTGTGCCCACGTGTCAGTACCTGCACACCCGCATCTACAAACAGAGGTGACCTTATCTCGCTTTGATAGATGCTTAATGCAGGCAGAGGCTCTTATTGCACAAGTAAGCTGGAATAGCAGACCTGATGGCACCCATACGATGTGTAAATGCATGACTATGTTTAAAATTGTACGTTTCCTTAGTAGCACTTGAGTTGGCACTGCATGAAAGAAGGCATGCCAAGTTGAACAGTAGCCAGTATAAACTGACCACATCTGCCAAGATGCCACCAGACATATCTGCAGGCACGGGCATATCTCCCTGGCAACGACCATGGGAAACTGTCTTCATGGGGTCCAAATCATCAGAGAGCCAGAGGCAGAGCTATGCCGTCTGCTGTAAGGACACCTGCACCTATTATGCAGTATAGGACTGTCACATCCAGTGACTAAGCTGTGGCCTGAAACGTAGCTGCACCACCTTGCAGGAATACTGCAATGCCGACCTATGGGGATGGTGCTGCACAGAGGCACAGAGGACCACCCCCTTCATAACCACCTCATGCAGCAAAACTTCCATCAGTAAGCACTAAACAGGGGGCTGAGTGCTGGGCTGCTCCATCATTGGCCTGCAGATGCATTGCTTGGATTTATTTTCCATCCATTTTTTTCCCTGTCACTTCTTCATTTCCTTCCCCCCCCAACGTCCCCCCCCCCAACACCCCACCCACCCTTCCCTTCAGCTGCTAATAGGCTGATATGTCTTCTAAGCCTTTCCAAATCTTTTCAGAATTTCTGTCCCACTTTTCTGACATTCTCTTTTTAAGTGTCCCCATTTTCCATACCCACCATTCATTCACTCCCTGCACTCATACAGATCTGCAACTGGACCTGTGCATAATTATGATAAAATTAGGTTGCAAACAGCACACTCCATTTGTGTCAGTGCAAAAACCGTTTATTTGAACTATTCAGATGTAGGCTGGCCGATACTGGAGTGTAGTGTGATGACATCTCACTAGGTACTGTCTCAGAACGAAATCTGACAAGACTGCGATGTGAAAATCTAGACTAAAGATCTTACAGCCTCCAGTACTGTCTGCCTCTGCTGATGTGGCACTCGGCATTTTCACTAACAGGGTACCTTTTGAGCACGCACTCATTATCCTCTCTGCTTTTTATTGCCACATTTTTTTTTAACTGATTTCAATTCTCAAACTGCCATGCTGGGATTTGAACTCGTATTCAGACTAATGATTATTAGTCTAAGTCTCTGGATTACTAGTCCAGCAACATAACCACTACACCGCTGTACCCAGTCCTGGGCCTTTGAACTCTGTTGGCAGGGTAAGCATTCCTGCGAGCATGCCTCCTTGTTTTGCTTTCCCAGCGGCTCTGTTTGCTCCTTCCTCCCGCCAAAGGTACGGTGCCAGAAGCCCCTTAAGAGTTCGAAACGTTCTATGGCCGCTACGAGCACTTTCGTACAGTCTACGTAGCCAATAACCACGAGGTAATACAAACAAAAAATGTCTCCCAAAACTGTCTAGCGTTTTTACCGGAGAGCCTTGCACTGGGACCGGGAGGCAGAAGCAGGGGCATAACTTCAGGTCTGAAAGGCATCAGAGCCTTATGGCTGCAGATCATTCTGGGGAAAGGAGACTTCACTTACCTGATGTCTGTTTTGATCTTAAATGAGAAGTCGCACAACACCAGGTTATAGTCTAACAGATTTATTTAAAATTACAAGCTTTCGGAGCTATCGCCCCTTCCTCAGGTAGAGTTACAATGAGTGAATCTACAAAAGTTCACAGAATATAAACACAGAAACTGCAGAGATACAATCTTTCAGTCCTTACATCAAAGACACACCAAGAGCACAGCCAAAACAATGAGATGTGTCCCAGGGGGTCCAACGTGTCAAATCCTGCTGTCTGCAGTGGGTTTTTTTTTTGGGTTCGTTTTTTGGGTTTGTTTTTTTTGTGTTTGTTTTTTAAAAACTGGAAAGACAGACAATGATGTCAAGTCACGTTCTGTAGCGTGACATGAACCCGATATCCCTATTGAGGCCGTCCTCATGAGTGCAGAACTTGGCTATCAGTTTCTGCTCGATGATTTTGCATTGTCGTGTGTCTCGAAGGCCGCCTTGGAGAACGCTAACCCGCAGATCCGAGGCTGAATGCCCTTGACTGCTGAAGTGTTCCCCGACTGGGAGGGAACAATCCTGCCTGGCGATTGTTGCGCGGTGTCCGTTCATACGTTGTCGCAGTGTCTGCATGGTCTCGCCGATGTACCATGCTCTGGGGCATCCTTTCCTGCAACGTATCAGGTAGACAACGTTGGCCGAGTCACATGAGTATGTACCATGTACCTGGTGGGTAGTGTCCTCACGTGTGATGACGGTATCTGTGTTCATTATCTGGCATGTCTTGCAGAGGTTGCCGTGGCAGGGTTGTGTGGTGTCGTGGTCGCTGTTCTCCTGACAGCTGGGTAATTTGCTGCGAACGATGGTACTTTTGAGGTTAGGCGGCTGCTTGAAGGCGAGTAGTGGAGGCGTGGGGATGGCCTTAGCAAGGTGTTCATCGTCATTGATGACATGTTGAAGGCTGCGAAGAACATGGCGTAGTTTCTCCGCTCCGGGGAAGTACTGGACGACGTAGGGTACTCTGTTGGTTGTGTCCCGTGTTCGCCTTCTGAGGAGGTCTATGCGGTTTTTCGCTGTGGCCCGTCGGAACTGTCGATCGACGAGTCGAGCGTCATATCCCGTTCTTACGAGGACATCTTTCAGTGTCCGTAGGTGTCCATCGCGTTCCTCCTCATCTGAGCAGATCCTGTGTATTCGCAGGGCTTGTCCATAGGGGATGGCTTCTTTAACGTGGTTAGGGTGGAAGCTGGAGAAGTGGAGCATCGTGAGGTTGTCCGTGGGCTTGCGGTAGAGTGAAGTGCTGAGGCGTCCGTCTTTGATGGAGATTCGTGTGTCCAAGAATGAAACCAATTCTGAGGAGTAGTCCATGGTGAGTTTGATGGTGGATGGAACCTGTTGATGCTATCGTGTAGTCCTTTCAGTGATCCTTCGCCGTGGGTCCAAAGGAAGAAGATGTCGTCGATGTATCTGGTGTACAGCGTTGGTTGGAGGTCCTGTGCAGCGAAGAAGTCTTGCTCGAACTTGTGCATGAAGATGTTGGCGTATTGGGGTGCGAATTTGGTCCCCATGGCTGTTCCGTGTGTTTGGGTAAAAAACTGGTTGTCGAAGGTGAAGACATTGTGGTCAAGGATGAAGCGGATGAGTTGTAGGATGGCGTCTGGAGATTGGCTGTTGTTGGTGTTGAGTACTGAGGCTGTCGCAGTGATGCCGTCATCGTGGGGGATATTGGTGTAGAGTGCCGATACGTCTATCGTGGCGAGGAGTGTTCCTGGTTCAACTGGTCCATGGGTGCTGAGTTTCTGCAAGAAGTCTGTAGTGTTGCGACAAAAGCTGGGGGTTCCCTGTACGATGGGTTTCAGGATGCCCTCGACGTACCCAGAGAGGTTCTCACACAGGGTTCCGTTGCCTGATACGATAGGGCGTCCGGGTGTGTTGGCTTTGTGTATCTTTGGGAGGCAGTAAAAGTCTCCTACGCGGGGAGTACGTGGGATGTTTTGAAGGTCTGGTTCGAAGGTCTTGATCAGTCTATTGAGTTGGCGGGTGTGTTCTTTGGTCGGATCTGCGGGTAGCTGTCTGTAGTGTTCCTGGTTGTTCAGTTGTCGGTATGCTTCTTTGCAATAGTCCATTCTGTTCTGTATGACGATGGCTCCTCCTTTGTCCGCTGGTTTGATGACGATGTTGCGGTTGGTCTTGAGAGCGTGGATGGCATTGCGTTGTGCTCGGGTGACATTCTGGACTGTCTTGTGAGTGCGGCTGATGAATCTGGCGTTGATGCATTTCCTGACAGCTTGAGCATACCTGTCAAGCTTAGGGCAGCGACCCTCCGGAGGGGTCCAATTTGACTTTTTCTTCTTCGGTTGCTGCACTGCGGTTCCCCCTGTCTGCTGTTCCGGATCATTGATTGTCTCATTGGGTTTGTTGCTGACATCTTGGGATTTGTGGTAGTATTCCCAGATCCTCATTCTCCTGATGAATTCCTCTGTGTCTGCCGCGAGACCGATGGGGTCCATTTTGGTGGTGGGGCAGAACTTGAGCCCTAGGGCGAGAACTTCGATTTCGTCTGGTTGAAGGGTGTGGTCCGACAGGTTGACGATGGACTTCCCTGTGGTTGCAACCGTGGTACCGGGGGAGGCTTGGTTGCAGCTGGTGGTGATGCCGAGTTTCTCAAGCTTCCTGTTCTTGATGCGCATGTAGGAAGCGTAGTTCCGTTGCCTCGTTTGTTTGGCGGTGTCTCGTAGCTGGTCTGCTGTGTCCTGAGCACAGGCTGAGAGCATGGACTCTATCTTGGTTTCGAGGTTGCGGTGTCTGCTGTAGAGCTGGTGTACGAGATGGTTGAGGAGTGTGCGAGAGGTAAGAGCAGCCGCCTAACCTCAAACAGACCATCGTTCGCAGCAAATTACCCAGCTGTCAGGAGAACAGCGACCACGACACCACACAACCCTGCCACGGCAACCTCTGCAAGACATGCCAGATAATGAACACAGATACCGTCATCACACGTGAGGACACTACCCACCAGGTACATGGTACATACTCATGTGACTCGGCCAACGTTGTCTACCTGATACGTTGCAGGAAAGGATGCCCCAGAGCATGGTACATCGGCGAGACCATGCAGACACTGAGACAACGTATGAACGGACACCGCGCAACAATCGCCAGGCAGGATTGTTGCCTCCCAGTCGGGGAACACTTCAGCAGTCAAGGGCATTCAGCCTCGGATCTGCGGGTTAGCGTTCTCCAAGGCGGCCTTCGAGACACAGGACAACGCAAAATCATCGAGCAGAAACTGATAGCCAAGTTCCGCACCCATGAGGACGGCCTCAATAGGGATCTTGGGTTCATGTCACGCTACAGAACGTGACTTGACATCGTTGTCTGTCTTTCCAGTTTTTAAAAAACAAACACAAAAAAACAAACCCAAAAAACGAACCCAAAAAAAACCACTGCAGACAGCAGGATTTGACACGTTGGACCCCCTGTGACACATCTCATTGTCTTGGCTGTGCTCTTGGTGTGTCTTTGATGTAAGGACTGAAAGATTGTATCTCTGCAGTTTCTGTGTTTATATTCTGTGAACTTTTGTAGATTCACTCATTGTAACTCTACCTGAGGAAGGGGCGATAGCTCCGAAAGCTTGTAATTTTAAAAAAATCTGTTGGACTATAACCTGGTGTTGTGCGACTTCTCATTTTTGTCCACCCCAGTCCAACGCCGGCATCTCCGCATCATGTTTTGATCTTCACACAGAGTGTACAGGGACAATCCCTACCACAAGGTTTGTTCGGGTGCCCACAAGAGAACATGCAGTGAGAGGCTGGAAATGATCCCGTCACCTCACTTGCATCCTCATGCTAGGTCTGCACCTACCGCAGGCCCAGGCCCAGTTTCTTTGAAATGGGGAAGCCCTGGAAATCCCAAGGTATCACTGTGGGAGCGGACACCTGACACGATGGGTCTCTGCTTCAGTTTCCTCTTCCCTGCACTTGGGAACTGAGGGTTCTCTAGGTGCAAAAAAGAGCAAAATATACTTCAGTAATTCATGTGCAGCCTAACACAAGAACATAAGAAATAGGAACAGGAACAGGCCATACGGCTCCTCGAGTCTGCTCCACCATTCTATAAGATCATGGCTGATCTCCTACCTCAACTCCACTTTCCCGCCCTATTGCCATGCCTCCATAATGTTAAAATCAAAAAGAACATAAGAATATAGGAAATAGGAGCAGGAGTAGGCCATTCAGCCCTTCAAGCCTGCTCCGGCATTCTATGAGAACATAGTTGATCTTCTACCTCAACTCCACTTTCCTCCACAATTCCTTGATTCCTTTAGTGTTCAAAAATCTATCGATCTCAGTCTTGAATATACTCAACAACTGAGCATCCACAGCCCTCTGGGTGGAGAATTCCAAAGATTCATAACCTTCTGAGTGAAGAAATTTCACCTCATCTCAGTCCTAAATGGCCGACCCCTTATCCTGAGACTATGACCCCAAATTCTAGACTCTCCAGCCAGGGGAAACAATCTCTCAGCATCTACCCTGTCAAGACCTCTAAGAATTTTATACGTTTCAATGAGATCACCTATCATTCTTCTAAACTCCAGGGAATATAGGCCCATTCTACTCAATCTCTCCTCATAGGACAACCCTCTCATCCCAGGAATCAATCTAGTGAACCTGCGTCGCACCTCCTCTAAGGCAAGTATATCCTTCCTAATGAAGACACTGGGGGATTTGAACTCAACTGATTTGGGAAGATAACTGAGCATCCTAATTACTTTGTTTATTGCCACCCCAAAATTGTTTGGACATGATGAGTGACAAGACAACTAGCAACACTAGAACTCTTTCAACTTTCCCCTTAGCAAGTTTTATCTTGCACATGGAACACATGTGCTTCCTATTTTAAGAACATAAGAACATAAGAAATAGGAGCAGGAGTAGGCCAATCGGCCCCTCGAGCCTGCTCCGCCATTCAATAAGATCATGGCTGATCTGATCCTAACCTCAAATCTAAAGAACACAAGAAGTAGGAGCAGGACCCGGCCACTCAGCCCCTGGGCCCGCTCCACCGCCCACAGGGCCTTGACCGATCCAAACTCAGACTCATGTCCAATTTCCTGCCCGCTCCCCGTAACCCCTAATTCCCTTTACTTCTAGGAAACTGTCTATTTCTGTTTTAAATTTATTTAATGATGTAGCTTCCACAGCTTCCTGGGGCAGCAAATTCCACAGACCTACTACCCTCTGAGTGAAGAAGTTTCTCCTCATCTCAGTTTTGAAAGAGGAGCCCCTTATTCTAAGATTATGCCCCCTAGTTCTAGTTTCACCCATCCTTGGGAACATCCTTACCGCATCCACCCGATCAAGCCCCTTCACAATCTTATATGTTTCAATAAGATCGCCTCTCATTCTTCTGAACTCCAATGAGTAGAGTCCCAATCTACTCAACCTCTCCTCATATGTCCACCCCCTCATCCCCGGGATTAACCGAGTGAACCTTCTTTGTACTGCCTCGAGAGCAAGTATGTCTTTTCTTAAGTATGGACACCAAAACTGTATGCAGTATTCCAGGTGCGGTCTCACCAATACCTTATATAACTGCAGCAATACCTCCCTGTTTTTATAATCTATCCCCCTAGCAATAAAAGCCAACATTCCGTTGGCCTTCTTGATCACCTGCTGCACCTGCATACTAACTTTTTGATTTTCTTGCACTAGGACCCCCAGATCCCTTTGTACTGCAGTACTTTCCAGTTTCTCGCCATTAAGATAATAACTTGCTCTCTGATTTTTCCTGCCAAAGTGCATAACCTCACATTTTCCAATATTGTATTGCATCTGCCAAATCTCCGCCCACTCACCCAGCCTGTCTATATCCCCTTGTAGGTTTTTTATGTCCTCCTCACTTTCCACTTTCCCTCCCATCTTTGTATCATCTGCAAACTTTGATATGTTACACTCGGTCCCCTCCTCCAAATCGTTAATATAGATTGTAAAGAGTTGGGGACCCAGCACCGACCCCTGCGGAACACCACTGGCTACTGGTTGCCAGTCCGAGAATGAACCATTTATCCCAACTCTCTGCTTCCTGTTAGATAACCAATCCTCCACCCATGCCAGAATATTCCCCCCAATCCAGTGATTTTTTATCTTGAGCAATAATCTTTTATGTGGCACCTTGTCGAATGCCTTCTGGAAGTCTAAATACACTACGTCCACTGGTTCCCCTTTATCCACCCTGTACGTTATGTCCTCAAAGAACTCAAGCAAATTTGTCAGACATGACTTCCCCTTCATAAAGCCATGCTGACTTTGTCCTATTAAATTATGTTTATCTAAATGTTCCGTTACTGCCTCCTTAATAATAGACTCCAAAATTTTACCCACCACAGATGTTAGGCTAACTGGTCTATAATTTCCAGCCTTCTGCCTACTACCCTTTTTAAATAAGGGTGTTACATTAGCAGTTTTCCAATCTGCCGGGACCTTTGCCGAGTCCAGGGAATTTTGGAAAATTATTACCAAAGCATCCACAATCCCTACTGCCACTTCCCTCAAGACCCTAGGATGTAAGCCATCAGGTCCAGGGGATTTATCTGCCTTGAGTCCCATTATTTTACTGAGTACCAATTCCTTAGTGATTTTAATCGTATTTAGCTCCTCCCCCCCCCTCTTCAACTACCTTTAAAACATTGGAGCTAACTGTAAACTTTTCCTACTCTGCTCCACATTGTTTTTTCTCACTACAGCACACTAATTCCTCCCGACTCCAAATCAAAAAGCTGGGATTGATTGCAATTAGTTCAACAGCTTAATCATTTCTCGACTGATCTATCTGTGAGATATCATCTTGCCCAGAGAAACTAAAATATCATAACAATCAAATGCATTACTAATGTGATTTGGGAACAGTTAATTACTTTAATTTTTGAAGTTTAAACCCACAAAGTACTTTCCAAGGTGCAGAGAAACGGAAACTGCGGCTTTCCATACTGATCATTAGATTTAATAATACTTTAGCAAAAAAAATTAGTTTAAAATTTATAATAGTTTAACAATTGCAGCTTTATTTAATTTTTGCGCAATTAGCAGTCCATAGTTGTAATATGTGTGGGTAGAACAAATGAAGGACAGAGACACAATGAGTTGCTAGTCCCTGTGCTTGATTTACTAGGCCAGAGCGAACTGAGCATGCTCATATTAAACCATGTGATAATACATTACTCTGCTTTCCCCTTAAAAAAATGCACATATTCCCCTCTCAAATACAACAAAACTGTGGTCCCACCTTTCCCAGCATTACATGTACCACATAACAAAAATGCCTGGCTTTTTTCTTTTAAATGACCTACAAATCCTACAAATGAACTACAAATTCAGTTTATTAACAGGTTTGTGGCGCCTTCCTGATCTCCTTACAGAAGGTTTTGGTGTTGAACGAGTTTTCGGGCTGTTTTGTTTTGGTTCCGAACTCAAAGAAGTAGGCACCACCACTCTGTTTCCCCACTTGATACAACCTTGCTCACAAGACAATTCAGTACAATGGTTATGGAATGGTTTCAATTCTGTGTCCATACACTGATCAGTCCATCTGTTCAATGTGTTTTCATACACTCTTTTCAGTACTGAGTCCTTTTGAGTCTCATCTGCAATCTCAGTTGCATTCACGGGAAAGTCTTTGTCAACTGCACCTAGCGTGAAAATAGCACCTTCACTCCCCACATGAGTTCTCATGTGACAACCTGGACAAGGCATCTGTGATTGTGTTTTGCTTTGAAGTGCGATATTCAATTGTGTAGTCATATTGTGACAACAACACTGCCCAATGTTGCATTCTTGATGTAGTCATTGCAGGGATGGCAGATTTGGACCCCAATATTGCTATGAGCAGTTTGTGATCGGTTATCAGGGTAAACTTTCTGCTGAACAGGAACTGTTAGAATTTCTTGATTCCAAGCACTATGGCGAGTGCTTCCTTTTCAATTTGCACATAATTTCTTTCACTCTATGTGAGGGTTTGCGTGCGAACACGAATGGTTTCTCTTGGCCGTCATCCATTACGTGGCTTACGACAGCTCCCACACCATAGCTAGAAGCATCACACGCTAACTTAAGCTCACGCTCTGTGTCGTAGTGCACAAGTACAGCATCGCTAGAGAGACTTCTCTTACAAGCGTTGTAAGCTTCCTGTTGCGCATTCGTCCACTTCCACTGGACATCCTTCATGAGGAGCTCGTGCAATGGAGCTAACATGGTCGCTAACTCAGGTAAGAAACGTGCGTAGTACTGGACCATTCCAATGAAAGACCTTAACTCAGACATGTTCTGTGGCTTTGGAGCATTGATGACAGCATTAATCTATTCCTTAACTGGTTGCAAGCCATTTCCATCAAATTTCAGACCAAAGTACACAACCTTGGGCTGCACAAAAGCACATTTGCTCCTTTTCAATTTGATATTGTGGGCATTCAACCTTTGAAGCACTAACTCTAACACTTCTAGATTTTCTTCCTCGCTGCTTGTTGTGATCAGCACATCGTCTTGATTGCATAAGCAATTTGGAACTCCTTGCAAAGTTTTAACTTTCTCAACCTGTTGTTGTAGCTCGCTACAATAAGAACATAAGAACATAAGAAATAGGAGTAGGACTAGGCCATTTGGCCCCTCGAGCCTGCTCTGCCATTCAATAAGATCATGACTGATCTTTTACCTCAACTCCACCTTCCCGCACTATCCCCATATCCAAAAATCTATCGATCTCAGTCTTGAATATACTCAACGACTGAGCCTCCACAGCCCTCTGGAGTAGAGAATTCCAAAGATTCACCACCCTCTGAGTGAAGAAATTTCTCCTCATCTCAGTCCTAAATGGCCAACCCCTGGTTCTAGACTCCTCAGCCAGGGGAAACATCCTCCCTGCATCTACCCTGTCTAGTCCTGTAAGAATTTTGTATTTTTCAATGAGATCACTTCTCATTCTTCTAAACTCCAGTGAATATAGGTCTAGTCTACTCAATCTCTCCTCATAGGACAATCCCCCCATCCCAGGAACCAGTCTGGTGAACCTTCATTGCATGCCCTCTATGGCAAGTATATCCTTCCTTAGGTAAGGAGACCAAAACTGTACACAATACTCCAGGTGTGGTCTCACCAGGACCCTATATAATTGCAGTAAGACGTCTTTACTCTTATACTCAAATCCTCTTGTAATAAAGGCCAACACACCATTTGCTTTCCTAATTACTTGCTCTACCTGCATGTTAACTTTCAGTAATTTTGGATTTCCAGCATCCGCAGTATTTTGCTATCGTTAACTTTCAGTGATTGTTGTACAAGGGCACCCAGGTCCCTCTGAACACCAACATTTCCCAATCTCTCACCATTTAAAAAATACTCTGCTTTTCTATTTTTCCTACCAAAGTGGATAACTTCACATTTCTCCACATTATATTCCATTTGCCATGTTCTTGCCCACTCACTTAGCCTGTCTATATCCCCTTGAAGCCTCTTTGCATCCTCCTCACAACTTACATTCCCACCCAGCTTTGTATCATCAGCAAACTTGGATATATTATATTTGGTCCCCTCATCCAAATCATTGATATAGATTGTGAATAGCTGAGGCCCAAGCACTGATCCTTGCGGTACCCCACTAGTTACAGCCTGCCAACCTGAAAATTACCCATTTATTCCTACTCTCTGATTTCTGTCCATTTACCAATCCTCAATCCATGCTAGTATATTACCCCCAATCCCATGAGCCTTAATTTTGTTTAATAACCTCTTGTGTGGCATCTTATTGAATGTCTTCTGAAAATCCAAATACACCACATCCACTGGTTCCCCCTTATCTATTCTGCTAGTTACAACCTCAAAAAACTCGAACAGATTTGTCAAACATGATTTCCCTTTCATAAATCCGTGTTGACTCTGCCCAATCCTATTATTATTTTCTAAGTGCCCTGTTACCACGTCCTTAATAATAGATTCTAGCATTTTCCCTACTACTGATGTCAGGCTAACTGGTCTGTAGTTCCGTTTTCTCTCTCCCTCCTTACTTAAATAGTGGGGTTACATTTGCTACCTTCCAATCCGTGGGAACCGTTCTAGAATTTATGCAATTTTGGAAAATGACAACCAATGCATCCACTATCTCTATAGCCACCTCTTTCAAAACACTAGGATGTAGGCCATCAGGTCCAGGGGATTTATCGGCTTTCAGTCCCATTAATTTCTCCAGTACTATTTTTTTTACTAATACTAATTTCTTTCAGTTCCTCATTCTCACTAGACCCTTGGTTTTCCATTATTTTCGGGAAGTTTTTTGCATCTTCTTCCATGAAGACAGACACAAAGTATTTGTTTAATTTCTCTGCCATTTCCTTATTCCCTATTATTTCTCCTGTCTCAGCCTGTAAGGGATCCACATTTACTTTCGCTAATCTTTTCCTTTTTACATACCTATAGAAGCTTTTACAGTCTGTTTTTATGTCTCTCGCTAGTTTACTCTCATATTCTATTTTCCCTTTCTTTATCAATTTCTTGGTCCTCCTTTGCTGAATTCTAAAATCCTCCCAATCCTCAGGCTCACTACTCTTTTTGGCAACATTATAAGCCTCGTCCTTTGATCTAATACTATCTTTAACTTCTCTTGTTAGCCACGGTTGGACCACTTTTCCTGTGGGGTTTTTGTGCCCTAAAGGAATGTATATTTGTTGTAAATTATGTATTAATTCTTTAAATGCTAGGCATTGCTTGTCTACCATTATACCTTTCAATTTAATTTCCCAATCTACCTTAGCTAACTCACACCTCATACCTACGTAGTTTGCTTTGTTTAGATTTAAGACCTTAGTTTCGGATTTAACTAAATCACTTTCAAACTCAATATAAAATTCTATCATATTATGGTCACTCTTCCCTAAATGCCCCTTTACTACAAGGTTATTAATTAACCCTTTCTCGTTGCACAATACTAGATCTAAAATAATCTGTTCCCTAGTTGGTTCCTCAACATACTGATCTAGAAAACTATCTTGTGTACATTCCATGAATTCGTTCTCTACACTATTACTGCAAATTTGGTTTGCCCAGTCTATATGTAAATTAAAGTCCCCAGGATTACTGTATTACTCTTGATACATGTGCCTCTAATTTCCTGATTTATACTCTGCCCTACATTACAACTACTGTTTGGGGGCCTATAAACAACTCCCACTAATGTTTTATGCCCCTTGCTGTTTCTTAGCTCCACCCAAACTGATTCTACTTCTTGATTTTCAGAGCTAAGATCCTTTCTCTCTACTGTCTTTATCCCATCCTTTATTATCAGGTGTACCCCTCCTCCTTTTCCATTTTGCCTATCTCTTCTAAAAGTTAAGTCCCCTGGAATATTTAAGTTCCAATCTTGGCCACATTGCAACTATGGGCTGGATTTTACCTGCTGAGACGAGTTGGGGGCGGGACTGCTGCCTTCCGGGTTCTAGTCCCGCCCCCAGCAATGTCCAATGCACGGACGCTATTTTCCCTGATTGGCCTTGTTAAGCCCACCCTGCGGGCTTGCCGGCCAATTAAGGGAAAGCCGGTGTCAGATGACGTCAGTTGATGATGCTGCATCTGCCAGTTTTCTTAAAGGGACATGTACCATTTATTTTTGACAGATGATCTGTCAGTTTTTGACAGCATTGAAGTGCTGTCAAACACTGACAATCACTGTACAAAGGTGAGCCCTTGCTCCCAGGCTCTCCAATGACTCTCTCCTTAGGATAAAACAGATGGCAGCTGCAGGTGAGGTTACAGAAGCGATCTGTCACTTCTCCCAATGAGGTGAGACCACACAAGCACTTCAAAGCTTGTCACCTACAGAGAAATCTAAACACATTAACAATGAGTTTCCCAACATCTCCTTACCTCTGATACTCACCAGTGTCCCATTGGATCCTTCACACCACTTCTGCAGCTGTTATCTATACACAAACATTACAACAGACCCACAGCACGCCTCACTTACCCTGGCGGGGTTCCCTGACATCGGGAAGCCCACAGCAGAAGTCTCAAAATGGGAACAAGCCTCTTAACTGCATGTTAACTACCTGTTAACAGGCAGTTAAGTGGCTATAATCCTCTTCCCGCCGCTAGGAGTTGGGTCACTGCATAAATCAGGGACCCGACTCCCGGGAACATTGTTTGGAGGCGGGTTGGGAGCGGGTTCGGGACCCGCTCCCATTCTTTTTAATTTTGCCAGTAGTCCTGCCTCCAAACCCAGGTAAAATTCAGCTCGATGTCTCCGTAATGGCTATTAGATCAAACCTATTAATTTCTATCTGCGCTATTAATTCATCTATTTTGTTGCGAATGCTTCGCGGATTCAGCTGTAGTGCCTTTAGCTTTGACTTGTTTCTGTTTTTCCCTGATGTCACCTTAGTCACTGATGCCTTATTACCTTTGTTACTCTCTCTGTCCTTTCCTGACCCACTCTGCTCTAGAGCCTTGACGTTTCTCTCATTGCTTTTAAATTTACTCTTTCCTGAATCCTCCCACGCCCCCCTTCATTAGTTTAAAGCCCTGTCTACTGCCCGAGTTATTTGGTTCGCCAGGACACTGGTCCCAGCCCGGTTTAAGTGGAGCCCGTCCTAATGGAACAGCTCCCTCTTTCCCCAGTACTGGTGCCAGTGCCCCATGACCTGAAACCCCTTCCTCCCACACCACTCTTTGAGCCATGCATTTAAACCTCTAATCTGTTTGTCCCTATGCCATTTTGCGCGTGGCTCAGGTAACAATCCAGAGATTATTACCTTTTGAGGTTCTGCTTTTTAATTTGGATCCTGGCTCCTCAAATTCCCTCAGCAGAACTTCATTCCTAGTTTTACCTATGTCATTGGTTCCTACATGGACCATGACAACTGGAACCTTCCTCTCCCACTCCAAGTTCTCCTCCAGCTGCGAGGAAATGTCTTTAACCCTGGCACCGGGCAGGCAACACAACCTTTGGAACTCTCGGTCGCGGCTTCAGAGTACAGTATCTATCCCCCTGACTATACTGTCCCCTACCACAACTACATTCCCTTTCACTGCCCTCACTTGAATGGCCTCCTGCACCATGGTGCCATGGTCAGCTTGCTCATCCAACCTGTAGCTTTTCCCTCATCCATACAGGAAGCAAGAACCTCATACCTGTTGGACAAGGGCAAAGGCTGAGGCTCCTCCAGCACTGCACCTGGAGTCCCCTTACCTGCCTGAGTTGCAGTCACACCCTCCTGTCCCTGACCACTAACCAGACCTATACCACTACCTAACCTAAGGGGTGTGACTGCCTCCTGGATCAAAGTGTCCAGGTAACTCTCCCCATCCCTGATGCCCCGCAATATCTGCACCTCAGACTCCAGCTCAAAAACTCTGAGCTGAAGTTCCTCAAGATGCAGGCACTTACTGCAAACGTGGTTGTCTGGTATCACAATGCTCTCCACAAACTCCCACATGCTGCAGTTGCAGTTGCGGAACACCACCTGCATTGCCATCCCTATATGACCTTGTTTTATTTAATTCAATTTAATTAAATTTGTAATTAGGTAACTTAGTTTACAGTGTAGTTTCTTGACTACTTACTTGATCTACATTAAGTTATGGGTAATGAAATTAAATATCTACCTGTAACACAAAGCACTACATGTAGTGTAGGCAAAAAGCAGCAACTCCTTCCCCCTCTTCTCCGAATTTCCACTCTTTCCAAATTCCCAAATAAAACACTCTGTTTAAGTCCACTCTGTTTTAATCCTGCTCTGTGCAGACCACTCTGTAAATAGGCAGCTTTACTGACTGGCCATTGTGCTGAACTGTACATTCCATTTGTCCACATGTCTCTAGGATTTCTCAGAGTAGGTTTTTAACTCTACGTTACTCTTTGTAAGTGGTATTTGATTAAACTTACTCTCATTTGTGTCCTTACTCATGATAGAGTCGTCCGCCACCATGTCGATACACATCAATATATTGCTCATTGATCAAAAGTTTTGTACGGAAGTCTTTCTCACGACTGCTAGCATTGCCGCTAGTGGCATAGATACTGTAGATGCCTAGTTCTTCAACATCAGGTGTGTTCACTTCAATGTTGTGAAATCCCCCTTTTGTTGTCGCTGCTTTGCATTGCCACTAGAATGGTTCTTACTTCCTGCTTTAGATCTAGTTCTGCAAGCTGTTGAAATATGGCCTTGTTTCTGGCAGTCAAAACACTTCGCATTTCTGTATTGGCAGGTCTGTGGTGAGTGATTTCCATTGCAGCGATAACAATTCACTGAACTGCTCTCACCAACATGCTTTTGACTTGGTCTCACAACTTTAGGTTTGGCGGTGGCTTTGTGACTGTAGACCTCAGCTGCACCAGTCACTTGAGTTGGATGAAGCTCCCGAGCATTCTTAGACGTCATCTCCATAGATAGGGCAATTTTGCATGCTATGTCAAACGTTAGGTTCGGAGTGTTCAGTAACATAGAAACATAGAAACATAGAAGATAGGAGCAGGAGTAGGCCATTCGGCCCCTCGAGCCTGCTCCACCATTTAATGAGATCATGGCTGATCATCCAAATTCAGTACCCTGTCCCTGCTTTCTCTCCATATCCCTTGATCCCTTTAGCCTTAAGAAATATATCTAACTCCTTCTTGAATATATTTAATGAATTGGCCTCAACTGCCTTCTGTGGTAGAGAATTCCACAGGTTCACCACTCTCTGGGTGAAGAAATTCCTCCTCATCTCAGTCCTAAATGACTTACCCCTTATCCTTAGACTGTGACCCCTGGTTCTGGACTCCCCCGCCATCGGGAACATCCTTCCTGCATCTAGTCTGTCTAGTCCTGTTAGAATTTTATAAGTTTCAATGAGATCCCCTCTCATTCTTCTAAACTCTAGCGAATACAAGCCCAATCGTCCCAATCTCTCTTCATACGTCATTCCTGCCATCCCAGGTATCAGTCTGGTGAATCTTCGCTGCACTCCCTCCATGGCAAGAACATCCTTCCTCAGATAAGGCGACCAAAACTGCACACAATACTCAAGGTGTGGTCTCACCAAGACCCTGTTTAACTGCAGCAAGACATCCTTGCTCCTGTACTCTAATCCTCTCACTATGAAGGCCAACATACCATCTGCCTTCCTAACCACCTGCTGCACCTGCATGCTTACCTTCAACGACTGGTGCACAAGGACTCCCAGGTCTTGTTGCACTTCCCCTTTTCCCAATCTATTGCCGTTCAGATAATAATCTGCCTTCCTGTTTTTGCCACCAAAGTGGATAACCTTGCATTTATCCACATTATACTGCATCTGCCATGCATCTGCCCAATCACCCAACTTGTCCAAATCATACTGGAGTTTCTCTGCATCCTCCTCACAGCACACACGCCCACCCAGCCTTGTGTCGTCTGCAAACTTGGAGATATTACATCTAGTTCCCTCGTCTAGATCATTAATATATATTGTGAATAACTGTGGTCCTAGCACCGATCCCTGCGGTACCCCACTAGTCACTGCCTGCCACTCGGAAAAAGACCCGTTTATTCCAACTCCTTGCTTCCTGTCTGCCAACCAGTTCTCTATCCAAGTCAGTACCTTACCCCCAATCCCATGTGCTTTAACTTTGCATGCTAATCTCTTATGCGGGACCTTATCAAAAGCCTTCTGAAAGTCCAAATACACCACATCCACTGGTTCTCCCTTATCTATTCTACCAGTTACATCCTCAAAAAATTCCAGTAGTTTAGTCAAGCATGATTTACCTTTTGTAAATCCATGTTGACTTTGTCCGATCCTGTCACTGTTTTCCAAGTGCTCTGCTATTACATCTTTTATAATGAACTCTAGCATTTTCCCCACTACTGATGTCAGGCTTACCGGTCTATAATTCCCCATTTTCTCTCTCCCACCTTTTTTAAATAGTGGGGTTACATTAGCTACCCTCCAATCCATGGGAACTGTTCCAGAATCTATAGAATTTTGGAAGATGACCAGCAATGCATCTACTATTTCTAGGGCCACTTCCTTAAGTACCCTAGGATGTAGATTATCAGGCCCTGGGTATTTATCGGCCTTCAATCCCGTCACATTCCCTAACACCATTTCCCTACAAATACTGATTTCATTCAGTTCTTCCCTCTCATTAGACCCTATGTTCCCCGACATCTCTGGGAGGTTATTTGTGTCCTCCTTTGTGAAGACAGAACCAAAGTATGTATTTAATTGGCCTGCCATTTCTTTGTTCCCCATTATAAATTCCCCTGATTCTGACTGCAAGGGACCTACGCTTGACTTCACCAATCTTTTTCTCTTCACATATCTATAGAAGCTTTTACAGTCAGTTTTTATGTTCCCTGCAAGCTTACTCTCATACTCTATTCTCCCCCTCTTAATTAATCCCTTTGTCATCCTTTGCTGAATCCTAAACTGCTCCCAATCCTCAGGTTTGCTGCTTTTTCTGGCCAATTTATATGTCGTCTCCTTGGATCTTATGCTATCCCTAATTTCCCTTGTTAGCCACGGTTGAGTCACCTTTTTTGTTTTATTTTTATGCCAAACAGGGATGAACAAATTCTGTAGTTCATCCATGCGATCTTTAAATGTTTGCCATTGCCTATCCACCGTCAACCCTTTCAGTAACGTTCCCCAATCCATCCTTGCCAATTCGCGCCTCATACCATCGTAGTTTCCTTTATTTAAATTCAGGACTCTAGTCTCTGAGTCAACTACTTCACTCTCCATCTTAATGAAGAATTCGATCATATTATGATCGCTCCTCCCCAAGGGGCCTCGCACAACAAGATTGCTAATTAATCCTTTCTCATTATATAATACCCAGCCTAAGATGGCCAGATCTCTAGTTGGTTCCTCGACATATTGGTCCAGGAAACCATCCCGTATACACTCTAGGAATTCCTCCTCCACAGTACTGTGTGCACTCATCCACCAGTCCACACACAAACTTATCTCGCAACGCACGATCTAAAAAGGCAAAGACAGGTTCGTAAGAGCTACAATGGACTCACTGATGGTTTCACTTTGGTTTTTGGTTTCTGGTACCAAACTTATTGCTCTCTGCTATTTCTAATGGTTTTGGGTCGAAATGGTCCTCGAGTTTCTCGACAATGTCTTCAAACGATTCATCCTTTGCTTTTCCTAGCGCAAGTAGGTTTGTCAACGTTCCCTAGACATCTGGCCCAATCTCAGTTAGAAAAATTGCTTTTTTACATTCATCAATTACTTTATTTTGAGCTTGAACATTCTTGTCTGCACCTTCGGTCTCAATGTTATTGGCCTTAAAAAAAAAAATCTTCATCCACTCAATTAAGAACTGAATGGTTTGCAAGCTCAGTCATACATGCTGAGGCTTCCGATGAATCCCATAGGCGTGGCCATGATTGTCCTGATCCCGTTGAACAGTGACTCAGCACGCTACCTGTGTACCTGTGAGAACCAACGCTGCTGTTGCTGTGTATACATACACACGAAGGCGAAGCACAGACGATTCTACATCAGCATTAACAGTAAAACATCACAAAAAATTCAGTTTAGGTGTCACAAATCCACCTCAAACTTTTCCACTCGAAGGTTGAACACTGTGTCCTTCCATGATCCCTAAAAATGGCTTTGAAATCCCATCCTCATCGCCAAAATGTAATATGTGAGTAGAACAAATGAAGGACAGAGACACGATGAGTTGCTAGTCCATGTGCTTGCTTTACTAGGCCAGAGCGAACTGAGCATGCTCAGCTGCACTCATCCACTTGCCTGGATGAGTGCAGCTCCAACAATACTCAAGAAGCTCAACTCCATCCAGGACAAAGCAGCCCACTTGATTGGCACCCCATCCACCACCTTAAACATTCACTCCCTCCACCACCGGCGTACCGTGGCTGCAGTGTGTACCATCTACAAGATGCACTGCAGCAACTCGCCAAGGCTTCTTCAGCAGCACCTCCCAAACCCGTGACCTCTACCACCTAGAAGGACAAGGGCAGCAGGCGCAAGGGAACCACCTCCAAGTTCCCCTCCGAGTCACACACCATCCTGATTTGGAAGTATATCACCGTTCGTTCATCGTCGCTGGGTCAAAATCCTGGAACTCCCTCCCTAACAGCACTGTAGGAGTACCTTCACCACATGGACTGCAGCGGTTCAAGAAGGCGGCTCACCACCACCTTCTCAATGGCAACTAGGGATGGGCAATAAATGCTGGTCTTGCCAGTGAGGTATGAATAAAAAAAATACTAAAGCCTCTGATACACTCTGTGATACACACTCCCCTGCGCCAGAACCGTTTACAAGTTAGTGCTGGACTCCTCCCCACTCTCCGACATGTTGTGGAAGCTCTCTGGCAGACAGTCCAATGCATTGAGCAATTGGTGCACAGACAGCATCCTTCTTTTAAAATAAAAACCGAAAGTGCTGGAAACACTCAGCAGGCCAGGCAGCGTCTGTGGAGAATGAAACCGAGTTAACGTTTCAGGTCGATGACCTTTCATCAGAACTGGAGGATGGTTGAGGTGAACAGCTTTTAAGAAAGTCCAGAGCCAGAGAAAAGGGGGGCAGGACAAGAACAAAAGCGAGAGATCTGTGATAGGCTGGAGGGCAGGAATGATTAAATGACAAAAGGCATGATGGTGCAAGGCAAAATGAGGTGATAATGGGACAAGTCTAGAAACAAAAGATTGAAGACAGGTAGACCCCAGGGGTGTGTACAACCCCATCGGCCATGTACCGATAGGGGTTCCTCACCGCAAGTACCAGCCCACACCCTCCAATACCAGGAACTGCAGTCCGAGAGAAAAGGCGGTTAAGATCTAAAAGTTCCCTGGCTGTGGACTTGCTTAAAAGCTGTTCGTCTCTGAAGGTCATCAACCTGAAACATTAAACCTGTTTCTCTCCCCACAGATGCTGCCTGACCTGCTGAGTGTTTCCAGCAATTTCTGCTTTTATTTCAGATTTTCAGCATCTGCAGTATTTTGCTTTTTTCCCCTTCTTTTAAAGGCTGGTCTCCTGAAGTCTGCTTCTCCATCCTCTTCAGCAGAGCTTGCCCGCAGGTGAAACATTCTCTGGGCCGTACTTTCCATCTGCACTTGCTCCTGTTCATTTGTGCTTGGTGAATTATCCAGTGCAGACCCCTCGAACTCACGATCTATGCCATGCGAGGTGCCGGTATCTGTGCTGGTGCTCAGAAAGATGAGGGCGAGAGACCATGCATCTTTGTGAGGGTTATCCCCCTCATTCTGTGTGCTTGCCAGGCCCGTGACATCTGATGGATGTAGAAAAAAGAAGAGATACATTGGTTATCAGGTGATGGCAAAGGTAAGCAGTAGCAGATGAGTGGCAGTGCAATGCCAGGTTGTTGTGCCAAGTGTGTGTGATAAAGTTAAGTAGAAAGAGAAAAGGAAGAGAATAGGCCCAAATACCCTTCTGTGCATGGCGTCCAACCTCACCATCTCCAATGCTGCGTACTGTTTCTCAGCCAATGATGTTGATGGTGGCCTCTTCCTTTGGTGTCAAGATGTGTATAGATGCAGGAGCTCCTTCTGGTACTCAACCTCCTGTTGTGAAGTGAAGAGTGAAGTGGGCTAGTGTGTGCCCTGTTGAGGGTTTCGAAGATATCTGAGGCAGCTTAACACAATGTGCGAGCTACAAGGAAGAAGCAGCAAGAGCGGGAAGTCATTGTGAGGGCGGTAGCAGGATTTGAGGGTGTGCGTGGAAGCAGAAGGAGGCGTAGCGAAGTGTCCCATTGTGAGTGGAGGAGAGGCACGGGAAGCGGGAGAGGGAAGGATTGATATTGCTGGGGCTAAAGTAGGGTGGCACAGGGCTATGCAGAGAGTAAATGTAATGGGGAGTCTTATCTTAGCAGTCTGGTGAGGTGATTAATTTTTCTTCTGCGCTGCAGCCAGGTCCTGGGAGCAGTGCTTGTGGCATTTACGTGCTTTGCCACCTCTCTGCATTGTCCCTGAGAAATCTGTGCACCCATTGTCCGTCGGAAGGGCAGACGATCTTCTTCCTGCTTCTGACTTGCTCTATGTGCACCTTGGCCACTGCAATAGAGAATCTAACGGCCATGGTTAAAGTCATGCTGGTTGTTGCTTCAGAAAATAGCTTTCCACTATCCACTATCGGAAAGTGCACCTTTCCTTAAAGGGGCTGTAGGCTGCCTTTAAGTAGTGACCACCCTGCCGAACTTCCCGCCTCCCAATCAGCGATTGGTCCATGAAAATAACACAGGCCCTCCCGCCGACTGCATTGAGAGGCTGGAGTGGAAGCCCCGCCCATTAGCTGCCTGATCTACGCCAGCGCAAAAATCAGCTTCTGTGAATCCTGAACTATGAGCATTGGATCTTCATCCCATTTCATAGTCAACGGGGGTGGGGAGGGGGGGGGGGGCGAATGCAAATACGGGTGTTTTAATATTAATATTAAACATTGCAGTGAATTTTTCAGTTCTACAGTTCCTATTCTGGAACTTTTATTACAAGCGCGCTGTGAGATTGTTTTCAGTTCGGATTAGGATGAGCTGAGCCAAATAAGCTTTGACAGCATTTGTTGCACCCTGATCCAACCTGTGAACCAAAGCAGTATTAAATTATTCCAGCATGTGCGCTTGCTTTTGTATTTGCTGCAATTTGTTTTGGGTGTTCAGAAAAGACAGATGCAAATTGCCGATGTGTAGATGATTTGAAACTTGATATCAAAAGTGATCAGTTCTGGTTCTGAACTGCATCTGGTACGAACAATTACTACATTTATACAAAAATTTAGAATGGTGAATTTGTTTCTAATTCCTAATGTGCACCACAAGCAGGAATTTTAAAAATATAACAACAATCTGGCCTTGTTATATAAATTGTATAGGCTAGAAATTCGGCTCCTTTGCGCCTGCCGTTAGCGACCTCCGGGGTGTTGCTGAGGCGCTACCGGATAGCGGCAGCCCCCGCCAGTAGCGCCCTGGGCCGCCGCGCCTCCGGCGATGACGTCATCGCCATGCGCCATGACCCCTTAGCGCCCCGCCGCAGCCCCTTAACGCCCCGTGGCAGCAATTCGGTTGCGCCCCGCGAGGCTGCCGCGGGCGGTGTCAGTGCCAGCCTCACAGGCCGCGAACTAGGCCGACCTCCGCTCGTGGAGCGCTATTTAAAAGGGAGGTGTGGCCGCGGTATCACGCCGCCCTGGTGACCTAGTGTGGGCCATCGGAGGCCCTGCAGAGTGCGCAGCGGCCCTCCCCTTTAGCTGAAGGGGAGGGTCGTTGAAACGCGGCGGCGCTCCGTGGAGCCTCCGCTGTCGATCACGCCCTGACATCGCCTCAGTTGCCGCCCCACCAGGAAGTGGAGCGCCTGACATTGTGCTCCACTTCCTGTGCGGGGCGGTAAGCTGAATTTAGCGGCTGTGGCGGTACTTCCGCGCCGGGCGCTAAATGTCCGGCCTTAACTCGGTTACCGCCCCCAAACGGGACGTAACCGAATTTCGCGCCTAAAGACATTAACATAAAATCACCAAAAAGAGCTGTAGGCCGAGGCCCAGTCTTGACAGTAAAACACATTACAATCAGATTTTTATAGCCTAGAAATGACAGTGTGTGATATTAGCATACAAACGCTTAATAAATATGTTTGAGTGACATTACTTTGTTACTGTAACTGAGGCATTAACCCATTTAAAAAACAGCTTAATGCCTCTATTAAAATAATGTACGAGTGCATTTAGCATTCATAGGCTAACATCACATGTTGTCATTTCCAGGCTAACATCACTTTTTATTTTATGCACAAAAGTTCAAATGAGGAACCATGCTTTACCACCTGCTCACATCACAGTGAATGTGCCTTCAAACATATGCAGAGGGGTGCTGGCTGTCTGAGATTAGTCATGCTTGAAAAGAGCTGATAAGCTTGTCACTTCTTTTCAATCCTTAAATTGTGAGTTTGTATTCACTTCATTAAAAAAAAGACTCATGATTTGGTGGGGCTTCACACAAGTAATAAGTACAGATGAGGGAGTCCATTTGGTCCATTTGGCCCATCTGGCGCCACCTTCAATAGAACTATACAGTAGCCCCCATCACAGCTTCCAACTATCTCTGAAATGATTCCAGATTTTTAGCCTCCAGTATCATACCCGAGACCACTCCAGTTATCGATCACTCTTTGGGGCTAATTTTAATTTTTGCCGATAGTGTCAAATGGATTATTTTGGATCGGCTGCCCATTTTACACCTCTCCTGATTTTTATTGCCATTGGCTTCATGGAAATGAAAATTGGGAGAGGTGTGTAATGGGCGGCCGATGGGATATCGCCCGTTTTACACTATCGCCAAAAGTTAAAATGATCCCCTTTGTGTGAAGTAGTACGTCATGACATCAGCCTTTTACCTGTTTATACCCATGTTCCCTTGTCCCGCCATTGTGGTTTAGCTTGAACTAGTGCTCCAAATTAACATTTTCTATTCCACTTATACACCTCTATAAAGTCCCTTCTCATTCAGCTGAAGGGCCTGAGCTTTCCTCATAACTCGGTCCTCTGACATTAGAAATTGTTCTTGTGGCTCCTCCTCCGCACTGCTTCCTTGGATATTTCCCTAGTGCCTCGGTTACCAGAACTGAAAGCTGTGCTCAAGCTGCAGCCATGACCAGAGCATTATACAGCTTCCGCGGCAAACTGGTTAGCATTCTTTTCACCATCTGAGTCATTTTTTGCACAGCTACGAGCACGAGACGACTTGTTCCAGGTTAACTGGGGCAATTTGATCATTTTAGATTGCACTTTTGATATGGGATCATTGCCCAAGGATATGCACACTGAAACCAAAAGTGCCGTATAGAAAATCAGCAGGTAGTTGGTCATTTTGTTTGCTCCTTTCTCTCATTCAGTTTTTGTAAGTTCTTTCTACCTCGGCATGACTCTGCTTGCCACTTCTTTGCCAGTTCAGCTGGATGAGCCTAGCCCTTAATGCAAAGACTGGAGTTCTGGCTACAGGAGATATCAATGAAAAATCTTGCTGTGATGAATAAACAACCACGTTTGAGAGCCAGAAAGTGTAACTGTTAAATATTACTATTTTCTGCTTTAAATCACTTGAATACAGTAAGAGAATACTTTTGCAACACTGAATCCATTTTGTGCCTTGTGTTGGTGTACCTGTTGCTATGCATATAATGGGAAATACTTCCCTCTGGGCACCACACTTTAGGAAGGATATCAAGGCCTTGGTGGGGCCAGAAGAGATTTATTAGAATGGTACCAGGGATGAGGGATATGTGTGGAGAGATTAGAGAAGCTGGAATTGTTCTCCTTAGAGCAGAGAAGGTTATGGGGAGATTTAATAGAGGTGTTCAAAAATTTTGAGGGGTTTTGATAGAGTGCATAGGGAGAAACTATTTCCACTGGCAGGAGGGTCGTTAACCAGAGGACACAGGTTTAATGTAATTGGCAAAAGAACCAGAGTGGAAATGAGGAGAATTTCTTTTACACCAAGTTGTTATGATCTGGAATGCACTGCCTGAAAGGGCGGTGGAAGCAGATTCAATAGTAACTTTGAAAAGGGAATTGGATAAATACTTGAAAAGGAAATATTTGCAAGGCTATGGGGAAAGAGCAGGGGAGCGGGACTAATTGAACAGCTCTTTCAAAAAACCGGCACAGGCACGATGAGCCGAATAGCTTCCTTCTGTGCTGTATGATTCCAAGTGTAACAAAAAGTAGATGTGAGTAAACTGATGAGGAAACTGGATTTTAATTAGAAACTGTTTGCAATGAATGGTAATTAATTAATTCAAAAAATCTTACGGGCTAATTAATACCTGGGGATGGGAAGCCTTCTTAAATTGAAATATAGAGAAACCCCTTCAGAATTCGAAAGAGTGCAATATAAATGAAAATGGAGTTCAACTACCATCTGAGACCTGGCATTAGTCAGCAAAAGGAAGAAAAAGATTTCCAACTATTGCCAGAACACCATCAGACGCAATATGGCCGGTTTAAGGTGAGACGATGGATGATTATACTGCCATTCCGTCCTCCTCCTCACTTCCATCATGACCTGACCTCTATTGCCATTCCCAAGCTGAATCTGTAGGGAGTTAGATACTGTTAACAATTGTCATTTCAGCTCAATGTCCACCTTCAGTTTTGGTCGCCTTATCTGAGGAAGGATGTTCTTGCCATGGAAGGAGTTCAGCGAAGATTCACAAGGCTGATACCTGGGATGGCAGGAATGACATATGAGGAGAGATTGGGTCGATTGGGCTTATACTCGCTGGAGTATAGAAGAATGAGAGGGGATCTCATCGAAACATATAAAATTCTGACAGGTCTGGACAAACTAAATGCAGGAAGAATGTTCCCGATGGTCGGAGAGTCCAGAACCAGGGGTCATAATCTAAGGATAAGGGGTAAGCCATTTAGGACAGAAATGAGGAAGAATTTCTTCACCCAGAGAGTGGTGAACCTGTGGAATTCTCTACCACAGAAGGTAGTTGAGGCCAAGTCATTAAATATATTCAAGAATGAGATAGATATATTTCTTAAAGCTAAAGGTATCAAGGGATATGGGGAGAAGGCAGGTACAGGGTACTGAGTTTGGATGATCAGCCATGATCTCATCGAATGGCGGAGCAGGCTTGAGGGGCCGAATGGCCTACTCCTGCTCCTATCTTCTATGTTTCTATGTTTCTATGAAAGCACAAGGCGAGATCCAACCACATAAGTAATCTGGTCGTTGAAACTTAGGGAACAATATTGAAATTTGCTGATGACACCAAATTGATGGGAAAGGTGCGGGGAGGGGGTTATGGCAAATTGTAATGAAGCTTGTGAGATACTGCTGAAGGACATAGATAGGTTAGCAGGATGGGCAGGTAGGTGGCATATGCAGCTCGAAGTAGAAAAATGTGAACTAACACATTTTGGAAGTAAGAAAGGAGAAAGGAAATAAAGCTCAAATGGTAAGATTTTAAATTGAATAAAGGCACAAAGGGACCTTGTTATACAGATACAAAGTCACTAAGGGTGGCAGTGCAAGTAGATAAATCCATAGAAAAATCAAACAGAAACATAGATTTTTGTATCTAGAGAAATAAAATACAAAAAGGACGTAATATTGAACTTGTACATGACCTTCGTGGCTCATGGAGAAAAACAGCACTGCAGATGTGATGGCCTTTTTCTGTGCTGCAATGTTCTATAATGCTATGATCTTTCAGAATGCAACAAGTTTGACTTCAATGCATTGTGCTACCTCACTAGTTTTAACTTTAGCATTGTTTATTCATACTGTAGCAACTGTTTTAAGGAGTAAATGAAGGTCTGAACAAACAACACACTCATATTTTGGGAGTTTTTTTACTTTAGATTAACTACTTTAATTCAGTATCAATGACCACTCTCAGAAGTGGACATCATTCTGCTTCTGTGTCAGATGTGGCTTAGTGGGCAGCACTCTCACCTCTGGGTCAGAAGACTGTGGGATCAAGTCCCACTCCAGAAACTTGCACACAAAATCTAGGCTAACACTCCAGTGCAGTACTGAGGGAGTGCTGTGCTGTTGGAGGTGCCATCTTTTGAATGAGATGTTAAACTGACTGTCCTCTCAGGTGGACATAAGATCCCATGGCACTATTTCGAAGAAGAGCAGGGGATTTGTCCTTGGTGTCTTGGCTAATATTAATCCCTCAACCAACATTACTAAAAACACAGATGATTTGGTCATTATCACATTGCTCTTTGTGGGACCTTACTGTTGGCGAATGGCCTGCCATGTTTCCTATATTACAACAGTGTCTACACATAAGCACTTTGGGATGTCCTGGGGTCGTGAAAGATAGATGCAAGTCATTTTTCTCTCTCTCTCTCCTATCTTTCATCCTCTTTTTTTTCTTTCTTTCTTTCCTTCTTTCTTTCTCTCTCTCGTTCTTTCTTTCTCATTTTCCTTACAATTCAGAATATGTCTTTACCTGCCCAATATCACTGTATTCCAGCTTACAAGAACATAAGAACATAAGAAATAAGAGCAGGAGTAGGCCATATGGCTCCTTGAGCCTGCTCCACCATTCAATAAGATCATGGCTGATCATCGACCTCAACTCCACTTTCCTGCCCGATCTCCATATCCCTTGATTCCCCTAGAGTCCAAAAATCTATCTATCTCAGCCTTGAATATACTCAAAGACTCAGCATTCACAGCCCTCTGGGGCAGAGAATTCCAAAGATTCACAACCCTCTGAGTTAAGAAATTCCTCCTCATCTCAGTCTTAAATGGCCTACCCCTTATCCTGAGACTATGCCCCCTAGTTCTAGACACTCCAGCCAGGGGAAACAACCTCTCAGCATCTACCCTGTCAATCCCCTTCAGAATCTTGTAAGTTTCAATGAATCACCTCTCATTTTTCTAAACTCCAGAGAGTATAGGCCCATTCTACACAATCTCTCATCATAGGACAGCCCTCTCATCCCACCAAACAATCTCGTGAACCTTCGTTGCACCGCCTCCAAGGCAAGTATATCCTTCCTTAGATAAGGAGACCAAATCTGTGCACAGTACTCCAGGTGTGGGGTCATCAAGGCCCTGTACAATTGTAGCAAGACTTCCTTACTCTTACACTCCAACCCCCTTGCAATAAAGGCCAACATGCCATTTGCCTTCCTTATTGCTTGCTGTACCTGCACGCTAGATTTCTGTGTTTCTTGCATGAGGACACCCAAATCTCTCTGAACACCAACATTTGAAAGTTTCTCACCATTTAAAAAATATTCTGTCTTTTTATTCTTCCTACCAAAGTGAATAACCTCACATTTCCTTACATTATACTCCATCTGCCACCTTACTGCCCACTCACTTAGTCTATCTATATCTCTTTGCAGACTCTTTGTGTTCTCCTCACAGCTTACTGTCCAACCTAGCTTTGTATCATCAGCAAACTTGGATACATTACACTCAGTCCCTTCAGCTAGGTCATTAATATAGATTGTAAATAGCTGAGGCCCCAACATTGATCCTTGTGGCACTCCACTAGTTATAGCCTGCCAACCTGAAAAAGATCCGTTTATCCCTACTCTCTGTTTTCTGTTCATTAACCAATCCTCTAACCATGCTATTATATTTCCCCCAACCCCATGAGCCCTAATCTTGTGTGATAGCCTTTTATGTGGCACCTTATCGAATGCCTTTTGGAAATCCAAATATACTACATCCACTGGTTCCCCTTTAGCGACCCTGCTAGTTACATCCTCAAAAAACTCTAATAAATTTGTCAAACACGATTTCCCTTTCATAAAACCATGTTGACTCTGCCTAATCATGTTATGATTTTCTAAGTGCTCTGATACCACTTCCTTAACAATGGATTCCAGCATTTACCCGATGACTGATGTCAGGCTAACTGGCCTGTAGTTCCCTGTTTTTTCTCTCCCTCCTTTCTTGAATAGCGGTGTTACATTTGCAACCTTCCAATCCGCTGGGGCCATTCTAGAATCTAGGGAATTTTGGAAGATCAAATCCAATACATCCACTATCTCTTCAGCCACCTCTTTTAGAACCCTAGGATGTAGGCCGTCAGGTCCAGGGGATTTGTCGGCTTTAAGTCCCATTAGTTTCTCTAGTATTTTTCCTCTACTTATATTAATTACATTAAGTTCCTCACCCTCATTAGACCCTTGGTTCCCCACCATTTTTGGTATGCCTTTTGTGTCTTCTACTGTGAAGACAAATACAAAATATTTGTTTAACGTTTCTGCCATTTCCTTATTCCCCATAATAATTTCTCCTGTCTCAGCCTCTAAGGGACCAACGTTTACTTTTGCTACTCTCTTCCTTTTTACATACTTGTAGAAGCTCTTACAATCTGCTTTTATATTTCTTGCTAGTTTTCTCTCATATTCTATTTTTTCCCTTTTTATCAATTTTTTGGTCAACCTTTGCTGGTTTCTGAAACTCTCCCAATCCTCAGGCTTACTATTATTCTTTGCAACATTATAAGCTTCTTCTTTCAATCTAATGCTATCCTTAACTTCTTTAGTTAGCCACGGTTGAATCACTTTTCCCGTGGAGTTTTTGTTTCTCAATAGAATGTATTTTATTGAGAATTATGAAATATTTCTTTAAATGCTAGCCACTGCTAATCTACCGCCATACCTTTTAATCTATTTTTCCAATCTACCTTAGCCAACTTGCCCCTCATAGCTATGTAATTGGCTTTATTTAAGTTTAAGACTCCAGTTTTTTGACTTAGGCAAGTGACTCTCAAAGTACCAAAGACACTGCCCCTCTCCAGAACATATCATGTGCCACGGCACTATCTCCTTGTCTTCAGTAGGCCGATGAATATATATTCAATCAGATGAGATGCAGGCAAATTTATTTAACATTAATCAGATAAATTAACAGTATTCAATACAAACAGTACATTTACCATAATTTACAAGCTTTACCATCCTCTTCAAAGTATCAAAGACACTGCCCCACTCCAGGCCTGAATTACATCTTTATCCCGATACAACTGTTAATCAGAACCATACCTCAAGAATTTTGAATTATCTACGATGTTTGGAATGGAATGGGGTGGCTTGATTCATTGATCTGTTCCAATACATTGAACCTCGGCAAAATGGCCCTGAATCTCTACGAGGTTCCCCTGATCTCCTGCAATAACTTCAGTGGGAGACAAGCAGAATCCATGGAGAAATGATGTATGCAGCCATTTTCAACCAAGTATGCCATTTCTTTGGGGGATCCACTGATCTCCCACTGAAGTTGTGGCAGGAGATTGGGAGAAACACCCTGTGGAAATTCAGGGACAAGCAAACCCTAGCTACCAGGTACTCCTGGAACTGTTCATATCTCTGAAGTGAAAATATTAGCCAGACTGTTGTGTGGTCCAAGCAATTTTTTGTCATACATACATATGTGAATGATATTACAAGTTATTTTAAGACTTTTAATGTCCTTATTTTGTGCTCTGGGAAGAGGGCACTGTGGGGTAGAGTTTCCACTTTGGGCGCAATCGGGAAATTGCGCCCAAAATGCACTCGCAATTACACTGGTTAGGTTACAGTTCAAGCTTCTGCTAAAATTCATTTGCATAATCACAAACTTAAAATCTTCCATGAACCAATGCAATCGGGCAGCATAATAGAATGTAATTGTTTATTTTTATTCTTACCATTAAAATGTATTCCTTGATGTATTTAAGAATGGTAACCTGGTGCAGTTTTATTAATACAGCTGAAAATGGATTTATCATGGGAATAAGCATTTTAATAAGGGTGTCCAGTCTTCCACCTGTGAGTAACCTGATTTAAAATCACTGAACCATTTAACAGTTTCACTGGTGTACACTAGTCAGTTTCTCAGTACATTAAATATTTTTTGATGTGAATAAACTTTTAAATCGTGCCATCTAGTTCCTGTGCACCTAAGAAAATGATCGCAATTTGAAGAGTCGTCCCTAACTGGACTGGTGATGGAATACTCTCTACTTGCCTGGATGAGTGCAGCTCCAACAACACCCAAGAAACTCGACACCATCCAGGACAAAGCAGCCCGCTTGATTGGCACCCCATCCACCACCTTAAACATTCACTCCCTCCACCACCGGTGCACCGTGGCTGCAGTGTGTACCATCTACAAGATGCACTGCAGCAACTCACCAAGGCTTCTTCGGCAGCACCTCCCAAACCCGCGAGCTCTTCCACCTAGAAGGACAAGGGCAGCAGGCGCATGGGAACACCACCACCTCCAAGTTCTCCTCCAAGTCACACACTATCCTGACTTGGAAATATATCGTCGTTCCTTCATCGTCGCTGGGTCAAAATCCTGGAACTCCCTCCCGAACAGCACTGTGGGAGTACCTTCACCACATGGACTGCAGCGGTTCAAGAAGGCGGCTCACCACCACCTTCTCAAGGGCAATTAGGGATGGGCAATAAATGCTGGCCTTGAAAGCGACGCCCACATCCCATGAACAAATAAAAAAATAACCAGCTCAATGGGCAGAATCTCGCAATTTCAACCTGGCCGGGGGGGGGGGGGGGGGTGGGGGTGGGGGGGGCAGGGGGGCGTGCCCAGTTTTGTGGGTGGCGCCTAATCTGGGTGAATTGAATCTTGAGCCAGCATAAAAGATGGCGTAAAACATAAACGCAAGTGGTTTTGGTTTCTTTTCCCGGAGAATCGAGTGTCTCTGGAATACATTGCTGGCTGGTGCGGTGGGTGCTGACTCTCTGCCTTCAAGAGGGAGCTGGACCGGTTCCTGACTGGGTCAGAGATCACACCAAATGGAAGGTAAGTGTTTTTATAGATAACCTTTGATCCATGTGATCTCCTGCACTGGTTTCGATCGCCTGAGGGGGTCAGAGAGGAATTTTCAGGGTATTTTTTCCCCTTATTGTCCCTGGATTTATTCTGGGATTTTTTTCCTCTTCATGGCTGTGGGGGTGGGTTGGTGGGGGGCGGTGGGCGGAGGGGAAGGTGGAAAGAAGTGTTTAGCCATGATGGTCCAGACATCATGGTTTGGGGCAGGCTTGATGGACCAGCTTTTCCTGCCCGACAATTTTGCATGTTCGTAACGCACATGCGTTTAAAATTCCCCAATCTTTTGTGCTGATTTGGCCGATTCCATCCGGACTGCGCTGATATTACAAGTGGAAACTCTACCCCATATGTTTTGTAAAAGCCTGAGTCCTTCCCTATTCATCACATCTATTTGCTCTTGACTGAACATATTTTCATTTTATTTAGTAACTTGTTCTCAATGGAAAATGTTGTTCAGGTTTTCTGAATAACACACACACACTGCATTGTTGAGGATTAGTTTTGTATAATCTCAAAACGTCATTGAAAACCTGCTGAGCTGTGTTTCCACCCATGAAAGGATTTTTTATTTCTCCAAAGACGTAACCCATATTTATAGCTGAAAACAACAGTGCTGCTTGTGCAAAGGTTGACTGGATCAGCTTGTCTTCTTCCTTTTACAAGAAGCAAAATATTGCAGAGGCTGGAAATCCAAAATTAAAACCAAAAATGCTGGAAACTCTCAGCAGGTCAGGCAGCATCTGTGGAGAGAGAGAAAGAGAGAGAGAGTTAACCATTCAGATCGATGACCTTTCAGCAGAACTGGAAGATGCTAGCGATGAATAGCTTTTATGCAGAGCCAGGGAAAAAGGGGGCAGGGAATGAATAAAAGAGCGAGGTCTGTGATAGGATGGAGATCAGGAGTAATTTAATGACAAAAGGGTTGACGGTGCAAGGCAAAAGGGGGTGATAATGGGACAAGTATAGAAACTAAAGATGTGGCCAGAGGAGGTGTAAATGTTTACAGCAGAATAGCAGACGGGGAGGGAAACATGGAAAAGCTGACAAAGAGGAAGCTCCTGTGGTGCACGAATGTGGCGGAGGAAAGGCAGGTAGACACCAGGGGTGCGGACCACCCTGCCAGCCATGTATCGATAGAGGATCCCCACCCCAAGCATCAGCCGCACCTCCTCCACTCCCAATGGTGCAGCTATCCTCCTTTACCAGCCCCTGCTGT
Source organism: Squalus acanthias (assembly GCA_030390025.1). Lineage (NCBI taxonomy): Eukaryota > Metazoa > Chordata > Chondrichthyes > Squaliformes > Squalidae > Squalus > Squalus acanthias. The sequence goes on along the minus strand of CM059425.1, from coordinate 29,393,755 downwards.
CTGGGAGAAAATGGGAGCAGTGATTAAGGTCTAAAGTTCCCTGGCTCTGTACTTGCTTGAAAGCTGTTCATCTCTATCATCTTCCAGGTCTGACGAAAGGTCATCGACCTGAAACGTTAACTCTGTTTCTCTCTCCTCAGATGCTGCCTGACCTCCTGAGTGCTTCCAGCACTTTCTCCTCTTCTTCCTTTTATGCTGTTATTCGCATCAGGTGTTTCAGTGAAGGGATAGATTTCTTGGCGTTATATTACAACTCAGATAAGATTTCATGTTGCAGATTAACCCTAAAAATATCAGCTTGTCAACTCCTTAGGAGTGTCCTGCAACCACTCTTAATTACTATTCATGCACACCGGCCATATCTAACATGTTTTTGTAGGTTCCAAGAGAAAAGGTTTTCAATCTCAAATGTGCTATGCTGTGGTTGCGCAGTTTCCAGTTTCATCCTTTGTATGTTCAATGGGTAACATCGGTGGATCTTGTGCTGTCAGAGGATGTCTGATGTCTCCTGTTGATAAGTGCTTCTGGTTATACAGAAGTGCAGGCAAGTGTATAAATATCGCATTAAGCTAACATAAATCTCTGTTATACATATTTTCTTCTCTAAGCTGCTGGATATATTTTCAATAGATGATTTACTTATGCAGGAACAATAAATCCCCTGTAGGTACAAGCTGATCGCTCGATTTTAACCAGATGAGCAGAAGGTAGAGAAAACATCAGCCAAAACAAATTGAATATATATTGAGGATGGCCCATGTAATTAAAAAAAATGAAGACTTGCATTTATATAGCGTCTTTCATGACCTTCGGACGTCCCAAAGTGCTTTACAACCAGTGAAGTTATTTTGAAGTGTAGTCACTATTGTAATGTAGGAAACGTGGCAGCCAATTTCCAGCGAGGTCCCACAAACAGCAATGTGATAATGATCGGATCATCTGTTGGTTGATGGATAAATATTGGCCAGGTCACCAGGTAGAATGCAACTGCTCTTTTTCGTTATCGTGCCAAGGGATCTTTTACGTCCACCTGAGAGGGCAGACAGGGCCTTGGTTTAACATCTCATCACTTTACAACTTGGGTTAGTTACAGCATAGTCTTCAGGATAAGTTTCATTTCTGAACAAGCTCATGGTTGAAGCTCTTGCAGTGTCTATTAACTTTTTGTTGATCAGTAACTGATAAATTTATGCCAGCGAGGGGAGGCATTGCTCCAGGTACAAGGGCAACGTTGACCACAGAGCTTGAACGATTCTCCTTGAGGACCTTTAATTTGTTGCTCTGTCATCGAGTAGATGGAGATTTTCCCGCTGCGCCTGGGCACAGTGCACAGCGGAAGATTTGGAGGATCGCACGAGGTAATCGAGCCTGTCAAATTTTCCATCCATTCAAATTAATGGATGGAAAAATCAGGTGGTGTTCCGTATAGACGTACAATCCTCCCCAGCCAAGTTTCCTCTATTATCTGTGTCCAGGCGATCCAAGACACCCAGGTGCAATAATGGGAAAATTAGCCCTTAATAGCAATGATTTGCAGCAGGAATTATTCCCGATGTATCGATGATAGAATCTTACAGCACAGAGGGAGGCCATTCGGCCCATCGTGCCTGTGCCGGCTCTTTGAAAGAGCTCTCCAATTAGTCCCACTTCTCTGCTCTTTCAACAACAACAACAACAATTTGCATTTATCTAGCACCTTTAACTTAGTAAAATGTCCCAAGGCGTTTCACAGGAGCGTCATTAAATAAAATTTGACACCAAGCCACATAAGGAGATATTAGGGCAGGTGACCAAAAGCTTGGTCAAAGAGGTAGGTTTTAAGGAGTATCTTAAATAAGAGATAGAGGTAGAGAGGCGGAAAGGTTCAGGGAGGGAATTCCAGCGCTTCGGGCCTCAGCAGCTGAAGGCAAGGCCGCCAATGGTGGAGTGATTAAAATCAGGGATGCGCAAGAAGTCAGAATTGGAGGAGCGGAGTGATCTCGGAGGGTTGTAGGGCTAGAGGAGGTTACAGAGATAGGGCTCCATAGCCCTGCAAATTTGTCCTTTTCAAGTATAAGTTGATATAAATCAAGGAAAGTTTTTTTTTGTGTGATATTTTGTTAGATATTTTCTGCTTGGACTTATTCTTTTAATACTAGATTGTATATGTGTATATACCAGAGGGGGAGGCAATTAATATGGACATTGTGTATTTGAGATCAATTTGAAAATGTCAAATTTTCCCACCCTGATTTCAAACAAAATACATGTTACATTGTGTTCAGCATAATCTCTAAATCACATACATGATGTGCAAAATGATCACTGTTTTGACTTATCAAGGATTATCCAGGGTACTTTTTCATTCTGTTCATCATACACGAGTGTCTTGTATATTGCACAAACATTTGTTTAACTGGAGCAAAACTGGACACTAATTCAATGTGTGTTAACATAAGGCAGCAGATTGAGTTCCCCTCCCAGCTATTGAATTCCATCCCACACCCCTCCATGCCCAACTGCTGAATCCAATGCTCTAACTACAAAACTCTTCTCACCCCAACCTCTGGTCACTCCTGCTGAGTGTTGTATCCACTCTCCTCCACAACATGTGTTCTGCCCCTCCACCCACAACCATTTAAGTTGAGCCCTTTCTTCTCCCCTGTGAAAAATGAATTTGTCCGCATGCTGCATAGAAAACAGCACATGCAGTGTTTACACACATCGGTCAACCTTTAGAAGCTAAGATAATCCAACCTATTACATATCTTTGGTCAGGTCTCAGCTGGAGTATTGTGTACAATTCCGGGCGCCACACTTTAGGAAGGATGTCAAGGCCCTGGGGAGGGTAAAGGGCAGGTTTACCAGGATGATACCAGGGATGAGGGAGTTCAGTTATGTGGAGAGATTGGAGAAGCTGGGATTGTTCTCCTTGGAGCAGAGGACGTTAAGGGAAGACCTAATAGAGGTATTCAAAACCGCCTTCAGTGTGCCAGTGCAGCCTTCGGTCGCCTGAGGAAGAGAGTGTTTGAAGACCAGGACCTCAAACCCGGCACCAAGCTCATGGTCTACAGAGCAGTAGTGATACCCGCCCTCCTGTATGCTTCAGAAACATGGACCATGTACAGCAGGCACCTCAAAGCACTGGAGAGGTACCACCAACGCTGCCTCCGCAAGATCCTGCAAATCCACTGGCAGGATAGGCGCACCAACGTCAGTGTTCTCCCTCAGGCCAACATCCCCAGCATCGAAGCTTTGACCACGCTCAATCAGTTCCGATGGACGGGTCACATCGTCCGCATGCCCAATACGAGACTCCCAAAGCAAGCGCTCTACTCGGAGCTCCGACACGGCAAGAGAGCCCCAGGTGGGCAGAGGAAATGCTTCAAGGACACTCTCAAAGCCTCCTTGAAAAAGTGCAACATCCCCACTGACACCTGGAAATCCCTGGCCCAAGACTGCACAAAGTGGAGGATAAGCATCCGGGAAGGCGCCGAATACCTCGAGTCTCTCCACCGGGAGCAAGCGGAAGCCAAGCGCAAGCAACGGAAGGAGCGCACGTCAACCCAAGCACCCCATCCACCCGCCCCTTCAACCACCGTCTGCCCCACCTGTGATAGAGACTGTAGGTCCCGCATTGGACTCATCAGTCACCTGAGAACTCATTTTTAATGTGGAAGCAAGTCATCCTCAGCTCCGAAGGACTGCCTAAGAAGAAGATTCAAAATTATGAGGGGTTTTGGAGGGAGATACTATTTCCCCTGACAAATGGGTCAGCAACCAGAGGTCACGATTTAAAGTAATTGGCAAAAGAACTAGTGGGGAAATTAGGAGAAATTTCTTCACACAGAGGGTTGTTAATATCTAGAATGCAATACCTGAAAGTGTGGTGGAATCAGATTCCATAGGAGCTTTTAAAAGGCAAATGGACATGTACTTGAAGAGGACTAATTTGCAGGGTTATGGGGAAAAAGCTGTGGTGACTAAATTGTGTGTGCTCGAAGATTCCATGATTCTATAATCGTAAAGTTGCCCCACTGAAAGTCAGTGGTATTAACCGATTAGCTCATAGAACTAATTCAGGCACAGATTTGAATGCTGAGCCAGGATTACAGTGCCAGGTCTCATCAGGAGTATAATGTTAATGGCATGGTTATACTGCTGATTGTTAGACCAGAAATTAGCTCATTTTTGAATTTCTATATGGAGACCCATTTATGCATGCTAAATTGGTAATGGATTAAATGAGACCCACCTCATTTCATGGGTTTCATGCTAATATTAACCCTTACTATGCTTTGGATGCATTTGATCTGTTCTAGGCATGATTGGACTGCAACAGATAAGATAACGCATGGTGAGGTAATGGGTCCCAATGTGATGCTGAATAATGATCATGGCTCAACCTGGTCACGTCTGTGATGCAATTTTGTCAATATTCAGAATTATGTGCTCGAGAAGCAGCTTTTGGATTGGTTTACAGACAATTGAAGTTCATCTTATAAAGTGGCTTCCAACTGGAAATGAAGAAATATATAAATATAAAGTATAAATATGTATGTAAACAAACATTTTGTGCCAAACTTCCTCTTGTCATACTTTGTGGTCACACTTTTACGTCAACATTTAACATATATAAAATGTATATATAAACTGATTCATTAATGTCCTTTAGGGAAGGAAACCTGCCGTCCTTACCTGGTCTGTCCTATATGTGACTCCAGTCCCTCGACTCTGAAGTGGCCTGGCAAGCCACTCTGTTGTATAAGGGCAACTAGGGATGGGTAATAAATGCCAGCCTTTCCAGTGATACACACATTCCAAGGATGAATTTTTTTTAAATTACAGTAATAAAATAACTTTTTACATCTGAATAATTTTAGTACCAGAATATTAGATTTTATATTGGTGTCATAGCACCTGAGCTGCAACTTAAAATATATCACAATAATAGAAGGGCAGGTTTGAAGCATGGCGAGAGCAAAGGGCAGGGGAGGGCCAGTATGCAGAGAGAGCAGGAGCCCGTGGGGTGGGGTGGAATGGGTGGGTTCAGACTGGATGCAACATATGAGCTGGGGAGTAAGTGAAACACTGATGGGCTAGAGAACAAGTAGAGCACAGGTGAGCAGGGAAGTGGAGAGGAAAATTGTCGCATTGTGTGGCAGTCTGGAATGGATTCTCCAAATGTATTTGGTCTGTCCTAACTACATTGCATTATTAGTACAGATTTATATTAACGATTTAGACTTTAGAATCAAAAACACAATTTCTAAATTTGCGGTCAATACCAAATTGGGGAGGATCGTCAATTCTGAGGAGGACTGCAACAAATTACAAGAAGACATTAATAAACTTGCAGAATGGGCATATAATTGGCAAATGAATTTCAACATAGATATTACATTTTGGTATGAAAAATAAGGAGGTCACCTATTACTTGGAAAATAAGAATCTAAATGCGGTAGAGAACAAGGGACCTGGGAGTACAAATACACAAATCACTAAAAGTAGCGACACAGAGTAATAAGGCCATTAAAAAAAAGCAAACCAAGCACTAGGGTTTATTTCTAGAGGGATAGAATTGAAAAGTAGAGAAGTTATGCTAAACCTGTATTGAACCTTGGTTAGACCACACATAGAGTACTGTGTACAATTGTGGTCGCCATATTATAAGAAGGATATAGAGGCACTGGAGAGGGTGCAGAGAAGATTTAAAAGGATGATACCATAACTGTGAGGTTATACCTATCAAGAAAGGATGAACAGGCTGGGTCTCTTTTCTCTTGAAAAGAGAAGGCTGAGAGATAACCTAATAGAGGTCTTTAAAATTATGAAAGGTTTTGATAGAGTGGATACAGAGAATGTGTTTCCACTTGTCTGGAAGAGCAAAACTAGAGGCTATCAATATAAGATAGTCACCAAGAAATCAAATAGGGAATTCAGAAGAAACTTCTTTACCCAAAGAGTGGTGAGAATGTGGAACTCGCTACCACAGGGAGTGGTTGAGGCGAATAGTATAGATTTATTTAGAGGGAAGCTAGATAAGCATATGAGGGAGAAGGGAATAGAGGGTTATACTGATAGAGTTAGATGAGGAAGGATGGGAGGAGGCTCAAGTGGAACATAAATGCCAGCATGGACTGGTTGGGCCGAATGGCCTGTTTCTGTGCCGTATATCCTCTATGTAATTCTATGTACAGTCAGCAAAAAATAACCAGCAATATACTGGAAGCATTCTACAATTATGCATTGCCACAGGCAAAATTGTTAAGCGTGTATATATAGATGGGTATGTACAGCCTAGTGAGACTAGAATTTCCCTGGACCTGCTAGTCTGTATAATTTGGTAGTAAGTTTTGAAAGAGCAGCCCCTTATTCTAAGACTATGTCCCCTAGTTCTCGTCTCACCCGTCATCGGGAACATCCTCCCCGCATCCACCCGATCCAACCCCTTCACAATCTTATATGTTTCAATAAGATCGCCTCTCATTCTTCTGAACTCCAATGAGTAGAGTCCCAATCTACCCAACCTCTCCTCATATGACCACCCCCTCATCCCCGGGATTAACCGAATGAACCTTTTTTGCACTGCCTCGAGAGCAAGGATGTCTTTCCTTAAGTAAGGACACCAAAACTGTATGCAGTATTCCAGGTGCGGTCTCACCAATACCTTGTACAACTGAAGCAATACCTCCCTATTTTTATATTCTATCCCCCTAGCAATGAAAGCCAACATTCCATTTGCCTTCTTAATCACTTGCTGCACCTGCATACTAACCTTTTGAGTTTCGTGCACCAGGACCCCCAGATCCCTTTGCACTTCAGTACTCTCCAGTTTCTTGCCATTAAGATAATAAATTGCTCTAGGATTTTTCCTGCCAAAGTGCATCACCTCACACTTTCCAGTGTTGTATTCCATCTGCCAAATCTCTGCCCACTTACTTAGCCTGTCTATGTCCCCTTGCAGGTTTTTTATGTCCTCCTCATTCACTACTTTCCCTCCCATCTTTGTATCATCTGCAAATTTTGATATGTTACACTTGGTCCCTTCCTCCAAATCGTTAATATAGATTGTGAAGAGTTGGGGACCCAGCACTGACCCCTGTGGAACACCACTAGTTACTGATTGCCAGTCTGAGAATGAACCATTTATCCCAACTCTTTGCTTTCTGTTAGATAGCCAATCCTCTATCCATGCCAGAATATTACCCCCAATCCCGTGATTTTTTACCTTAAGCAATAATCTTTTGTGTGGCACCTTGTCAAATGCCTTTTGGAAGTCTAAATACACTACGTCCACTGGTTCCCCTTTATCCACTCTATATGTTACTTCCTCAAAGAACTCCAGCAAATTTGTCAAACATGACTTCCCCTTCGTAAAACCATGCTGACTTTGTCCTATTAAATTATGATTATCCAAATGTCCTGTTACTGTTTCCTTAATAATGGACTCCAAAATTTTACCTACCACAGATGTTAGGCTAACCGGTCTATAGTTACCAGCCTTCTGTCTACTGCCCTTTTTAAATAAGGGTGTTACATTAGCAGTTTTCCAGTCTGCCGGGACCTTAGCGGAATCCAGGGAGTTTTGAAAAATTATTACCAATGCATCTACAATCCCTACCGCCACTTCCTTCAAGACTCTAGGATGTAAGCCATCAGGTCCAGGTGATTTATCCGCCTTGAGTCCCATTATTTTACCGAGTACCACTTCCTTAGTGATTTTGATCGTGTTTAGCTCCTCTCCCCCTATAGCCCCCTGTTTGTCCAGTGTTGGGATATTCTTAGTGTCCTCTACTGTAAAGACTGATACAAAATATTCATTCAGTGTTTTTGCCATCTCCATATTTCCCACCATTAATTTCCCGGTCTCATCCTCTAAGGGACCAACATTTACTTTAGCCACCCTTTTTCTTTTTATATAACTATAAAAACTCTTACTATCTGTTTTTATATTTTTTGCTAATTTACTTTCATAATCTATCTTCCCTTTCTTAATCAATCTTTTTGTTATTTTTTGCTGCCTTTTAAAGTTTTCCCAATCCTCTGTCCTCCCACTAGATTTCGCTACCTTATATGCCCTTGTTTTTAGTCGAATACTATCCTTAATTTCTTTACTTAGCCACGGATGACTGTCCTTTCTTTTACACCCTTTTCTTTTCAGTGGAATATATTTTTTTTGGAAGTTGTAAAATAACTCCTTGAATGTACACCACTGATCATGTGTCGTCTTACCCTTTAATCTATTTTCCCAATCCACTCTACTCAATTCCACTCGCATACCTTCATAGTCTCCTTTATTCAAGCTTAGCACGCTTGTTTGAGATCCAACCTTCTCACCCTCTAATTGAATATGGAATTCAACCATGTTATGGTCACTCATTCCAAGGGGATCCTTTACTAGGACATTTTTAATTAATCCTGTCTCGTTACACAGGACCAGATCTAAGGTTGCTTGCCCCCTGGTCGGTTCAGTTACATACTGCTCAAGAAACCCATCCCTAATACACTCAATGAACTCATCCTCAAGGCAGCCCTGCCCCATTTGATTTGTCCAATTAATATGATAGTTAAAATCCCCCATAATTATAGATGTTCCCTTATTACATGCCTCAACTATTTCCTGATTGATACTCCGTCCAATAGAGTTGCAACTGTTCGGAGGCCTATAGACTACGCCCACTAATGTTTTTTTCCCCTTATTATTCCTTATCTCCACCCAAACTGTTTCATTATCATGATTTTTTGACCCAATATCATTACTCTGTATTACAGTGATTCCTTCCTTTATTAACATAGCCACCCCACCTCCCCTTCCTTCCTGCCTGTCCTTCCTGATCGTTAAATAACCTGGTATGTTTAATTCCCAGGCATTGTCACCCTGCAGCCATGTTTCTGTAATGGCCACAATATCATAACCATATGTAGTTATTTGTGCCATTAACTCATCTATTTTGTTACGAATGCTACGTGCATTCAGATAGAGAACTTTCAAATATGCTTTGTGGCACTTAGTTCCTGCTTTTTCACTTTTTACCAGTTTACCTTTTACTCCACACACTCTGTCCCTTCCTGCCACGCTCTGATTTGTGATTCCCCTACTGCTACCTATGTCTATGACCCTCTCTGTTGTCATTTTTATTTTTTGCTCTCTTGAAACCTCCCCCCCACTAATTAGTTTAAAGCCCTCTCCACAGCCCTAGTTATTCGATTCGCCAGGACACTAGTCCCAGCACTGGCCAAGTGAAGTCCGTCCCAACGGAACAGCTCTCTCCTGCCCCAGTACTGGTGCCAGTGTCCCAAGAAGCAAAACCCATTTTTCCCACACCAGTCTTTGAGCCACGCATTCAACTATTCAAAGCCCTTTTCTTATCTCAATTGCCAAGCCCTATTTTCAATCATCACAATACTCTGTTCACTCAGTGTATTTCCAGCACAATTTTTTTACATCATGCTGTACCATATGCATCACCCTTGCTATCCTGCATACCAGCCATTGTAACCTTACTTGGGTGGCAGCTGTGGCTCAGTAGTAGCAGTCTTGCCACATGAATCAGAAGGTTGTATGTTCAAGTATTACTCCAGAGACCAGCACATAATCTAGGCTCACACTTCAGTGCAGAGGGAAGGAGTGCTGCACAGTCGGAGGTGCCATCTTTCTAATGCGACATTAACCCGAAGCCCCGTCTGCCCTCTCAGGTGGATGTTGTTAAGGATCCTACAGCACTATTCAAAGAAGAGCAGAGGAGTCCCCCCACCCCCCATGTTTATTCCTCAACCAACCCCTAAAACAGATTATCTGGTCATTATGACATTGCTGTTTGTGGGAGCTTGCTGAGCGCAAATTGGCTGCCACTTTCCCTACATTACAGCAGTGACTACACTTCAAAAAGTACTTCATTGGCTGTGAAGCGCTTTGGGACCTCCTGAGATTGTGAAAGGCGCTATATAAATGCAAGCCTTCCTTCTTTACCTGTTTTAAACCTGATAAACTGTTATTGATTTGGTTTCCAAATGCATTTGTAAGAGCCCATGCATTCCTGGAACAGTCTGCTGCTGGCTTAACAGCTCCGCTTAAATCGCCGACACAAATTGAAATGCTGAGCCGGGATTACCCCACCGAGCTCTCCGTGCGGCCAGTGCACGGACAAAGGTTACAGCTCTTTTATAATGGACGTGGTTTCCACAGGCAAAGCTGCACTCAGCACTACTCTAACACCGGGAAAGAGGAGCTGCCAGTATTAATTTTTCTCTCTCTCCCCCTACGGCAGCTGTCTCTCATTCTGCCAGCATTTCACACCTCACCTTTTGTTTCTTAACCTGTCCCATTACCATCTCATCTTGCCTTGAGCATCTCTTAATGTCTCTACTTACCATAGACCACCCCTTTTGTTCTTTTATTCCTCCCCCCAGCCTCCCCCTTGCATTTTTATCTGTTTAATTTCCTGCTCTTCTCTCAGTTCGGACGAAGGGTTTCGACCTGAAACGTTAACTCTGTTTCTCTCTCCACGGATGTTGCCTGGCCTGCTGAGTTTTTCCAGCGTTTTCTGTTGTTATTTAGTATTAATGAGGCGTTGGTACTGCTGGGCCACTACAGACAGAACCTGTGACAGTCCGCAGAGTCTTTCTCATACATGTAGCGACACGCTGTGCCATCTCGATCAATTAACGCGACAGTCTCCACAATACCTATCACCCCCTCAACAAAGAATTCATTTGCTGCCCCTGTTTGACAACTGTTTCCTCTGAGCCACATCACACCCTGGCCACACCGCAGCATCTTTGCTCGGGCAGGTGCTGAATCCCCCAGAAAACGGGAGACTCGCTCGCTTAAAAAAATCCCCCCACCCCCACCCCCCAGGCGTGAAGCTGGGCACCTGATGGAGCCGAGAGGAGCCGGGGCGAAGTGTTGGGACCTCACTCTCAGTGTTCACCTGCAAGCCACACATCTCCAATCCCCAATTTCCCGCCCGCAGCTCCTTCTCGGGTTCATTTCCTCATTGATGCAAAACAGTGCCGACAATTACACGCATCTCCCCAACTACACAGCCCGCTCCCCGGAACGCTGCTCCTGAAGCCGGCTGTACCTGGCGGTGCACCTCGCTGTCAGTGTCTGAACCCAGCCGCAAGCCGCATCCTGTAGACTCAATGGCCGGGTATAGAGATTGATGCACTCCTGAAATGCTCTTTATTCAGTGTTTTCACCCATTCCGCATCCAACCCACCATTCACCTGGTGTGTGTGTGTGTGTGTGTGTGTATGAGAGATACAGATAGATATAATAGATCGATATATGGATAGATGATGAGGAAAACCATGAATCTGGGGCTCTTTACCAATCTCCCAAGTTCTATCGCTGCGCTGGAGATCCAAATGTGACCATATCTAGTGAATGGATAATTCCCATGCTGTCCAGGGGGAGAGGAGAGGATTAACTTGCTCTTAATGCTGCCAGAGATCAGCCGCCAGAGTCACGCAGCCGCGCGTTTCAGAGCCAAAGTTAAAGAGAGACGAGGTTCAAAAAGGCGGGAGGAGAGCTGTGCAGGACCAGCAGCGGCTGAACGTCCCGGACAGAGTCACTCCGGACTTGTAGTCGTGGGATTGTACAACCTGGGACAGCAGCACACACACAAAAAAACAAAGTTTTTCTTTATATTTAAAAAAAATCAGCATTGGTCATTTATGAGGCATTTTTTTAAAAAAAAAACCTCGGGGTGATTTATGAATCCTACAAGAACTCCATTTAAGAAAACTCCCGTTCCCTTCTGAAGAAAATTTACGAGCCCTCGTCACTAACCGAAGCGGCGAGCGTCCCTCACACTGACAGGCTCTTCTCTCTCTCTCTCTCTCTCTTTCCCCGAGTCCCTGAAAGCTGCAGCTCACATGTGATCTCCACACTGCATCAAGGGCTTTCCTGCTTCAAAGCTGTGAAATGAGAACTGGCGCCGGAGTTTAAACACGCTGGAGGTGGAGGGGGGTGGGAGGAGGGAGGTGGGTCGCACACACACACACAAAAAATCATAGATTTTCGTCGCGCCGATAAAAACAAAAAATCAAATCGTCAGAGGCGATGGATTCGAGTACCAAACGACCGAGAGATACGATAATGTCAACGTTTGCGAAAATGACCAAAGTTCGCAGGAGGCGAGAGATGCTGCTCTATCAGCTCGGCGTCTCCTGCAGCATTCTCTTCCTGGCGTGGTGCTTGTGCAGCCTGCTGTCGAGACTAGGTGAGTGACTCAGTCCAGTTCCTTCCGTGTCGTCGAGGAATTGAACTTTTCCACCTGCTACCCATCACTGCAAACGTGTTTCTTTTTGCGAAAAGGGAGATGTTTTTAATCATCTATTTCCCCCCCCCCCCTCCCCTCTCACAAACCATGTCAAAAAGCAACCCAAGCCGTCTTGTATATTACACCGCGTTTGTCTTTAAAATGTAACCCAGGCGATTTAGACACTGCAGTTGAAAGGATTCCCGTTCTTTAAGTTTGCATCTCCCCTGGTTACACCAGCGGAGAAATGAACTTGCATAACACGAGTTTATGCGGCCTTGTCCAAAATCGATTGGGACTTTCATAGCCGATATTAATAGAGTGCGATTATCTCCACAATAAAGCAGCCTTAATGTAACTGCCTTGGAGAAAATGTGCAAGTTTCCCCGTGAGAATCACCTTTGATGAAAGACTTGCTATTTTTCCGGTGCAAGTCTTGCTTAACCCTTTAAGGAGGTTTTATTTTAAAAATATGCATTTTTTTAATAAAATAAGAACAGAAATTCTATTAAGTGCTCTTAATGCTTGCATGTGAAGGTAGTTTTTAAATATCATCCTGCGGAAACTCCGCGATCACAAGGATTTTCTGAATGAACTTTATGTTGGTATTTGTTCAATTTGATGTTCGGAATGATTCCATTTGCTAAAAAGGATTTTTGCATCGGTAAGTTTGAAAATACTCCCGCAGCGCCTTGCTTGAGCATAATTGAAGCGTTCTGAATGAAATAAGATCAAAGGTCTGGATAGATGTCAATGACAGTAACTCAGGCTATCAATTCGACATCTTCCCCATAAGAGAATAACTCATTGCAATTGGTAATTCCAACAGAGCACGAGAAACACACTGGAGAACAAGCCATACTGGACCTAAGGTGGTGGAACAGGAAGTTAATGGCAGCAGCGACGGACAACGATACACAAGCAAAGAATTGCACCGAGCCAGGTAAGGGGCACTCCAGAATTCCGAAGACTGAATTGCTGTTTAATATCCTCACATTTAACACCCAAGAGTCCCTTCTTGGGAAGTGTATCAGTCATTAAATATTGAACCGGTTTGGATGTGGGCTCTAATCAAATATGTGCTGCTATAGTAACCAGTTTATTTGAAGATGTCAAAGCCAATGTGTATCGGTAGAACTGCTCTTGTGCCGCTAGGGAGATTAAAGGAAACGATCACTGCAGACAAGCATTTTTTTTCAGTGGAAGATATCTACAGTTTCTCATTCAGCACCCTTCTGGGCTTTTCCGATTAGCGCCACATTTCACTCAAAAAGATGTGTGGGGCTCACTTAGATCCCGTTTATCAGCACTGATTAGGACTGTCACTAGTTAAGAGCTTGCCTGGAAACTGCTTTATTTCCAAAGTAGACCCCACTGTTTTCTAAACATTAATTTGTCTAACTATTCCATGGAGGTTTTGTAGAACTTCCAGTTTATGTGGCTGCATGATGTGGTTTTTCTTATGTTCAAGAGCATAGTTACACAACCCCACGGCCCTGTATTTTGCAACATCTTCATTAGGACAGCATCTTGTCTCTGTTATAAACACCACAAGGCATTAGGCAACAGCCTGTTCCAAGTGACTGTTAAAACGATTTTATACTTGCTTTTCTAAATGGTGATTTGCAACTGAAGGGGACATGATCCAGATCTTTAAAATGCTGAAAGGTTTAACCATGTGGCCTGGACTGTTGAGGTAGACTTAGAGGACACAAATTTAAAATTAACAAGCTTCAAGCAAAGAGTTCAAGAAAGACTGAACAGGCTGGATAGAAAAGAGAAGACTGAGAGGTGATCTGATAGAAAGTGGCAAATGTGACACCCTTGTTCAAGAAAGGGTGTAAGGACAATTCTAGTAACTACAAGCTACAGTTTAACATCAGTGGTGGATAAGGTTTTAGAAACAACAATCAGGGAAAAAATTAACAGGCACTTGGAGAGGTATAAGTTAATTAAGGAGCGCCAACACAGATTTGTAAAAGGCAGATTGTGTTTGACTAATCTAATTTAATTTTTTGATGAAGTAACAGAGAAGGTTGATGAAGGGAATGCAGTGGATGTTGTCTATATGGATTTTAAGAAAGCGTTTGACAAAGTACCACATAAAAGGCTGGTTAACAAAATTGAAGCTCATGGAATAGGAGGGTCAGTGTCAGCTTGGATAAGAAATTGGCTTAAAGACAGAAAACAGCGAGTTGTGGTAAATGATTGTTTTTCAGCCTGGAGGATGGTAGACAGTGGTGTTCCCCAAGGGTCAGTGCTAGGACCACTGCTTTTTTTGATATATATATATAAATGACTTGGATATTGGAATACAAAGTAACATTTCAAAATTTGCCGATGATGCCAAACTTGGAGGTGTGGCAAACAGTAAGGAGGTTACCAATCAACTGCAACAGGATGTAGATTGGCTTGCAGAATGGGCAGACAAGTGGCAGATGGAATTTAATACAGAGAAGTGTGCGGTGATTCATTTTGGCAGAAGGGATAGGGAGAGGCAATATAGACTTAATGGCACAGTTTTAAAGAGTGTGCAGGGACAGCGGGATCTGGGGTTCATGTGCATAGATCTTTGAAGGTGGCAGGACATATTGAGAGAGTAGTTAGCAAAGCATATGGGATCTTGGGCTTCATAAATAGAGGTATTGAGTACAAAAGCAGGGAAGTTATGCTGAACCTTTATAAAATTCTGGTTAGGCCACAACTAGAGTATTGCATCCAATTCTGGTCACCACACTTTAGGAAGGATGTGAAGGTCCTTCAGAGGGTGCAGAGGAGATTTACCAGAATGGTTCCAGGGATGAGGGATTTTAGCTACAAGGTTAGGTTGGAGAAGCTGGGGTTGTTTTCCTTGGAGCAAAGGAGGTTGAGGGGAGATTTGATAGAGGTGTACAAGATTATGACGGGTTTGGATAGGCTAGACGGGGAAAGGCTGTTCCTATTAGCTGATGGTACAAGGACTAGGGGACACAGATTTAAGGTTTTGGCCAAGAGATACAGGGGGGAATGTGAGGAAGAACTTTTTTACGCAGCGAGTGGTAATGACCTGGAACTCGCTGCCGACGAGGGTGGTGGAAGCGGAGATGTTCAATGATTTCAAAAGGAAATTGGATAGGCACTTGAGGGAAATAAACTTGCAGGGCTATGGGGATAGAGTGGGGGAATGGGACTGACTGGATTGCTCTACAGAGAGCCGGCATGGACTCGATGGGCCGAATGGCCTCCTTCTGTGCCGTAATGACCCTATGACTATGACTTTAGGTCTTTAAAATGATGAAGGGGTTCGAAAGAGTACGCGTAAAGATGATGTTTCCAATTGTGGGGAGTCCAAAACTAGGGGCCATATATAAAAGATAGTCACTAATAAATCCAAGGAATTCAGGAGAAACATCTTTACTCGGAGAGTGGTGAGATTGTGGAACTCGCTACCTCATGGAGTGGTTGCGGCAAATAACATAGATGTATTTAAGGGGAAGCTAGATAAACACATGAGGGAGAAAGGAATAGAAGGATATGTTGATATGGTGAGATGGTAAGATGGGAGAGGTTTGCGTGGAGCATGCACACCGGCACAGACCTATTGGGCCGAATGGCCTGTGTCTGTGCTGTAAAATGTATGTAATAGAGTGGTGCAGACTGGACTCCATTAGAAATGAGGGGCAGTAGGTTTCCTTGCCCACATTTGAGCTGTTGCCATGAGACTCCATCGGGTCCGGAGTCATTATTGAGGACTCCCAGGGCCACTTCCTCCCGACTGTATATCACTGTGCCGCCACCTCTGGTGGGTCTGTCCTGCCAGTGGGATGGTGATGGAGGAGTCTGGGACATTGGCTGAAAGGTATGATTCTGTGAGTATGACTATGTCAGGCTGTTGCTTGACTAGTCTGTGGACTGCTCTCCTAATTTCGACACAAGTCCCCAGATGTTAGTGAGGTGGACTTTGCAGGGTTGACCGGGCTGGTTGTGTCTTTGTCATGTCTGGTGCCTAGGTGCCCAGATGGTCCGTCTGCTTTTTTTACTCTTATTTTGGTTTGATACAACTGAGTGGCTTGCTAGGCCATTTCAGAGGGCAGTTAAGAGTCAGTCACATTGCTGTGGGTCTGGAGTCACATATAGGGTAAGACCAGGTAAGGACAGCAGATTTCCTTCCCTAAAGGACATTAGTGAACCAGATGGGTTTTTACAACAATCCGGTAGTTTCATGGTCACCATTACTGATACTAGCTTTTTATTCCATATTTATTTAATTAACTGAATTTAAGTTCCCCAGCTGCCATGGTGGGATTATGAACTCCAGATCATTAGTCCAGGACTCTGGATTACGAGTCCAGTAACATAACCCCATAACTACTATGCTACTACACCCTGTAACCAGTATGCCACTGTACCCCATTTCTATAAGCATCATAGATGACATCAATAAACCATGAGAATCGATGTTTTCTAAACTGCTAATCTTGTGTTGAAGCCAGCAAGTACTGAAGTGTGTTCATTTATACAACTAGTCAGAGTTACCTGATTTTGTTGTGCTTTTTTATTTTCCTTGAAAAATGTCATTGATGAGTAGTAGTATGCCTACTTCCGCTATTCCATTGTTGAAGTGATGACATAAACTGTGATGATATGTACCTCATGAAAACTGATAGAGAATAGTGCCTAGGAATCTGTATTAGGCCATAGTACAAAATCCTACAAGCTATTTAATACCCTTTAACACTCTTTGAAACTATTTAATTTAGTTACAATGGTGCATTTATATCTCAAATAGAGAAATCATAGCAAACAGTCAATAATCATTTACCAAAAAATAAAATGTGGCAGAAAATTTTTCAGGCATGTTTCGTGCATCTGTATGAACCCAATTTTGAGAAACTCTGAACTTCGAGCCTGCTCCACCATTCAATAAGATCATGGCTGATCTTCTATCTCATCTCCACTTTCCTGCACTATCCCCATATCCCTTGATATTTAAAAATTTATTGATCTCTGTCTTGAATATACTCAATAACTGAGCCTCCACAGCCCTCTGGGGTAGAGAATTCCAAAGATTCACCACCCTATGAGTGAAGAAGTTTCTCCTCATCTCAGTCCTAAATGGCCGACCCCTTATTCTGAGCCAGGGTAAACATCCTCCCAGAATTTTGTATGTTTCAATGAGATCAGTCTGGTGAACCTTCTGCTCCAAGTACTTGCCTCAAACTAACAATCTGGATCCTGTAAAACACTGAACAGGATCACATCATAATTTCACAGAATCACAGAATCCCCACAGTGTAGATGGAGGCCATTTCGGCCCATCGAGCCTGCACCGACACATATCCCACCCTATCCCCGTAACCCCACGTATTCAATCCCCCTAACACAAAGGGTCAATTTATCATAGCCAAATCAACCTAACCCGCACATCTTTGGACTGTGGGAGGAAACCGGAGCACCCGGAGGAAACCCACGCAGACACAGGGAGAATGTGCAAACTCCACACAGACAGTCACCCGAGGCCGGATTCGAACCCGGGTCCCTGGCACTGTGAGGCAACCGTGCTAACCACTATGCCACCCTGTATCACCCTACAGCTGTGTTATGTGGCTGGTGCTGTTTTCTGGTTTATTTTGCTGGTCAGTAACCTACGGGAATTATATTGTTCTGCTATGTGCTTATAACCTTCAGAAAAGTAAAAGAGCATATCACTGCATATCACTGCTGTGAGTCACATGATCTAGTCACAGAGCATTGCATTATCAGGGCATCTTACTACTAAATATCACGATTGATTTTTGATAAACCTAAGCTCATCCAAAACTCGGCTGACCGTGTCCTAACTCGCACCAAGTCCCGTTCGCCCATCACCCCTGTGCTCGCTGACCTACATCGGCTCCCTGTTAAGCAGTGCCTCGATTTTAAAATTCTCATCTTTGTTTTCAAATCCCTCCATGGCCTCACCCCTTCCTATCTCTGTAACCTCCTCCAGCTTTACAACCCTCCGCGATACCTCTGCCCCTCCAATTCTGGCCTCTTGTGCATCCCCGATTTAAATCGCTTCTCCATTAGCGGCTGTGCCTTCAGCTGTCTGGTGCCCTAGACTCTGGAATTCCCTCCCTAAACCTCTCCGCCTCTCTACCTCTCTCTCCTCCTTTAAGACGCTCCTTAAAACCTACCTCTTTGAACAAGCTTTTGGTCATCTGCCCTAATATCTCCTTATGTGGCTCAGTTTCAAATTTTGTTTGATAATTGCTCCTGGGACGTTTTACTATGTTAAAGGCGCTATATAAATGCAAATTGTTGTTGTTGTTACACAGAATAACATGGCAGGCCAATTTTCTTGGGATTAGCGCCTGGGGGATTGCTTATTTCCCTGGTGAAAAGCACAGGAAATGGGATGGAGACCCATGAAGTTTTGTCTTTGCCACCTTTATATTGTCCAATTTCCGGGGCTTTCCCCAAGAAGAGGGGGGAGTGCCTGCACCTACATCAGGCATAGATGAAACGTGGCTATTTGAATGAGGCGGGAGAGGAGATCCCGCCCCTCCCCGCCTCATTTTTCTCAAAGAAGGGTGCCCAGACACAGGAGTGTCCAAGGAAACTCGGGTGGGGCTTTGCACCTGGATTCCCCTCAGATCAGAGGATCTGATGAATCAGACAGCAATGCAATGGGGGGCGTGAAATGGCAAGTCCTACCTTCTTCAGCCTCTCCGCAGATTGTCAGGCCATTCGAACATCTGGCTGCTGTTTTTCCAGAAAGCCCCAAGATCAGTGTCCAGGTCCACAGCTGCGTCTGTATTCCCATTCCATTTTCTAGGTTCAAGGGCTTTCTGAGGGTGGGCCTGCCCTGGCCTTCAAGTGACACGACCCACCATATTCAGGCATTGTCAGGTCAGGATTGGCGCAAGACACTTAGGTCACTTTCCACCTGTCCAGCACTCCAGTAAAGGAAGTGATTCAGTATGTCCAGTGGTACAGTATTTGTCTTGCATTGATAGACTGAGCTCAAACTCAATCCCAGATGTTATTCAGTCTTTGCTCCCCATTAGTGGAGGGTTTCACTTGCTCTCAGCCGGGGCACTAAATGGAGCACTTCATATTGGCAGAGTACCTCACCTCTGGTGTGTCAGACATCAGACGGTCCTATCGTCCCCACTGGACGATAAAATATGGTAGCGGATGGCAGCGTTGGGTTTGCGATCTAATTAAGAAAAGAATTGGGGAAGGTGTTCTTTATCTTTTGTTGTTTTCATTTTTTCTTCAACCCTTCTGTTCAGTTTCCATTAAGAAACATTGTTTAATGATTTTACAAGCTGATTACAAGATTTGAAAGGAAAAGTATCTGTACTTGGTCAGTGTCATGTCGACACTTTAATGTCATCAGACCAAACCTAGTGCTGCAGCAGATACAAAAGGCCTGATTTTAACCCTGCCGGCCCGATAGGAACGGGGCAAGCTGTTGGTTGAAATAGCGGTAGAGTACTTACCACTGCATTCCTGACGCGTCTCCGCCCACCACCATCTTAACTGGGTAGTTTTTGAAGTCGGCCGAGGCACCGTCCAGAGACAGGCAGGGGCCTCATGAATACATGTAAACCATGGTTCTATGACACTATTAGGACCCTGACACCATTTTAAGTCCTGCCCAGTGGCCAATCCCCCATGTAAAACATCGTGGGATTGGTCTGAAGCAGTACTTAAAGGGGCGCACTCGCCTGCAATTAATTGGATCTGAGCATGTTTGTGCTATTTAAGTGCCTTGGGACTTTTACCTACGTTAAAGGCGCTATATAAATGCTAATTGTTGTTGTTGTATTTGGATTGCCAGGGGACTTTTCAGCTTCAGATTGTTCATTTTTCACTCCTTTTGCCTTGTTACCTTTAATAAGCTTTATCTGCTTATCATGGGTGCTATTATTTCCAGTTTCATTTGGATGGAGGAACACTTAGAGGAAGAGGAACAGCAGCTGGGCCTCTCAGATGGCAACAGGTGAGGGGAACTGCTCGTAGGAGGCCATACCCAGCACACAGGGTGGACAGGCCAAGAGTGATTTTCTTGAAGCTGTCTAAAGAGCCATGCATCAGTCGGCTGTGCCTTTCCAGCCAGGCTGTTGCAGACCTCTGCAGTCTCCTGTAACAGGACCTGCTGGACCAGGGGTCATACTTTGGCAGTGGCTCTCAAAGTCACCACAGCCCTGAAATTCAACCCTTCCAGGAATGTGGCTGGATAGCTGCTGTGGGACAAGGGATAACCCTTACATACGTGGCTCATGACACCCCTCCATAACCCCACCACACTTGAGCAACGCAAGTGTAATCAAAGCTAGGGGACCACCAGGATGATTATAGAGCACACCATCGGGATGCTGAAGCAGAGGTTCAGGTGCCTCAACAGGTCTAGGGGCTCCCTACAATATGCCCCACAAAGGGTCTCCTGCATCGGTGTAGTGAGCTACATACTACACAACCTTGCCATACAGAGAGGCCTGCAGTTGGAAGAGCAGCAACTGTCCTCATCAGATGAGGAAGACTGGGGGAAGGCGAGGAACCAGCAGAAGGAAAAGCCCTGCAGCAAGACATGTGAGGGATGAGTTTATTGCTCAGAGTTTCCAGTGACCTGTTCATTCCCCTGCCCTCAAAACGTACACAAAACCCCTCTGAATTAACATTCCTTGTTACATCTTTCACCACTCCCTCAATCCTGAATTAAAGAACATTCAAACTATTCAGAAAACTTGTGCATCAGTGACATACTGACAATGCAGACTCAGAAGATGCTATAAAACCACACTGCAGAGCAAAATGCCAAATGTGATCAAGGTGATTAACTTAATGGCAAGCATAGTAATTGCCTTCCATTCATTTCATACCTAGGTGCCAACCGATGGTGCCTTTCTTATGCGAACGTTTCCTAACTCTACTACTTCTGCGAGGTGCTCCCCTAGTGGGCTCAGCAAAGCTGGTGGAAGGCTGCTGTTGCTCTTGCTGGAACTCTTGAGATGCTCATGGCTGGTGACTTCCTGGTGCTCGAGCCTGCGAGTGCCCTGCTGCAGACAGCTGCATGTCAGCTACTGCTGGGGCAGTCTGGCCCAGCTGACTTGCTGGCACAATGGCGGGTATTGGTTGAGAGGATGGCGGAGGAGAAGACATGCTGACAGCCTGAAAAAGATCAACATGTACTGCTCCCATTGTGCTACTGCCACTCCCATGGGGCTGGGGCTCATCACTTCCACTGATCTGTGGGACAGCAGACTGGAGAAGATGAGTGACTCCTTGATACCCCTATCCATTTGCTCTGCCAAGCTGTTCAGGGCGGACATCTGTCTCTGCAAGGTGGACGTCTGCCTCTCCGAGGCAAAGGAGAGGATGGAGCCCAGAGTCTACAAGGCAACCATTTGAGCTTGCGAGTGACACTGACTTCCATTGTAAGAGCCCGGATGCAGTGTCCCTGGAGGTGTCCACACTCTCAGGGGTTGGCTGCAGAGTGCTGATGCCATGCGAGATGACACCACACAGGCCGGAAGTGGACTTCTGCACCCTTTAAGCCATGGTGCTAAAACATTTTGGCAGGCCTTCCAGGGAACGGTAGCATAGTGGTTATGTTACTTGACTAGTAACCCAGAGGCCTGGACTAATAATCCAGAGACGTGAATTCAAATTTAAATTCAGTTTATTAAAATAAGAACTGAAATAAAAAGCTAGTATCAGTAATGGTGACCATGCAACTACCAGATTGTCGTAAAAACCCATCTGGTTCACTAATGTCCTTCAGGGAAGGAAATCTGCCGTCCTTACCTGGTCTGGCCTATATGTGACTCCAGACCCACAGCAATGTGGTTGACTCTTAACTGCCCTCTGAAATGGACTAGCAAGCCACTCATTGTAACAGACCATTACAGGAAACAATAATAAGAATAAAACCGGATGGACCACACGGCATCGACCTTGGCACCGGCTTCAGACATGACAAAGGCACACCCATCCCAGTCGACCCTGCAAAGTCCTCCTCACTAACATCTGGGGACTTGTGCCAAAATTGGGAGAGCTGTCCCACAGCAACAGCCTGACATAGTCATACTCACAGAAGCATACCTTTTAGCCAATGACTCCTCCATCACCATCCCATGGTATGTCCTGTCCCACCGGCAGGACAGACCCACCAGAGGTGGCGGCACAGTGGTATACAGTCGGGCGGGAGTGGCCCTGGGAGTCCTCAACATTGACTCTGGACCCCATGAAGTCTCATGGCTTCAGGTCAAACATGGGCAAGGAAATTTCCTGCTGATTACCACCTACTGCCCTCCCTCAGCTGATGAATCAGTACTCCTCCATGTTCAACACCACTTGGAAGAAGCACTGAGAGTAGCAAGGGCACAGAATGTACTCTGGGTGGGGGACTTCAATGTCCATCACCAAGAGTGGTTTGGTAGCACCACTACTGACCGAACTGGCCGAGTCCTGAAGGACATAGCTGCCAGTCTGGGCCTGTGACAGGTGGTGAGAGAAACCTACTTGACCTCTTCCTCACTAATCTACCTGTTGTGGATGCATCTGTCCATGACAGTATTGGTAGCAGGGACCACCGCACAGTCCCTGTGGAGACGAAGTCCCGTCTTCACACTGAGGACACCCTCCATCCTGTTGTGTGGCACTACCACCATGCTAAATGGGATAGATTCAGAACAGATCTAGCAGCTCAAAACTGGGCATCCATGAGGCGCTGTGGGCCATCAGCAGCAGCAGAATTGTATTCCACTACAATCTGTATCCTCATGGCCCAGCATATCCCTCACTCTACCATTACCACCAAGCCTGGGGACCAACCCTGGTTCAATGAGGAGTGCAGAGCATGCCAGGAGCAGCACCAGGCGTACCTAAAATTGCGGTGCCAACCTGGGGAAGCTGCAACATAGGACTGCATGCATGCTAAAAAGCGGAAGCAGCATGCTATAGACAGGGCTAAGCGATCCCACAATCAACGGATCAGATCAAAGCTCTGCAGACCTGCCACATCCAGTTGTGAATGGTGGTGGACCATTAAACAACTGACGGGAGGAGGAGGCTCCATGAACATCCCCATCCTCAATGATGGCGGAGCCCAGCACGCAAATGCAAAAGACAAGGCTGAAGCATTTGCAACCACCTTCAGCCAGAAGTGCCGAGTGGATGATCCATATCGGCCTACTCCTGAGGTCCCCACCATCACAGAAGCCAGTCTTCAGCCAATTCGATTTACTCCACTGGATACAGCAAAGGCTATGGGCCCCGACAACATCCCGGTTGTCGTGCTAAAGACTTGTGCTCCAGAACTAGCCGCGCCGCTAGCTAAGCTGTTTCTATACAGGCACAACACTGGCATCTACCCGGCGATGTGGAAAACTGCCCAGGTATGTCCTGTCCACAAAAAGTAGGACAAATCCAATCTGGCCAATTAACGCCCTACAAGTCTACTCTCAATCATCAGCAAAGTGATGGAAGGTGTTGTCAACAGTGCTATCAAGCAGCACCTACTCACCAGTAACCTGCTCACCGATGCTCAGTTTGGGTTCCACCAGGACTACTCGGCTCCAGACCTCATTACAGCCTTGGTCCAAACATGGACAAAAGAGCTGAATTCCAGAGATGAGGTGAGAATGACTGCCCTTGACATCAAGGCAGCATTTGACCAAGTGTGGCATCAAAGAGCCCTAGTAAAACTGAAGTCAATGGGAATCAGAGGGAAGACTCTCCACTGGCTGGAGTCATACCTAGCACAAAGGAAGATGGTTGTGGTGGTTGGAGGCCAATCATCTCAGTCCCAGGACATTGCTGCAGGAGTTCCTCAGAGCAGTGTCCTAAGCCCAACCATCTTCAGCTGCTTCATGAATGACCTTCCCTCCATCATAAGGTCAGAAGTGGGGATGTTCGCTGATAATTGCACAGTGTTCAGTTCCATTCACAACTCCTCAGATAATGAAGCAGTCTATGCCCGCCTACAGCAAGACCTGGACGACATTCAGGCTTGGGCTGATAAGTGGCAAGTAACATTCGCGCCACAAAAGTGCCAGGCAATGACTATCACCAACAAGAGAGCGTCTAACCACTGCCCCTTGACATTCAACGGCATTACCATCGCGGAATCGCCCACCATCAATATCCTGGGGGGTCACCATTGACCAGAAACTTAACTGGACCAGCCACGTAAATACTGTGGCTACAGGAGCAGGTCAGAGGCTAGGTATTCTGCGGCGAGTGTCTCGCCTGCTGACTCCCCAAAGCCTTTCCATCATCTACAAGTCACAAGTCAGGAGTGTAATGGAATACTCTCCACTTGCCTGGATGAATGCAGCTCCAACAACACTCAAGAAGCTCGACATCATCCAGGACAAAGCAGCCCACTTGATTGGTAACCCATCCACCACCTTCAACATTCGCTCCCTCCACCACCGGCACACTGTGGCTGCAGTGTGTACCATTTACAAGATGCACTGCAGCAATTCGCCAAGGCTTCTTCGACAGCACCTCCCAAACCCGCGACCTCTACCACCTAGAAGGACAAGGACAGCAGGTGCATAGGAGCACTATCACCTCCAGGTTCCCCTCCAAGTTACACACCATCCTGACTTGGAAATATATCGCCGATCCTTCATCGTCGCTGGGTCAAAATCCTGGAACTCCCTCCCTAACAGCACTGTGGGAGTACCTTCACTACACAGACTGCAGTGG
Source organism: Squalus acanthias (assembly GCA_030390025.1). Lineage (NCBI taxonomy): Eukaryota > Metazoa > Chordata > Chondrichthyes > Squaliformes > Squalidae > Squalus > Squalus acanthias. The sequence continues at coordinate 29,368,823 of CM059425.1, read as the reverse complement.
TTCAAGAAGGCGGCTCACCAGCACCTTCTCAAGGGCAATTAGGGATAGGCAATAAATGCTGGCCTTGCCAGCGAAGCCCACATCCCAGGAACGAATAAAAAAAACCTCGTACAACTACTTGTATGAGGTGGGGCTTAAATTTTAATATCGCACTGAAGTCCCCATGATGCAATTTTCTGGAATTTCCACCAACATTGGGATAATTCTGTCCATTGATAGCGAGCATCCAGGGTTTTTAAGCACAGAGATATATGAAGGAGCTGCGTGAAGATTGCTAGGAACAATTGCAGGCCAGGAGCAGGTTGCTTGCGTAAGTTCTTGCCTGGGAAATGGTACGTAACATTGAGAACTTAGAAGTAAATAGGGAAAGACTATTTCCTCCAGATAGGGAGTCAGTGACGAGGGACCATCAATGAAAAATTGTTACTAAGAGACAAAGGAATGGGGCTAAGAGAATTTTCCTCATGTAGAGGATTATTGGAACATGAATGGTTTTGTCACCAAGGTGGGGAGAGGGGTAATTTCAATTTTAGGCGATGGTGTAAAACGGGTGATATCGATTCAGCCGCCCGTTATACGCACCACCTGATTAAAGTCAATGGAAGGGAAAATCAGACTGGGCGTATAATGGCGGTCAATTGGATAGCAGCCATTTTAGACCATCGCCCAAAGATAGGCTATCCCCAGGGAATGGTTGAGGCAGAGACCAATGTATTTTTAAGGGATTATTGGAGAACAAAAAACTTATGGTTAAAGATAAGTTATTTGTTATGTTAAATGAAGGTTACAATTATTTGACCTGCCTATAATATAAGGTATAAAAGGAAACAATTCCATCATGAGTTCAAGTTAAATCTTCAACTTGGGTAAGAGGAAGCTTGTGCAGTTTATAACATTAGCTGACCCATCCCATAATGGGATTATATACGCCGTCCCAGGCTTGACTCCCTCTTAGATAAGCCTACAGCTTCCCTCTGTGCCTCTCTTGGCATCCTATGAAGGGCCCATCGAGGCACTCGTCACTGCCTCCTTATGAGCAGCAACCCCAACTGTCCCATCCTACTCTCTCGCCGACCTTCCCGCCCAGCGCGCCCACTGGGGGCAAATCTTGCCAATCTCCTCCCCATCCAACTCATCCCCCCCAGTGCTGACCCTGTGGACGCTGGCAGTGGGGCAGCCATCACCGACCCTCTCCGCAACTCCCTCCAGAATGTCCATTCACTTGTGAACAAGGCCTTTGCCATCCATGAGCTTATTGTGGATGATAGCATCGACATCATGGCCCTGACAGAAATTTGGTTGAGGGGTGATGACACCTTACCCTTAAATGAAGCCTCCCTGCCTGGCTATACCTTCCATCACTTGCCCCGCTCAGACCGCCGTGGTGGCGGTGTGGCTCTCATCACCAAATCACACCTTGGTCTGTCCCCCTACTCCTCCGGCACTTTCTCCTCCTTTGAGCATCTCACCTTATTCCACCCCTTTCACCTCTCATTTAAAATTCTCGTTCTCTACTGCCCACCCAAGTACCATAAAATTTTTATTGCTGAGATATCTTCACTGCTTTCCTCCCTCAGCCTTTGCACTGAACGACTTCTCATCTTTGGTGATTTCAACCTCCATCTCAATTCATCATGTTCTCTCTCCTCTGAGTTCACCAGCCTCCTAACCTCCCTTAATCTCTCCCTCCATGTAAACTCCCCAACCCATATTCACAGCCTCCCCCTCGACCTTGCCATCTCTCGTAGCCTCGCTACTCCCATCGTTTCAATCACAGATAAGGCTATCTCTGACCATTTCCTCGTATCGCTCTCCACCCATATCCCCCTTCCAGCACCCCCCCACCCACCAACCCTACTTCCTTCTGTGTCCCCTGGAAAAAACTCTCTCCAAATTCTCGTACAACTGCACTTATGAAATCCCAACTGTCCAGCCTTTGGCCCTCCATTCACCATGACATTTCTGCAGCTACCGATCTGCTCAACCACATCCTCACCACCACCTTTGATGCTCTAATCCCTATTAAAACAATTACTCTCTCACCCTGGCCGTTCCCCCTGGTAGCTGCAACACAGGACTACATGCATGCTAAATAGGGAGGTATTGCTTCAGTTGTACAAGGTATTGGTGAGACCGCACCTGGAATACTGCATACAGTTTTGGTGTCCTTACTTAAGGAAAGACATCCTTGCTCTCGAGGCAGTGCAAAAAAGGTTCACTCGGTTAATCCCGGGGATGAGGGGGTGGTCATATGAGGAGAGGTTGGGTAGATTGGGACTCTACTCATTGGAGTTCAGAAGAATGAGAGGCGATCTTATTGAAACATATAAGATTGTGAAGGGGTTGGATCGGGTGGATGCGGGGAGGATGTTCCCGATGACGGGTGAGACTAGAACTAGGGGACATAGTCTTAGAATAAGGGGCTGCTCTTTCAAAACTGAGATGAGGAGGAACTACTTCACTCAGAGGGTGGTAGGTCCATGGAATATGCTGCCACAAAAAGCTGTAGAAGCTACATCATTAAATAAATTTAAAACAGAAATAGACAGTTTCCTAGAAGTAAAGGGCATTAAGGGTTACGGGGAGCGGGCAGGAATTTGGACATGAGTTTAGGTTCGGATCGGTCATGGCCCTGTGGGTAGTGGAGCGGGCCCAGGGACCGTGTAGCCTGATTCTGCTCCTTTTTCGTGTGTGCAATTCTGTTAGATGCAGGAGATGGTTCTGTGATAGATAGTAGATTGGCGGTTAGGATCAGATCAGCCATGATCTTATTGAATGGCGGAGCAGGCTCGAGGGGCCGATTGGCCTACTCCTGCTCCTATTTCTTATGTTCTTATGTTCTTATGTAAAAAGCGGAAGCAGCATGCTATAGACAGGGCTAAGCGATTCCACAATCAATGGATCAGATCAAAGCTCTGCAGTTCTGCCACATCCAGTCGTGAATGGTTTTGGACCATTAAACAACTAACTGGAGGAGGAGGCTCCATGAATATCCCCATCCTCAATAATGGTGGAGTCCAGCACGTGAGTGCAAAAGACAAGGCTGAAGCGTTTGCAACCATCTTCAGCCAGAAGTGCCGAGTGGATGATCCATATCGGCCTCCTCCTGAGGTCCCCACCATCACAGAAGCCAGTCTTCAGCCAATTCGATTCACTCCACGTGATATCAAGAAACGGCTCAGCGCACTGGATACAGCAAAGGCTATGGGCCCTGACAACATCCCAGCTGTCGTGTTGAAGACTTGTGCTCCAGAACTAGCCGCGCCTCTAGCCAAGCTGTTCCAGTACAGCTACAACACTAGTATCTATCCGACAATGTGGAAAACTGCCCAGGTATGTCCTGTCCACAAAAAGCAGGACAAATCCAATCTGGCCAATTACCGCCCCCATCAGTCTACTCTCAATCATCAGCAAAGTGATGGAAGGTGTCATCAACAGTGCTATCAAGTGGCATTTACTCACCAATAACCTGCTCACTGGTGCCTAGTTTGGGTTCCACCAAGACCACTCTGGTCCCGACCTCATTACAGCCTTGGTACAAACATGGACAAAGGAGCTGAATTCCAGAGGTGAGGTGAGCATGACTGCCCTTGACATCAAGGCAGCATTTGCCCGAGTGTGGCATCAAGGAGCCCATGTAAAACTGAAGTCAATGGGAATCGGGGGGAAAACTCTCCACTAGCTGGAGTCATACCTAGCACAAAGGAAGATGGTTGTGGTGATTGAAGGTCAATCATCACGGCCCCAGGACATCGCTGCAGTTGTTCTTCAGGGCAGTGTCCTAGGCCCAACCATCTTCAGCTGCTTCATCAATGACCTGCCCTCCAACATAAGGTCAGAAATGGGGATGTTCGCTGATGACTGCACAGTGTTCAGCGCCATTCACAACTCCTCAGATAATGAAGCTGTCCATGCCCGCATGCAACAAGACCTGGACAACGTCCAGGCTTGGGCTGATAAGTGGCAAGTAACATTCGCGCCACAGAAATATACAAACATCGAAAAAAATAGGAGCAGGAGTAGCCCATTCGGCCCTTCGAGCCTGCTCCGCCATTAAGTATGATCATGGCTGACCTCCTATCTCAACACCATATTCCCGCTCTCTCCCCATACCCCTTGATGCCTTTTGTGTCTAGACATCTATCTATCTCCTTCTTAAATATATTCAGTGACTTGGCCTCCACAGCCTTCTGTGGTAGAGAATTCCACAGGTTCACCACCCTCTGAGTGAAGAAATTTCTCCTCATCTCAGTCCTAAATGTCCTACCCCGTATCCTGAGACTGTGACCCCTCGTTCTAGACCCCCCAGCCAGGGGAAACATCCTCCCTGCATCCAGTCTGTCTAGCCCTGTCAGAATTTTATACGTTTCAATGAAATCCCCTCTCATTCTTCTAAACTCTAGTAAATACAGGCCTAGTAGACCCAATCTCTCCTCTTACAACTGTTCTGCCATCTCAGGAATCAGTCTGGTGAACCTTCGCTGCACTCCCTCTATTGCAAGTATATCCTTTCTTAGGTAAGTAGACCAAAACTGCACACAGTACTCCAGGTGTGGTCTCACCAAGGCCCTGTACAACTGTAGTAAGACATCCTTGCTCCTATACTCAAATCCTCTTGCAATGAGGGCCAAAGTACCATTTACCTTCCTAACTGTTTGCTTTCAGTGACTGGTGTACAAGGACACCCAGGTCCCTTTGTACATCAGCATTTCCCAATCTATCACCATTTAAATAATACTCTACCTTTCTGTTTTTCCTACCGAAGCGGATAACTTCACATTTATCCACGTTATACTGCATCTGCCATGTATTTGCCCACTCACTCAACTTGTCTAAATCGCCTTGAAGCCTCTTTGCATCCTCCTCACAACTCACAATCCCACCTAGTTTTGTGTCGTCAGCAAACTTGGAAATATTACATTTGGTTCCCTCATCCAAATCATTGATATATATTGTGATATGCCAGGCAATGACTATCTCCAACAAGTGAGAGTCTAACCACCTCCCCTTGACATTCAATGGCATTACCATCGCCGAATCCCCCACCATCAACATCCTGGGGGTCACCATTGACCAGAAACTTAACTGGACCAGCCACATAAATACTGTGGCAACAAGAGCAGGTCAGAGGCTAAGTATTCTGCGGCGAGTGTCTCACCTCCTGACTCCCCAAAGCCTTTCTACCATCTATAAGGCACAAGTAAGGAGTATGATGGAATACTCTCCACTTGCCTGGATGAGTGCTGCTCCAACAACACTCAAGAAGCTCCACACCATCCAGCACAAAGCAGCCCGCTTGATTGGCACCCCATCCACCACCTTAAACATTCACTCCCTCCACCACCGGCGTACCGTGGCTGCAGTGTGTACCATCTACAAGATGCACTGCAGCAACTCGCCAAGGCTTCTTCGGCAGCACCTCCCAAACCCGCGACCTCTTCCAACTAGAAGGACAAGGGCAGCAGGCGCATGGGAACTCCACCACCTCCAAGTTCCCCTCTAAGTCACACACCATCCTGACTTAGAAGTATATTGCCGATCCTTCATCGTCGCTGGGTCAAAATCCTGGAACTCCCTACCTAACAGCACTGTGGGAGTACCTTCACCACACGGACTGCAGCGGTTCAAGAAGGCGGCTTACCACCACCTTCTCAAGGGCAATTAGGGATGGGCAGTAAATGCTGGCCTTGCCAGTGACGCCCACATCCCATAAATGAATTAAAAAAAAATTTATATAGCGCCTTTCACGACCACCGGACGTCTCAAAGCGCTTTACAGCCAATGAAGTACTTTTTGAAGTGGAGTCACTGTTGTAATGTGGGACATGCCTAGGCCCTAAACTCTGGAATTCCCTGCCTAAACCTCTCCGCCTCTCTACCTCTCTTTCCTCCTTTAAGATGCTCCTTAAAACCTACCTCTTTGTCCAAGCTTTTGGTCACCTGCCCTAATTTCTCCTTATGTGGCTCGGTGTCAAATTTTTTGTCTTATAATACTCCTGTGAAGCGCTTTGGGACTTTTTACTACGTTAAAGGCGCTATATAAATACAAGTTGTTGTTGTTGTATTCAATAATTTACCAAAGTTATCTTTTAGTTATATTGGGGATTGGGGCTCTGCTGTTCCGGGTGGTCAGTATGTTAAGCTCGATAACTGAGTATCAACAGCAACAACATTGCATTTATTTAGCACCTTTAATGTAGTAAAACATCCCAAGAGGCTTCACGTTATCAAACAAAATTTGACACCGTGCCACATGTGGAGATCTTAGGACAGGCAACCATAAGGAGAGGTTTAGGGAGGGAATTCCAGTGCTTAGAGCCTCGGCAGTTGAAGGCACGGCCGCCAATGGCAAGCGATTAAAAACGGGAATGCGCACAGGCCAGAAATGGAGGACGCAGAGATCTCAGAGTGTTGTAGGGCTGGAGGAGGTTACAGAGATAAGTGTTTGTAAATGTATTTATACAAGAAAAAAGATTTTTAAAATCTGGTGCTTTCCAAAGATTCCTGTTAATGTATTGTATTCAGTGTTTTTCTATTTAAGTTGTGTTTAAATGTCTTTGGTCACATTGAGAAGATGAGAGCTACGAAGAACTGATAAATGTTTAACAATGAAACAATAGTTAATGATGTTGAACAGCATCATGTGGCAGGCACTGTGGTGCCTTTTGCAATAGACTGCAGTGGTGACAGTAAAAGTCCACATTTTATATGTTGGAGTGGGAAACAGAGAGCTGATCGAGCATGAGTTGGAGCCAGATAATTTAATCAGCTCAGTACCCAATCCTTCACATTAAAAGCATTTTAATGTTTATTATAGCCATTGTAATCTGTGAAAAAAAAATATTACTTTCGACTGCTGTCATGTTTAATGTTACCACAAACAGCTAGACTGAGATAACTCTTGCGTTTCAGCGATTAAGCTTGTTGTAGGAATGATTGGGGAACAACAGCTATAACATATCTATCTGTAATTAAATTTGGTTCTCTGATTGTGCATTCCATTGTACACTCCTATGAGAAAACACTCTTCCAATGAGAAAACTCATAAATGCTCCTCTTGGCCCCACAAAAAACATTAAAAAAACTTTTTTCAATACTTCTTTTGAGCGGCATGTAGTGGTCCCTTTGGAATTTTGAGGGAACTTGATCACACGTTTCTAATGGAGCGTGCAATTTCAGAAATATGCTGCAAGCGTGGGTAGCTGGCTTTTCTCTGACAGATTTTAGGATGAGGTGGAAAGGAAGATAAAATAAATCGTTGTGCAATTTAGTCCAAAGTGTTCTTATGGAAGTTTTATATGGCTCTTTTATTTATTGTTTTCCATCAATCAAATACATTTTTTTTGCAGTGTGACGGCATATTTTCTTTGTGTATGTATTGAGATCGTTGCAAATAGCTAATCTGATTAAGGGCACTTTCTAAGCTGTTAAAATGAGCAGTGTTGCACTTCACCCTCACAATAGCACATGTGATTTTAGTTCTAAAGAAAGATGAAGTAACGTGATCTGTGAATTATATGTGGAATATTTATTTACCTGCTGTAAAGTCTGGTGCATTAGCTGTGCTAGTGCAGAAGATGCACTTATAAGACTTGAGCTGGGTGGCTGGAAAAATGATAATCACATCCGTAAGTCATTAAAATCCGCACTGAAGTGTGACTTATACATCAGATTTTCTGACACATTCGGGCCAATTTTAAATGGTCAAAATCAGCCTTAACAGGTGGCAATGGCCTCAAAATGGGATAAGTAGACTTACCGCCTGTTAATGTTGATGCTCTGGCCACTGCAATATTAAAAGGGGCCTTTTCCCTCTTTCAGGTGACAGAACTCTTTGTTGTGCAAATGGAGGCCCTACGACAGAGTTAGGACCCTGATTGCAATTTTAAGGGACACGTGGGCAGAGGCTCTGCCCATGTACGAGTGGTTCTGACGGAACCCAAACTGAGCATCGGTGAGCAGGTTACTGGTGAGTAGGTGCCGCTTGATAGCACTGTTGACAACACCGTCCATCACTTTGCTGATGATTGAGAGTAGACTTATGGGGCGTTAATTGGCCGGATTGGATTTGTCCTACTTTTTGTGGACAGGACATACCTGGGCAGTTTTCCTAGCATTGAACGGTCTAAGTAGAAGTCATTAAAGGGGCTGCCGATGGCCGTTCCACAAACAGCCCCTAAACTTTTTCAATGTTATATTTTTGTGGAGAACATGGAAACATAGAAAAATAGGAGCAGGATAAGGTCATTCGCCCCTTCGAGCCTGCTCCGCCATTCAATATGATCATGGCTGATCCTCTATCTCAATACCATATTCCCGCTCTCTCCCCATACCCCTTGATGCCTTTTGTGTCTAGAAATCTATCTATCTCCTTCTTAAATATATTCAGTGACTTGGCCTCCACAGCCTTCTGTGGTAGAGAATTCCACAGGTTCACCACCCTCTGAGTGAAGAAATTTCTCCTCATCTCAGTCCTAAATGTCCTACCCCTTATCCTGAGACTGTGACCCCTCGTTCTAGACCCCCCAGCCAGGGGACACATCCTCCCTGCATCCAGTCTGTCTAGCCCTGTCAGAATTTTATACGTTTCAATGAGATCCCCTCTCATTCTTCTAAACCCTAGTGAATACAGGCCTAGTCGACCCAATCTCTCCTCATACGACAGTCCTGCCATCCCAGGAATCAGTCTGGTGAACCTTCACTGCACTCCCTCTATGGCAAGTATATCCTTTCTTAGGTAAGGAGACCAAAACTGCACACAGTACTCCAGGTGTGGTCTCACCAAGGCCCTGTACAACTGTAGTAAGACATCCTTGCTCCTGTACTCAAATCCTCTTGCAATGAAGGCCAATATACCATTTGCCTTCCTATCTGCTTGCTGCACCTACATGTTTGCTTTCAGTGACTGGTGTACAAGGACACCCAGGTCCCTCTATATATCAACATTTCCCAATCTATCACCATTTAAATAATACTCTGCCTTTCTATTTTTCCTACCGAAGCGGATAACTTCACATTTATCCACGTTATACTGCATCTGCCATGTATTTGCCCACTCACTCAACTTGTCTAAATTGCCTTGAAGCCTCTTTGCATCCTCCTCACAACTCACAATCCCACCTAGTTTCGTGTCATCAGCAAACTTGGAAATATTACATTTGGTTCCCTCATCCAAATCATTGAAATATATTGTGAATAGCTGGGGCCCAAGCACTGATCCCTGCGGTACCCCACTAGTCACTGCCTGCCATCCCGAAAAAGACCCATTTATTCCTACTCTCTGTTTCCTGTCTGTTAACCAATTTTCAATCCATGCCAGTATATTACCCCCAATCCCATGTGCTTTAATTTTGCACACTAACCTCTTATGTGGGACTTTATCAAAGGCCTTCTTAAAATCCAAATACACCACATCCACTGGTTCTCCCTTATCTATTCTACCAGTTAAATCCTCAAAAAACTCCAGTAGGTTTGTCAAACACGATTTCTCTTTCATAAATCCATGTTGACTTTGTCTAATCTTGTTGATATTTTCTAAGTGTCCTGTTATCACATCCTATATAATAGACTCTAGCGTTTTCCCTACTACTGATATTAGGCTAACCAGTCTGTAGTTCCCTGTTTTCTCTCCCTCCTTTTTTAAATAGTGGGGTTACATTTGCCACCCTCCAATCTGCAGGAACTGTTCCATAATCTATAGAATTTTGGAAGATGACAACCAATGCATCCACTATTTCCATGGCTACCTCTTTTAGTACTCTGGGATGCAGATTATCAGGCCCTGGGGATTTATCGGCTTTCAGTCCCATTAATTTCTCCAGCGCTATTTTTTTACCAATACTAAATTCCTTTAATTCCTCCTTCTCACTAGACCCTTGGTTCCCTAGCATTTCTGAGAAGTTATTTGTGTCCTCTTCCATGAAGACAGAACCAAAGTATTTGTTTAATTGCTCTGCCATTTCCTTGTTCCCCATTATAAATTCTCCCGTTTCTGACTGTAAGGGACCTACATTTGTCTTCACTAATCTTTTTCTTTTTAAATACTTGTAGAAGCTTTTACAATCCGCTTTTATGTTCCTTGCAAGTTTACTCTCATACTATATTTTTCCCCTCTTAATCAATTTCTTGGTCCTTTTTTGCTGAACTCTAAACTGCTCCCAATCCTCAGGCTTGCTATTTTTTCTGGCAACTTTATATGACTCCTCTTTGGATCTAATACTATCCTTCATTTCTTTTGTTAGCCATGGTTGGGCTGCTTTTCCTTTCGTGTTTTTGCGCCAGAAAGGAATGTATAACTGTTGCAATTCATGAAATTGTTCCTTAAATGTTAGCCATTGCCTATCCACCGTCATGCCTTTTAATGAAGCTCCCCAATCTATCATAGCCAACTCACTCTTCATACCTTCGTAGTTTCCTTTGTTTAGATTTAGGACCCTAGTTTCGGATTGGACTTCTTCACTTTCCATCTTAATGAAGAATTCTAACATGTTATGGTCACTCTTCCCTAAAGGACCCCGCACAACAAGATTATTAATTAACTCCTTCTCATTGCACAATACCCAGTCTAGGATAGCCTGTTCCCTAGTTGGCTCCTCAACGTACTGGTCTAAAAATCCTGCACAGTGTTATTGCTAATTTGGTTTGGCCAGTCTATATGTAGATTAAAGTCACCCATGATTACTGTAGTACCCTTGTTACATGCATCTCTAATTTCCTGTTTGATGCCATCCCCTACATTAGCACTACTGTTTGGAGGCCTATAGACAACTCCCACCAATGTTTTCTGCCCCTTGGTGCTTCTTAGTTCCACCCAGACTGATTCTACACCTTGATTTTTTGAGCCAATATCCTTTTTCACTATTGGTCTGATTTCATCCTTTACTAACAACGCCACCCCACCTCCTTTTCCTTTTTGCCTGTCCTTCCTAAATATCGAATATCCTTGGATATTCAGCTCCCAGCCTTGGTCACCCTGCAGCCATGTCTCCATAATCGCAATTATATCGTATCCGTTTACATCTATTTGCGTTGTTAATTCGTCTACCATATTACGAATGCTTCATGCATTCAGATACAGTGCCTTTAGATTTGTCTTTTTAACATTTTTAGACATCTTCACATTTTTTTATACTATGGCCCTATTTGTCTTATTACCATTTTTTCTTACCCGGACCCTATTTGTTAGTGCACTCCTTTGTTTGTACGCTCTGTCCCTTCCTGACACAATCTGGTTATCCTTACCCCAATCACTTTCCTGTGCTACTTCCTTGTCTTTTCTCTTTAGCATTCTAGATTCCTCTCCAGCGGGACCCCCCCCCCCTCCCCCCCCCCCCCCCACCTTATCTAGTTTAAAGCCCTATCTACCTCCCTAGTTATTCAATTCGCTTGAACTCTGGTCCCAGCATGATTCAGGTGTAGTCCGTCTCAACGGAACAGCTCTCTCTTTCCCCAGTACTGATGCCAGTGCCCCACGAATCGAAACCCACTTCTCCCACACCAATCTTTGAGCCACACATTCATCTCCCTGATTCTATTGACCCTATGCCAATTTGCTCGTGGCTCAGGTAATAATCCAGAGATTATGACCTTTGTGGTTCTGCATTTTAATTTAGTCCCTAGCTGCTCAAACTCTCTCAGCAGAACCTCTTTCTTTGTCCTACCTATGACGTTGGTACCTACGTGGACCACGACAACTGGATCCTCCCCCTCCCACTCCAAGTTCTTCTCCAGCCCGGAGGAGATGTCCTTTACCCTGGCACCGGGTAGGCAACATAGCCTTCGGGACTCACGCTCCTGGCTGCAGAGAACAGTGTCTATCAGAGAACATGAGTTCAAATCCAACCATGGTAGTTTGAGAATTTGTATTCAGTTTTAACAAACTAAATAAATCTGGAAATAAAAAGCTGGTACCAGTAAAAGTGACCATAAAGCTGTCGGTTTGTCTTAAAAAAACCCAATAGGTTCACTAATATCCTTTGGGATGGAAACCTGCCATCCTTACCCCATCTGGCCTATATGTGACTCCAGTCCCACACCAATAAATAGGCAATAAATGCTGGCATGCCAGCGTTGCCCTTCTCCCGAGAATTAATTTTTAAAATTACCGCACGGATAATTATGGACAACCCTATAGTGAAATTATGCAACGGATACCACAGGACAACATTGGAAGTTACTGAGAACCATCCTCGCCACCATCCATTGTAAAATTATTTCTGTAGTCAGAGTCTTCATTCAGTGATTGTTTCCAATACTGCCACATGGACTTGCTTGTCCCACCACAGGTCATTGGCGTTATGCTTCACATCAAAACCCTGCTCCATAAAGCCTTCAGAAGGCCACCTTCAGGGAGCTGAAGCTTCCTTTATAATTTGGATGTCACAGTAAATGGGAAAAAGAGTAATGAGTGAATATTTTGAGCTAATGTGCTAAATTATTTGATTCTCTATTAATTAAGTCCACTTTAAAAGATGTTTATTCGGTTAATCCATATGTGGATATTTCAGGGGTTTGTGGTCACAAGGGTAACACTGGCGGACTCGGTAGAGCAGCAAACACTTTCCACAAGTCAGAAATTGATATAAAAAAGTTCTCATGACAGAAACTGCTCCAATGACTTATTTTGAATATTTGATTTTGTACTGAAATTTCTTTAAATGCAAAATATTCTTCAAGCTATATTTTCTGTACAACTGCTGCTACAGGAGAGACTTGCTAAGTTTTTTTTATTTTTTTCGAAGCTAGGGATAAAAATAATTAGGTTGCGAAATTGAGACCTTTAGTGGCATTGTTTCTTCCAAACCGTTAAGGTCGGTTTGGAAGAAAAAATGGCGGCCGCCTCACTTCCGCCTGCTTCCTTGGTGCAATACATTTAAAAAGTTGTCAAAGTGTGCAGGGAATGCTGCTAGATGTCCGCAAGGTTTTGGCTCTTAAAGGAAGGCCTCTGAGAACACCACTTGCGCCCAGTCCTGGAGGCTCTAGTTGCAGTCCCCCTTGGGCTGCAGCATCACATGGAGATGGAGCAGAGGCAGCAAAGGGGACAAGCTGCTCACAGAGGGAGGAGGAAGCAGAAGAGGAGGAAGCAGAAGAGGAAAAAGCAGAAGAGGAGGAAGCAGAAGAGGAAAAAGCAGAAGAGGAGGAAGGAGACAACCCAGGCAGTCCCTTTCTGGCCGGGATATCCAGGATCGAAACATCCGCCTGTGGTACCAGTGAACACAACCCCAATTCCCCTTTCAATATTTGTCCCGCACCTTACCTTCCCTCTGTTACTGACCATCACAGCGTCCTCTTGGCCACAACGCTGAAATAAAAGCCACCACAAAGCAAACTTTCCAATCCAACTTTATCCATTAATGTATTCAATATTACATCAAAAAATTAGCTAATCACCCTTGTGCATTCCCTTAGTGACTGTCTTGCGTGTGCCTTTGCCTATTCTACTGATGTCACGCAGTGCTACCCCAGTGGCTGCAGCATGGTTGGTGGAAGGCTGCTGACTTTCAGTGGGTGACCCTGCAGAAGGCCTTGCAGGATGACCTTGAGGAGCTGGTGGCTGGGAGTGTGAAATCGAGTGACGGTGTTTCTTCTTCACTCTCCTGTCCCTCTTTTTGGTCACACACTGGCTGGGCAGCCTGCATTTCTTGGGTGTGTGAAATGAGGAAGGCACAAGGGTGGAGTTGAGGAGAGGGGAGGGGGGGTAAAGCAAGAGGTGCATGCTTACACCATTTGCAGCTTGTAAATCAAAAGAGATTGTGGGATGAGGGGGATGTGAGAAGGAGGATAACGTATGAGGATACTGGCATCTTGTATTCTTTCAGCCCATCGCTGGCCAAGGGCTCAGCCATGCCCCTGCCAAGAATGGCCAGCACCATCTCCTTCAAGCTAGGAATGGGAGGTGTGCCTCATGTTTGGTAGAGATTGTTGGTAGGTGAGTGATGGGGGGGGCGGGTGGGGGTGGGGGTGGGGGTGCGCGCATTGAGCAGTGTCTGAGGCTAGTGATTCAGTTGGTAGGAGATGGCATTTGAAGATGCATTCATTGACCTTGACCACTGGATGAGGTCATGAAGCTTCTTTGGGCACTGGAGCCAGGTGGTGGGGAGCGACACTGCTGGCAGTGACGGCCTCGGTGATCTGATCCCACATCCTTCTTTCTGGAGGGCCTCCTGGCCCCCTGTGGGTAGAGGACCTCTCTTCCAGAGTTGACCCCCTGCATAAAGCTGGAGTGCTACGTGCGAGACCCTGGGTGCCCTTTCCCTGGCCTGTTGAGCCATTTGTGTTAGTGCTGAAGCACTTTTAGCATTTTTTTTTACCTGCGGAAGGCAGCTCAGCTTTAAGAGCCGCAGACTGCCTTGAGGAGGGGCAGGCTAGATGTAACTAAAGCTAACCTTGCTCCAGCGACGTGAACTTCGGCCCCCTGCTGACCGCACGGCCTGTCAGCAATGCATTCTGCACTCGGCTGTCCGCTCCTATCATGGTGATTAGCAGGCAGCACCAAATTGACGTGGTGCCTGCGCTTTTTGAAAGAGTGCGGGCATATCTCGCATTGTGGTGCCCGCGCCCGCTTTTTAGCGTTATCGAATTCCACCCCCTTAGAGTGTTAAAAAATATATATCAGTTTGCAAAGCATGGATATGATGGTGAAATATATTTGATACTTAAATAATTCCTTTGCCATGTATTGGTTGCCCATTCAAAATGTGTCCTAAAATCAAGGTAAACAAAGATGGCTGCATTAATCCAAAATAAACTATCACTTCATTATCCTCACGCCTCCAAAGAAAGTCTTTCTAAACAGTCGGTCCAAAATTATTTTTTTCTTCACTATCTAAGGCTGCATTTATACAACCACTTTTTGTGTTGGTGCAGTGGTTTGAATGCAAGGTGGCAGTCTGCCTCAGAAGACTACCAAGTTCTCGAAAGCTCTGAAGTGTGAGACCCTCCCCAGGTGGCTGTCCCACAAAAGGACAAAGTGTATGGTATAAACCCATCCTAAATAAATTAACTGTCCCTCCCAAAACAATACAGCTTGTCTGCAAAATAATTTACTTTGCTGGAGCTCAAGATGAAATGCCTCTTTCATCCAAAATGATTTCGTATTCGTACAGAATGATTTCTTTCTTGTCCAAAACAAATTTCCAGTCCTGCTCAGATTGAACTTCTCTTTAATATATCTTAGATGCTGTCAAAAATGAACTCTTCTGGCTAGAAAGGAGCTACCTCTAATGTCTCTCTTTTTTTCTGGCCAAAATTACCTCCATCGCTCTCTCTCTCACACATCCACACACTCATAATATGTAGTGACTGGGAGATAGAGTGAGCGAGTTCAGGATCTTTTGTTACACCTTTATGTTATAAATGTAGTGGTGAATTGCAAGCGTCAGGAATTCTGCCTTTTGTCTGGCTCTGTCACAGTTCGTGATTTGTTTAGCCATGGCGGATGTTAAAAAGCAATGTGTATTCTCATGAGTTTGAAAAAGTTGCACCCAGACAAAGGGTGGTTAATCCGCTAAACAGAGATTGTTTTTTCTCAGCGACTAACCAATAAATGATTCATTAGCTTGTCTCTGTATTTCTGTGACCTCCTCCAACCCAACTATCCACTGAGATCTCTGCGCTCTTCCAATTCTGGCCACTTGTGCCTCTCCACCTCTCTCTCCTCCCTTAAAACCTCTTGGACCAAGCTTTTGATCATTTGTGCTAATATCTCCTTATGTGGCTCAGTGTCAAAGTTTGTTTGTTAACGCTCCTGTGAAGCGCCTTGGGATTTTTTACTACGTTAGAGGCGCTATATAAATGCAAGTTGTTGTTGCTGTCTGGGTAATCGGTGGACACCTCTCAGCCACTGTGTTGGGAAACCCTTTGATCTTTGTCTGTGATACAGAAAATACGAAGAGACGTGCGGACACCAAAATGGCAGTTGCTCAACAAAGTGCTACAAGAAGGTTTAAAAAAAAGGCAGGAGACTGTAGGGAGAGGAGTTTCTTCCCTGAGCTCGAGGAGAGAATGCAAAAAGAGTTATCGGGGTAGAAATTGGTATGCCTTAGGCCCATTTTCCAGGCTTAAAATGGGTGCAACGTATACCAATTTCTGGGCACAGGATCCTGAGCCTGATCTATGCCAGCAGCATGGCCACCGTCCCATTGGTCCTCACTGTTTTTAGGGGACCTTGGCGGCCGCCTGAAAGCAGCGGTGGGTTGATTTAAATATGCAAAGAAGGGTCTGTTTCAGGACTAATTTTGTAAACCTTGTGAAAAACTAGACAAAGCATGCGCCGTGCGTGCTCCGACCAGTTTTACCAGTTGCATAACGTCCTAACCACTAGTCTTTAAAGAGCCCGCTGGAGGCTGCCGAAGAAATGGCATGGCAAGTTTTATTACTTCTCCTTTATTACTGCTCCTCCTGGGTCCACAGCACCAGTGCAGGCCGCTGTCAGTCCATGCTCACCACCCTACCCCACCCCACATGTTTTACTCTGCCCTCCCTCTCCCAGGACTTACTTGAGGGCCAGCAAGGCACCAGGCCCAAATTCAATCCCTGACGTCAGGGGATAATTCGTAAATGGAATACTTTGGACTATTCGACAACAGGGAACAGTAACCTGCTCTGAGGAGTCCCCACATTGCTTTGCTGGGTAATTGTAAGGCAGAGCAGATACTTTACCGACTGCTGCGCGAGCTTTATTTAATGCGTTTTTTCCCTTAAAACTTACTTATGTCATAAAAACTCCATGGGGACCAGTGTAATTGGTTATGGAGTGCCATCATCCATCACACCATTGCACACATTCTCCTTTTAAAGTCCGGACAAAAAATTGGAGGGCAGAGATTGATTGAGTTTGTCAAACGGAAAGGGTTATGTCAAGTGTTAAAGAAGCACAGTCTTCGGAAAAGCCATGTTTGTAAACCTGTGTTTGGTTGTCACACACCAACACAATGATATGATCTGCACTGAAACATGAAACCGCTGCACGCTATCATTCACATCAGTTGTGCCTAATACCATCGTAACAGAAGCAGCTGGCCTGTCTTCCTCCCCCAGGACTAGCACTGCGTACTTTTAACTAGGCCACAGTGAATTCAAAAATGCATCTTGATTTTCTAGGAACTTCAAAAACGGTGTATATTTTCCCTCATGGAACAACTTAGGGCAAGGCTAAAGTACACTGGCTGCTGGAGAAGGCAGAGGGGGCTAGTGCCTTTCTTTACTTCGCCACTGCTGTCGAGTTATTCATGTTTGAAAGATTATATGAAAATACACTTACAGTTTTTCCCCTTGGAGCGATAGTCCAAAGCAACCATGCAATGGGATGTGGTCCTCCTCACAAGATACACTGATTGAGCAGCTACCTTTTCATAGTTATAGGATGGATACTCAGAGGCTGAAGTACCACATTTTGCTGTGTGCACATGCTCAGCACACAAGAAGTGAGGAGGTGTCTGCAAATGTCATCGCTATGGCAACAGAGATCCAAAGGGAATCTGTGCCCCATTTACACTGTTCTGCCTCTGAATTAGCTCTGGCATTAAAATGTAGCCCTCTTGGGCAGCTCACGCCAGGATGTATTCAGAGTGTCGATTTGCTCAGTTTGCATTGAATGAAGGGAGCTGGATTCCTGCAAGATGTCTAGTTCATTTCAGCTTTTAATGGACATTGTAAGCATTATAGGAGATGCCTCTGGAGATAGTGGGGCTGGCCGTGGGATATCTGAGACACCGATGTACAACATCATCAATGGGCTAGTAGATTATCAGAAAATCTCAAGAACATCAGTTGGGAACATATGGGATGCTGTCCATGTCCATGGTGAGCTGTGAAGCTCTCTGAACATCCAAACCGAGCAATCCCAGAGTTATTCAGATTGTTCTGAATTTGCTCATTTCTGATCAATTTGCACCTTTGACACCACTTAATGGCTGGTTCAGGAAAATGCAGCTCAGGTACGTCTTTAGTAAGCAGGGTTGTTGCAGCTTTAAAAAATCTGAATTGGTTTGGAGAAGACTTCTGATGAATTGGAATCTGAATTGAGGAATCTGAAGAGTAGACACACAAGTTCAGCTTCATATGCACCCGATCATGTGTCTTAGCCCAAGCTGCTCCCACCTTTCAGTTGCATCTTCAGTCCCCGCTGGCCCATTGAGCCCAGGAATACATGCCAGGGATTCATGTCCTTTCACTTCTCTGAATCTCAAGAAATGATGGTGTGTTATAAACAGTGCTGCGACCCACAGATGGCTCCTTCGTGGGGCACAGTTCCATAGATTCTGGGCACCTGGCAGTATAGTGGCCAAGTGGGCATTTTTCATGTGAGCCTTGACGGCGAGTGTCAGTGGGCTATTTGACTGTAGGGGTGCACAGACAAGTGTAATTCTATCTTCACCTGATATCCACACATGAGGAATTCAAGCTGGGATCACTGATGGATTTGATAGCCAAATGTTTTGTAGATGTTGACTGTACATTTGTATTTTAAGAAGTCGGCAGTGTTTTATTTATGTTATTGAAGGATCTGGTTTATGTAAATTTTTGCTGGTGTGTATCTTCAGTGTCTTGTCCTCTCATTGTCTATGTTAATGTCACTATAAAAAAAAATAACATTATTATGGCAAGGTTATAACAAAATTAAATAAAAAAATTGCTTCTGGAATATGGCAGCCGTGCATTTCAGTCCAGATATTGGGGCTTCCGCGCTGTCTCAGTGTGTTTATTCAGTGTGTAGCTGAGACATGCAGCCTCGGAAGGTCCAAGGTTCAGGCGTGGTCCACACTGAGTGAACTGATCTCAGCCTGGCAGCAGGGGGCCTACAACTGGCCAAGGTGCCCCTGGATTGAGCTGGAAAATCAGCCATGGATCCCACTCCTGAACATCATCCAGTGATCCCACCTGGAATTCTACGTGTGTGGATTTCAGGTGAAGACCGGATCGCACTTGACTGTGAAGACCCCCCACAGTCAAATAACCCACCCTACTCACGGCTCACGTGTGATTAATGCCTACTTTGCTTAGGGATACGGTAACATAGTGTTTATGTCACCGGACTAGTAATCTAGAGGCCTGGACTAATGATCCGGAGATATGAGTTCAAATCCCACCACACAGCTGTGGAATTTAAATTCACTTAACTAGCTTTTTATTCCAGATTTATTTAAATATCAGTAATGGTGACCATGAAACTACCGGATTGTCGTAAAAACCCACCTGGTTCCCTAATGTCCTTTCGGGAAGGAAATTTGCCGGCCTTACCCGGTCTGGCCTATGTGTGACTCCAGACCCACAGCAATGTGGTTGACTCTTATCTGCCCTCTGAAATGGCCGAGCAAGCCACTCAGTTGTATTCAAGAAATCGGCTCACCGCCACCTTCTCGAGGGCAATTAGGGATGGACAATAATCGCTGGCCTTGCTGGCGACATCCACTTTCCGTGAATGAATAAAAAAAAATATGCTGCAGGGTCCCCAGCACCCATGGAACGCTACCCCAGGAAGGAGCCAAAACCTTCAGTAGAGGAGAGGCCGGGAATAAATTGGGAAGCAAAATAAGAAGACAAATTCCTAACAGTTCACACTTAACTTCCAAACTCTTAACACAAGCCAACTAGAAACTAGTTGGTGAATGATTGTAAACACAACAGCCTTATTGCGTGATCCCACAAGGTGTGCGATAGAGTGCTTTAATTTCACAGATATCACAGGTTACTTTACCCTATTGTTACTTCTATCGCAGCCAACGATCGGGACCTTTCTGGCCACCGCTCCGGGTCTCCTCATCAATGCAGTGGCAATAAAGTGCCTCAGTGACTTACCACCATTGTACTGCACCAAATGCTACAATGACGGGCACATCTTTAAGATCAATGGCATTGTGCAGCTCCAGTTGGACTGTTCAATGGTATTGCTCTTATGGCAGGGAAAGCAGGGCTCTGCACACACATACCCCAGTGCCTGCACAGTGCTCTGTTCACTGGCTCTGCTCTTATCATTCAAAATTTCACCAGGAACCAGAGGCCAGTCAGATGCTTGAGCTTTGTTATCCTTTGAAATTGAAAGGAGCTGCAATGAGCTACCTGACTTCTTATTTAAACTTAAGTTTAAAACATTTTTTGTTTTTGTTTTTCTTTCCTCATAATGGCTACTTTTTCTTGTGGCTCTGTTTGCCACTGTATAGGTTGCTAGCCAAATAATTGTCCGCAGTTTCATTTTTCTGTAATCCTATTAAGCTATGTTGATTGATAATGGTAGTGAGCATTTAAAAATGCAAGGGATACATCAAGGACAGCCTGCACAAATTTGTTAAAGGCAAGTCATATTTGACAAACTTATTAGAGTGTTTGAAGACGCGGCCGATTGGATAGATGAAGGGAATGCAGTAGATGTGGATTTTCAGAAGGTGTTTGATCAGATAGCTCACAGGAGGTTTGTTGCCAAAGTTCAGGTGTCTGGTATAAGAGATAATGTAGCAGCATTGTGACAAAACAAAGGGTTAGGATTAATAGGGGTAAACTTCACTTTTGGCAATGGTGTAACCGGGGCAATGTCAGATTCAGCAAAAATCAGGAGAGATGTACAACAGGCGGCTAATCCGATTTTTTAAATTAATTCCTGGGATGTGGGCGTTGCTGGCAAGGCCAGCATTTATTGCCCATCCCGAATTGCCCTTGAGAAGGTGGTGGTGAGTCCGTGTGGTGAAGGTACTCCCACAGTGCTGTTAGGGAGGGAGTTCCAGGATTTTGACCCAGCGACGATGAAGGATCGGTGATACATTTCCAAGTCAGGATGGTGTGTGACTTGGAGGGGAACTGCAAGTGCTGGTGTTCCCATACGCTTGCTGCCCTTTCCTTCTAGTTGGTAGAGGTTGAGAGTTTGGGAGGTGTTGTCGAAGAAGCCTTGGCAAGTTGCTGCAGTGCATCTTGTAGGTGGTACACACGGCAGCCACGGTGCGCCGGTGGTGGAGGGAGTGAATGTTTAAGGTGGTAGATGGGTTGCCAATCAAGCGGGCTGCTTTGTCCTGGATGGTGTCGAGCTTCTTGAGTGTTGTTGGAGCTGCACCGATCCAGGTAAGTGGAGAGTATTCCATCACACTCCTTACTTGTGCCTTATTGATGATGGAAAGGCTTTGGGCAGTCAGGAGGTGAGACACTCACCGCAGAATACCTAGCCTCTGACCTGCTCTTGTTGCCACACTATTTATGTGGCTGGTCCTGTTAAGTTTCAGGTTAATCATGACCCCCAAGATGCTGATATGGCCCCGTTTACACTATCATCAAAAGTAAAAATTACCCCCAATGTGTGTTGGGGTAGGGATGGAGGTGGTGTACCCCCGGAGTCAGTGCTGTTCTATTCACTTCTGTTCTACATGTGTGTGTATATCCAAGTCGATCTGACATTGCACCAGGGAGATAAGGCCAAGTCTAGTCTTCGGCTAATGTGAAACTATAAAAAAGTAAAACAAAATGAATAAGGAACCAGCAGAATGAACAAATGATTTGAAACCAACCTGAAAACACATGGCCAGAGCAGTCAGGTGAAAGAAGTTGCCAGAATGGGGTAAGACTGTGGCGCAGTCTGTTGGCGCTTTACACCTGGGGCCGTGGAGCGAGAGAACGTAGGTTCACATCTGGATTCCACACAGGCTGAACCCCTGGGTTCAGCTGCACCATCTGGCGAAGCCTCCAGAGGAAGCTCGGTGATTCCTCTGAAGGAGAGAGCAAAAGTCAAGGATGAGTCACCTGGCTATCCTCTCGCCAGAGACACAGCTTCAGAGCGGGAGAGGGAGAAAGTACCAAATCATTTCCAAAGACTTATTCAGAGAGGCATTTCAAACAGATAAAAGAGCAATGAAAGGAAGCGAGGGAAAAGACCAGGAACCTTCAATGAGAGGTGAAAACAAAATGAAATTGCTTTCGCTGCTGACATTTGTGTGCCAGTGATTGACAGGTAGCAGAATGCAAACATTGCAAGTGGATTAGTTTTAGAATTTGTTTGAATGTTGTCATTTAATATCTCCTACACAGAAAGAAAGTGCCTTTGTAAATGACTTGATTTTACATTTACAGATTCCCGTATTGCATAACAGGTATGAATTGTTAAGCAAGAACCTCTGGGTGGTTATGCAGTAATATATTTATTCATCCTTCCAGATTTTCCTTTATTTACTTAAAATAGTGGTTTGACTAATGCCCCCCTTTGACACAGGACTGTTTCAAGTGGAAACTGTTCTGTAATATCTTGGCACTCCTGGTACTCTGAAATTACCCCATTTATATTGCACAGTACATTCCACAGATACATAATTGCACGTGCATGATCTGTGACTTCATTTCTATGACATGGGGACGGTGCGCTCAGGCTAGCGATGGCTCATATGGGCATTCAGTGCCATTCGAGACTGCAGTGCTGTTATGTAAAGGGGCAATAAGACTCTAGGATTTAATAGCAAACATTGGGGGTAATTTTGACTGTGGGTGATAGTGTAAACTGGGCGATATCGAATCATCCGCCCATTATACATCTCTCCCGATTTTCCTTTCCATGGCTTCAATGGGAATGAAAATCGGGAGAGATGTTTGACAAGTGGCTGAATCGATATCGCCCGTTTTACACTATCGCCCAAAGTCAAAATGATCCCCATTGTGTTGATCATTTCTCTTGTGCTATTAGAAGCACGTACATTTCTGTGATTGGCCTGCCTTGTCAGCTCAGTGAGATAAAGGAATGAGAGAAGAATCAATGCGCCATCATTGAATTTTTCCTCTTACTAAGAGGTGAAATTCCTCCTGCTGATTAAGTCGATGTGATTAAAGAAACCATTTCCCATTGGGTACTAGTTGGAGGCTACTGGAGCCTGGCAACCGCTTGTGGAGTGGGATCAGGCTGTGCGATATTGGCAGACGAACACGTGCCTATGAAATTCACCTGTCTGCTATTTTAACTGAGACAGCAGCCCCTTTATTTTTAACCAGTTATGTTATTTAACGTGATGAGGGAGAGCAACAGCAGTGGTAACAAAAGCCCTCAAGCTTTATCACGTACATTACCTGACAGGTTCCTGAATCACTGGCCTTGGGTACGGGGTCAACAGGTCCGATTTTAACATTTGGTGCAAAGCGGGCGATGGGCACCGGAGTTGCCTGCCACCTGCCCGTCACTGCTGCTGATGAGGCTCCAGCCATTTTGAGGCCTGGGTTTCATCTGCATGGACCCAGCGAGCTATATGCACCAAACCGGTGAACCTCGCTGGTTGGGGAGGTCAGGAATTCAGCCAGCTCTTATGTGGAGTTGTCTGACAGGTCGGGCCGGTGGGGTGGGCGGGGGGCGGGTGAGGTAATCCTGGGGGGCGGGGGTGGTGATCACTGCGGGGGCTGCTGCGTATGGGCTGGATTATCTTTTTAGAGCTGGGAAGAGACATTCATGCTCCTCCTGGCCCCACAAAAATAAAAGATGAAAATGGCTTTGGGGTTGTTTTTTGAGCGGCCTCCATCGGTTAGACTTTTCAACGCCAGTACAAATGGGCAGAGAGTGTGTGGCACACACTTCACCCATTTGTTTTTCAAAATTGTAGTCGGGTCTGTGTATGTCATAGGACCCCAATTTTGCACATTAATAATAGCCTCATGCCTGAAATAGGCAGCTCATTCATTGCCCATCTAAAGGTCCTTATAAAGATGGCGGCTGTTGGAGCACCAGCCTAAAGGGAGCAGTAAGTGACTCAACATAATTTTCGGGCCGCTACCTCTCTGTTTATGCCAGGTGGCCACAATTAAGATTGACCTCGACCTGTTAGTAGAAACTAATTCATCCACTGCACATCCTTATGAGTTACACCATGTCTTACATCTATAACAGATGCGTTACATGTATTCCTTTGTAACTGTGCTATTAATTTATTGAAACATAAAGATGGTATTCAACAACAGGAGGAGGCAACCATAAGATAACTGCAACAAACATTATTCATATATACTAAAATCAGCATACAATAGTGGTCTCTCCAGGGTAGTTGATAGACGGCTGCTTAATTAAGACTCAGTAGGATAGTTTAACCTGAATGTTTTGCTAGCTTTGCATTTTTTGAATCTCCTACTTAGAGTGTATTTCCACAGCAGCTCAGTAGTTATTTTAATTGATCTTGTTCAAGGCAAAAGGCAGCCCTTTACTGCAATGGGAAAGCACAAAATTCACTTTTAACTAATCTGCAAAGGGAACCAACCATCTTTTATGTGTCAAAAAACAATTCCTTTGTCAAAAACAAATTGCTGTCCGATTTAGTTTTTAAATCCCGATATTTATCTAGGTCACTGTTTTCTTGTTTTTACCAGAGATTCATATTAATAACTAAGGGGGAAAAATTCGCTGATGCCCCCTTTGGGGTGCTAACTTCGACTGGGGCGCTACTTTTAGCGCACCGAAAAAGTTACCGCCCCTGCGCCGTAAATTCAGTGGTAGCGCCCCAAGCAGGAGGCGGGGCTACTGGAAGCGCTCCCTCTCCTTCCTGGGGCGCTACCATTCAATATCGCGCCGCTACGTGCAACAGCACCATGCGCGTCGGCACGTAGCGCCGCGGTATTGCAGGCCTCCCTCTCCTGATTAAAGGGGAGGGGCCTAGCGCTGCCCACACCGGGGCCCTGCTGGACCACCGGGGAGCGGGGTGCCGGGCTGACCGATCGCGGCCGGCACCCCGTTTAAAAAGGCGGAAGGGGGCAGCTGCTGGCAAGTGGCCAGGAAAAACAATGGCCGCCCGGCACCTGCCCTTTAATTTGCGCGGCCGCGCCCACAAAAAGGCCACCCTGACCCTGTCGGACAGATCATCCGGCAGTAGGTCAGGGGGCGCGACCGAAGTTAGTGGCCGGGGCGCGAGCGGGGCTGCTGCGCATGGCGATGACCTCATCGCCGGAGGCGCAGCGCCGCGGGACGCTACCTGCTACCGCTGCCGCTAACCTCTCACTGAATTTCACAGGAGGCGTTAGCGGCCTCACGCCCGGGCGCAAGGGGCTTTGTGTCCGGGGGCGCTAACGGGAAGCGCAAAGCAACCACATTTTTTCCCCCAAAACTTTTCAGCTGCTTAAGTTAGTTGACAAAAATGCTAAATGCAAAATGAATTTTGCCTAAGGCTCAGTCAAAATCTTTGATGGTTCAAAGAGGCCCAAAAAGGAGAGTGAATTTAATTTAATTTTTTTGTTCACTGTGGGCCAGGAAGAGCAGGAGTGCGCCTCTGAGCCCACAAGGATACCTTAGACATACCCTGCTTCCCGCCCTCGACCACGATGCCCTCCTGACTCCCCTTCCCAACCATTACCTGAGTGCCGGGGACCATTCCATCGGGTCCCCAGGGACTGCCTCCTGCCACCTGAAAACCCACTTTAGCCCACCGGCCAGCTAGCGCTACCCACCAGGTTCGGGCGGGAGACGGACAGGGGCCTATGCAGATGAGCCCCAGGAGTTTAAAAATCTCCTGGGATCACATGGCTGAGGGCCGAACGGTTAGCTGTCCACCTCAGCTCCCGCCCGCATGACTCCCGGCGGAATGTTAACATTGGCCCTTTAGTGGGGCGGTTACCTTGATTTCCACTAACAGTACTGTTGCTCTTGTTCATCTTGGCAGCAGATCTTACAGCACCAAGCCACGATAGCCTCTTTGTCCGTCACTGATGTCATTATGCATCATTCTTTGGGAAGTTGTAGGAAGCATCTTGGTCTGGCTAGCTGGTAGGCACATTTCTGAGCCTCGTATCTTCTGATTGCTCCCTTTATGCATCCTTCACCATTTGCTTTTCCACTATGTCACAGATGTGGATAGTGGACTTCTCCGATCGACCTGCCATCTGCTGCATGATGTCAGAGAGCATCCCCAGTGCCGGCACATAAACTTAATGTTCTGCAAGTATCCTTTTTGCAAGCAGGACCCAATGCGATATGGGCTGCAATACTCTTCATTTGAGGGGCATTGTATTTCGCCTGCCTGACCAGCAATGTCTTGCTCATGTTCCACTTGTTCGGACGAAGGGTCACAGACCTGAAACGTTAACTCTGTTTCTCTCTCCACGGATGCTGCCTGGCCTGCTGAGTGTTTCCAGCATTTTCTGTTGTTATTTCAGATTTCCAGCATCTGTAGTATTTTGCTATTGTATGAATGTCTTGCTCATGTTCCACATATGCTCCTCTTGCTCACATGCGCTTTGTATGTCACCCAGCGTACTTTGCTCTGGCTCACTTGTTAATGTCCCCAGGTGGATGTCTCTGAGCTGCTGTTCAGGAGGAGAGGGTGACCGATGTCATGTGCGGTGAAGTGTCGACTGGGCACTCGGTTACTATTCTTCCTCGGGATCTCCTAGAGAAGGAAGAGAAAGGTTACAATGCGTTGCTGAGGAGCAGAGATCCCTCGTGACTTTTAGTAGAACGAATGACAGGAGGGTTTCATGATGAAGTTTGCTGACGGGCAATGCGGGATACGAAAGGATGAGAAGCAGAATGTGATCACGAGCCTCAGCTGCCCTTCTGCTTCCCCCCTCTGTGACTCCCTTTACTGCCTCACTCACCAGGGGCTCCAATGCTTGTTTCTCGGTAGTGGGGAGGAAGGTGGAGGTTTTGGGTGTTCACCAGCTGTTGCCAATCTCACCTGGCTGCCATTTGATGTCCAGCCCTACAAAAAGAAAGGCAAAATGGATAAATTAGCTTCAGTAACAATGAGATGTAATAAAACCCAGGCGACTGTCTGCAGCCCATAATGGAAATGCTGACAGGTGCATGCAACAAGCACTAACATAAGGCTTGTAGTAGGGGGAATACATGTAAGGATGTGAGTGAAGGAACATTTACAGGTGAAGGCTGAGGTGTAAAGGATACTGCACCAGCTCATGGGCACTAATGGTAAGCTCTTCAAGGACTTTAACATAGTGAGGGGGAGGTGGTTGTAAGTGGCAGACAAGGTTAATATAGTGCATTCTTGGAAGATGTGGCTGGCTCCTCTTACCTTGCCAGACCTGGTAAGGTCATTAAACTTTTTGTGGGATTTACTGGAATTAGCACTGACTGCTCTAGAAACTGCCTCCCACTTCTCTGCTGCTGTTCTCCTGCTGTATGTCAGTGGCTAAAAGTGTTGCCCTCCTGACCTTGATCCCCTGCAGGAGCATGTCCATGTCAACATCTGTGAAGCGGGGTGGGGGTCTGTGCCCAACCACCCAGTTTTCAGCAAGAAGTCTCCTGATGTTGCCTAGCTCTTGAAACTGCTGTTTAAATCCTGCAGCTGCGCACTATTTCCCACCCTCAAACAGACGAGCTCCCAGCGAGAGCTCTTCCTACTGGCTGGAACTCACCCACAAGACTCTAAATTAAGCTAAAGGCCAGAAATACGGTGGTGCCAGTGCTCATGTGGTTGGATGGCAGTAGTCCCGCCCTGATACACTTCCAGCAGTGAATGTGCAGCTGAGCAGAATCCAACCTGGGTTCTTAAATCCAGGCAGTATCGTGAACATAAGCTGGGCAGACACACATACAAAACTAATCCTTGTGATTTTACGATTAAACCCATTAATTACCCTTGCAAGATGAATTTTAAAATTGGTTAAATCCGACTAGGAACTGCTAACACTGGCACACCGCAGTATTGGCTTGACGCACTCAGCTGCTTTCCCTGTTTGGCAAAGGGAGAATTTCACCTTCTATCTGTGCCAAAGGACAACATTTCCATGGAGCGCCATCACACGCAGGCAGCTAGACCAAGTTCCATGGGTGCTGTAGATCTGGCGAATGATGCGCAAGGTCTTACATAGAAACATAGAAACATAGAAGATAGGAGCAGGAGTAGGCCATTCGGCCCCTCGAGCCTGCTCCGCCATTCAATGCGATCATGGCTGATCATCCAAATTCAGTACCCTGTCCCTGCTTTCACCCCATATCCCTTGATCCCTTTAGCCTTAAGAAATATATCTATCTCCTTCTTGAATATATTTAATGAATTGGACTCAACTGCCTTCTGTGGTAGAGAATTCCACAGGTTCACCACTCTCTGGGTGAAGAAATTCCTCCTCATCTCAGTCCTAAATGGCTTACCCCTTATCCTTAGACTGTGACCCCTGGTTCTGGACGCCCCCACCATCGGGAACATCCTTCCTGCATCTAGTCTGTCTAGTCCTGTTAGAATTTTATAAGTTTCAATGAGATCCCCTCTCATTCTTCTAAACTCTAGCGAAAACAAGCCCAATCGACCCAATCTCTCTTCATACGTCATTCCTGCCATCCCAGGTATCAGTCTGGTGAATCTTCGCTGCACTCTCTCCATGGCAAGAACATCCTTCCTCAGATAAGGCGACCAAAACTGCACACAATACTCAAGGTGTGGTCTCACCAAGGCCCTGTACAACTGCAGCAAGACATCCTTGCTCCTGTACTCGAATCCTCTCGCTATGAAGACCAACATACCATTTGCCTTCTTAACCGCCTGCTGCACCTGCATGCTTACCTTCAGCGACTGGTGCACAAGGACACCCAGGTCTCGTTGCACTTCCACTTTTCCCAATCTATTGCCATTGAGATAATAATCTGCCTTCCTGTTTTTGCCACCAAAGTGGATAACCTCGCATTTATCCACATTATACTGCATCTGCCATGCACCTGCCCAATCACCCAACCTATCCAAATCATACTGGAGTTTCTCTGCATCCTCCTCACAGCACACACGCCCACCCAGCTTTGTGTCATCTGCAAACTTGGAGATATTACATCTAGTTCCCTCGTCTAGATCATTAATATATATTGTGAATAACTGGGGTCCTAGCTCCAATCCCTGCGGTACCCCACTAGTCACTGCCTGCCACTCGGAAAAAGACCCGTTTATTCCAACTCTTTGCTTCCTGTCTGCCAACCAGTTTTCTATCCAAGACAGTACCTTACCCCCAATCCCGTGTGCTTTAACTTTGCACGCGAATCTCTTATGCGGGACCTTATCGAAAGCCTTCTGAAAGTCCAAATACGCCACATCCACTGGTTCTCCCTTATCTATTCTACCAGTAACATCCTCAAAAAATTCCAGTAGATTAGTCAAGCATGATTTACCTTTTGTAAATCCATGTTGACTTTGTCCGATCCTGTCACTGTTTTCCAAGCGCTCTGCTATTACATCTTTTATAATGGACTCTTGCATTTTCTCCACTACCGATGTTAGGCTTACCGGTCTCTAATTCCCCGTTTTCTCTCTACCACCTTTTTTGAATAGTGGGGCTACATTAGCTACCCTCCAATCAATGGGAACTGTTCCAGAATCTATAGAATTTTGGAAGATGACCAGCAATGCATCTACTATTTCTAGGGCCTCTTCTGTTAGCTTTATATTTTATGAAGGCAAAGTAAGCATTTATTATTTATCCTTCCCAAATTTGTTTTGCTGACTACACCCAAGGTTTTGTGGTTATGAACACTCTGCTTTGATCTGAAAAGCACATTACTTGCTTGCAATTGATTTCACACGGTTTTTGAGCCGAATTCAGCAACAAAATAAAACCCCCCAAATCAGAAATATACACGGAAAACACAGGAGTGGACACTAGTAATACAACGTCACTACTTCGAGTCATACAGGGAAAAATTCGGTTGATTTGCGCCCCCCATTAGCGCCCTAAGAGGGAGCTAACGGGGGGCACAAAGTAACTAACGCCCGGGCGTGGCGCCGCTAACGCCTCCCATGAAATTCAGCGGGAGGTTAGCGGCGGCGGTAACCGTTAGCACCCCGCGGCACTGCGCCACCGCCGATGATGTCATCACCGTGTGCAGCGCCCCCCTCGCGTGCCGGCTGCGATCTTCGGTAGCGCCCCCTGACTTACCGCCGGATGCTATGTCCGACGGGGCCGGGGGGGCTTACCTGCGGCCGGGGCGGCGCAAATTAAAGGGAAGGTGCCAGGCAGCCATTTTTGTTGCTGGCCACCTGGCAGCACCTGCCCGCTTTGCCGTCCCCGGCCTCCTGTGCAGCCCCCCGCGGAGTGCCGGCTGCACTCCGTGAGCCTGGCACTTCTCTTGAGTGCCGGGCTCTTTTGCCGGCACTCCGATCCCTGGTGGCCTAGCTGGGCCCCGGGTCGCGCTGCGCTAGGCCCCTCATTCACTCGCAGCGCCCCAAGAGGGAGGCGGGGCGCTTCCAATAGAACCCCGCCTCCCTCTTGGGGCGCTACCGGTGAATTTCGGGTGTGGCGGTGCTAACTTTTTCGGGGCGCTAAAAGTAGCGCCCCAAAGGGGGCACGACCCAATTTTCCCCCCATAGAGTCAAAGGGGAGGGGCCTAGCTCTCAGGGCGCTAACGGGAGGCGGAAATCAACCGTATTTTTCCCTAATAGAGTCATAACGGCACAGAAGGAGGTCATTCGGCCCATCGATTTCATGCCGGCTCTCTGTAGAGCAATCCAGTCAGTCCCATTCCCTCACTCTACCCCCGTAGCCCTGCAAGTTTATTTCCCTCAAGTGCCTATCCAGTCTCCCCTTGAAAACATTGAGTGTCTCCGCTTCCACCACTTCTGTGGCAAATGGAATTTAACCCTGAAAAGTGTGAGGTGATGCATTTTGGGTGGACTAACAAGGCAAGGGAATACACAATGAATGGTAGGACCCTTGGAAGGACAGAGGATCACAGGGACCTTGGTGTGCATGTACATAGATCCCTGAAGGCAGCAGGACAGGTAGATAAGGTGGTTAAAAAGGTATATGGGATACTTGCCTTCATTAGCCGAGGCATAGAATATAAGAGCAGGGAGGTTATGATGGAGCTGTACAAAACGCTAGTTAGGCCACAGCTGGAATATTGTGTGCAGTTCTGGCTGCCACACTATAGGAAGGATGTGATTGCATTGGAGAGGATGCAAAGGAGATTCACCAGGATGTTACCTGGACTGGAGCGCTTCAGCTATGAAGAGAGACTGGACAGGCTGGGGTTGTTTTCCTTAGAGCAGAGAAGGCTGAGGGGGGACCTGATTGAGGTGTACAAAATTATGAGGGGCATAGATAGGGTAGATAGAAAGGAACTTTTCCCCTTAGTAGAGGGGTCAATAACCAGAGGGCATAGTTTCAAGGTAAGGGGCAGGAGGTTTAGAGGGGATTTGAGGAAAAACTTTTTCACCCAAAGGGTGGTTGGAATCTAGAACTCACTGTCTGAAAGGGTGGTAGAGGCAGGAACCCTCACAACATTCAAGAAGCATTTAGATGAGCACTTGAAACGCTATAGCATACAAGGCTACGGACCAAGTGCTGGAAAATGGGATTAGAATAGATAGGGCTTGATGACCGGCGCGGACACGATGGGCAGAAGGGCCTCTTTCTGTGCTGTGTAACTCTATGACTCTATGACTCTGTCGGCAGCAAGTTCCAGGTCCTCACCACTCGCTGCGTAAAAGTTTTTCCTCACATTCCCCCTGAATCTCTTGCCCAAAACCTTAAATCTGTATCTCCTAGTCCTTGTACCATCAACTAGTGGGAACAGCCTTTCCCCGTCTAGCCTATCCAAACCCGTCATAATCTTGTACACCTCTATCAAATCACCCCTCAACCTCCTTTGCTCTGATGAAAACAAATCCAGCTTCTCCAACCTGTCCTTGTAGCTAAGATCCCCCATCCCCGGAACCATTCTGGTAAATCTCCTCTGCACCCTCTCAAGGGCCTTCACATCCTTCCTAAAGTGTGCTGACCAGAACTGGACACAATACTCCAGTTGTGGCCTAACCAGCGCTTTATAAAGATTCAGCATAACTTCTCTACTTTTGTACTCAATACCTCTATTTATGAAACCCAAGATCCCATATGCTTTGCTAACCACTCTCTCAATATGTCCTGCCACCTTCAGGGACCTATGCACCTTAACTCCCAGGTCCCTCTGTCCCTGCACACTCTTTAAAACTGTGCCATTAAGTGTATATTGCCTCTCCCTGTTCCTTCTGCCAAAATGCATCACCTCACACTTCTCTGTATTAAATTCCATCTGCCACTTTTCTGCCCATTCTGCTAGCCTTTCTATGTCCTGTTGCAGTCGATTGGTATCATCCTCACTGTTTGCCACACCCCCAAGTTTGGTGTCATCGGAAAATTTAGAAATTCTACTTTGTATTCCAATATCCAGGTCATTTATATATATTAAAAAAAGCAGTGGCCCCAGCACTGACCCTTGGGGAACACCACTGTCTACCATCCTCCAGTCTGAAAAACAGCCATTTACCACAACTCGCTGTTTTCTGTCCTTAAGCCAATTCCTTATCTAAGCTGCCACTGATCCACCTATTCCATGAGCCTCAATTTTGTTAACCAGCCTTCTATGTGGTATTTTGTCAAACGCCTTCCTAAAATCCATGCAGATAACATTCATTGCATTCCCTTCATCGATCCTCCCTGTTACTTCATCAAAAAATTCAATGAAATTAGTCAAACATGATCTGCCTTTTACAAACCAGTGTTGGCTCTCCTTAAATAGCCTAAACCTCTCCAAGTGCCCATTAATTTTTTCATTGATTATTGTTTCTAAAACTTTACCCACCACTGATGTTAAAATGACTGGCCTGTAGTTACTAGGATTGTGCTTACACCCTTTCTTGAACAATGGTGTCACATTTGCCACTTTCCAATCCTCAGGCACTTCCCCCGCATCTAGGGAAGATTGGAAAATTATGGCAAGCCCTTCCGCTATCTCCTCCCCCAATTGCCTTCGCAATCTGGGATGCAATCCATCTGGACCAGGTGATTTATCCACTCTAAGCATACCCAGCCTTTCTCGTACATCCTGTCTATCAATTTTCACCCCTTCCATTGCTTCTATCTTTTCCACTGCTACTGATATTTTGTCAGCATCCACCTCCTTAGTAAACACTGATACAAAGTACTCATTGAGTATTCTAGCCTTGCCCTGTGCCTCTAAGCATATAACAACTTCTTTGTCGCTAACAGGCCTCACCCCGCCTCTTACAACCTGCTTACTGTTTACATGCCGGTAGAAGATTTTTGGGTTCCCTTTTATGTTAACCGCCATTCTACTCTCATATTCTCTCTTTGCCAATCTTATTTTCATCTTCACTTCCTCTCTCAACTTATTGTATTTGGTCTGGTTCTCCCTTGAAGAATTCACCTGACATGCATCATACACCCTCTTTTTTTGTTTCATCATCTTCTCAATCTCCCTCGTCATCCAAGGAGCCCTTGCTTTGGTTCCCTTACCCTTCCCTCTTGTTGGAATGTACCTAGCCTGTACTTGGAACATCTCCTCCTTAAAGATCACCCATTGTTCCATTACAGTTTTTCCTGTCAGTCTTTGGTTCCATTTTACCCTGGCTAGATCCTTTCACATCCCATTGAAGTTAGCCCTATTCCAGTTTAGAAGTTCCACTCTAGATTGTTCCTTGCTCCTCTCCATTGCTAATCTAAATCTTATGATACGATGATCACTCGTACCCAAGTGTTCTCCCACAGATACTTGGTCGACCTGGCCCACCTCATTCCCCAGCACCAGATCCAGCAATGCCTCCTTCCTAGTTGGGCCGAGAACATACTGGTCAAGGAAATTCTCCTGAACACATTTCAGAAATTCCTCCCCCTCCTTTCCCTTTACCCTAGCATTATCCCAATCAATATTTGGGTAATTAAAGTCCGCCAATATCATCACTCTATAGCTCTTGCATGTCTCTGCGATTTCCCTGCAGATTTGCTCCTCTACCTCCCTCTCACTATTTGGAGGCCTATAGAATACCCCGAATAGCGTGATCATACTCTTTTAGATCCTCAACTCTAACCAAATGGATTCTGTCCTTGTCCCCTCAAGAACATCCTCCCTTTCCAACACTACAATGTCTTCCTTAATCAGCACTGCCACCCCACCTCCCTTTTTTCCTTCCCTATTTTTTCTGAACACCTTGTACCCTTGAATATTAAGTGCCCAGTCCTCACCGTTTTTAAGCCATGTTTCTGTTATTGCTACAACATCATATTGCCACATGGTTAATTGTCCTTGTCGCTGACCAACCTTATTCACCACACTTTGTGCGTGTACGTACATGCATTCTAAACCCATTTTTGAATTTTTGTAGTCTTTCTTAGTCTGCTCCTATCTAATATGGTACAACTTCCGCCTCTAGTACTAATTTCTTCTCTGGTACTATCCAACACACTCAATCTTTCATGCACCTTATTCCTCTTTTCTACTCCTATATGCTGGTTCCCATCTCCCTGCCAAGCTAGTTTAAACCCTCCCCAACAGCACTAGCAAACCTCTCCGCGAGAATATTGGTCCCGGCTCTGTTGAGGTGTAACCTGTCCGGCTTGTACAGGTCCCACCTTCCCCAGAAATGGTCCCAATGCCTCAGGAATCTAAAGCCCTCTCTCGTGCACCATCTCTCCAGCCACGCATTCTTCTGTTCTATCCTCCTATTCCTGTACTCACTAGCGCATGGCACAGGGAGTAATCCGGAGATTACTACCTTTGAGGTCCTGCTTTTTAATCTCTCTCCTAGTTCCCTAAACTCTGCCTGCAGGACCTCATCCCTCTTTCTGCCTATGTCGTTGGTACCGATATGGACAATGACCTCTGGCTGATCACCCTCCCCCCTCAGAGTGTCCTGCAGCCGCTCAGTGACATCCTTGACCCTAGCACCAGGGAGGCAACATACCATCCTGGAGTCACGTCTACGGCCGCAGAAACACCTGTCTGCTCCCCTAACTATCGAATCCCCTACCACTGTTGCCCTTCCACTCTTTTTCCTCCACCCCCATGCAGCTGAGCCACCAGTGGTGCCTTGGACTTGTCTCTGGCTGCACTCCCCAGCGGAACCATCGCCCCCACCAGTACTCCGAACAGAATACTGGTTGGAGAGCGAGATGCCCTCCGGGGACTCCTGCACTACCTTCCTGGTCCTCCTCTTCTGTCTGGCGGCCACCCATTCCCTCTCTGCCTGCATACTCTTAAGCTGTGGGGTGACCACCTCTAGAAACGTGCTATCCACGTAACTCTCAGCCTCGCGGTGACTCCAGCTGCTGCTCAAGCTCTGAAACACGGATCTCGAGCTGCCGTAGCTGGTGACACTTCCCGCACATGTGGTCGTCCAGGCTACGCGAAGCGTCCAGGACATCCCACATGGCACAGGATGTGCACTCCACAGGACTGAGCTGCCATGCCTCTATTTAATAGACTAAGAACTAACTTAGCAGAAGTAAACTTAAAACTTAAACACTTGAATGTATGCTTTCTGGTATTGCATCATTAACCGGAGGTTCAACTGGATCCATAGCTGTGTTTGGCAAAAGGAAACATTAGCAGGGCTCTGGGGAAAGAGCAGGGGAGTAGGACTAATTGGACAGCTCTGTCAAAGAGCCAGCACAGACACGATGGACCGAACGGCCTACTTCTGTGCTGCATGATTCTATGAACTGACATGAAGTTAAGGGTATGTACCTAATTGGTGTACTCTTTTAGTGTGGGTGGTTAAACAAATGGTCTGTAACTTAATAAAACTTTAGATAAAACTTAACAAATTAAATTAAAATTTGGTTGGCCGGGGTGATGATGCACTCCAGTCCCCGCAGCGCCCACCGGTCGCGGAAGGCCTCAAGCGTGCCGGCGGACACCGTGTGCTGCATCTCCAGGGCCACCCGGGCGCGAATATGGCCGCGGAAGAGAGGCAGGTAATCGGGCCGAACGACCCCCTCGACCGCCCGCTGCCTGGACCAATTGATGGCTTTTTTGGCCAGGCCCAGGAGCAGTCCTATGAGGAGGTCCTCCGATCTGCCCGCTCCCCTCCGCACCGGGTGACCAAAGATCAGGAGCGTGGGACTGAAGTGCAGTTAAAAATCGAGGAGCAGCCCCTTCAATAATAGAACAGGGGCTGCAACCTCTCACACTCCATATAAACGTGGAACACGGACTCCTCCAGGCCACAGAAAAGGCAGGCGGCCTGGGAGTCCGTGAACCTATTTACCTAATTGGTGTAATGTGTTACTGAAATGTTGGCCTGCATTGCTCACCTAAATATCAATCCTGGCTGAATTTGTTTTTTTTTAAATTCAAATACAATAATACTTATACAACTCATCAATTACATAGTAAATCCATTACATAGTAAATCCATTACATTCATCCATCACAGTAAAAAATAAAGCCTTAAAAACAGCCTTATCGTTAATATAAATGCAATGATTAATTTTACAAATAATCAATAATGTTTACAGTACAAATACCCTTAAACAATACCACACAACTTTTTAGATTTAAAATAATAAATCTCAAAGTTAACTCCACATAAAACAAAAACCATTTCAACACCACAGTGTACAAACACATAACACCATCATAATCCAATTAAATGCTACAAATAACACTTATTCCAATAAACCAAGAAAAAAAACCTGTTTTACGCCAGTCCTACTGGCATTGTTCGTTCAATCATTCATTCAATTGTTCGTTCGTTCATTCAAGCGTTTGGCTGAATTTGTTTGTCTTGTTCTTTGAACACTGATTATGCTGAAACCTGTTATCTTTGATAGGCCAAGTATTTTCACAGGCTAGTTAGAGAAAGTAGCAGAGAGTAATTACGTGATGAGAGATACCTGTGTACACTTTATTTGAGAGTTGTGGCTTTGCCCATTAATTGACTTGTCCATGTTCAGTTACCCTTCCTCAATTCTCTGAAACAAGTCATAATTACTCAAATAGAACAGTAACACTTCAGTGCTGAAACAGATGAGAAAACATGAGCTATTACCAAGCAAAAGAGGACACCTTTCACACAGGAAAGACAAATTGATGAGGTAACAGAGAGGGTTGATGAGGGCAGTGCGGTTGATGTGGTGTACATGGACCTCCAAAAGGTGTTTGATAAAATGCCACATAATAGGCTTGCCAGCAAAGTTGAAGCCCATGGAATAAAAGGGACAGTGGCAGCATAGATACGAAATTGGCTAAGTGACAGGAAACAGAGATAGTGATGAATGGTTGTTTATCAGACTGGAGGAAGGTATACATTGGTGTTCCCCAGGGGTTGGTACTAGGACCACTGCTTTTCTTGATATATATTAATGACTTGGACTTGGGTGTACAGGGCATAATTTTAAAATTTGCAGATGACACAAAACTTGGAAGTATAGTGAACAGTGAGGAAGATAGTGATAGACTTCAAGAGGACACAAACAGGCTGGTGGAATGGGCGGACATGTGGCAGATGAAATTTAACGCAGAAAAGTGCAAAGTGACACATTTTGGTAGGAAGAACAAGGAGAGGCAATATAAACTAAAGAGTACAATTCTAAAGGGGGTGCACAAACAGAGAGACCTGGGGGTATATGTGCACAAAT
This sequence comes from Squalus acanthias, assembly GCA_030390025.1. NCBI lineage: Eukaryota > Metazoa > Chordata > Chondrichthyes > Squaliformes > Squalidae > Squalus > Squalus acanthias. The sequence continues at coordinate 29,331,540 of CM059425.1, read as the reverse complement.
TGTTGAAAGTGGCAGGGCAGGTTGAGAAAGCAGTTAAAAAAGCATGCGGGATCGTGGGCTTCATAAATTGAGGTATAGAGTACAAAAGCAAGGAAGTTATGATGAACCTGTATAAAACACTGGTTCGGCCTCAATTGGAGTATTGTATCCAATTCTGGACACCGCACTTTTGGAAGGATGTGAAGGCCTTAGAGAGGATACAGAAAAGATTTACAAGAATGGTTCCAGGGATGAGGGACTTTAGTTACGTGGATAGACTGGCGAAGCTGGGGTTGTTCTACTTAGTGCAGAGACAGTTGAGAGGAGATTTGATAGAGGTGTTCAAAATCATGAGCATTCTAGACAAAGTAGATAGAGAGAAATTGTTCCCATTGGCCGAATGGTCGAGAACTAGAGGACACAGATTTAAGATGATTGACAGAAGAACCAAAGGCGACATGAGGAAAAACATTTTTACGCAGCGATTGGTTATGATCTGGAATGCACTGCCTGAAAGGGTGGTGGAGGCAGATTCAATTGTGGCTTTCAAAATGGCATTGGATAAGTACCTGAAGGAAAGAAATTTGCAGGGCTACGGGGAAAGGGCGGGGGAGTGGGACTAGTTGAAGTGCTCTTGCAGAGAGCCGGCATGGGCTCGACGGACCGAATGACCTTCTTCTGTGCTTTAACCATTCTATGATTCTATGATTCTAAGTTGTAAATCTCATGTAGTGCTACAATACTTTTAGGTGAATTGTCATAGCTGAATATTTAAAGCTATGTCATTACAATTTGTTAAAAGTTACAATTTGTCCATATATAAATAAAATATTTATCCATTCCAACTGCTGTCACCCTGTTTCTGGCTTAGACAAGTGAACTCCCATTTCAAGACAGTAATTTCTTAGGGGGAAAAATTAGGATGGTTATCGCCTCCCGTTAGCGCCTCCGGGAGGCGGTAATAGGGCGTTAGGAACTTAGCACCTGAGCGTGGTGAGTTTAGCAGCCGCTCGCGAATTTGACCAGACATTTTGCGGCGGCGCTAAACACTACCGCCATGATCTCCTGCGCCCGCAGATCGTGACGTCAGTCGAGTGTGCAACGCCCCGGACCGGATATTGATTCGCGCCCCCTGCCTTTCCGCCTGCCGCTAGGAACGACAGGTAGTGGGGAACGTTTTGCAGTTGGGAAGGGGCTGGGGGAGCGCTATTTAAAGGCAGGCACTTCCTGCCTTTTCTTGTCGGTGAAATTTTTGTACCACGCAGGCTGAGAGGGAGAGAGACGTCTGGAGAGATTCAACGCTGTGCGAAGGAGTTTTGGGTCCTGAGCACCACTTTGGAGGTTCATTTTTCTTTCACCTTCATTCCAGCGATTTAGAAGATACCATGGGGGCTGCACTGATTCGGGGCGTCGTCCTGCTGCTGCAGAATCGGAGGCAGCAGAGGCGCAGAGAGAAAGTGGCAAACATGGCCAGAGGGAGGAGGGCCAACAGGCTCTGCACAGGAGACCTTACCCTCCGAGGGTATTCAGGGAGTAGTTCTCATACCTTCATTTGTCTGAGGAGCAGTGTTTGCGCAGGCTGCGCTTCGGTAAGGAGGTGGTCACTGAGCTCTGCCACGTGCTGCAGCCAGATCTGCAGCCTCAACTGAGGACCAGGACGTCTCTGTCGGTGGCAGTGAAGGTGACAGCGGCTCTGAATTTTTATGCCAGCGGCTCCTTTCAAGCTTCTACTGGGGACATCGCCAATATCTCCCAGTTCGCTGTCCATTGTTGTATCCGGGAGGTGACAAATGCCCTGTATAAAAGGAGATGCCAGTACATCTCTTTCCCCATGACCCGGGGCAAGCAGCGCGAACGCGCATGTGGCTTTGCTAGGATAGCGGGCTTCCCCATGGTGCAGGGCGCCATTGACTGCACGCATGTGGCATTGCGGGCACTGCATGAAAATGCAGAGGTATTCCGAAACCGCAAGGGCTACCACTCCTTAAATGTTCAGTTGGTCTGTGACCACACACAGCTCATGCTCGCCGTCAATGCCTGCTATCCTGGCAGCAGCCACGTTGCTTTCATCCTGCGCCAGATGTTTTCCAGGCACCGCATGCCCCAAGTGGATGGCTCCTCGGAGACAAGGGTTATCCACTCTGCACCTGGCTGATGACACCGCTCCGTAACCCCAACACTCCTGCCGAGCTGCGATATAATGAGAGCCATCTCGTCACCAAGAACATAATTGAGCAGACGATCGGCGTGCTCAAGCAACGGTTCTGCTGTCTGGACCACTCAGGAGGAGCCCTGCAGTACTCGCCTGAGCGAGTCTCCCTCTTCATAGTTGTGTGCTGCATGCTTCACAACCCCGCAATCCTGATTGCCACCAGGGATTGGTGTACCACCTGAGGAGGAGGATAAGGAGGAGGATCAGCAGCACCAATGTGGGAGGGAGGCCCACAATGTTGCCACTGCAAGGGCCGTCCATCAACGGCTGATAAGAAGAAGCCGCTTCTAGGCCCCTACTCAGAAGATGGCTTCTGGCTTGGAGAACAACATTATGGAAAGCATTCCGCAACCCCTATTGCTGGGCAAAGCTGGAATGATTCAAAAGACCAAAAATGTAAATATTGAATAAAAAAACCTGATTTTTTTACAACCTCTGTCATTTATTCAGGACAAACAATTAGAAACCAACACAACAAATCATGAACTAACAGAACTCGTTCTCACAACATGGAGATAAACGGCAAAACAGTAAATAAATATAATAACAACAACCTCTAACTTTCCCACAAGCATTCCCCCCATTTATTTACACATCCTACTGGTGGCCCTTCGAGGGTGATCTCCATCCCCTGCTCACTTCCCCCCTTCCCACCCTACTGCTCCTCCTTAATGGGGCCCCAGTGGCTGCAGCAAGGCTGGTGGAAGGCTGCTCAATGCTGGATCCAGAGACTGCAGATGCCCTTGAAGGACGCCCTCGACCAGCTCTGGGCCTGGAGGCCCCGGCTGCAGACTGCATCAACTCTGCATGGGCGGCAGCAGTCTGAGCTGGCTGTGTTGCAGGCCGTGCCAAGTACAATGGGGAACTGCCAGTGGTGGGAGCAGGAATGCTGTCATCCTGAGAGAGGACAGCACCTTCCTGCTCGACCGGCACACTGCCACTCCCACGGGGCAGCACCTCAGCATCTGGAGGAATCTGCTCGAGCACAGATTGCTGGCCTGCTGCGGTACCGTGAGATCCTCGGTGGACTGAGGGTGACCCAGCGAGGATGGCAGCAGTCAGTGCTTGCGTGACCTCAATCTGAGACTGCATGAGAGCAGTCTGAGACTGGATGGCACCAGCCAATGACTGAATTGCAGCACTAAGCCATTGCGTTGCGTCGGCCTGTGCTGCAGCGGACTGCTTCACACTCCTAGCCAGTCCACCCATGCTGTCGACCACCCTTGCAATTGCACCCATGAGCTCAGTGTGCATGCTCAAGGCCTGGCTATTCATGGCCGCGATGGCGCGGTCCTCATCTGAGTCCTGTGCAGCAGGACTCGCTTGCCTACTCACCCTCCGGGGAGATGGCCCCCGAGCTTCCCTACCCACATCGCGTTGCTGCAGCTCGCTGGGTCCAGGAGCTTCGCCCTCATCAGACCCTAACCCCCTGCTCCACTTCAGAGAAGGCGTGGATCCCAGTGTCTGAATTGGCTCCCTCGGGAGACGCAGGCGGTGAGGCTCCGGCTTCCTCTTCCTCCTCGTATGGGGCGTCGCTGCCACTGGCAGGTTGAGGGACAGGCTGGTCAGCTGGTGGTTCACTATCTGAAAGCAGGGAGGGTCAAGAGTGGCTTTAGCGTGGGGGCAGGAAGGGAGCAAGGACTGGAGACAGTTAGTTGGATTGAAAGTGTAAAAGGCTGGTGTTTTGAGGGGCAAGTGGTATGAGAGAGGAGAGAAAGTTGATAAACATACCATTGCTGTCCCCAAGGGGGTCGACCTCTCCAGCGGCCATGGCACCTATGACCTGGCTGGCAATGATCCTGTGTACTCTCGCCTCCAAATTGGTCAGGGGGTGTAGGTCAACTGGTCCTCCTCCTGTGCATTGCTGCTCCCGCCTGTTATGAGAGAGCTTGGCCTGCAAGAAAAAGGACGGCATTTGAGTGAGTGTGCAGCCATGTGCTTGCCTGATGTGCCTTCCACAGTTGAATATCCCTTAATGTATGCAGCCATGTGCTTGCCTGATGTGCCTCCCATAGTTGAATAGCCCTTAATGTATGCAGACATGTGCTTGCCTGATGTGCCTCCCATAGTTGAATAGCCCTTAATGTATGCAAGGTGTGGAATGTGCATGTGTCTTTTATGAGATGGCCATAGGTCTTGGATGAGTGCTGTGCCTGTGGGTTTTTAAACCCTCTGGCCACAGAGTGAAGTTGAGATGGAGAGATGTAGAGGTATTGAAAAGCATCCACTCACTCTGACGACCTGAGTGAGGTCGTTGAACTTCTTCCTACATTGAGTGTGACTCCTCGGCACCATGCTCCTTGAGGAGACATGCTGAGCCACCTCCCTTCACACTCTTCGGTACTCCTGGGGCAATGGCCTCCTGCCACTCTCTGGGTACAGCACTGCCCGTCGCCGCTCGACAGCGCCAACCAGAGCCACCAAGGCCTGGTCGCTAAAGCGACGAGCTCTCTCCCTGGGCCTATCCATCACTCCTCTCAGCACAATGGTGGTAGATCTTTCCAGCACCAGAGTCAACGCTGCAATGAGAAGGGTGTGCCTGGCTAGCAAGATGGACCCTCCCCTTTAAGAACTGGCCGGCGCCAGTCTGTATGGGTTCCATTGGTAACTGACATCACCTGAGCTTCGGTAGCGCTCTGAGATAGCGCCTCGCTCCTCGACGTTAGCATCTTAAGAGAGGTGTGTAGCGCTTGAATTAGCGCTCAAATCACCTACAGGGGCGATAGATGCGAATTTTGCAGTCGGAGGCAATAATTAGCGCCGGGCGCTAAACTTTGCGCCCAGCCGATATTAGCGCCCCAAAATGGGCGATACCGAATTTTTCCCCCTTCGTGTTTAGACAAACATCTTTTGAACTGGGATTACTGCCTTGGCTCACTCCATGATATTTTGTATCGAATGATTCAGAGGTTCTGTAGTTGTGACAGGAGGATGCTGGGGTGGAAAAATGGTGCGCAATGTATCTACAGGAATTTGGAAAGAAGTTTGTGAGAGATGTGCTCAGGGTTAGCAAAGAAGATGTTTTTTATTGGGGCAAATTTCCCAGGAGCCAATCAAGATTTCCCTGTGCTCAACACTTTGCATATATATCAGGTGCGCACTAGACGCAAGACTCTTGTATATGAATGAGAGGATCTCACATGGAATTGCTTGTGGGCAATGATCAGGGGCACAGCTAGAGGGCTTAGGATTGTACTCTGAGAATTTTAATAACATGAGCGGGATTGCACTGATGTTGTACATGAGCACGGGCCTGAAATGTATCTGCATTCTGCTCTATTCAGTCACACAGGTAATTTCATTGCGAGCAGGCCAATACTGCCAGCTCGAACATCAAATTGGCAGACTTTCATATTCAGAAAATAGACATTTTCCCAGGAAGCAAAGTTGCAGATATAATATAAAAATCTGCATTTACCTGACGTAAATTACATAAACTAAAGTGCACAAACTGCGATGGCTCCTTTTTGTAGTCAACAGTTTTTCTTCTAATTTCAGACATGGTGCTAAACTAAGATTTTGCCTTTCTTCATGTTTAAAAGTATGACATAGAATAGGCCTGAAATTCCGTGATTATTTTGAGACAAAAGTGGAGTAATTTGAACGGTACGGGGTCAGAATTTGGGGCATATGTATGCAAATGACAAGATAGCAAGGGCAAAGCTTGCTGTTCCAGAAATTCTACCATTTATGCCAGAATTGCACCTGAATTAACCTTGTCTAAAAGAAGGATACGTTGCCTGCACGACTTGTCAAACCAAGAAGCAGTGATAGGCTTTGACTGTCTACAAACTTCATATGAAATATTAACTTTGACTGGAGTTATTAGAAAAGTCTTCTCTCAGCTGCGCTGTTGAGAAAGGATTCTGCAAATTGCCTTTCAACACTTTCAGGCAGGGAAATATTTTTCTTTCCACCCTTCCACCCCAGGAATGTCCATGGTGCTTTGTTGCACTGTGGTATCATGAGTCGATTGGGACTGAGTTGGCCTCGTCTCAGAGCTTCCAAGTCCAGGGAAGACTCTTCAACAGGCTGCATCACCACTGTAGCCTGGGCAGCCTGGTCCTGCATCCTATCACCACAATGAGTAGGGTTCTGAGGGTTGGCTGGCTGGAAATGTTGCATCAGCTGTCATCAGGAGAGAGTATGGCATCATGAAGGCAGATTGTACCCACACCACGTGTGCTGGATCTGAGTGCCCACTGATCAACGGGTTGGGCAGACCTGATGTCATCAGTTAGATCCTGCAGCCCCTGAATAACGGCACTCTGAAATTCTCAGACGGCAGCTGCCATTGTTCTCTTCAAATGGTCCCCCCAGGCCTGAAAACCAGTACTTAAAGCACCCACATTGAATGCATTGACTGGTCTGGCGGCCTCTCTGTAAGGATGGGGGATTGTATTCAGATGTTCCTGGTGCCACCGCTCACTCCAGGTAGTGCTACATTGTTTAGATTCCCTCTTGGATATTGGCACTGAGGATGGCACAGGGCTCCATCGGTTTCAAGGCTTCTGAGATGGTCTTTGGTGTCTCCATGCTAATGTGATGCGCTTCCGGCAAACCCTTTAAGCCCTGGTATCATTTTGGTGAATCTGCGCTGTACCCTGTCCAAGGTCAATATATTCTTCCTGAGATTCGGTGCCCAAAACTAAACTCCTATAGTGTACCTCCCTACATTACAACAGTGACTACACTTCAAAAGTACTTTATTGGTTGTAAAGCACTTTGGGATGCCCTGAGGTCATGAAAGGCGCTATATAAATGTAAGTTTTACTTCTTTCCTTTGTTCGTTCTTTTGTTCTTTCTTTCACTCTCTCTCACATATTCGTACACAAACACTTTGTGCACTTATATACAATTTATTTGGCCACTATTTTAACAGCGATCTTAACTTGTTAAAAAAATTGGGTTAATGCCTCTGTTAAAATAGCAGGTAAAGAAATGTCATATGAATGCACTAAGCAATTGCACACTAATATCACACAGCATGATTTCCACTCAAAGTGTGTGTGTGTGTGTGTATGTGTGTGTGTGTGTATATGTGTGTGTGTGTGTATATATGTGTGTGTGTGTGTGTGTGTATGTGTGTGTGTGTGTATGTGTGTGTGAGTGTGTGTGTGTATGTGTTGTGTGTGTGTGGCTGTGCGTGTGTGTCTGTGTGTGGCTGTGCGTGTGTGTCTGTGCGTGTGTGTCTGTGTGTCTGTGTGTGTCTGTGTGTCTGTGTGTGTGTATGTGTGTGTGTGTGTGTCTGTGTCTGTGTGTGTATGTCCGTGTGTGTGTGTCTGTGTGTCTGTGTGTGTATGTCCGTGTGTGTGTGTCTGTGTGTCAGTGTGTCTATGTCTGTGTGTCTGTCTGTGTGTGTATGTCTGTGCGTGTGTGTCTGTGTGTGTGTGTCTGTGTGTGTGTGTCTGTGTGTGTGTGTGTGTGTGTCTGTGTCTGTGTGTGTGTTTGTGTGTGTGTATGTCTCTGTGTGTCTGTGTGTGTGTGTGTGTGTGTGTGTGTGTGTATCTGTGTCTCCTCGTCTGCGCATGTGTGAGAATCATCCTACCACTCTGGGCACTTTGATTAATTAATCCCACCAGACCACTGGCAGATGGCACATTTTAAATAAAAAATGAAAACTTTGTGCAACTCCTAATTTCAAACTGACGTGCAGGTTTTAGTCTAGGGTAGGATTGTAAGATTCTTATATATATATATATATAAATTTGTAATGTAGTCAACTGTTTCTAGGAATACATTCTTCGTTAAAAGGTCAGTGCTCAAGGTGGAAAAGGAATTATTATTTAGCAGCATGCTTTGAGATCCATCTCTCGATGTATACAATCAGCTGTGACAAAAGTGAAACATGGAGCCTCGAGCAAGAAAGACAAAGATTATCTCCTAGTGTAATTAAAGGATCAATCAGTTTTAGATGGTGTTCTATTTCAAGCTTGCAGCGTGAGTGTTCTGTGAGGTGCACTTGTCTTTTAAGCTACAAGTGGCAAAACTGCAATATAAACAAGGCAGCGGTAGTGTCTCTGTTGCCACAAAGACTCCCCTCAGGATATGGTTTCTCCTCCCTAATTGGAGACAATTTGTTGTTGATGATCAACAAAAACCACCTCTGTCAAAGGTGCTGGAGACTGAAAGATGCAATTTTGTTTGGGCAGGCTGCACAGGTCAGTAATATACATCCCTCATTCCTTGATTGCCAGCAAACCAGGAGACCTAACCTGGTTCAACAGGCAGTGTAGAAGGTGTGACAGGAACAGTACTGGGCAAGTATTAGAATGAGGTTATGAACTTAATGAAGCGACTACACAGAGTTACCTGTATGCTAAACACCAGAGGCATCAGGCTATAGAAAGAGCTAAGTGGCCTCACAACCAATGGATCAGAGCATATCTCTGTAACCCTACCACATTCAGTCAAGAATGGTGGTGGACAACCAGGCAACCAACAGGAAGGAGGAGGAAGCTCCATGAACACCCCCATCCTCAACCATGGTGGAGCTCAACACGTGAGTGCAAGAGACAAGGCTGAAGTCTTTGCAAGTGTCTTCAGCCAAAAGTGCCGAGTACATGACCCTACTTAGCCTCCTCCCGAAGTTCCCACCATCATATATACCAGTGTCCATCCAAGTCGGTTCACGGCATCTGACATTAAGAAGCGGCTGAGTGCACAGGTGACAGCAAAAGCTTTAGGCTCTGACAACATCCTGGCTGTAGTGCTGAAGATCTGTGTGCCAGAGCTAGCTGCTCCCCGAGCAAACCAGTACAGCTATTGCACTATTATTTGCCCAACAATGTGGAGGATTGTCCAGGTATGTGCTATCTATACTGTCCTATCAGTGTTCTCCCAATCATCAGTGAAGTGATGGAAGGAGTCATCAATAGTGCCGTCAAGCAACACCTACTCACCAATAAATTGCTCACTGACTCTCAGTATGAGTTCCAACAGAACCACTTGGCTCCAACCCTCATCATAACCTTGATTCAGACATGGACGTAAGAGCTCAATGCTGGAGGACAGGTCAGAGCAGCTGCCTTTGAGACAGCATTCCACTGAATATGGCACCAAGGTTATCTAGCAAAACTGAGGTCAATGGAGGTTAAAGGGAAAACCTTCCAGTGGTTGGAGTCACAACTGACACAAAGGGAGATGGTTATGGTTATCGGAGGACAGTCATCACAGCCCCAGTACATCACTGCAGGAGTTCCTCAAGGAAGCGTTTTTGGTTCAACCACCTTCAACTGCTTTATGAATGACCTTTCCTCCATAATAAAGTCACGAGTGGGGCCGTTTGCTGATAATTCCACAGTGTTCAGCTCGATTCACAACTCCTTTGAAGGTAAAGCAGCCTATGCCAGTCTACAACAGGACCTGGACAACATCCAGGCTTGAGCTGACAACTGACAAGTGGTATGAAATAGTTATGCCACATTGATGCCAGGCAATGCCCATCTCAAACAAGAGAAAGGCCAGCCATATCCCCTTAACCTTCAATAGCATCACCATCACCGAATCCCTCACCATCAATATCTTGGGGGGTCACCATTGACCAGAGGCTTAACAGGACCAACCATTACCACCACCATGGCCACAAAAGGAGGGCAAAGGCTTAGTAGTCTGATGACTGGTTCATCTGCAGATCCCTCAAAGCCTCTATACCATCTATAAGACTCAAGTCAACAGTGTGATAGAACACTCACCAGTCACCGAGATGAGTGCAGCCACAGCAACACTCAAAAAGCTCAATGCCATTCAGAATAGAACAGTTCACTTGATCAACGTCCCTGCCACTGGTCTCAGTATCCACCCCCTCCACCTGTGCAGTAGTACATATGATCTACAGGATGCATTGCAGCAACTCACCAAAGTTACTTTGACAGGACTACTTTCCCCTATGATTGCTCCGACCAAGGGGAACAAGAGCAGCAATATTGGGGGAACTCCAAGTTCCCTTCTAAGTCGCACACCATCCTGACTTAGACATATATTGCTGTTCCTTCATTGCCACTGAGTCAATATCCAGGAATACCCTACCTAACATCAGTGGGGGAATACCATCACTGCAAGGACTAGCAGTTCGAGCCACCTTCTCAGGGCAACTAGGGATGGGCAATAAATGCAGCCTTTGCAGCATTGGAAACATTCTGAGAACAAATTAAAAAAAATATGTAAATGCTTTAATATAATCAACCTAACCGTGATTTTAATGCACTAATAATTCCAGTGCTGGTATTTGCAGCATTTTTACTTATGCATATCTGTGATTACACATAATTGTCTCTTTCTTGTGATTCGTGTATATTAGAGGAATCCAACGACAACAATTCTCTTTAATCTTCATGGATAGGTGGTCTGATATAAATTCAAATGTAAATCAATTTATTTATGCAACTGGCATTAAGTGTTTTTTGCATGAACGTGATCTTGAAAAAAGATTTAATTATTTCATGTCAGTAAAGAGTTTGGTAGCCTTAAAAGCACTGATATTGCTTGAAGTTTTATGCTGGATGTGTGTATGGTAACCTGCAAGATAATTCTCTGAAGCTAGAAATTCCAGGTGAATAAGATTTTCCAAGTGTGGTAGAATGAATGAGGGTAATAATAAGAGCAAGGCTAAGTCTGGATACTCTGTGCTGAGGACAGTGAAATATGTCCAGTGACACCTGATCGGGAAAATTTGGAGATAACAACAGTTATTGGGGCTGTAGTCACAGGGTTGATATAGTTCAGCTTCTGGTCAATGGAGATCAAAAATATCGATGGTGGAGGATCTGGCGATGGCAATGCCATTGACGCTGATAGAATGGATCGCCTGTCGGCAACATAATCAACATTATAGCATTGAATTTCCTCCCTTTCTCCGGGTGTTCTGTGGATCTTCCATTGACGTTATGGCAGACAATCTGAAGAACGCCAATGGAAATTCAACCCAATATACTTAAATCTGCTTGATGTTGATGGAAACTAAACCTATAGGCTTCAATTCTAGCTGGATATTTATCAGATAATTCCTCCTGCAGTTTTTAACAGCTCAGCCTCAGCAGTAATAGGTTCATTCGCAACTCCTCAGATAATGAAGCAGTCCGTGCCCGCATGCAGCAAGACCTGGACGACAATCAGGCTTGGGCTAATAAGTGTCAAGTAACATTCACGCCACACAAGTGCCAGGCAATGACTATCTCCAACAAGCGAGAGTCTTAACCACCGCCCCTTGACATTCAATGGCATTACCATCGCCAAATCCCCCACCGTCAACATCCTGGGGGTCACCATTGACCAGAAACTTAACTGGACCAGCCACATAAATACTGTGGCAACAAGAGCAGGTCAGTGGCTGGGTATTCTGTGGCGGGTGTCTCACCTCCTGACTCCCCAAAGCCTTGCCACCATCTACAAGGCACAAGTCAGGAGTGTGATGGAATACTCTCCACTTGCCTGGATGAGTGCAGCTCCAACAACACTCAAGAAGCTCGACACCGATTAGGGACCAAAAAGGAGACCTATGCATGGAGGCAGAGGGTATAGCTGAGGTACCAAATGAATACTTTGCATCTGTCTTCACCAAGGAAGAGGATGCTGCCATAGACATAGTGAAGGAGGAGGTAGTAGAGACACTTGATGGGATAAAAATTGATAAAGAAGAGGCTGGCTGTACTTAAAGTAAATAAATCACCAGGAGTGGATGGGATGCATCCTAGGATGCTGAGAGAATTGAGGACGGAAATCGTGGAGGTACTGGCCATAATATTCCAATCCTCCATAGATATGGGGGTGGTGCCAGAGGACTGGAGAACTGCAAATGATACACCATTGATCAAGTTTTTTTGATGAGGTAACAGAGAGGGTTGATGAGGGTAATGCAGTTGACGTAGTGTACATGGAATTCCAAAAGGCGTTCGACAAAGTGCCCCATAATAGGCTTGCCAGCAAAATTGAAGCCCATGAACTAAAAGGGACAGTGGCAGCATGGATCTGAAATTGGCTAAGTGACAAGAAACAGGGAGTAGTGGTGAACGGTTGTTTTTCAGACTGGAGGAAGGTATACAGTGGTGTTCCCCAGGGGTCGATTCTAGGACCACTGCTTTTCTTGATATATATTAATGATTTGGACTTGGGTGTACAGGGCACAATTTCAAAATTTGCAGATGGCACAAAACTTGGAAGTACAGTGAACAGTGAGGAGGAGAGTGATAGAATTCAGGAAGACATAGACAGGCTGGTGAAATGGGCAGACACATAAAAGATGAAATTTAACGCAGAAAAGTGTGAAGTGATGCATTTGGTAGGAAGAACGAGGAGAGGCAATATAATCTAAAGGGTACAATTCTAAAGGGGGTGCACGAACAGAACTAGGGGTATGTGTGCATGAATCGTTGAAGGTGGCAGGGCAGGTTGAGGAAGCAGTTAAAAGGCTTATGGGATCCTGGGCTTCATAAATAGAGGTATAGAGTACAAAAGTGTGGAAATTATGATGAACCTGTATAAAACACTGGTTCGGCCCCAACTGGAGTACTGTGTCCAATTCTGGGCACCGCACTTTAGGAAGGATGTGAAGGCCTTAGAGAGGGTGCAGAAAAGATTTACGAGAATGATTCCCGGAATGAGGGACTTTAGTTACATTGATAGACTGGAGAACGTGGGGTTGTTCTCCTTGGAGCAGAGAAGGTTGAGAGGAGATTTGATAGAGGTGTTCAAAATCATGCGGTGTCTGGACAGGGTAGATATAGAGAAACTGTTCCCATTGGCAGAAGGGTCAAGAACAAGAGGACACAAATTTAAGGTGATTGGCAAAAGAACCAAAGGTGACGTAAGAAAAAACCTTTTTACACAGCGAGTGGTTAAGATCTGGAATGCACTGCCTGAAAGGGTTGTGGAGGCAGACTCAATCTTATCTTTCAAAAGGGAGTTGGATAAGTATCAGAAGGGAAAAAAATTGCAGGGCTATGGGGAAAGGGCAGGGGAGTGGGACTAGCTGAGAGTCGGCACGGGCTCGACGGGCTGAATGGCCTTCTTCCATGTTTTAACCATTCTATGATTCTATGATACTATTACCATCCAGGACAAAGCTTGATTGGCAACCCATCCACCACCTTAAACATTCACTCCCTCCACCACTGGCGCACCGTGGCTTCAGTGTGTACCATCTACAAGATGCACTGCAGCAACTTGCCAAGGTTTCCTCAGCAACACCTCCCAAACCCACGACCTCTACTGCCTAGAAGGACAGGGGCAGCAGGCGCATGGGAACACCATCACCTGCAAGTTCCCCTCTAAGTTACACACCATCCTGACTTGCAAATATATCATCATTCCTTCATCGTCGCTGGGTCAAAATCCTAGAACTCCCTACCTAACAGCACTGTGGGAGTACCTTCACCACTCGGACTGCAGTGGTTTAAGAAGGTGGCTCACCACCAACTTCTCAAGGGCAATTAGGGATGGGCAATAAATGCTGGCCTTGCCAGCGACGCCCACATCCCAGGAACGAAAAAAAATAAGTGCAACCTTTCAGGTCAATAAGACCCCAAAGACTATTGGGCTTTGATGACCAGGGTTTCTCACCTCAGCACTGGTGAAAGACAACTCGGGTCAAGTCTGACCTTCATGGTTTCTCCTTTTCTTTTTTGTCTTCCTTTATTGTTCAGTTCTGAAGTTTTAACCCTCTATCTTCTCCATGTGTCTTTTAAGATTTTAACAGAACCCTACAAAATGAACACTGAACATTTATTCTTTATTCACATTCAAAGAGTCACTGAGTGGAATCAAAAGGTCAAAGATCCAGATAGTTCTCGGGATTCGTGTAACCTGTGGAATCTTCATTTGCTCCTTTTGAACTTGTGGAAAATCTGAATAAAATTGTTAGAAAATCGATGTCAGATCTGCAGAGTTACAGAGAATCTCGGCTGTGCGTGTGCGTGTTGTTGGGGAGTGATCGGAAGATTTTCTAATTGAAAATTGTCTATCTTGGAAGGAAATAAACGAGTGTTCGCAAGATTAGTGGTGAAGGTTACCAGCCTTGAATTTGACCAATAAATTGCCTTTGAGTGTTACTCATCTTTTTGGTGAAATAAAACAAACATCTCATTAATCAATTTACAACTAAAATATATATTGAAGTACAGATGAGATGGAAATCTATATACTGTACACACCTTTTCATATTGTGAACTCAAAAATAAACCTGATGGGGGAAACAAATTCAAGAGTATGTTCTGATATCTAGGAATAAAGAAAAAGAAGAAAAGGTATTTGTGTAGCGTCTTTCAGGACCTCAGGATGTCACAAAATGCTTTACAGCCAATGAAATACTTTTGAAGCGTAGTCACTGTAATGTAGGAAACACAGCAGCCAATTTGTGCACAGCAAGCTCCCAGAAACAGCAATGTGATAATATGTTAGACCATAATATGATAGAATTGACCATAATATGATAGAATCTTATATTGAGTTTGAAAACGATTTAGTTAAATCCAAAACGGGAGTCTTCAATCTAAACAAAGCAAACTACGTAGGTATGAGGGGCGAGTTGGCTAAGGTAGATTGGGAAACTACATTAAAAGGTCTGACGGTAGACAAGCAATGGCTAGCATTTAAAGAATTAATCCATACTTTACAACAAATATACATTCCTTTAAGGCACAAAAACCCCACAGGAAAAGTGGTCCAACCGTGGCTAACAAGAGAAGTTAAAGATAGTATTAGATCAAAGGAAGAGGCTTATAATGTTGCCAAAAAGAGTAGTAAGCCTGAGGATTGGGAGGATTTTAGAATTCAGCAAAAGAGGACCAAGAAATTGATAAGGAAAGAGAAAAAAGAATGAGAGTAAATTAGCAAGAGGCATAAAAACAGATTGTAAACGTTTCTATAGGTATGTAAATAGCGATAGTAAATGTGGGCCCATTAGAGGCAGAGACAGGAGAAATTATAATGGGCAATAAGGAAATGGGAGAGACATCAAACAAATACTTTGTATCTGTCTTCACGGTAGAAGACACAAAAAAATTCTGGAAATAATGGAGAACCAAGGGTCTAGAGAGAATGAGGAACTTAAAGAAATCAGTATAAATAAAGACATAGGGGGAAAAATTTGCTAGCGACCATTTCGGGTCGCTAACATCACTTGGGCGCTAAATTTAGCACCCGGCGAAAAATAGCGCCGGCGATTGGTGAATTCAGTTTTAGCTCCCCAAGAGGGAGGTGGAGCGCTAATTCAAGCACTCCACTTCCTTCATAGAGCACTAACCCCAAATATCAGGGTGGCGCGATCTGCAGCGCTACGCACTGGGCCACGTAGCACTGCCACATGGAAGGGCTCTTCCCCTCATTAAAGGGAAGGGCTCAAGCCCACAACTCTGCGGGGCCCTACCTGGACCACTGGGAAGCGGGGTGCCGTGCCAGCAGCCCAGCACACAAGAGGAGTGCCGGGCTTCCGATCGCGGCACGGATCCCGCGTTCAAAGAGGCTGATTTTTTTTTTATCCCCGCCCGCCACCTCCCCTTTACTTATCGCACCACGAGCCTCCTGCTGCTCCGTTCCTGCCCCCTGAATCGATCGTTGTCATTGCCCAGCGCAGATTCAGGGGGCGTGGGCCAATTTTGCAGGCGGGGCGAGAACGGGGCGCTGTGCACAGTGATGACATCATCATTGTCTGTGTAGTGGAGCGGGGCGCTACCGGTTACCACTAAACTCCCGCTGAATTTAGCGGGAGTCGTTAGCAGTGCCGCGCCCGGACGCAAAGTCGTTTGCGCCCCGGGGCGCTAACGCGAGGCACAAATGCACCGAATTCTAGCCCATAGAACTGGAGCAATTAATGGGACTAAGTGGCGACAAATCCCTTGGACCTGACGACCTGCATCCTAGGGTTTTAAAAGAGGTGGCTGCAGAGATAGTGGATGCACTGGTATTAATCTTCCAGAATTCCCGAGATTCTAGAACAGTCCCCAAGGATTGGAAGTAGCAAACATAACCCCACAATTTAAGAAAGGAGGAAGAGAAAAAATGGGGAACTATAGGCCAGTTAGCCTGACAGCAGTCGTAGGCAAAATGCTAGAATATTATTAGGGACGTGGTAACAGGGCACTTAGAAAATTGTAATATGATTAGGCAGAATCAACATGGTTTTATGAAAGGGAAAACAGGTTTGACAAACCTGTTAGAGTTTTTTGAAGATGTAACTAGTAGGATGGATAAAGGGGAACCAGTGGATGTAGTGTATTTGGATTTTCAAAAAGCATTCGATAAGGTGCCACACAAGAGGTTATTACACAAAATTAGGACTCAAGGGATTGGGGGTAATATATTAGCATGGATTGAGGATTGGTTAATGGACAGAAAACAGAGAGTAGGAATAAACAGGACTTTTTCAGGTTGGCAGGCTGTAACTAGCGGGGTACCGCAAGGATCAGTGCTTGTCCGCAGCTATTTACAATCTATATTAATGAAGGGACTGAGTGTAACGTATCCAAGTTTGCTGATGATACACAAGTTAGGTGGGAAAGTAAGCTGTGAGGAGGACGCAAAGAGGCTGCAGAGAGATATAGACAGGTTGACTGAGTGGGCAAGAACATGGCAAATGGAATACAATGTAGGGAAGTGTGAAGTTATCCACTTTGGTAGGAAAAGCAAAGAAAACTGAATATTTTTTGAATGGTGAGAGACTGGGAAATGTTTGCATTCAGAGGGACCTGGGTATCCTTGTACATGAATCACAGAAAGTTAAAATGCAGGTACAGCAAGCAACTAGGAAAGCAAATGGTATGTTAGCTTTTGTTACAAAGGGATTAGAGTATAAGAGTAAAGAAGTCTTTCTACAATTATACAGGGCATTGGTGGGGCCACACCTGTAGTACTGTGTACAGTTCTGGTCTCCTTACCTAAGGAAAGACATACTTGCCTCAGAGAAGTGCAGCGAAGGTTCACTAGACCGGTTCCTGGGATGAGGGGATTGCCCTATGAGGAGAGATTGAGTAGACTAGGCCTATATTCCTGAGAGTTTAGAAGAATGAGAGGTGATCTAATTGAAACATAAGGGGCTTGACAGCATTAATGCTGGGAAAATGGTTCCCCTGGCTGGGGAATCTAGAACACGGGGGTCACAGTCTCAGAATAAGGGAACGGCCATTTAAGACTGAGATGAGGAGAAATTTCTTCACTCAAAGGGTTGTGAATCTTTGGCATTCTCTACCCCAGAGAGCTGTGGATGCTCAGTCGTTGAGTATATTCAAGACAGAGGTCAATAAATTTTTGGGAACAAAGGGATAGTGCGGGAAGGTGGAGTTGAGGTAGAAGATCAGCCATGATCTTGCTGAATGGCAGAGCAGGCTTTTAGTGATGATGATTGAGAGATAAATATTGGCCAGGACACCAGAGATAACTCCCCTGCTCAATAGTGGCATGGGATCTTTCACATCCACCTCAGAGAGCAGACGGGACCTCAGTTTAACGTCTCATCCGACACGACACCTCCGACTGCACAGCACTAGAGTGTCAGCCTGGATTTTGTGCTCAAGGCTCTGGAGTGGGATTTGAACCCACATCCTTCTGACTCAGGAAGCAAGAGTGCTACCCACTGAGCCACAGCTGAAACAATAAGAGACTCGTATAGGAAGGTCAATGCCATGCACTCCTGCTTTCAATTTGCCATAACTTTTATAGTTATAGTAGGAGTTTATAATTTAAATGTCAGCTGTAGCACCCTCACCTCTGAGTCAGAAGGTAATGGGATCAAGTCCTGACTCCAGAGACTTGAGCACAAAAAAATCTAGGCTGACACTCGAGTGCAGTACTGAGGGAGTGCTGCACTGTCGGAGGTGCTGTATTTCAAATGAGACGTTAAACTGAGGCTCCCTCAGGTGGACATAAAGGGGGGAAAAATTTGGTTGATTTGTGCCTCACATTAGTGCCCTAAGGGGGCGCAAAGCAACTAGCGCCTGGGCGCGGCGCCGCTAACGCCTCCTGCGAAATTCAGTGGGAGGTTAGCGGTGGCGGTAACCGTTAGCGCGCTGTGACGCTGGCGATGATATCATCACTGTGCGCAGCGCCCCACTCGCGCCCTGGCTTCGATCTTCGGTAGTGCCCCCTGACTTACCGCCGGATGCTATGTCCAACAGGGTCAGGGGGGCCTACCTGCAGCCAGGGCAGCGCAAATTAAAAGGAAGGTGCCGTGCAGCCATTTTTGTTGCTGGCCGCCTGCCAGCACCTGCCCCCCCCGCGGAGTGCCGGCTGCGCTCCGTGAGCCCGGCACTTCTCTTGAGTGCCAGGCTCTTTTGCCGGTACTCCGATCCCTGGTGGCCCAGCTGGGCCCCGGGTCACACTGCGCTAGGCCCCTCCCCTTTAATAAGGGGAGGAAGGCCTGCAGTACCGCGGCACATAGCGCCACAATATTCACTCGCAGTGCCCCAAGAAGGAGACGGGGTGCTTCCAGTAGCGCCCCACCTCCCTCTTGGGGCGCAACCGGTGAATTTCGGCCGCGGGGGGGGCGCTAATTTTTTTCGGGTCGCTAAAAGTAGCGCCCCGGTGAAGTTAGCGCCCCAAAAGGGGCGTGACTCAATTTTCCCCCCAAAAGATCTCATGGTACTATTTCGAAGAAGAGCAGGGAAGTTATCCCCGGTGTCCTGGCCAATATTTATCCCTCATATCAACATCACTAAAAGAACAGATTATCTGGTCATTATCACATTGCTGTTTGTGGGAGCTTGCTGTGCAGAAATTGGCCGCCGCGTTTCCTACATTACAACAGTGACTACACTCCAAAAAGTACTTCATTGGCTGTAAAGCACTTTGGGACGTCCAGGTGGTCGTGAAAGGCGCTATATAAATGCTAGTCTTTCTTTTTTTTAGGAACCAGAAGTAGTTTGGTCATGCAGGTAATTTGCTTTTCATGCAAAATACACCATATGGCATTTCCTAGTCAGTTTATTTGTTATAGAGTTTTACACATGGCTTAACATTGTTTGCTTTATGCTATTAGTACCCATGTACTGTTATTGAAATAAACAAGCAGAGAGGGGGAAGAGGGAGAGAATACAAGATAATCTAGTGAGTGGAGAAAAAAACCAAGGGACCAAGCCTTCCTATGACCCTGCTTAAAGTTTGTAGAGCGGTGGTGGGAGCATTTAACTCAGTTGGAACAGAGGGATGTTTTCATGTTCTGCCCTAGCTGTGTTTGACTTCCTGTACCAACTCCCATCAATACATATCTGTTCCTAATTCTCAGCCCCAATAGCTGTCATTATCTCCAAACCTCCTCTATTAGGTGGCACTGGACTAATGCAATGTTCTCAGGTAACAGCAGGTCCATTAAGTAAATTTGAGGCATTGAAAATGGACACTAAGCCAAAGAAGGAGATATTAGCAGAGGTGACCAAATGCTTGGTAAAAGTGGTAGGTTTTAAGTGGGGTCCTAAAGAAGGACTGGGTAGCTGGAGAGGCAGCAGGGTTTAAGGAAAGAACTCCACAGCGTAGGGTCTAGACGGCTGAAGGCATAGCCGTCAATGTTTGGGAGAAGGGAGTGGGTATGCACAAGAGGCTAGAGTTGGAGGAATGGAAATTATAGGGGGGGAAGGGTTGTAGGGTTGGAGGAGGTTACAGGGATAGGGAGGGGCAAGGCAGTTAAGGGATTTAAACATGAAGATAAGAATTTTAAATTGGAAGCATTTGAGCAAATGTAGGTCAGCAAGGACTGGGTGCGGGATAGGATGCAGACAACAGAGGTTAAGATGAACTGAAATTTACAGAGCATGGAGGATGGGAGGCCAGCCAGGAGAACATTTCAATAGTTGAGTCTGAGCGTGATAAGGACATGGATGGTAGTTTTAGCTGCAGATGGGCTTAGGTAGAGGTGGCGGCCGGCAATGCTACGGAGATAGAAGTAGACAGTCGTTGTGATGGAGAGCATATGGCATCAGAAGCTCAAACCGGGTTGAACAATCTGGTTCAACCTGAGGCAGTGACTGGGGAGAGGGATGGAATCAATGGTAAAGGTACAGAGTTTGTGGTGTTGGCTGAAGACGATGGCTTTGGTCTTCGTTGGAGGAAATTCCAACTCATCCAAGACTGGATATTGGACCGGGAGCACAGAGCCACAATATATCACAAAATGTTGAAGCATTTCACATTTTCATAATCGTACATGAAATAAAGCTAGACAATTACATCTGCCAGTTGTTCGAACTGTACCTCTGCTATTTTTAACAGGACCCTGAATTATGTCCAGTGCTAACTGATGGGGGAAAGTTTGGAGATTATGAGAGTTATTGGGGCTAACAATTAGAAATGAATCTGTATGTATGGATATTAAGTAAGTTAGGTGTCAGCTTGGCACACTTCCTTACATAGGTAATCATGTAATTGTACTTTTATATATAGATTATGCTGGTATACAAATTTGTTGTTCTGACCTTTTGATCCCACTGTAGCAAGATCTCCACAGTGAACTCTTTCTTCAGATGTACAATCATTGCAGAATAAACCTTTTGAAATCTCATTACAGTCTGCATGTGAAGAGAATGACTCTGGAGATTTCACTCACAGCTGGAAATGCTTTGCAGTTTTGCAGCAGTAAATATTAAAATGCATGCAACATGAGTTTTATGCAAAATGACATAGTCTAGTTATTTGCAATCATCAGAAGGTGTGCTATCTGATCGAATATTCATGAGGTATACTTTTTAGGCTGGATCCTCTACAATGTGATAAACTTCTGTTAATTCAGTCCCTCCTCATGACCTAGAAATTTTCTTTAAAAAAGAGGTGCCGTCTTTCAGATGAGATGTTAAACCGAGGCCCGTCTGCCCTCTCTGGTGAACGTAAAAGATCCCATGGCACTACTCGAAGAAGAGAAGGGGAATTTTCCCTGGTGTCCCGGCCAATATTTATCCCTCAACCAACATTGCTAAAACAGATTATCTAGTCATTATCTCATTGCTGTTTGTGAGACCTTGCAGTGCGAAAATTGCCTGCCGTGATTTCTACATTGCAATAGTGATTACAGTTCAAAAGTAACTCATTGGCTGTATAGCTGAGATCGTGAAAGGTGCTATATAAATGAAAGTCCTTTCTGTTCTTTCACACTACCTCTGTTAGCAGGTTATCTTTTTCTGTCAGCCTTTCCCTGAATCTGACTGGCTCTGAGCTCAAACATGAAACCTTTCTTTCGCTAGGTTAGATCTTCCTGAACTGACCTGGACCATGTGTTTCTCTCTTCTTCTGTTCCTTACCTGGACAGGGAGTTGGGAGTTTGAACTCTGATCCTCTCCCTCTGGTCCAGTGGGTTGGCCAGTAGTACTGCCAATCAAACTGGCTACCACCCTCCCAGGAGTGGATTTCTGCCAAACAACCTGATGCCATGTGTAAATCCAGTCTTTCCCAACAGCTCGTGTGAATACCGACTGGAAGTATCTGAAAGTGTAAATAATCTACCTATTAGTGATAACAGTTTAGAGGGCTGGCTCATTAACTTTTGAGAGACCGTATTAACATATCTATCCTCTCTTTGACCAGTTTCTTCAACCTGCGTTACTCTGTCAAGACAGCAGGAAGGATGCTGGACCTTTGTGAATTAACCTTTAAAGTCCTGAACCTGATTTCATACCAAAAACATATTAGAGCTTAAACTAAAAATACTTCCTAGGTTTAGTAATCAGGAATCCTGAAGTTTGATGCCACAAATGGGATTTTGGATTTTATATATGGAGGCATTGAATATAAATTCAAGGGAATGATGTTGAATTTCTCCAAGACATTGGTTAGGCCAGTGTCAGCTGTGGCTCGCCTCTGAGTCAGAAGGTTGAGCACATAAAGCAAGGCAGACACTCCAGTGCAGTGCTGAGAGAGTGCTGCACTGTCGGAGGTGCCGTCTTTCAGATGAGACGTTAAACCGAGGCCCCGTCTGCTCTCTCAGGTGGACGTAAAAGATCCCATGGCACTATTTTGAAGAAGAGCAGGGGAGTTATCCCCGGTGTCCTGGCCAATATTTATCTCTCAACCAACATAACAAAAACAGATTATCTGGTCATTAGCACATTGCTGTTTGTGGGAGCTTGCTGAGCGCAAAATTGGCTGTCGCGTTTCGCACATTACACTCCAAATAGTACTTAATTGGCTGTAAAGCACTTTGAGACGTCCGGTGATTGTGAAAGGCGCTATACAAATGCAAGTCTTTCTTTTTCTTTTAGTTAGATCACTGGGGTAAAAATGCCATTGCGTTAGCTCCTTTATAAAAAAAAAAATTACAGACTTGTACAACTTCTTGATACGTGCTCCCAGCACACATTGGGAGCTGATGCAGCAGAAATGTTTGTCCCACTTTGTCCAGTTCTGAGTATCTCATTATAGGAGAGATGTTAGATCTATGGAAATGACGCAGTAAAGATTCACTAGAATGATACCAGAGATGACAGGTTATATTTATTAGGTCACCTATAAGTTTCTACTTTTCCAAAGAAGAAATAAAGACCAACTTCCTGAATATTTCTTTCAAAGATTGGAATTCCTGATACTTGAAATAAAATATTTATTTATGAAGTAATGCCTGGAACTTTGGGGTTTTTTCCACTGGAACAGTGATGGGTAAGGGGAATTTAATTAGGGGTTTTCAAAACGATCAGAACATAAGAACATAAGAAATAGGAGCAGGAATAGGCCACTTGGCCCCTCGAGCCTGCACCGCCATTCATTAAGATCATGGCTGATCTTGGGCTCAAAGCCACTTCCCTGCCCGCTCCACATAACCCTTCACTCCCTTATCTTGCAAAAATCTGTCTATCTCCACCTTAAATGTATTTAATGACCCAGCCTCCACAGCTCTCTGGGGCAGAGAATTCCACAGATTTACGACCCTCTGAGAGAAGAAATTCCTCTTCATCTCAGTTCTAAAAGGGCGACTCTTTATTCTAAAACTGTGCCCCCACATTCTAGATTTCCCCAGGAGGGGTAACATCCTCTCTGCATCTACCCTGTCGAGCCCCCCCAGAATCTTATATGTTTCAATAAGATCACCTCTCATTCTTCTAAATTCCAATGAGTATAGGCCCAGCCTGCTCAACCTTTCTTCATAAGTCAACCCCCTCATCTCTGGAATTAACCTAGTGAATCGTCTCTGAACTGTCTCCAATGCAAAATTATGAAAGGTGTTGAGAAGTTAAGTAGCAAAAGATTATTTCCATTGGTTGGTGGATCGATAACAAAGGGGCATAGACTCAGGATTATCACAACAAGAGCAAAGAGGGCAGTTAGAAGAAGTGGTTGCACACAGAGGATTATTAAAACATGGAATGCTTCACCACAAGTGTCTATTGAGGCAGAGACTACAATATCATTTAAAATGGAATTGGATAAGTATTTGAAAAGGAGGAATATAAGTTAAGAAACTAGCACTATACTTCTATGCCGTAATTTTAGGATAGCACAACTTTATGATCTGTGGCGTGGCAGTAGTTCAACACTCACTCAGAATCTCCCATATGTCTACTGAAGACATTTATGTAAGATACTGCATTGCAGTCTTGACAAAAAACAGAAGGGTATCAGTAGCACCTATTTTTCACAATCTGGTTGGTATATGACTCTAGAATTTCATTAAAAATAGCATTTGTTTGTTGTTGTTGTGCCCAGGCATTTAATCACACATTGTCTGATGTGTTTTTTTCTCCCATTAATCATAAAACGAAGGCACAGTATTATTCCGCGAATCGGCAGTCTCTTTACTTTAATGTCCTCATGGGGTTATTATGTGAAGTATGATATCTTACAATAAAAGCAACTATCAGGTTCAACATATCAGAGAAAATTATTTTCACCCGCAATTGATTTTTTAATCCAGTTTAGTGAATATTGAGATCCTTACTATTGCACTAAAATATATGGAAAATAAAATAAAACAGAGGAACTGAAGTCTACTGATGGACTGTGCAGAGAGTAGAGGGCAATAGATTTCTTTACATTTTCAACCCCTGCAGATCTGTTTCACAAACTTAGTTCATGTTTTGGCTGCTTCTGTTCTGCAAATTATACTGAGGTATAATACCTGCAGTAAATCAAATGCTTCCTTTATCTTTCGTTGGAGTTTATCTATTCCAAGTATCAGGAATTCAATCTTTGAAGAAATATTCAGGAAGTTGGGCTTTATTTCTTCTTTGGAAGGTAGCCTGAAGAATGGAGAATGGATGAGCACTCAGCTGAACCCCAACTGATTCTGTGGAGATGCTGTCCCTGGACTGAGGAGGGTGTCGACTTGGATCTCATGGGTCCTGCTATGGAAAGAAAAGATGTTCAATGTGCATCACAATTATGTGAGGTTGTTCAATTTTGAAGCAAATGCCAGAGGTCTCGATTTGGCCCCACCGTTCTCACATGCAGCAACAACAGAGAAGCCTTTTCCTCACTGAAGTGATCAATGGTGTGTGTGTGTGGCAGATTAATTCTAGTATGCAACCACCCACTACACAGCAGCATCCTGGGACCACTCAGTGCCTCTTCCAGACAACAGAAAGTTCATGTTTTGGACTGGACTTCGAGAGAGCTCTGCATTCCAGGATTCAGACACTTGAGATTGGAAGAACCCCCACAGAAATGACTGATAACTCTTTGCGGGGTAGCCAATGTTTTAGGTATCTAATTACTCCTTTGTGAGATAAACCATGTTTCAAAGACTTTTGTAAAATCATGATCGTTTAAGTAAAATAAACAAACTGATTTTGCCTCTACACACCATAATTTAGCATTTATGATCCCTATTCAGACAATATAAAACTCATGCTTAACAATATTTTATTAAATGATTGCCTCAGCCACAAAATTTTTGGAAGCATGCAGTATCTTGCAGAATATGATTAAGTGTCTACTTGACTGGCCCACACTGGTGTCACTCTGCTGAATATCCATGTAAACACCAGGCAGATTTACTTACAGGAGGGCTATTTCTTGCTTTATTTTTGTACCCTGAAGGCTAGAGAGGCTTGAAAAGGACTTTCTTTTCAGCATGAAGATAAAACAAAACAATTATGCAGGTGAATCCTGCGCGAAATACATTTTTGAAGCCAGTAGACTATTTCTAAAATAAGATGCGATTTGTGATGCAAAGAATCCATAACAAATGCAAAAACAAATTAGTTTTACATAAGAACTTGCATTTATATAGCACCTTTCATTAATCCAGGAGGCGCCTTACAGCCAATGAAGTACTTTTGAAGTGTAGTCACTGTTGTAATGTAGGAAACGGACAGCTAATTTGCACACAGCAAGCTCCCACAAGCAGCAATTAAACAAATGACCAGATCATCTGTTTTAGGTGTTTTTTGATAGATAAATGTTGGCCAGGACACTGGGAGAACTCCCCTGCTCTTCTTTGACTAGTGCTGTGGGATCTTTTACATCCACCTGAGAGGGCAGATGGGGCCTTGGTTTAATGTTTCATCCGAATGATGGCACCTTCGACAGTGCAGTACTCCTTTAGCTTAGATTATGCGCTCAACTCTCTGGAGTGGGTCTTGAACCCATGACCTTCTGACTCAGATATGAGAGTGCTACCACTGAAGTCAAGGCTGACACCTACTAAAACCAAAAGGAAATTATTTCAGACGAAACTTTTTAGCTATTTTCTGTTAAGGTTGCAAGGTGGATTGGCTCCAGTCAGATCACAAACAATGTGAATTTATAACACAAAACCACTCAAAAACACAGCACTAACTGGCCCAGCTTGGGTTCTAAAGCCTCTGATTGTCAATTCTAACCTTCATTGGTGTAAATAATATAAAAAAGAGATCAACTCAAGCCAGCCATCTGTAAACATGTCATGAAGCTCTTTTCATTGTATTTAACTGCTTGGAATAAATATTAAGGGCTAGAAATTCATATACTTACCGCCACTCCGTAGCGCCATGAAATGACGATAAAATGGCAGCCGTCGCTCTTTTGCCAGCTGGTGGTGGGTCCCACGGCAGCCGCTATATCCCCCTCCCCCTTTGTGTTGCCGGTAACTGGCAGTGCCCTGGGGAAAAAAAAGGGGGGCGTGGTGACGTTAATCGGCGTGCAACGGCGACTTAATGTCACCAATGCGAACTTCGACCCTAGCATTGAATTCAGCACTGGGTCCTAAGCACGCCAGGTTAACTTGACGTGTAAGCAGGCTGACAGTGGCGATGTCTGCAGCTCTTAAAGGGACACACACATCATTCTGGTAAGTTTGAATTTAAGGGTTTGGACTTTTAAATTTTTTTTTATTGAAGTGGTGTCTTGTTGCAATAGATGTGAAAAGTTTTTTAAGTGTGCAGGGAGTGCTGCTGGATGCTTGCAAGGGCTCAATTGGTAACTGAAGGCCTTTGAGAAGACAGAACATGCTACGAATACTCAGCAGGTCACGTAACACCCATGGAGAGAAAAACAGAGCTCACGTCTCAGGTCAACATGCTGCCTGACCAATTGAGTATTTCCAGTATTTTATGCTGTAATTTCACATTTACAGCATTCGTTTGCAGAGGGAAGAGGAAGATGCAGAAGAGGAGGAAGCCGAAGAGGAGGAATCAGACGGAAGGATGCATCCCAGCCAGCCCCTTTGTGGCCAGGATATCTGGGATGGAATCATCTGCCTGCGGTCCCACTGGCTGGGCAGGCTGCCTCTTCTTGTTGAACCATTGGCTGGGCAGGCTGCATTTCTTGGGTGTGTGAAATGAGGAAGGCACAAGGGCAGAGTTGTGCTGACGGGAGGGTGGGAAAGCAAGAGGTGCATGCCAGAAGGAGGATAACATATGAGGATAGCCGCATCTTGTATCCTTTCAGCCCCGCCGCTGGCCAAGGGCTCAACCATTCCCCTGTCAAGAATGACCTGCACTATCTCCTCCCAAGGGGGTGAGGTGAGGCTAGAAATGGGAGATGTGCCTCATCATTGGTGCAAATTGTTGGTAGGTGAGTGATTGGTGGGGGGAGGCAGGGGTCGTGCATTGAGCTGTCTGTGAGGCTAGTGGTGCAGTTGGTAGGAGATGGCTTTTGAAGATGCATTCATTGACTGCGATGAGTGGTCTGAGGTCATGAAGCTTCTTTGGGCACTGGAGCAGGTGGTGGGGGCAACACTGCTGGCAGTGATGTACTCCCACATCATTCTTTCTGGAGGGCCTCCTGGCCCCTGTGGATAGAGGGCCGCTCTTGCAGTGTTGACCCCCTGCACAAAGCTGGGGTGCTGCGTGTGAGACCCTCGGTGCCCCTTCCCTGGCTTGCTGAGCCATTTGTGTCAGTGCTGAGGCAGTGTTCCCATTTGTTGAGGTTAGGAAGGGAATTCATCTGTAATAGCTGAATATTCACATTTGGAACTTCTTTTAAATATTGAATATTTCTTAAAAGGTAGGAAGAGCTGAAAAATGTATTGATTCACTGCATTTTAATTTGTATTGCTTCAGTGTGCATGGCCCCTTTAATTCTCAGACCTCTTCATTGCCCACAATTCCCTGTGAGCTCCACAGCTTCGCTCCCAGAGGCTGTGGGAAGCTGCAATGCCGGACCTGGACAGAAAGTTCATCCCGGATCCCTACAGCAACGCCACCAGGACAACGTTGCACGGAAGGTGAGCGCTGCACCACCCATCTCCATGCCCCCAGACCAATTTCACTTGGTTAGCATCGCGGCCATTTCCAGTGGCCCTTAACTGCAGTTGCCAGTAACACTGGCAACTTTGCTGGCGAACACGAATTTCCCCCCTAACTCTTTATAAGATCAGAATGATGTGCAGACGGTGCCTAAAGTTACATTTTTGGCATATGAGCAAATTGCTCCTCACTTAAAGAAACTGTAGACACAAGATTCTGTCTATTATTCTGTCCACTTCATAGAAGCTTCCAGCTGAACATTGCATCGTTCTTCCATTCCCTCCACCTGTTTCATAATTATAAGGCTTCTGAGTCCATCTGAAGTCAGATTTCTATCCTGCAGAAGTGTCTTGTACCAGTAAATTTAGAAGAATTGGTGACAGCTACAAACCTGGTTGTGACTTGCTGTGAGAAATTTCTGTCCATTACTTTTTGGTTGCTTTTTCAAGGTACCATTCCACAAATTTATCTCCCATGTTTTTTCCAGTAAAGTCTTTTGGTTGTAAGCTGCATTAAGTGGTTAAAACAAAGATACAAGTAATGCAAATAATATATATGGACTTCATTGGCTGTCAAGCACTTTGGGACATCCTGAGGCCGTGAAAGGCGCTATGTAAATGCAAGTTTTTCTCTCTTTTATATGGAGTGAGTATTGACACTACTGTGTCAGCCAATGAGTTGGAGGCTGGGTGGGACTTATGGTGGGCATGCAGCAAACAGTGTCTATTTTACAGAAAACAAAGTCTATTTACACAGCAAACAGAGTCTCCAGATAAAAGCAGGATTATTTCTCCAGCAAACTGCAGAGAGTGGAGGATGGTTACATAATACAAATTATGCGCACAGATTATCTGGTCATTATCACATTCCTGTTTGTGGGAGCTTGCTGTGCGCAAATTGGCTGCCACGTTTCCTATATTACAACAGTGACTACACTTCAAAAGTACTTCATTGGCTGTAAAGCGCTTTGGGACGTCTGGTGGTCGTGAAAGGCGCTATATAAATGCAAGTCTTTCTTTTTAAAATCAATCCCAGTCACTTACAGCAGTGTGGCCTCCAAGCTTGTTTGACGGGTGAATTACCTAATCATCTCCATTCTGGCCGGGACTTGTGGTGCCATTATATGCAGCCTCTTTATATGTGTATATATATTTATTGGAGCTATTCACAACTAAAACAGAAGCAAGTCACTTTACCAGAGATTTTTCCAAATTGCAATTGAATTTTTTTGTCTCCAATCTGAAATATTGATCATGTATCGCCCGATTGCTGTCAGAATATGAACGTTTCCCAACAATAAAAACTTATAGGGGTAGAAATTAGGTCGCGCCCCATTTGGGGCGCAAATATCGTTCGGACGCAAATATTAGCGCCTGGCGCTAATTATCGGCACTGACAGGAAACTTCACTTTTACCGCCCCGGGAGGTGAGTGGAGCACTAAAGCAGGCGCTGCACACCTCTCTTAAGGCGCAAAGGCCGAGCAGTGAGGCGCTAACTCGGAGCGCTGGCGAAGCTCATGTAATGTCAGTCAGCAATGGAACACACACACAATGGCACGGGCCAGTTCTTAAAGGGGATGGTTAATCTTGCTTTCCATCCACATCCTGTTCATTGCTGCCTTGAATCTCGGCCTGGAGAGACTTGCACATCAAATGTGCTGGAAAGAACAATGGAGAGTACCAGGCAAAGAGCTCAGAGTGCAGCTCCCACAGTCTCTGCTAAATCGATACAAGGAATGGCAAATCAAAATGAACCTGCAAAGTGCTGCTCAGTACCCAAAACTCCTTCACACAACGTTGAATCTCTCCAGAAGTCTCTCCCACTCTCTCTCAGAATGCGTAGTTCAAAAATGCCACCAACAATAAAAGACAGGAAGAGGCCCCCTTTAAATAGCGCCCCCCCCAGCCCCACAGCGATTGATAGCGTTCCAGTCTTCTGGTCGTTGGAAGCGCCAGGCGGTAAGGCAGGGGGCGCCACTCAATTTCCGCTACGGGGCGCCACAAGGGCGTTGCACCATGGAATGACGTCACAATCTGCGCGCGCAGGTGGTCGCAGCGGTAAGTTTTAGCGCCGCCGCACAATCTCAAGTTAAGTTCTCGAGCGGCGCAAACATCGCTGCGCCCGGGCGTTAGTGGCTTTGCGCCCCATTAGCGCCCTCTTAAGGCGCTAACGGGAGGCGCAACCAAGTGAATTTTTACCCCATAATCTCCACAAATTATGTACATTATTTTATAAATGCAGGTATTTTTTTTAAACCACAAATAAGGACAGCAAAAAAAAACCCGGCAGATACTGGAAATCTGAAACCAAAACAGAAAATGCCACCATAACTTAGCAGGTCAGTCAGCATCTGCGGAGAGAACAGACTACTTAAAGTTTCAGGTGTGGACCCTCCATCAGAACTGGAAACATCAATATGGAAAGCACTTTGGTATTGCAGGTGAAGTGATCTAGATCTACGAATGAATAGTGATGTGTGAAGTGAAGAAGATTTAGGCTAAATTACTACATTGCAACCATCACACAGGCGCCTGCTCCCACCCTTATGTGGATTAACACCTCTGTTAAAATAGCAGACAATGGAATTCAGTGTAGAAACATTAAGCATTCGTATGGTAAATGCACATAGCATAATTTCCAGGCCTTTGCCTTTTATCTGATCCCCAGCCCCTCTCTACCAAATCTCTGAAATGACGGAGAAAGCATCAGAAAACTTATTTTAAGCAAGGTGACTTGCTTGTAGCACAAAATGCTTGTATCAAAAACTGTGGCAGAAAAGGTTTACAGAATGAGTCAGGTAACCAATGTCTTGCCTGGAAATGTTTGTTAATCAGACCCTATTAGATCATGATTCAAGAAAAAAAATCATTAGATCAACACCAACAACAACAACTTACATTTATATAGCGCTTTTAACATAGAAAACGTCCCAAGGTACTTCCAGTACCCCCCAGGATTACTAGTAACGATGGCATTAGATCTTCCCTAAGGTAAATTAGCTGTGTTAATATTTGTTGCCAATAAAGTTCTCATTCTGTCACTGTGACAGAAACAGACAGCTCCTCTCACTGTGATCCGCACCCCCTCACATTCACGTAGGATGCTTTTTATCCATCTGGCTCCCATTGGTGGATTACTGTAAACAGGAAGTCTGGGTACTGCTGTGTAGTGTATAAGTGCTATACATGCCAGTTTCAGACCTATACTGATGATGCTTTGTAATTGTGTTTTGTTCCCCTTAATTTTCTCCCTTTCTAGAAGGTGGAGACTTATGTTGCAGTTCAGTTCCATGGGACATTGGCAAGTACCTTGCCCAAGTGGCCATTTTCAGTTGTGAGCCAATTCAATGAGCGATGACAACTGTGGAAGGGATCATGGTTGAGCCTATTCCTGGCCTCACCCATCATCGCCCTGCACGCACATTCCAGCCTAGGTCATTGAATGTTGATCAGGAGGAGGATCCCTAGCTCAGAGACACTGAGGCCATTTATAGAGCCAGTAATGCTATGCTAGCACACATCAGCTAACTCAACACAGACCTGCAATTGAATCGCTGAGCTTTCTGCTTTGTATGGCTCAGTCGTTTACAACCTAGTGGTCTTACCTACTGCACAATCAGAGAGTCTATTCTTTCTAGCTGTAGCACCAGTTTGTCTCTGACTCAAGCATAGACATAAGTAGATAGGGAAGGAGGGTGGGACAGGGAAGATCATGGTTTATTTTTAGAATTGTGATTTACAAACATAAACCAGCATACACTTAGCAATATAAAGATATTTTTGTTAGCTCTACGTTGGTAAATATAACTTTGTATCATAGGAAAAGGAGTAGGCCATTCAGCCCCTTGAGTCTGCTCTGCCATTCAATGAGATCAGGGCTGATCTGCACCTCAACTCCATTTTTCCGCCTTTGCTCCATATCCCTTGATACCCTTACCTCACAAAAATCTATTGATCTCAGTCTTGAAAGGTCCAACTGACCCAGCATCCCACAGCCTTTTGGGGAAGAGAGTTCCAGATTTCCACTACCCTTTGTGTGGAAAAAGTGCTTCCTCATTTCGCTCCTGAATGGCTTAGCTCTAATTTTAAGATTATCGAGTATATGTTTAATTTGATGTGCTGTGAATTCTGGACACTTTCTGGTACATGTGCTTTTCCCAAAAAGAAAAGAGATGCCTAAGAAAAAATAGCTGCAATTTCATTCCTTGATTCAAAGGGGAACGATGCAATAAAGAAGTCTTCAGTAGTGTCTCAATCTCCTTCGTTTGAATTATTAAAATACCTTGACTTTCATTGCAAGGTAAAAGAGTCTATTCTGGATTTAACTCTCAATGGATATTAGCACCCTATTCCAGTAATAAATCATCCAATGATGACTGTGGCCATTTCCTTCTACCGACAGTAACCAGAAAATTCAAGTATTCAGACAGTTGGCCAGCGGTAAAGTGCAGACCGAGGTACAATAATGTAAAATTCTTTGTTGCAATCCCTTGTCTCCAGTGCTGCTTAAAAAGACAGAAGGAGTCCTGATCCCAAGAACTGTCCAAGAAAAATAGTAGCATTGTAGCCCCTTTTGGGAAAAAATATGCTGAAGTCTTGCACAAAAAAAATGTGCACTCTGTTATTGAACAATAATACATTAACATGGAGCTGTTTAGTTGGTAGTTCAGTCAGTGATTTCTAAGCAAATGGATAGTATTCAAGGAATCTAATCTCAGATTGCTGTCATTATTTCTTGCCATTACATTTGTATTATGCAGGGGATCTGATTATGACATATTATGACAGATGTTAAAATTGGTGGAGTTACCAGTGAATGCAAACACTACATCCACACTTGTTGATTTTAAAGTTTAAAGTTATTAAAGACAATTGACAAGACTCCAGAATGGAGTTCATTTCCTGGTAACAAAGGATTTTCCAGGCAGAAGATAGGAGTTGGAGAGGGAGGCCAGTGAATGGCCCAAGCCCATGGAATGTTTGGACTTAAAAGAATAGTTTCTGGTTGGATCGGCTCGATTTGGATATAATTATTCCAGCCTGCAAGTGTAGTGACAATATTACTTGAATTTAGAAGAAACATTACTTGATAGGAGTGATGTCTTTTTACTTTAATTCTTCCTCGCTTGTCACTTTAATTCTTTGCACCACTCCCACTCAGACCTCACCATCCTCGGCCTCTTGCATTGTTCCACGGAAGCTCAGCGTAAGCTCGAGGAACAGCACCTCATCTTTCGATTAGGCACTTTACAGCCCTCTGGACTCAACATAGAGTTCAACAATTTCAGATCATAACCTCGGCCCCGATCATATATATATTTTTTATCCACACTTTTTGTTTGTGCCTTTTGTTCTTCTCTCCCACATGGCAGCTGTCTTTCATTCTGCCAGCGCAATTCACACTTCATCTAGAGCCGTCCTTTGTTTCTTAACCTGTCCCATTACCATCTCCTTTTGCCTTGAATATCTCTTAATGTCTCTTTAATTCTCCTGCCTTTTATCCTATCACAGACCTTCCCTTTTGTTCTTTCATCCCCCTCCCCCATTTCCCAGCCCCTAAACTTGCTTTAAAATCTGTTCCATTTCCTGCTTTTTTCCAGTTCTGACGAAAGGTCATCGACCTGAAACGTTAACTCTGTTTCTCTCTTCACAGATGCTGCCTGACCTGCTGAGTGTCTCCAGCATTTTCTGTTTTTATTTCAGATTTCCAGCATCTGCAGTATTTTCTTTTTGTACTTGATAGGAGTGGTTGTTTTCAGTAACCTGCTGCCAAAAACACTTGGTGCTGATTAAGAATTCTCCAAATGAATTACGGGATATGGGGAGCCACATTGGATCCTTCGTCCCTTGTAGGGTCTCCTACTAAATTAGCACTAGATGGGAAAAGAACAGAGAGAAAGTATAGCGCAAAGAAGAGACTCTGCATGGGCTGTGCTGGCTAAGAAGCTCAAAGAATGCAAGGCAGCAAGAACAAGTGTTTTGAAAAATATGTAACAAGACTTTAAGAAATTGAAAGAAATTAAAGTAGTAAGAAAACACATGGAAGGAACAGAGGAAAAGATGTGTTAGGATATCACTAAATGGAGACCTCTTGAACATTGTTTCTGAAAAGAGAGAGAATGACTTCCAAAAAAAATGGTAATAAGTAAGAAGTAACAACTATAGCCTTCCTTCAGAAGAATTTCAGAGTTTCTGCAGTTGGATAATTGGCCAAATTACCAAAGAACAGGCACACAGAACCCTCATCCCAGAATCGATAGATCCCAACCAATTGTGAGCATTTAAACCACAGGAGTCCCACGGCAGCAGAAGAGTGATCGATAGCAACTGAAAACTAGGCTAGAGAACATAGAGAAGACCCAACCCACAGACACTGAGCAGTAGTTGAGAGCAGTAGCTAGGGTTTACAGGAGAATATAGGAAACCAACTGGTCAATTATTAGAACAATTAACACTTGTCAATTCATGAAGGTTCCCTATGGTTGGACTTGTAAGTTTGCGAAATTTGATTGATTTCGTATGGGGTCTGATTTCTGTCTTATGTGAAGAAATTTGCTTCAGTATTTAAAGGGCATTAGAGGTGGTATTCAGGAATTTGATTATTTAAAGTGCATTAATCAGTTGTCAGAGGGCTTATGGAGCTGCCTATTGAATTAAAGAGTGGGGCTAATGATTGCAGAAACAGGCTTTATAGAATGGGGAATGTCCACTTAGTTCTTTGGGTAATCTATTTCGACTGATGTTAAAATTAAATTAATAATGAAGTAGAATCCATTAGTGCATTTGGATATTTGTCAAGACTGCAGATTTATCTTGTAGGGATTAGCATTAGAGAGCAGTGAAAGCATAAAAGAGATCAATGTACTGAGAATGTGGCTCAAAATGTAAGTTGATGGAAAATTTTGCATTAATCTAACACACAAATATTATTCCACCATAAAAGTTATACTTACTTATAAGAGAATAGTTCATTCCTCATTTAGGGTCAATAATACAGTTTGATTATTTTAGATCAGGAGACGGGGTAGATAAAAATGGGAAGGCAGTGAAGGGTGATTGTTATCTTTTTGAGTCTTATTAAACCTTCTTACTCTATCTCACTCCAATAGGTGTTTATTTTTACCTTAGTGTCAGACTGACTTAGCGGTAGCTCTCTGACTTTTGAGTCAGAAGTGGGTTCACGTCCCACTCTTGGACTTCATGTAAATTTAGGCCGGCACTTCAGTGCAGTACTGAAGGAGTGCTGCATTGTTAGAGGTGCTGTCTTTTGAGGGAGATGTTAAACCGAGATCACATCTGCCTGTTCAAGTAACTATAAAAGATCCCATGGCGCTATTTGAAGAAGAGTAGAGGAGTTCTTGTGGTGTCCTGTCAAACATTTATCCTCAACCAACACTATCAAAAACAGATTACCTGGTCATTGATCACATTTCTGTTTGTGGGACCTTGCTGTGCACAATTGGACTGCAACATTTGATTACAATAAAAAAGACAACAGTGACTGCACTTCAAAAGTTATTAATTGGCTCAGGTGCTTTGGGACATCCTGACTAGTTAAAAAGTGCTATATGGAATTCAATCCATTCTTAAAATCTGGGCGAGCTTTCAGTAATAAGCCCAGGTTAATAAACAGTACATGTTGTTTGGTAATTGCTTTTAGGTACTAGACTGTCTTATGCTTTTATAAAATGTCACTTCAAAGTTTGAAAGTGGTAGAGCACCACACTAGACCCTGTTTAAATGTAAAATATGAAGAGAATTTACTAAACAAGCTATGAACAAGTGAATAACAGTGAAATAATAGTAATGTATATTTCCTTTAGATGGTCTTTTATTTAACTCCTTGAGTAGATAAAATAATAAAAGATCATAACTCTAAGAATTTAATTAAACCTTTATAGATAACTTAAATACACAAGTAATTTTCTTTCAGGAACATCAACCTGTCTTTACTGAGATTTTCAAATTGTCCCTTCTCATAACATTTTCCAATTGCCAATTACCTTTCTTTAAGAGAACTTCCAACTCACCCTCATTCAAAAGAATTGTTTTTTTAAAAACCTTTTATAGACTTTTTATATCCCAGTTATCAGGATATCCTGGATTTTGACTATTTGACCTTAGATTCGGAAAGGAAATGTCACCAAAAACAAACTGAACCAATAGTGAAGCCGATACATATGTAAAAATCATATGTTTGACCTCTTGTTACCAGGAAGACCACAACAATAAACTTTGCAACATGGATAGACTTGTTGTAAGACTTTGGTTTCAGCTGACTGTTAAAATTAACGAGACAGCCACAAAATCAAAACTTATACAAAATATATGATTTCTGTTACAATGTAATATAGGTCAGTAATTCAAAGGCATGGGATAAAGAGCAAAATAGTAAAGTAATTGGAAGGTTGTGCAACGGCCAGGTAAAATTTAAGATTCAAGGATAATAGCCTAGAAATTCCTGGATCCACGTTCTGGCTGCCCATCTGCCAAATCCCGGGGATGGGGTCACTTACAATAAAGGAGCAGGCACCCGCACCATTTATGGATTTGGGAGCAGCACCTTGCTAATCCATTGGGGAAAAAGAAAATAAAGACTTGCATTTATA
This sequence comes from Squalus acanthias, assembly GCA_030390025.1. Classification (NCBI taxonomy): domain Eukaryota; kingdom Metazoa; phylum Chordata; class Chondrichthyes; order Squaliformes; family Squalidae; genus Squalus; species Squalus acanthias. The sequence continues at coordinate 29,295,172 of CM059425.1, read as the reverse complement.
TAGCGCCTGTCCTCAGGACGTCCCAACGTGTTTTACAGCCAATGAAGTACTTTTGACGTGTAGTAACTGTTGTAATGTAGGAAAGGAAGAAGGTGATCTGCCTGATCCATAGTTCTTGTGCCGCTTTCATAATGATATTCGGCCTCTTTGAGACTGATTGCTGTTCGGATACGGCATTGCGGGTCCCACTTTCGGCCGTTGTACGTCAACCTGCTTCATGTGTTGGAAATGAGTAAGCAGGCCAGAAAGGATTGGAAAACTGGTGGAAGCAGGTTCTGCCCCAAATCCCACCCTCCCACTCCCCCCCCGTCCACATTGTGCTAACTGTGTGCCCAATTCTCCTCTTGCATTTGTTAAGAACAGATAACAGGGCTTGATTGGTTGTGTCTTGGAGAACAATTCAGATATAAATAAAAGGATGGCTTGACAGTATTCGTTCCGGATTTAAAGGATGGAAAATTATTTGGGATGAGGAAAACTAAGGACTTGGAGGGGGAGGAGTGGAGTTGATTATTAAAGAAGGCAAAGGCACAACTAAACTATGACTGGAAACAATATGGAGTCCGACAAACAAGGGAATCCCTGGTTATTCAGGCACGTTCAGTTGAGGCATAAAACCCAGGAACTATTTTAAATGTTTAAATTATGAAGGGCAGAGAAGGTTTATTGGGTGCATATTGTTATCTTGTGGAATATGACAATACTGTATTCTTTGAAGAAAAAGAAAACTGAGTCTGCACACCTAAAAATGATGGAATGTGATATCACAATATTTTAGGAAACTTACATCATGGAAACCAAAATATGGCAAGGCCTCAAATATTGATTTAAATTGATGAAAATCCGGCTGCGCATTTTAGTAGAGGTATAATTGTGCATAGGATAGTATCCTCACTTATACATTGTTCCCCAAGTCACTCTGCATTGATTTTGATTGTACATATTTAACACCTAAGACCATATTCATATTATTTTCAATGCTTCACCTAACAGATCTGAAGGATAGCAATCTTGGAGCGCATTTGTGTAAGAAATTCTCAAGCAATCACCTGTACTAAGATGATACCGTTCTGTACACAGAATATAGCCAGACTGTGTCTTCATCAGTTCATCCAATTTATAGCCAATACATCTCTCGGAGTGTGCTTCAAGGCTCCAATCTATTTGGCTGGTGTCATAAACTGCAAGAATAAAGCTGGAGTACTTTAAAATCATCAGGGCAGAAAGTCTGCTAAACCTGAGACACTACCGCATGTTGCCCTGTGCATTTCCCCCTGGAGGAGCTTCTGCCAGTTTTCCACAGTCCCCTCATTAGAGCTAATCTCTTGAAAAGGTCAGTGGGACAGTTTTAAAACCACTTCTGGTGTCTGTGTGCCTGCAGGGCTGTGCTTTTCTCCAACTTTTAAATGCACGCAGCTTTAGTCTGGAGCTAAGGGTGCAATGCAAGGGAATTCGTGGACAACAAGGACATTGCCCCAACACACCTCGACCGCCTGCTGTAATGGAGCTTTTGCCATGGGTTAATGCACAGCTCCTGACCCCAGGCAAATGCCAGCTGGAAAACTCAGGGCAAGCACAAGTCAGACACATCGGGGGGGGCGAATTTTAACCCCAAAAGAAAGGGTGGGTTGGGGTCGGGTGGGAGGTTAAACTGTTAAAAATCTGAGTCTCGGCCCCAACCCGCCTCCAACCCACCCATTTCCAATTTTAACGGAGGCGGGACAGGGGGTAGGTTGGCATTTAAAATTTAATAATGAGGTTGGGAGTCTCAGATTTAACCTGCTTTGCAGGTTTTATTGTGGCCGGCCAGGTTTCCGGACCCCGGGAATCTCGGCAGCTGCAGCGAGGCGAGGACAGCCTTGGGGAGCACTCCTTGTAGGCCAGGTGGAGCAGGAGTGCTTCACCCCGGCCCCCGAAACTCCCCTACCACCAGACCCCACCCCATACAGACCCCACCCCATACAAACCCCACCCCCGGAATCAGATCGCCCCCCCCCCCCCGCCCCGGGTCAGGGATCGGCCCCCCCCCGGTCAGGGATCAGACCCCCGCCATGGGATCGGACCCCCCCCAGGATCGGAGCCGCCCGCAGAGTCAGGGCTTGCACTTACCTGTGGTTGCAGTCTCTTGTCCAGCAATCCCTGCCCGACTGGAAGCCAGCCTGTCAATCGGGCTGACATCCGGGCAGGGAACCTGTCCGTGACGTCCCGCGCACGCTGTGGAGTTATTCGGGGTTTTCTGCGTGCTACCGGACTACCCTGCTCCCAGCGGGTCTCCAGGTAAAAATTCCGGCCATCAAATCTGTTTCTGGTTTTCCACACTCTGCCAGTCAGTGAGAGCAGAACTTTCAACCTCATCATACCAGTGTCAAGAGCATATTACTATCTTTTAACATGCAGCTACTCTTTTTTTATTCCTTGGGATGTATGTTTTCTTCTAGTGTTGTTAGCCGTGGCTCGGTGGGTAGCACCTTTCACCTCAGAGTCAGAAGGTTATGGGTTCAAGTCCCACTCTAGGGACTTGAGCACATAAATCAAAGCTGACACTCCAGTGCAGTACTGAGGGAGTGCTGCACTGTCAGAGGTACTGTCTTTCGGATGCGACGTTAAACTGAGGCTCCGTCTATCATCTCAGGTGGATGTAAAAGATCCCATGGCACTATTTTCAAGACGATCAGAGGAGTTATCCCTGGTGTCCTGGCCAATATTTATCCCTCAATCAACATCACTAAAACAGATTATCTGGTCATTATCACATTGCTGTTTGTGGGAGCTTGCTGTGCAAAAATTAGCTGCCACATTTCCTACATTACAACAGTGACTACACTTCAAAAGTACTTAATTGGATCTGAAGTGCTTTGGGGTGTCCTGAAGCCGTGAAAGGCGCTATAGAAATGCAAGTCTTTCTTTTTATTAGTGTCTTTCCCATTCAAGCTTAGCCACCAGAGTCTTTTGTATAACTGCTACCAATTTTCCTATTACTGCTACTATCACCATTAAGGCTGCTGGCTTTTGCTATGTAACCTCACATCACAGGAAGAGTTTGTGAGTACAAAGTAATGTTTTACTGGGAAATCAAATCATCTTCTCACATAATGGGGAGAAAAGTACAATACTTATTTCAATTATGGAACAGGAACGTTAAGAAGGGATGAACTCCATGTGGACTACATCAGTCTGCCCATTAACAGCCTTAAGGGTGTATTTTAGAGATCGTATCATTGATGAATGATTATGGAACCTTAAAAATGACTTGAATATGCAGAAGTTTAATTACCTTGTTCTGCTCAAGGAAATTGTCAATTAAAAAAAAAAAATTATTTTCAAGTGAAGGTCTTTCCAGAATAATGCTTCTGCATATCAAGCTTAGAAATACATAGAAGTTACAACATGGAAATAGGCCATTTTGCGAAACCAATCTGTGTCAGCATTTAGCCTCTGTGCAAGCAGATAGTTCTAATTACATTACCCACCATGTCACCATATCCCTTCATCCCCTTTTCCTTCATCAATGAATTTAAAGTAGGCCATTTAAATGCAGGATCCATATTAGCCTGTTTGACATCTGAGGTTACAAGCAGCAGTAACACTGGGTGTTAGTCACCGCTTTGGTCTGTATACTATAAATAATTCAACCTTGTTTGGCTAGAATACTTTAAATACTTTTAGAGTACCCTTGGACAGGTTAGGCGCATTCCTTGAAGTTTACAGCTTTGAATATACTAGACTTACTCACTGTGCATGTTTATTTCACACGATCATTGAAGAGATGATTTTTCGGTACCATCAAAGCGTATGACATTTCTAATATAAATAGGAAAACAATAGCTTTGTACCATTTGGGATAGACTCATGGATAAAGTGGAGATGGTCGGCAATATGGGGATTGGAAACACAGTTTGATTATAAATTCTAATGTTGTACATATTAATAGGTAGCTCGGAGTTTGGAGAAGCAGTTGAAAAATTTTAAATGTAGTACAGAGGGAGGTAATTGAAGATGAAGAGATCTTGGTCAGAGCCTTGCAAGTAAGATGAACACCAAAGTGAATTCACAACCCAAAGTGACTACAATTGGGCTGTTATGACTTACAAAGATCAGAAATGTCACACAGTTAGCCTTCTCAAAATTTCCCCTTCATTTCTCCAGCCACCATGTTTTCTTCTCCACATGCTTTGTTCTCCAGTCAGCAGGACAGGATGGTATGGGCTGAAGTCTACTGTATAAACTGTCTTTGGCCAGAACATTTTTGCAGTATATTTTTTAGTGATTTATTGCACTCATCCAGTTTTCTTTGCTCTCCTCATTTGCTGGGGTACCAGGCATCGGGTGCTGTCTTGCCAAATTGCATATTCTTCATGTGTAAGTCTAGACAGGGAATATGAAGAGGCTATTTGACTATTGGGGTCATCTCAGCCAAACCTGCTGTCACTTGATGTCCAGACACTTCCGCTTCCAGGAGGGGTCACTAGATAACGAATGGGAGTAGGAACCCTTGCTGATTATTGCTTCACGAACCCAGGGTGCTGAGGCCAATATTAGAATCACTACTACCATCCTTGGCTAAGATCAGATAACTTAACATCGACGAGGGATTGGACGTGGGATCTTGCTGGTCTGCTATTCACTGTCTTAACCAATTGAGCATAAAGTATATGATTTATCCTGCTAGACTTTCCTCTCTTCCATCACAGTGCATCAGTTCAATTTGTATTCCAACTGTGAACTAATAACTGAAAGGACATGAGCTTGAATATCAGTTGGAATTGCACCAAAATTGAAAGTGGAATACATTATTTCAAAGTGCGTTTTACGAGTTCATATAAAATGGTTGATTCCTTGGGAGGTAGTTATAAGCACATCGAGGGATTCAGATGGCACTATAAACTGTAAGATTGAATTACAACCTTTAACGTTTCCCAAGTATTTTGTGTAATAGACACAGAGGGTGAAATTCAACGTCAGTAGGGTCGCAAAATGGGTGGTAATTTTTTAAAAATTCATTCATGGGATGTGGGCATCGCTGGCAAGGTCAGCATTTATTGCCCATCCCTAGTTGCTCTTGAGAAGGTGGTGGTGAGCTGCCTCCTTGAACCGCTGCAGTCCGTGTGGTGAGGTACTCCCACAGTGCTGTTAGGGAGGGAGTTCCAGGATTTTGACCCAGCGACGATGAAGGAACGGCGATATAATTCCAAGTCAGGATGGTGTGTGACTTGGAGGGGATCTTGCAGGTGATGGTGTTCCCATGCGCCTGCTGCCCTTGTCCTTCTAGGTGGTAGATATCCCGGGTTTGGGAGGTGCTGCCGAAGAAGCCTTGGGGAGTTGCTGCAGGGCATCTTGTAGATGATACACACTGCAGCCACAGTATGCTGGTGGTGGCGGGAGTGAATTTTTAAGGTGGTTGATGGGGTGCCAATCAAGCGAGCTGCTTTGTCCTGCATCTTGTTGAGCTTCTTGAGTATTGTTGGAGCTGCACTCATCCAAGCAAGTGGAGAGTATTCCATCACAGTCCTTACTTGTGCCTTGTAGATGGTGGAAAGGCTTTGGGGAGTCAGGAGGTGAGACACTCGCTGCAGAATACCTAGCCTCTGACCTGCTCTTGTCGCCACAATATTTATGTGGCTGGTCCAGTTAAGTTTCTGGTCAATAGTGACCCCCAGGATATTGATGGTGGGGGATTCGACGATGGCAATGCCGTTGAATGTCAAGGGGCAATGGTTAGACTCTCGCTTGTTGGAGATAGTCATTGCCTGGCACTTGTGTGGCGTGAATGTTACCTGCCACTTATCAGCCCAAGCCTGAATTTCGTCCAGGTCTTGTTGCATGCGGGCATAGGCTGCTTCATTATCTGAGGAGTTGTAAATGGCGCTGAACACTGTGCAGTCATCAGCGAACATCCCCATTTCTGACCTTATGTTGGAGGGAAGGTCATTGAAGCAGCTGAAGATGGTTGGGCCTAGGACACTGCCCTGAGGAACTCCTGCAGCGATGTCCTGGGTCTGAGATGATTGACCTCCAACCACCACAACCGTCTTCCTATTTGCTAGGTATGACTCCAGCCAGTGGAGAGTTTTCCCCCTGATACCCATTGACTTCAGTTTTACTAAGGCTCCTTGATGCCACACTCGGTCAAATGCTGCCTTGATGTCAAGTGCAGTCACTCTCATCTTACCTCTGGAATTAATCAGCTGCCCATTCTACATCCTGCCTAATTTTCCTCATCATTGAAGTCTATGGAAAGGAAAATTGGGCAGTGTGTATAACAGGTGGCCGATTCGCTACCACCCGTTTTGCGCCCATGTTGATGTTGAAAGCCATCTTTCTTTATAATTCATTGTGAGTCCGATCATCATATTATATGAAATTTCTGCTCTCTTCATTGTTACAAAAGCAAAACACTCTGAAGCAGTCCTGGATAGAGGATATTGGACAATTCTAGGCCTAGGCTACAAGAACAGGTCTAAAATCTGAGAAACCTCATCTTTGCCCATCAAGATCAGTTAGGATCAAATGTACCTTCTAAGGTGAAGAAAACAACGGAAGTGAAGGAATGAACAGAACTGCAATGCTCAGCTACCGTAGGCAAGAAAATAGAACATGGACATAGCAGATTCGGAGCAGAATCTCAACAACAGAAGAGAATACAGCAAATAACATACTGCCTCCCTCAGTGGCCACTTAAATGTTATGTTCCCCATCCTGCATCAGTTGCTGCCAGTAAATCTTCAATTCGACTCTTGTTCAAAGATTGTTCTGCAATTGATATTCTGGTTTAAGTGGAAAATAAGCTTCTATTATTGAATTTTCAGGAAAAAGGATTTAAAGTAACTCTGGGCAATTACTAATAAGTTATATGTCAGGGTTCTGGTTTTTGAAGTGAACTAAAGGGATTGTAAAAGTGTCTTGCAAGACACAAAAAAAATCAATGGATTTTTATTTGAGGTCATCTGGATGATGGTCATTTTTGTAATAATTATGTTTTAAATGGTTTCACAGATATTAGAAAAAAATGACACACAGCGGAGAGGACTAGACACATTGAAGAGATGATTTAGAAAAAAAAAATAGGATAACTTTTATTTGCCCTTGTCTCCACTGACGTTTAAAACTGGAAAATCAGAAGACAGGTTGGTAAATCCACTAACCTGATGAATGTACCCCAGTCCAGGTGTTCGCTGGTAACCGACTAGTATCACTGATAAAATCTTTTCACCTGCTGGTCATCATTACATCATATTTTTTTAATTGATGAAAATCCAGGCATACGTATTACACTACCAGGAAACTCTTCGGCCGTTATGCTCTGATAAAACTTGTGCACTTTGAAGTTTAGTGAAAGGTCGCCATGGTTTTGTTAGAAGATATTGGCAGTTTCTGGTGTTCATCGATCTTGATCTTTTTCGAGAGCATATTTTCTTTTGTTGTGTAACAGATTGTGCCAGAAAAGGAACTGTCGCGAAAAGTGATTTTTTTTTTAAATTTAGAAAGCCATATATTCACTCTCTACTCTGCTTAAATAGCTGAATAATTAATAACACAATGGGTGGGTGCTGACTGTACCATTTCTACCTGTTTTGCGTCCTAGATGTGGACATTTTTGGCCATTGCAATGTCATTACACTCATTACAATGTCACACAGTAAATTTACATTGCATGCATCAAATAGTCAAATATTTGGAGTAAAGGCCTTGGCTATAATGCAATAACATTATTTTGGTACGTCATTGTGGTGTGCAATGCTGTATGAAATTCCGAAAATAAAGTACATGTGAAACACAGGCTTATTTTTCTTTGTAGAGGCTAGGGTAGGCATGGTTTGCTATTTATCATGGAGGGCCTATAAGTAGTAACTTATCTGGGAGCTAGAAAAGTAGTGTCGCATGGCCACATGTTTAAACCTGCTGCAAGCTGTAATAACTCATTACAGGACGAGAGTAAATCTCTCCTTGCAAGCTTGTAAGCCTTAAAAATCATGAATCTGTAACTCCATTTTACAGTCTGTAACACACCATGCTGCGGAGTTCTTTATTTGGGCCTTGAAAAGTAAGCATCATTTGTTGTTTTACAATATAATGGCTTGAAGGCTTCAAAAGTACAATTCCTCAATTTTATTTGCATTCTGTTGCCTGAAGACTAATGAAGGAAGAATATTCCTGGCTCTTGTCCTTTTTATATATGAATAGTGTTTTATACTTTAGCATTGAATTCTCTTGTAAAAATGAGGTAGAAATGAGGATGGTAATGTTTGATCAGTGAGGGACGCACCATTCAAACTTTTTTTTTAATTCATTGATGAGATGTGGGCATCGCTGGCATTTATTGCCCATCCTTAATTGCCCTTGAGAAGGTGGTGGTGAGCCGCCTTCTTGAACCACTGCAGTCCGTGTTGTGAAGGTACTCCCACAGTGCTGTTAGGGAGGGAGTTCTAGAATTTTGACCCAGCGACGATGAAGGATCGGCGATATACTTCTAAGTCAGGATGGTGTGTGACTTGGAGGGGAACTTGGAGGTGGTGGTGTTCCCATGCGTCTGCTGCCCTTGTCCTTCTAGGTGGAAGAGGTTGCGGGTTTGGGAGGTGCTGCCGAAGAAGCCTTGGCGAGTTGCTGCAGTGCATCTTGTAGATGGTACACACTGCAGCCATGGTGCGCTGGTGATGTAGGGAGTGAATGTTTAAGGTGGTAGATGGGGTGCCAATCAAGCGGGCTGCTTTGTTCTGGATGGTGTTGAGCTTCTTGAGTGTTGTTGGAGCTGCACTCATCCAGGCAAGTGGAGAATATTCCATCACAGTCCTTACTTGTGCCTTGTAGATGGTCGAAAGGCTTTGGGGAGTCAGGATTTGAGACACTCACCTAGCCTCTGACCTGCTCTTGTTGCCACAGTATTTATGTGGCTGGTCCAGTTAAGTTTCTGGTCAGTGGTGATCCCCAGGATGTTGATGGTGGGGGATTCGGCGATGGTAATGCCGTTGAATGTCAACTGCCAAACAGAACAGGAGAAGCACTCCGGTGAGATATTGTGACCCATGGGTGTTTTCACACCAATTTACCCAAAAGAAATCAGATGCAATTAGCTGTGGCCCATAGTACAGGATATCATCAAGGCTGAAATGATAAAACAAGTAGACGAGCTAAATTAGGAAGCTTGGGCTTTAAAGGCTAATGATTGTATGGTGAAGAAAAGACTGAAGGTTGGAAGTACTTCTACAGTTTTGAAGAGTTATAGGAGACTGTTTGATGAGTCTTGAATTTAACACAGCGAGATTTGAGGCAGAAAGAAGAGCAATATGGTGAATTTGGAGCGTAAAGGAACAAGACAGGAAAATTCAGAGCACTGACCATATTGATAAACTACAACAACAACAACTTTCATTTATATAGAGCCTTTCATGCAGTTAAACAACCCAAGGCGCTTCAAAGGAGCGTTATCAAACAAAATTTGACACCGAGCCACTTAAGGAGACATTAGGACAGGTGACCAAAAGCTTGGTCAAAGAGGTAGGTTTTAAGGAGCATCTTCAAGGAGGAGGGAAAAGTAGAGAAGTGGAGAGGTTTAGGGAGGGAAATCCAGGAATTTGGGCCTAGGCAGCTGAAGGTACGGCTGCCAATGGTGGAGCGATTAAAACCGGGGATGCTCAAGAGGCCAGAACTAGGGAAAGAAGATATTGCAATGGAGAGAAAAGAGAGACCTGGAAACTCGAGGTAAGAGATAGATTGATAAACTGTTTCCAGTATCCTGTTCAGCATTAAAAGAGAGGTATTCAAACAACCTCCTCAAATATGGAAGCAATATTGAAGATTTGGACAGAGTTGGACTTTATAGAGCATTAAGAGCTGTTGAGGGGAACAGGAGTGTTTGGTGTGAAACAGGTGACCGAGTTTCTTATGAATGAAGTCCCCTGTCCCCATTAGAACCACTAGTAAACACCAGAGGGTGAGGCACATAGAACTCTCCAAACTAGCATTAGACCACAAAGGGGCCAGATACACAGAACTTCAGGATCACCATCAGTCTTTCCAGGTTACCAGTAGATGTCAAGAAATTGAATATGTACTGTTCTCAACCTACAACTAGGGAATCAGATACAGCTTCCAGACCACTATTAGATGTCAGGGAATCAAATACACACAGCTCCCCAACCAGCGCTAGATAGTGGAAGAAATAGAATGAAAGAACTTGCATTTACAGAGCACTTCCTCCTTTCCTGAGGGTGATCCAAAGTGTTTCACAATCAATGAATTATGACATATAATCTTTTAAAATTATTTCCTCAAGGTGGAAAAGCAATTCAAAATTATAAAACTGAATATGAAAGCATTCATACTTTTAAGGTTAAATATGACTGTTGCAGAAAAATGCTTAACACGTTACATAGATACATAGAAGATAGGAGCAGGAGTAGGCCATCCGGCCCTTCGAGCCTGCTCCGCCATTTAATGAGATCATGGCTGATCCTTCAATTCAGTATCCCGTCCCCGCCTTCTCTCCGTAACCCTTAACCCCTTTTGCCTGTAGAAATATATCTAATTCCCTCTTAAATATATTTAATGAGCTGGCGTACACTGCCCTCTGTGGCAATGAGTTCCACAGGTTCACCACTCTCTGAGTGAAGAAATTCCCCCTCATTTCTGTCCTAAATGGTTTAGCCCTTATCCTTAAATTATGTCCTCTAGTTCTGTTCTCACCCGCCAAGGGAAACATTCCTTCTGCATCTAATCTGTCTAGACCTGTCAGAATTTTATACACTTCTATGAGGTCCCCTCTCAATCTTCTAAACTCCAGTGTGTACATCCCTAAACTACATAGTCTCTCCTCATAGGTCAATCCCGCCATTCCTGGTATCAGCCTGGTGAATCGCCGCTGCACCCCCTCCATGGCAAGAACATCTTTCCTCAGATGAGGCGACCAAAACTGTACACAGTACTCGAGGTGTGGTCTCACCAGTGCCCTGTACAGCTGCAGCAAGGTATCCCTGTTCCTGTATTCCAACCCTTTTGCTATGAAGGCCAGCATACCGTTTGCCTTCTTGACCGCCTGTTGCACCTGCATGCTCGCCTTCAGTGACTGGTGTACAAGAACACCCAGGTCTCTCTGTACTTCCCCCTCTCCCAATTTATTGCCATTTAAATAATAACGTTCATATGGCATTCCTCTATACGCTATTTAAGTGAGGCATTAGCCTATTTGCAATAAACCAGTTAACGGCTTAATTAAAGAAGCAGACTGAGGAATGACATATGAGCATGTTAAACATTCATCCGCTAATTTTGGCAACATTCATTTTTAGCCTGTAGTATTTGATAGCGACGCGATGTGACTGAAAGTAGCCTAATATCAATCTTAGAGTATGGCAAAAATAGAGCACGCTCTAAGATTTTAGTCAGTGTTAGGAATGATAGCAGGAAAGGATTTATTAAAATCCCATTTTATATTCAGGACTTCATTTTGTGGTTAGAAGACAGTTTTTGCAGAATCTGTTGAAACAGGTGCGCCCCGACATTTACTCGGGGCCGTGTCGAGAGCAGAGGGTGGTGGATGATTCTAACCTTCTAATAGATACATCTATCTGTTTGGCAGCCATATGTTTACCTTTTCTGTATATGTAAGGACAGCTTTTGTTGTGAGACCCACTCTGGATGCTGAGTTGACGTAAGTTAATGTAAACCAAGAGTGAAGGTTGTGGAGCAGGACATGATGTAATGGCCTTACAGCTGAGGATAAAAGTGAGACCATTGTAAAAGAATTAGGGAAATCCCGGGGGATAGTTACCCTGCCACTAAGCTCAGCAACTGTAATGTGAGGTCTCCCGCAGCCTCCTTATTGTCTTGCGTGTTCTCTTGGAGTATCATTCCCTCTAATAAATTCTGCAGACAAAAACTCTGTGTTTGGAACTTTAATTCCTGGCACAGAGACAACTTCTCCAAGCTGATCACCGTATTAATCAACAGTAAGGATTATTCGAGCACACCGTGTGCTGCTTTAATCTGGTGTCATCATCTTCAGGTGGTATTAAACAGTTGGCGCCTTGTTATGCATATGCGAATTCAGCACATGGCGAGTGAAGTGCTAGGACATTCAAAAATCGTGAACAGGCCCCACAAAAGGTACAGGATTTAAATAAATTATTCTTGCCTTTAAATGTTGCTGTCATGCGCTCCTGCTGCCAGAACAAGCTCCTTTCCCAATATGGCGGGCAGTGCACTTCCGGCCGGAAATGTGCACGCACTTCCTGCCCGCCATATGGTTAAAAATAAAGTGAGAGGAACTGCTATTAAAAATGAGTTAACCTGTCTGTACAGCAATGCACACAGTGTCCGTAATAAAACAGGAGAGCTGGAGGCAATCATGTGTAGTGAGGAACTAGACATAGTAGGGATTACTGAGACATGGCTACAGAAAAATTAGGACTGGGAATTAAACATTGCAGGGTATACCATATTTAGAAAAGATAGAGAGGGGTAAAGGGGAGGTGGAGTAGCTGTACTTATTAGGGATAACATAATGGCAATAGGAAAAAGTGATGCAGCTATCAGCAAGACAGAAACAGAATCCATGTGGATAGAGATAAAAGATAATAAAGGATCAAACACATTAATAGGGCAAGTCTACAGACCACCTAATAGTGGAAGGGAGGTGGAGGAAGAAATATGCAGACAAATTAGGAAAATGAGTAAAAAACAAAACAATAATCATGGGGGATTTCAACTACCCAGATATTAATTGGACAGAAGAGGATAAGGGAATGGAGTTCCAACACATGTACAGGACTCCTTTCTAACCCAATATGTAAAAAGCCCAACAATTCACTATTGGATCTAGTGGTGGGGAATGAACCAGAGCAGATAAGAGAAGTAAAAGTAGGGGAACATCTAGGCAATAGTGACCATCATATAATACGCTTTAAGATAATAATTGAGAAGGACGTAGGTATGACAATGACCAGAGTAATAGATTGCAGAAAAGCTGATTTTGAGGGGCTGAGAATAGAACTTGGGAAAATAAAATGGACAACAGTATTGGCAAGCAATGACGTAGAACAGCAATGGGAAACATTTAAAATGATGTTCAACAGAGTCCAGGAAAAATATATTCCGCTAAGAAACAAGAACAAACTAGACACCAATGAGACACCGTGGATGAATAAAGCCACAAGGAAAAAATTGAGAGTAAGGAAAGAGGCATACATTAAGTACATGGACAGCAGGGGAGAGCATAATAAGGGAAAATATGAAGAGATTAGGAGAGAAGTCAAAAAACAATTAGGAAGGCAAAGAAGAACTATGAAATTAAATTATCAAGGAACATAAAACAGAATAGTAAACTATTTTACAGGCACATGAATAAAAAAAGGAAAGTCGGGATGGGAATAGGGCCACTAAGGGATGGAGAGAATAATACTACCGGCAGCAATAGAGAGATGGCAGAGATATTAAATAATTACTTTGTTTCAGTATTTACCAGGGAGATAGAACATGTCCAGGGAACTATAGGCCAGTCAGCTTAACATCGGAGGTAGGAAAAATAATGGAATCCCTACTAAAGGAGAAAATAGAAGAACATCTAGAAACCAAAAATGTAATAATGAATAGTCAGCATGGATTTCAAAAGGGAAAGTCTTGCTTGACCAATCTAATTGAATTTTTTGAAGAGGTAACAGAGAAAATAAACAAGAATAATGCAGTAGATGTAATTTATCTAGATTTTCAAAAGGCTTTCAATAAGGTACCACATAATAGACTGATGAATAATGTCAGGGAATACGGAGTTAGAGGACAAGTAGCAGAAAGGATAGCTAGCTGGCTTCAAGACAGAAAGCAGAGAGTTGGGGTAAAGGGTAGCTATTCAGAGTGGCAGAAGGTGGGAAGTGGTGTTCCACAAGGATCAGTGCTGGGACCACTGTTGTTCACAATTTCTAATAACGATTAGACCTTGGAATCAAAAACACAATTTCTAAATTTGCGGAAGACACCAAATTGGGGTGGAAAGCCAATACATAGAAGATAGGAGCAGGATTAGGCCACTCGGCCCCTCGAGCCTGCTCCGCCATTTAATGAGATCATGGCTGATCATCCAAATTCAGTACCCTGTCCCTGCTTTCTCCCCATATCGCTTGATCCCTTTAGCCTTAAGAAATATATCTATCTCCTTCTTGAATATATTTAATGAATTGGCATCAACTGTCTTCTGTGGTAGAGAATTCCACAGGTTCACCACTCTCTGGGTGAAGAAATTCCTCCTCATCTCAGTCCTAAATGGCTTACCCCTTATCCTTAGGCTGTGACCTCTGGTTCTGGACTCCCCCGCCATCGGGAACATCCTTCCTGCATCGAGTCTGTCTAGTCCTGTTAGAATTTTATAAGTTTTAATGAGATCCCCTCTCATTCTTCTAAACTCCAGCTAGTATAAGCCTAATCGACCCAATCTCTCTTCATACGTCATTCCTGCCATCCCAGGTATCAGTCTGGTGAATCTTCGCTGCACTCCCTCCATGGCAAGAACATCCTTCCTCAGATAAGGCGACCAAAACTGCACACAATACTCAAGGTGTGGTCTCACCAAGGCCCTGTACAACTGCAGCAAGACATCCTTGCTCCTGTACTTGAATCCTCTCGCTATGAAGACCAACATACCATTTGCCTTCTTAACCGCCTGCTGCACCTGCATGCTTACCTTCAACAACTGGTGCACAAGGACTCCCAGATCTTGTTGCACTTCCGCTTTTCCCAATCTATTGCCGTTCAGATAATAATCTATCTTCCTGTTTTTGCCACCAAAGTGGATAACCTCGCATTTATCCACATTATACTGCATCTGCCATGCATCTGCCCAATCACCCAACCTGTCCAAATCATACTGGAGTTTCTCTGCATCCTCCTCACAGCACACACGCCCACCCAGCTTTGTGTCGTCTGCAAACTTAGAGATATTACATCTAGTTCCCTCATCTAGATCATTAATATATATTGTGAATAGCTGGGGTCCTAGCACTGATCCCTGTGGTACCCCACTAGTCACTGCCTGCCACTTGGAAAAAGACCCGTTTATTCCAACTCTTTGCTTCCTGTCTGCCAACCAGTTCTCTATCCAAATCAGTACCTCACCCCCAATCCCATGTGCTATAACTTTGCACGCTAATCTCTTATGCGGGACCTTATCGAAAGCGTTCTGAAAGACCAAATACACCACATCCACTGTTTCTCCCTTATCTATTCTACCAGTTACATCCTCAAAAAATGCCAGTAGATTAGTCAGGCATGATTTCCCTTTTGTAAATCCATGTTGACTTTGTCCGATCCTGTCACTGTTTTCCAAGTGCTCTGCTATTACATCTTTTATAATGGACTCTAGCATTTTGCCCACTACCGATGTCAGGGTCTATAATTCCCCATTTTTTCTCTACCACCTTTTTTAAATAGTGGGGTTACATTAGCTACCCTCCAATCCATGGGAACTGTTCCAGAGTCTATAGAATTTTGAAAGATGACCAGCAATGCATCTACTATTTCTAGGGCCACTTCCTTAAGTACCCTAGGATGTAGATTATCAGGCCCTGGTGACTTATCGGCCTTCAATCCCGTCAATTTCCCTAACACCATTTCCCTACAAATAGTGATTTCATTCAATTCCTCCCTCTCATTAGACCCTATGTTCCCCGACATCTCTGGGAGTTTATTTGTGTCCTCCTTTGTGAAGACAGAACCAAAGTATGTATTTAATTCATCAGCCATTTCTTTGTTCCCCATTATAAATTCCCCTGATTATGACTGCAAGGGACCTACGCTTGACTTCATCAATCTTTTTCTCTTCACATATCTATAGAAGCTTTTACAGTCAGTTTTTATGTTCCCTGCAAGCTTACTCTCATACTCTATTTCCCCCCTCTTAATTAATCCCTTTGTCCTCCTTTACTGTATCCTGAGGAGGACTGCAACAAATTACAAGAAGGCATTAATAAACTTGCAGAATGGGCATATAATTGACAAATGAAGTTCAACACAGATAAATGTGAGGTATTACATTTTGGTAAGAAAAATAGGGAGGTCACATACTTGGAAAATAAGAATCTAAATGGGGTGGAGAACAAGGGATCTAGGAGTACAAATATACAAATCACTAAAAGTATCGACACAGGTTAACAAGGCCATAAAAAAGCAAACACTAGAGTTTATTTCTAGAGGGATAGAATTGAAAAGTAGGGAAGTTACGCTAAACTTGTATCGAACCCTGGTTAGACCACACTTAGAGTACTGTGTGCAGTTCTGGTCGCCATATTATAAGAAGGATATAGAGGCACTGGAGAGGGTGCAGAGAAGATTTACAAGGATGATACCAGAAATGCGAGGATGAACAGGCTGGGTCTCTTTTCTTTTGAAAAGAGAAGGCTGAGGGGTGACCTAATAAAGGTCTTTAAAATCATGAAAGGATTTGATAGAGTGGATACAGAGAGAATGTTTCCACTAGTGGGGAAGAGCATAACTAGAGGCCATCAATATAAGATAGTCACCAAAAAATCAAATAGAGAATTCAGAAGAAGCTTCTTTACCCAGAGAGTGGTGAGAATGTGGAACTCGTTACCACAGGGAGTGGTTGAAGCGAATAGTATAGATGCATTTAAGAGGCGATTAGATAAGCATATGAGAGAGAAGGGAATAGAGGGTTGTGCTGATAGGGTTAGATGAGGAAAGACGGGAGGAGGCTCGAGTGGAGCATAAACACCGGCATAGACTGGTTGGGCCAAATGGCCTGTTTCTGTGCTGTATATCCTATGTATGTAATCCAATGTAATATTGAGGGCTTAGTAGGCCCGTTAGTGCCCAAAAAGTGTGTGCTGTTCGGCCAAATTTTTAGGCAGCTGTATATTTCCAACATTTTCTGTTTAAAATCATACACTCGTACAATCATAATACAATATATGGGGCAACACGTCCTTGAACGTGTTTTCACCTCCCAAATTCCTGCCCATCTTTCCCACAACTCCATGTTTGAATCCCTCCAATCAGGTTTCCGCCCCTGCCACAGTACCGAAAGGACTCTCATCAATGGATGGGTGGAGGTGCAAAGGAAGTTGGTGTGAGTAAGGATGTGCAGGAGTACGGTAGGAAAGGCAGAGTGATGGGGATGTGCTGAGTGGCACAGCAGGATGAGGTTGACTGTGGCTTTGTACTAACGTTTCGTGATCTACTGAGATCATTGAAACATTTGCAGCACTGCACCCAGGTCCTCCTGACCACAACCCTGCTTGTGCCTTCCTCTACAATGTGCAACCAGGCTGTGTTGATCTCCTAGGGAGGTCTTCTCCACCCATTGGAAGGGAAGAGAACCTCCCTGCGTGCTCTGGCTCCCTCCATAAGCATATGGAGGGAGTCATGGGAGAGCCTGGGTGCAGCCGTGCACCTCTGTGCAGTGCTTGTCAGTGTTTGCAGCACCTCAATGCTGTAGAACACTGACAGCACAAATGTCAAATTAGAGTTGGCCATGGTCCCTTGAAGGAAACCGGCTGATGACGCGTCATGAAATGACGTCATCAGACCCGCTTCCTTCAATTGGCCGGGAAACTCACTGGGCGGGCTTAACAAGCCCAATCAAGGGAAATTCATTCTACACAGCGGGCTGGAGCCGGCAGTGGGGCCGGGACCCGCCAGCGGCCTCGCCCGCCACGGACCTGCCGAGGTTTGTAAATGTGAGCCCATAGAAATTTACGGCACAGAAGGAGGCCGTTCAGCCCATCGTGTCCGTGCCGGCCGAAAAAGAGCTATTCAGCCTCATCTCACTTTCCAGCAAGTGCATATCCAAGTACTTTTTAAATGCGATGAGGGTTTTTGCCTCTAGTACCCTTTCAGGCAGTGAGTTCCAGACCCCCACCACCCTATGGGTGAAAAAAGTTCTCCTCAATTCCCCTCTAATCCTTCTACCAAATGCTTTAAATCTATGCCCCCTAGTTATTGACCTCTCTGATAGGGGAAATAAGTCCTTCCTATCCACTCTATCTAAGCCCCTCATGATTTTATACACCTCAATGAAGTCTTCCCTCAGCCTCCTCTGTTCTAAAGAAAACAACCCCAGCCTATCCAATCTTTCCTCATGGCTAAAATTCTCCAGTCCTGCCACCATTCTCGTAAATCTCCTCTGTACCCTCTCTAGTGCAATCACATCTTTCCTATAATGTGGTGACCAGAACTGTATGCAGTACGCTAGCTGTGGCCTAACTAGTGTTTTATACTGTTCAAGCATAACCTCCTTGCTCTTATATTCTATGCCTCGGCTAATAAAAGAAAGAATCCCGTATGCCTTCTTAACCACCTTATCTACCTGTCCGGCTACCTTCAGAGATCTGTGGACATGCACTCCAAGATCCCTTTGTTCCTGTACACTTCTCAGTACCCTAGCATTTGTCAGCCGTGGCTCAGTTGGTAGCACACTTGCCTCTGAGTCAGAAGGTTGTGGGTTCAAGTCCCACTCCAGGGACTTGAGCACATAAACCTAGGCTGAGAGAATGCTACACTGTCGGAGGTGCTGTCTTTCGGATGAGATGTTAAACCGAGGCTCCGTCTGCTCTCTCGGGTGGACGTAAAAGATCCCATGGCACTATTTCGAAGAAGAGCAGGGGAGTTATCCCCGGTGTCCTGGCCAATATTTATCCCTCAATCAACATAACAAAAACAGATTATCTGGTCATTATCACATTGCTGTTTGTGGAAGCTTGCTGTGTGCATATTGGCTGCCCCGTATCCCACATTACAACAGTGACTACACTCCAAAAGTACTTCATTGGCTGTAAAGCGCGTTGAGACGTCCGGTGGTCGTGAAAGGCGTTATATAAATGCATGTCTTTTTTTCATTTATTGTGTATTCCCTTGCCTTGTTAGCCCTCCCCAAATGCATTATCTCACACTTCTCCGGATTGAATTCCATTTGCCACTTTTCTGCCCACCTGACCAGTCCATTGATATCTTCCTGCAGTCTACAACTTCTTAAATCATGCCCCCTGCATTAACGTCTAAATCCTTGATATATACCACAAAAAGCAAGGGACCTAGAACTGAGCCCTGCAGCACCCCACTGGAAACAGCCTTCCAGTCACAAAACACCCGTCGACCATTACCCTTTGCTTCCTGCCACTGAGCCAATTTTGGATCCAACTTGCCACTTTCCCTTGGATCCCAGGGGCTTTTAATTTTCTGACCATTTTGTGAGGTGAAAGGGTAACAAAGGCAGCAGTGACCTATCACCAGAAGGTATTATGTGACAGGTGTTATAATAATAGCCGTTTTCTTTACCTGGTTAAAATAGAATGGTACTCTGTTTAAAAAAAAAAGTGTGGAAAATCATTCAACCATTTAAATAGATTTGGAGCATTTTTTTCCTGTTCAGATCTTACTGTTAAGTTACTGTTCTGTGAAATGCTGCTGCTTTATTTAGAATGCCCTTTCTTCAGTTTATTGATAGGTTTTAGGTCAGAGTCTTGCTGACTGTAATAAAGTATTCCATTGGGCAATCTCTTTGCAATTAAAGTATTGTCCTCAAGGGATCCAGTGTGATTCTGATAAGTTAATAAAACTCTAACTAAGGTCTTCAGCATTCTGACCCCCACCCTGGAAAAGTTCTAAATCTTTATTGTTACTGCCGAGGTGTGATAAAGGGCAGTTGGAAAGATTAACTGTAATCATCTGGCAGTGTTCTCTGTCTATATATGCTGTGCCTATATGCATCTCTTCACTTCACCTGACGAAGGAGCAGCGCTCCGAAAGCTTGTGATTTCAAATAAACCTGTTGGACTATAACCTGGTGTTGTGCGACTTCTCACATTTATTGTTACTGAGTGACTAATGCAACCACAAATAAAACATTGGCTGGAATTTTCATGCTGTTGTGCGTGCGGGATTGGAGGCGGGTGGAGTAAAATTCCCAATAAATGGGAACGCATCGGGATCCCACCTCCTTGCTCCTTTAACTCAGGTGTGTTTACCAGCGTGGCACCGACCCGAACGGCAGAGGCAGGCGACCTAATTTAGCTCATTAATACCTTGTTGTCAGACACTTAACAGTGTTTTTAATCAGACCTTTTGAATTTAACTGCATAAACACGGGAATCACGCAGCTGGCAGGTAGAGCATGGAAAGCACGATAAGTACTGCCACTTGACACCTGCTTACTTGCCGAAGGGAAAAGCTCTGCTGAGTGCATTTTGAGCACAGATTTAGGTGTCTAGAGTTTACAAGTCTTTTCTGCAAATTCGGAAGCCACTCTCACCTCATTGCTACTAACTATCACACCATTGACAGATTGCTTCTCTGATCTCTACTTGACCTGCCAACTATTACATCAGCATGGTTGCCATTTATACTGTCTCACCTTGGTCCTCAGAATAGGACCAGGATGAGCCCCAACACCAGCAGCAGCAGCAGCAGCACCAACAACGTGCTCCTCAATGACCTGATGCTCCACAGTACAGAGGGCATCACAGAAGGCTGCACCACGCAGGAGACGATACCCCCAACACAGGGTATACAGGAAAAGGATGAGCATCCTCAACATGACTGAGCAGCAGTGCTAAAGGAGGCTCAGGCTATCGCGCCAGGTCATCGCAGACATTGCAGCTTACTGGAGCAAGAGCTGCAGCCCAGAGGACCTGGTGGATACGCCTTACCAGTGGCTGTCAAAGTCACCAGCGCCCTCAACTTCTTCATCTCAGGCTCCTTCCAGGGATCTACAGCAGACATTTGCGACATCTAGCAGTCAGCCACCCACAGATGCATCACAGGTCACCGATGCCATGTTTAACAAGTCAGCCAATTATATCAACTTTGCCACTGATGATGCCAGTGCTACTGAGTGGGCGCTGACCTTTGCCATTCTGGCTGGCTTCCCACAGGTGCAGGGCATCATTGACTGCACACATGTGGCCATCAGGGCACCCCATCATCACCCAGGAGTGTTTGTCACCTGCAAGGGCTTCTACTCGATGTGCAGCTGGTCTGCAACCATAGGAAGATCATCATGCATGTGTGCGCCAGATTCCCTGGCAGCTGTCATGACTCTTTCATCATGCACCAGTCCATTCTCCCTCAGCTCTTCGCGCCAGCAAACACATTTACTGGCTGGCTGCTTGGAGACAAGGGCTATCCACTGAAGACGTGGCTCATGACACCCTTGAGGAGGCCAAATACTGAGGCCGAGGAGAGATATAATGAAAGCCACATTTCCACCAGATGTGTCATAGAGCAAACAATAGGCATGTTGAAAATGCGCTTCAGATGCCTTGACAGATCTGGAGTAGCCCTTCAGTACGCACCAGCCAGGGTCTCCAGAATCGTCGTCCTCTGCTGCGCCCTGCACAACATAGCACAGCAGCGAGGATTAGCGCTGCATGAGGAGCAAGGCACACATCCCAGAGCCTCTTCAGAGGAGGAGGAGGAGGAGGAGCATCAGCTGGAAGACAAGGAGAAGCAGGAGGAACCTGAGGTCCAGATGCCAGCAGAACCTGAGCACGTTGCTGCCCGGGAGGCCAGGGATGGTCTCATCATGGCCAGATTTACTTAACTTTCTGCATTACACCCATATGGCTGCCTCATGCTGTGCCAGGTTCCCCTCCCCCCTCCCACAGCCCCCCACACCCAATAACACCATAAAGCATCCCTAGAATGAACAAGCCATTCCTTCCACATTGACCACCATTGCCGGATGTAACGTTATGCCTCACCATTCACTCCAACTCACTAAGCCACTTCCAAAATAGCAGACAAAAATGGACATGACCAGAAAATAGTGAAAATAAATAGTTTTATATGTGACATAACAGTAACGGAACCTTATCAAAAACACTTCTTTAAACACCCATGGGCTTACCCTTGTGCATCTACTTCTGTGTCATTTTTCGGTTACGTGTGCTTCTACGAGGTGCAACCCCTATGGCTTCAGCAAAGGTAGAGGTAGGCTGCTCATTTCCCTGCTGTGACTGCGTAGACACTTTTGGCGGACGTCCTCTGTGTTTTGGAGCCTGTGGTGGCCCATTCAAAGTCTGTTCCTCCTGTGACTGTGCAGGGGCAGACTCGGCCATCACGATCCAAGGAGGCATCTGGGGCTCTGACTGAGGGGAAGGCAATGGGGGGAGAAGTGGGAGCGCTTTGAGAGGGGCCCCCACTTCCATGTCCCCTCTCACCATCATCCCACTCATGGGCCACCTGCACTTCCCTGTTAACAAGGAGCTAGAGAGCACCTTCCTGCACAGCAGTGGGGCCATGAGGACCCATGTCTACGTTGACATCCCTCGTAGAGAAGAGGTCTATGAGCCTCTGCCATCTGTTATCCATAGATATCATGTGCTCATGTGAGTGGCACATTAGCTGCTCCATGCAGGTGGCCATCCTTTCCATGGAAGAGCCTACAGTCGCCATCGCCTGTGACACAGTGGTGCTCATGTTGGAGATGGACTCCTCCATTCTCTGCATATTTGCAGACATCGCAGCCACAAAACCTGTCAGGGCCTCCTGCACTTCTTCCTGCACCTCCAAGGTCGCCTTCTTTCTCGATGCCCCCGAGGCTCACCGTCTGCCTGCAGCTGGGAGCATCCTGCGCCCTCCGGCGAGAAGTCTTTTCTGTCTTAAAATACTCTTGTGCTGCGCCGTGGGATGTTTTACTACGTTAAAGGCGCTATATAAATACAAGTTGTTGTTGTTGTCTCCACTGCTGTCCCTGTCTCCACCATCTTCTCTTGCTCACTTGTGACTTGTGCGACACCAGGTGACAGCACTACTCTAACTCACGTAGGACCCACCAAGGTGTGCGTATCTGCGCTGGTGCTGGGTGCGCTTAGGTCTGGTGGCAGTGTACGCTCAGAGGCTGGAGGCTCCTCTGAGGAGCCATCTTCCTCTTCCAGCTGGACAGTGGGGGGTGCTCTTGATGGACCTGTGGGAGAGTAAAGAAATGATTTAGAAATGGGTAACGATACCATTATGCACCTGATTAACGTTCACTGGCTGCTGACATTAGTCCCCATATGAGTGACTGCTGTATGCCATGTGGCTGTATGAGATGTAATTCTGTCACCAGGTTGCTGAAAGGTCCTCCCCTCTCCGTCTCCCACCACCAGCTACTCCACAACTCCTAAGACCTCCAAGGCGACCTCCTCTGCTGCTGTCAAAGTGGCGAAGGCTGGAGGGCCCCCTCCGGTTCTCTCCCTCTCCCTGTTATTGTGGACTCTGTTCTCCTGCAAGTAGGGAAAGAAGAGAAGTTTGAGTGAGAGTGATGGCATGAGTGTAAGGAATGTGTGGGTGACATCTTTAGAGGGTGACTAAGAGGGAGTGGGGTGCCAATGCTAAATGGCCTCCTTGTGTGGTGTTAGTTGGTATGATTGCATTAGGATGAGGGTGAGTGTGAGGGGTGGCTAGTCAGATGGGGATGTGGTAATGTAGATAGAGAGAGAGGGATGGGTGGACGTGCAAGGTATGTTAGTGTGAGGAATGATGTGCAGGAGTAGGCTTGAGAAGGCAGAGTGATGGGGATGTGATGAGAGGCATAGCAGGATGAAGTTGAGTGTGGCTTTGCACTCACCTTCCCTGATCTCATGAGATCATTGAAGCGCTTCCGGCCCTGCATCCAGGTCCACCTCACAACATCCCTGCTGTTCACCTCCTCAGCTATTTGGAGCCAGGCTCTTTTAGTCTCCAGGGGAGGTCTCTTCTGCCCATCAGCAGGGAAGAGGACCTCCCTGCGTGCTCTGACTCCCTCCACAAGAATATGTATGGAGTCTTCTGAAAACCTGGGTGCAGCCCTCTGTCTCTGTGAAGCCATCTCTGCAAGGCTGAGCAATAACCAGATGGTGATATGTACTGCCTGCACACTGCTAGATGAGCCTTCAAATGCGATGTGGCCAAGGCTGCTTTAAATATCCCCGCTGGAAATGTGTCATCAATGACACCATCAGACCCGCACCATCTAATAGGGCCGGGAAACGCACAGGCCTGCCTTAATAGGCGCCATTAGCGGAAAGTCGATCTGAGGAGCGGGATGAAAAGGAGAACAGGGTTCCGACCCGCCACGCTGACCGCCCGCACCCGACCCGCCCAGGTAATGAAAATTCAGCCCATTGTTTGTCAGCATGATTTGGGATTGGCGCGGGTTGGGGGGAGTGGGGGAGGAGGAGGGGCAGAGAGTTAATTTTGATAGCTTGCACATTCCTCTTGTACAACTCCCAATGCATTGGTAGAGGCCTGCTACAGGTCAAGTCCATATCGTCTAGGAAGCAGGGGAGCACCTTCTATGGTGTGGTTCCTAATGGTGTATTTCAGGGTCTTGCTGGGTTTTGAAGCATCCTCACAGGCAATGTGTAATTAGTAAGCAAAGAGAACAGCCATAAAAAAAAATGACCTGCGAGACAACATACTATTGAAAATCCTATTGCATTTCAGAAGCTTCTGTTAAGTTTTCAAAGAAACCCTACAAAACTTTGCAGGAAATGTTTTGGATGATATAAAAAGGTTACTGTAAGATGAGGTTATCCAAGGGATATGGATCAAAGACATGTAAGTGGAGTTGAGGTACAGATCAGCCGTGATCTAATTGAATGTCTCGAGGGACCAAATGGCCTTCTCCTGTTCCTATAAAATTCATTACACAGTCGACAATTCTCACTCACCCTTTCACAGGATCAATACAAATAGTGGGTAAATATTCTTAACCATTGCCTCCCCCTGTAGAACACCCATTTCCCCAGATACAAAGGAAAAAAGGTCTCTGTAAGGATGGGAAAGCCCACGCTCCATCCTCTTTTTAAATCATTCTCTATATTTAGTCTGACTTTAATTTGCAACATGAACTGAAGGTGCTCATCTGGTGTGAATGTTTTGGTATTTTAGCCATCTTACCAATACGGCACAATTTAGTTGTATGTCCATTGATTTCAAACTCCAGTGAATTGTTTGTACTTACTTGGAATGATTTTAGAAATTGTGCACACATGGATCTGAATAGGAGTGCAAATCACATCACTAATGATGAAACCTGTATGTCTGAGAAACGGATAATCAACTGGAATCTTTAATGAAGTTATTGGCTTCGAAGAGGAAACAAAGCTTTGGGGGGACATTAGAGACATTCTTAATTCACGGAAATGCGACCTGATAAAGATTTGCAGCCCACACTCCAGTTGGCTCTTGCGCAATGTAGGATAAATTCCACCTGGGGATACTTACAAGCCAGAAAGCTCATAAATCATATGCTTATACACAAGTGTATTCAATTATTTGAGTGTACGCTGTATTAGAGTGGAGGCGTGCAGCGGGGTATTGGGAAATCATTGCAGAAGCGTACATTTTTGTTTACACAGCAGAGTTTTAAGCACTGTTACGGTGTGATGCAGTAGAGACTGGTGGGCATACTGCCTACAAGCACATAAGAAATCACTGGAGTTTCAAATGAATGGACAAACAATATTCATTTTACTAAAGGCTTCCCAGTAGCTGTGTTGCATTCATTATTTCATTTTTAAAATGATTAGTTACCCAATGAGATCAATAAACTCGTTTAAATCCTGACGTCCACTACATGCTCAGCAGGCAGTTTTGTAACATGTCTATATGATATGGTAGTAAGTGGTATGAAGAGGTAAGAATTGCACATTTGAAATTGCGAAGTCTGCAGCCTAGTTCTAATCCAAGCTTTAGATTTTCTGAGGCAGCATTTTTTATATGGTCACCTTTACATTGACGCAAAGTGATTTTCAGCGCCATAAAGGCAAAAGTGACAGTATAGGTAGGGAGAGCCCTGGTGGGATGCCCAGTCTATTTTTACAGACAGGCCCCATTAACATCCCACAGGTTAGCTGCCTGCTCGAAACGAGCGTCCAGAGGCAGCTCGTTGGCTTTGGGCCTACAAAGATTGGGCAGCTTGGAAGCCGCCAGACCGACAGCCCGGTAAGTCGCAGTATGGGGTGTTCGACAGGTCTTTCAAGGGTGGGAAGGGGGAAGCCTGGGGCGGCAGTGGCCCAAAGTTTATTTGTGGGGCCCAGAACAGTACTCCTACTCCAGCAGGCCCCAATAAAGATAAGTTTTACACTTACCTTACAGTGCCTCTGCTGGCTGTCTGCCAGGTTTAATTGAGCCACTTAGTAGGCAGTTAAAATTGCATTGGGGTCCTATCCTATAAGGCTCCCCTCTGAGTCAGATGGGCACTTCAGCTGCCCAAGAAAACAGCGCAGTTAAAAGAGCAGCAGAGTAGGAGACGAGTGGTAAGTTTGATGTTAACGCCCATTCCACCTGGTTTCTGATGGGCGGAGGGAGTTAAAATTCCTTTTTAGAAGTCAGGTGAAGTGATTACTGAGCGCACTAGCATCCTGAGGTGAGCAAGCCCTTCCCAGAATTTTATCTTTGAGTTCCCAATGACAGCAGCAATAATACAGCCTTAATCTCTGCAATGCCAAAATTCTGATAATCAGAAATTCAAAGCCTTGAGCCACCTGAGCCCCCTCCCCAGAAATCAATAAAACTTCATTGATATGATGATGCGGAGATTCTACTGGCTTATCCCCTTCCATTCTGATTCAGACGGCGGAGCTTCCTGAGGCCCCCATGCACTGGTGGGACCTGGCATGCATTGGACAACTTATTGAAAAATTCTTTCCCTGCAATTTTACAGACAATGACGTTAATGGGAGGAAAAACATGGGCAACACACCATGATTTCCTGGTAAGCCACCTTCTGTGATGGCGCAGGGCCTCGGGAAGTTCTGCCCTATTGTTATTGGATCTTCTTCGAATTTGTTCATTTTCAGCAACACTTATAAAGCAAGGGCAGCAGGCGCATGGGAACACCACCACCTCAAGTCCCCTCCAAGTCACACACCATCCTGACTTAGAAATATATCGCCGATCCTTCATCGTCGCTGGGTCAAGATCCTGGAACTCCCTCCCTATCAGCACTGTGGAAGTACCTTCACCACACGGACTGCAGCGGCTCAAGAAGGCGGCTCACCACCACCTTCTCAAGGGCAATTAGGGATGGGCAATAAATGCTGGCCATGCCAACGACGCCCACATCCCGTAAACAAATGAGAAAAAAAACCAGCAGTTTCTTGGTGTTGTACAGTCCCCACTGCTTATAGCGGGCGCATTAGTGTTAACACGATTTGCACCGCTGTAAGCGGTGGACGGTAAAACCATAATGGGTTGGACGAACTTATTACCAAGTACAGTCCCCACTGCCTAAGCTGACGGCAGCTGTTGAAGTGTCTGGCGTGTGTTCATGCATCACTCGCTAGCACTGGCGGGGTTTAGTGTAAAAGTGCACGATTGCCCCCCATTAGCAGTTCTCCAGAGAGAGCGAGAAGTAGGAGCCCTATTTTACTACTTTACAGCCTGTCAGCATATTTATCTGAGTATTTACTGTGTACATATCTGTCACTGCTTGAGGGCTTTGACACTTCGATTTCATCACAGCTTATCTTGCAGCAATTGTACCTCACTTCAATTGCAGCTGCTACGCAATAGCCAATGACAATAAAGAAAGTGTTTAGTGGCTTTAGGGCCCAATCAGCTGGAATCCAATTACCCAGAGAAAGGGCCAATTTCACAAGTAGACCCTTGCCCTAAGCTGACCTCCTGCCTCTGAGATTTCAAAACAACGGTGTGTAAATCAATAAGGTGCGAAGAACTTACTGAACTGCCCGAAAGCGTAATTGACACCTACGGTACTGGCAAATGGTTAGCGCTCATTGCCCAATATAGGCGGGTGCCCGTGGTAAGTGTGGTTGGTGTAAGTGGTGGGGACTGCACCTGTTTTCTTTTCCAAACCCAATGTATTTCCTTTGGTTTGATGAGAATTCTGTAATGCATAGCTGGGCATCTTTGGTTTTAGCAGGGAGCCATTGTTGATGAGCTGGCAATGTTTGAGCCAAAGGGAAATGAAACTACAAAAACCAAAGCAGTCCTAAAAGAGTGGATAATTTAAGCCACATAAAAATGATGAATGTCTGGATTATGGAATCTGATCAGTTCACATTTTAATTTTGGTTCAGCCGATGACAGTTGCTCAAAGGTTAACTGTGATGTTTCCCCAGAGTGATTCTCAGTAATCTCAAAGATCAAAGTAGATTGTTTAGCCAATTGATGATGGATTGTTTGGGGAGACATACAAACATATGTTGTTCCTGTCGTATAAGAAAAAATTCCTGTCTAAATCTGTTTTGTATGAAATAATCATGTGATGTGTTCTTATCTGCTGAGATATTTCCATCATTGCATAATCAAGCATTCAACCACCATCCGTTGCATAAGTTTGTAAACAATTTTATGTTCATTTGTAAAATTTGACTTCAGAGGAATCTGGTGAATAAGAATAACAGATGACTGTAGTTGGAGGATCAGACTGAGAGTTTATCTTTCAGCTCCCTGCTTGGTGAAGCACACAAGATGATATGTAAGCCTAAATTTTCCAAGACAAGAGACCTCACTTGCTGCCAGCGTCTATTCAAACATAGTGGGCACACTGCCTGCCATCTTCGAGAATGTGCCAGTGGTGGGCAAGGCTCCTACTGCCAGCGCGTACTTGGAAAATCACCTCTATAGACTACATGGATAGGATGGAAACTATTGAATTCACTTTGCCAGTAATCTTGAACAAACCTTTCAAAAAGAGCTCAGATTTTACTTTGAGAAATTTGCCAACTTGTTTTGTTCATTGTGGTATTTACATTTCATGCTAATATCTGCCAAATGTTTTTGTGTATCATATTCCAATAAAATGAGGTGTTTTAGTCTGAAAATTCTCTACTTAATAAGCTGCCAAATCAAAGAGTGCTTTATAGTACTAGTCTACTGTTAATTTGGCACACAGACTACACTGCAAACTGGATACTGGTAAATCCTTTGGGTCTGTATGGGCAGATATCTAAAAAGATCCAGCTTCCAGTTGGTAATGGACAAGATCTGTTTTAGGAGCTACTGTTGAATCTCTTGAGAGAGGCTAAGGTTAAAACATAAAAACACAAAACTTGTAATAATTACAGCATATTGGGATAATACAATTCACAAATCAGGCAGACTTCTAAAATAATTACATTAGACCAACCAAAACCAAAAAAGGATCTATCAGGAGCGCACTACCAGAGAATGGCTAAGCAGATGCCTGAAAGAGAAAAAAGAACACTTCAGTTTGAAATGCGCAAAATGGACCTACTGTTGGAAGAGAAAACCTTTAACAGTAGAAAGGAGGCAAGTACTGCTGCTATGATTTTGAACTGAGCTGGGGGTGGAAGAGATGCTGGCCTGGATTTTTGGCTTTCTCGGATTTGTGCACCTCTTCAGCCTGGCCGGACTTCCATCCTCCAGAAGGATTTGTCCCTAACTTCTGTAGATCTTTCGGATTTGGTGGTGGGGGGATTCATTAACATTTTTGGCAGGCTCCCCGGCCTGTGTCACGGAGGGCATCCAGAGCAGGGCTAGAGTGTTCCTTAAGGAAGCCTCGAAGCCTTGTGCCTAGTAGTTTTGCCGATAGAACTGTTAAATTTGGCACCTAGGCCCATGCAATCGATTGCTGAGCCTGCTGTGTACAGATGCCCCCTGCATCAGCCTTTCTAAGAACATAAGAACATAAGAAATAAGAGCAGGAGTCGGCCATACGGCCCCTTGAGCCTGCTCCGCCATTCAGTAAGATCATGGCTGATCATCGACCTCAACTCCCCTTTCCTGCCCGATCTCCATATCCCTTGATTCCCCTAGAATCCAAAAATCTATCTATCTCAGCCTTGAATAGACTCAAAAACTCAGCATTCACAGCCCTCTGGGGCAGAGAATTCCAAAGATTCACAACCCTCTGAGTGAAGAGATTCCTCCTCATCTATGGTGCAAATGACAGGAAATATGTCAAATGATAAAGTTCCCTCATTTACACATTATTATACTATGCCTGGCCATGTATAGGCAGAAGTATGTCACTTCCAACAGAAAATCTCAGAAGCAGCAGGGGCGAGCTGGGATCCAGTGGATCAGCTCTCACTGCCTTTCCCATCGCAGTCTTCCTGAGTTGTGTCGAGGAGATGGCTTGATGTAAATGGAAAACCCAACTGGCAAGTGAAAGGCTGAGGAGAAAGGGAAGAGTTCAGAGGCTAATGAAAGGGAGAAGGCATAACAATTTGACTATATAGTGGCACGATTGCTTGTGACATGTACAGTGCCAGTGAGTGAAAGCACAGAAGATTCATGGCAAATTTTCCTTTTATTAAATCAAGCTTGTTCTGAACTTTAAGGAATGCAGACGGTTTCTTAAAAGTATTTGAATTGTTAGTTATGGAACATATTACAATGTCGTGAAATGAATATTTCGTACTTCTTTTAGTCTCACTCCACAATCATATAAGCATCAATTTAAAATATTACATTAAGCTCATGATTGTAATTATAAAGAGCTTATAATAGAAATGAAAGATACTTGGTAAGGTTAGAGGAAACAAAGTGTAATGAATTCTGTGATATCTTGAGGCACAGCATATATATACAACAGCACAACATGGCTTCCGGTAAGAACTGTACTGCACATGGCTTTATTATTATGTACATCAGTAGTCCACCAGGTGACTCTATTACACTTCTCCCTCCTTATTGAAGAAGTTACTCATAGCAAATAATCATTGTACATGACTTGCATGGTATACACAACTCTTGGTATACATTTCTCAAATGGAACCCATTTTATGTTTCCAATTTCTACTATAGAATTCGGTAACACAAACAAAAGATATGAACTTATTTTCCATATTTACAGATTAAACTTAACCACTGTTTTTATGTTTCGAAGAGGATACCTTCTTGAACAGAACTTTCAGATCTTGTTGTAGGACTTTGACTCATTCTAGGCTGAGCCTGTGGAGAATTTTTCTCCAAGGGCTGACCTTGATCTACATTTGGGCTCTTTACACTTTCAGACTGTTTGTCTGCCTGACTCAGGCTCAGACTTAAATTCTGACTTTGTCTTGGATTGTTTCTGGTACGTCTGATGTAGGATTTGCTACTGGTACTCTACCTGTAACAAGACTATCTGACTCATCAGAATAAATTGAATCATCCCAGCTTTCAACTCCTTCCACATCTGTAGGTAAGATATGATCAATGTGAACAAACCTAACCTTTCCATGATCAAACATCTTGACCAAATATGTGCGAGGGCCACATATCTTCACTACTCTTCCTGGTAACCACTTTAACCATTTATGGTGATGGTTCTTCACTCTAACCTTCTGGTTCAACTTCACACTTCTCTCTCTAACTCTACCTTTATCATGACTCTCTTTCTGTCTTGATTGTTTCTCTTCTACGGACTGTGCCAAGTTTGGCTTTAAACGAGAACCTGGTTCGTGGCTGTCGTTTGAGAAACAATTCTGCTGGTTTTCTACCAGTAGTGGTATGAGGAGTATTCCGAAAGGTAATCAGAAAATTTGCTTTGATATGTTTCACACCATTTCTGCTCATGAACTGTGTGAACTCTTCTGAACAAAATTGCAGCCCATTATCAGACAGAATTTCTTCTGGGAGGCCGTATGAAGAAAACAATCTTCGCAAATTGTCTAGTGTTTTGCTTGTTATTATCTGCATCGGAAACACTTCTCCCCACTTCGAGTGACTATCTATCACTATGAACAATTGCTGTCCTTCGAGCTCAGCAAAATCTACATGTAACCTTTGCCACACTCTGGAGGCCATTTCCATGGCTGTAATGATACTGATGGTAGTTTCTTGCTCACCGATTGACATGTTGTACACTGACTGACTATGTGCTCTATCTCTTTATCTAAACCTGGCCACCATAAGTAACTGCGTGCAAAGCTCTTGGTCAAGCACATTCCCAAGTTCTGGTCATGAAGATCTCCTAACAATTTAGATCTGAACCTATTTGGGATAACCACTCTTGCTCCCCACATGATACAATCTTTATCCACTGAAAATTCATTCCTACGAATGAAGTATGGCTGGATATCTTCCTCTGATACCTGGTTTGGTCATCCATTTGCTATGTAATCATACACCTTTGACACAATTGGGTCACGTTTCGTTGCCCTACCAATCTCTTCAGCTGTGACTGGCAGCTCATCAATGTATGAGAAATAGAACACTTCTTCCTTATTGGGTGTAACTTGTGATGGGATGGCAACCTGGACATAGCATCAGCATTACTGTGATCAGCTGATCGTCTGTACTCAATGTCATACGTATACACTGACAAAATCAGAGCTAATCGCTGCATTCGGGCTGCAGCTAAGGTTGGAAATGGGGACTCTGGATGGAGGATTGCTGTCAGGGGCTTATGGTCAGTAACTATGGTAAACTTACGACCAAACAAGTATTTGTGAAACTTCTTGACCCCAAAAATCAATGACAAAGCTTCCCTTTTGATCTGCGCATAATTCCGCTCACTGGCACTGAGAGTGTGTGAAGCAAAAGCAATTGGTCTCTCCTCCCCACTATCTAGTACATGAGAGATCACTGCCTCAACTCTGTACGGGGAGGTGACACACGCTAACTTGATCTCCTTAGATACATCATAGTGAACTAACATGGTATTCTCTACTAATTGGCTTTTACACTCTTTGAATGCTGTGTCGCATTCTTTTGATGGAACTCACCCAAGCGCCCTACTATTCCCATAGGCGCGGCCATCTGGACTCTGGCAACGTCGACAGTTCAGCCACGTGTGCTCGAAATTTTCCTCGGATTTTTAAGTTTTTCTGCAAAATAAAGAATCTCTAACAGTCCCTCCGTCAGTTGTCAGGATTATCCTCCAACAAAAATTTCAGCTAGGGAATCCGCAATCGCATCCTCATCGCCAAATCTGTGATATCTTGAGACACAGCATATATATACAACAGCACAACATGGCTTCTGGTAAGAATTGTACTGCACATGGCTTTATTATTATATACATCAGTAGTCCACCAGGTGGCTCTATTACAACTTTCAATGAATTGAAAGAATAGTTTTTAGAAGATTATTTTGCGGCAACTGTTCCACAAGATGTATGGGTGTGGTCACTGGATCATGGAACTAAAACCCTAAGTGGGAGCCAAGAATCGTGTGGCCTTCTGGACATCAGATGGGAAATTCGAATTCTCTCAGTACCCTGCCAGTGAGCATTCACCAAATCAGGTGAGTGGCTGTAATGCTGCCAGCTGGGGACTGCACAACTTAACAGTTTGCAAAGGGGTGACTCCCAGGGTCAAAGGATGCTATGTGTTGTAATTGTAATTAGGTGGGACACAGTGAGTGAATCTTGGTTCAAGTTTGGGGGTGGAGCAGAGTTAGGGATGCAATCAGAGAAACCCAAGTACCACTATGAAATCCAAGCACATCACATACTGTGCGCCAATTCCACTGAATACAGAGCAGCACTTCCATCCAGTCACTCAGAGTGGTCAGCCGACATCCATCTTACATGACACATGAGTCTGCATTTGGTACAGAACAACCATATACTTGGAGAGAAAGTGTGCTCCCTTTCATGGTATTGGATGGGTCACTATAGCTAGGGTAATTGGGTCATTAATATAAGATGCTTGATGGAAACGACTTAGATCCCAATATGGAGGAATCATAGGTGGTGATGACCTAGGGGAGAGGACCCCAGAATACCTGGAGCCATGCAGAGGGGTCGAAAACCCAGCACACAGTCACTCATTTGTACCCACTGGATCGACAGAGGCTCAGGGAACTGACCATACGCTAGAGGCAGTGCAAGGTCTGGCCCTGTGAGCTAACATTGTGAAACAGCCTGAGGCAGCAGAGTTATGCAATTATAAGGAAGCTGGCTTGACAATGGAGTTTGAAATGAACTGACCAGAAGGAATCAAAGCTAATCCATCATATAGACAAATTTTAAAAGTAGCCCACATCATTTCACTGACTGGACATCAGAAGACATTTGTCATTTGTTTTTTAATGGTCGCTCTTGGCCCCAGGAAGACACCAGATGGGGTTTTCATGTTTCCCAGGTGGTCCTAATTAGTGTCATTTTAAATGTCAGTCAACAATTAAAATTTATTTTTAGCCTTCATTTATTTTTTAGTTATTTTCTCCTCTCTTTAGGCTTCATTGCCCTCACATCTCACACACGATTCTACCATTGGAATCCTGGAACTCCCTTCCTAACAGCACTGTGGGAGTACCTTCACCACACGGACTGCAGCGGTTCAAGAAGGCGGCTCCCCACCACCTCTCAAGAGCAATTAGGGATGGGCAATAAATGCTGGCCTTGCCAGCGATGCTCACATCCTGCGAATGAATACATTTTTGAAAAGCACAAAGCTAAGGGCACACGCCTAAAGTTCTGAGAATTCATTTTCTTTCTCCACTCAGAGGAAGATGAGATTGCTTCAATCTTATATCCCATCCTTTTATCCATGCACTCAGTGAGTGCTAAATTGGCTTGAAAGGCCTAGAGTGAGACCGCAGCACCATAATCCCTGAGAAGGTTTGGGAGGACATTTGCACTGCAATCATCCCTAGTAATGATCTGTGAGAAGACACATACAAAATAATCCACTCAACATACCTTATTCCAAATCAAAATCAAAATACTGCAGATGCTGGAAATCTGAAATAAAAACAGAAAATGCTGGAAATACTCAGCAGATCAGGCAGCATCTGTGGAGAGAGAAACAGTTAATGTTTTGGGTCGATCATCAGGCAATAGAAGAGGTGTTGGAGCAACCCAGTTAGAGATCATGTCCTGAAATGTCCTTTGTGGTTCTGTCAGATACTTGCCATAATTTTGGTGGAAGTCGAGGCAAACTCACCGGAAAACAGTTGATTCTAGGGTACGCCAGTCAACCTAGATCGTTTCCCAGGGAACGATCCCCACTCCTGAATGGATAGGCCCGAGTCGCACACGATATTGGGCCTCGGGCCTCATTACCATCGAGCCGGCATGCTGCAGACACACTATGGGCATCCCTGGGTAGGGTGCCGGCAAAGAGAACTCGAAGATCGGGCCACTGTGATGCCAACAGCGGCCCTTAAGGAAAGTCCTTAAAGGAGAGCGGGTGAGGGGGGCGGGGGCAACCGGGAAGGGCTGCAATAGGGAAGGAGGGTGATCGGGAACAGTGGGTAGCGATTGGGATTGGGGGAGGTTAGAGGCTTGGTTCGATGGATGTGGTGGTGGCGACGATCAGGGTGGTGGTCAACATTGTGATCGGAGGTGGGCGTGTGGTGAAGATTGTGATCGGGGGGTGGAGCAGTGGCGATCAGGGGGGCGGCGACGGTCGGCAGCGGCTCGCGTGGTTTTAATGTGCGGTCGGGGGAAGCACTCCTGCTCCTCCCAGCTCCACATTCAAGTAAGTACATTTTAAACACTTACCTTGTTGGTTGATCCCTTTAAGGACCGCCTGTTAGGCTGCATGTAGACCTGGTTTTTCTGTGTGGCACCAGCTGCATTCAAGGTAACTCAATATTACAGAGTACAAAAGCAATATACTGCGGATGCTGGAAATCTGAAATAAAAACAGAAAATGCTGGAAATACTCAGCAGGTCAGGCAGCGTCTGTCTAGAGAGAAGCAGAGTTAATGTCTGCTTCTCTCCACACAGATGCTGCCTGACCTGCTGAATATTTCCAACATTTTCTATTTTTATTCCAGTATTGCAGAGAGGGCTTCAACCAGGCGTTAGGCCCTTTATTTGAATATGCAAAGGATCTAATGCCCGTTTCAGGCATGGGCCCTGCACGCCAATTTTTGCCTATGCCAAAATGGCAGGCGGTAGACATATGACTGGTAATGAGCGTGCGCTTCCTGCCTGCCATATAAGAGGCTTAGGACGCCATTTAGCGTCCGTAAAACTGGCGCTGCGCGGTTACTTTTCTAGGCCGCAATCCCTAACAGCATCGCTAACAATTGTAATAGATGTAAACTATGGAGCATGTTTAAACAGATTTATACCTTTGGGGAAGGTGTAACATTTATTTTTAGAAACTTATTAATGCAGCACCTGGTTATCAGACAAATAAAATAACATGCTATAATTGAGCGATTAAACAGGCCAATCACAAGAATGGTTATAGAAAATCAAATGGCCAAGTCTCATGATTTTTCAGAGCATCTCTGGTGATATTTTCCTCTGTTTAACCAGCTTATTGAAAAAGTAAATGGGAGTATGAAGGGGTGTAACACTGTCAGGGAGTGCTAAAAATTAATGAACAAACATAATGAGTTATTATGATCTGGAATGACCTGCCTGAAAAAGTGGTGGAAGTAGATTTAATAATGACTTTTTAAAGGGAATTGGATAAATACTTGAAGGGAAAAGAAATTGCAGGGCTGTGGGGAAAGAGCAGTGGAACTAATTGGATAGCTCTTTCAAAGAGCCAGCACAGGCACGATAGGCTGAATGGCCTCCTTCAGTGCTGTATGATTCTATGATTAGTAAAAAGTTGCACGAAAAGGATGATGTTCCTTGCTATGGCCGGTTTTTAAAGGTTATTGATAATGAGATCATGCAAGATTTTGTAGCTGCAGTATCAATTTGACAAGTGAATATTTTAATCCCGGCCAGACCTGCCATTTAGAAAGCTTAATGAACGGGAAGATTTCAAGCTTTATGCAATGACAGAAGTGAAGTGAATAATGCTGAAGAGTTTTGGTGTCAGGGAACAGGGGTGTAGTAGCTGCTGGTAGCTACATTGTGATGGGGCAGGAGAAGGAAGGTGAGCAGATAGCCCAGGAGTGCAGAGTGAATAAGTGGTGCAAAGCTCAGAGCAGGCAATATCCTATGCAGCGAGCATACCCTACAGAGTCACCTGGTGATAGGGGGCAAGCAATGGACGAGGAGTCTCAGCTCATCAAGGCGGCTGTGACTGAGGCATTACACGACTGTTCTCCAAATAGGTTGAAACCTGCCATGACTGCAGTTTAGGAAAGCCGACATAGCAACAGTGGAAGTATTCAAGAGAGATCTTCCGACTATGCCTCTGGCCCATGTAACTGAGATTGCTACTTCAGTTACCATTGGTGTTGCCGTGTGTTCAATGGCAGACTGCAGTTCAGACAGCCACTGCTCCATTATATCACTTATGTGGGAGGTTTCAATGTATAAGGTGGGTGTTGGATTCCTTCAGCTAACCAGAGCACTGTTCAGTGACATGTCATATACGATGAGTAGTTTCATGTTATATGAAGAGCAAGCTAGATAAGTACATGAGGGAGAAAGGAATAGAAGGTCATGTTGATAGGGTAGGCGGAGGCTCGTGTGGAGCATAAACACCGACATAGACCAGTTGGGCTGAATGGCCTGTTTCTGTGCTGTAATTCTATGTAATTCAATGTATATGGTCCACTACTTGCACACTCTTGAATCTGCCAATTTTTCCGTTAAATATA
Organism: Squalus acanthias; assembly: GCA_030390025.1. Lineage (NCBI taxonomy): Eukaryota > Metazoa > Chordata > Chondrichthyes > Squaliformes > Squalidae > Squalus > Squalus acanthias. The sequence goes on along the minus strand of CM059425.1, from coordinate 29,257,828 downwards.
AGGAAAGTGGTGATTTGGAGCATGGAAATTCAGTATATTCTATTCCCGATCATATAATTACATATAATGTAATTTTCATTAACCCTACTCCTTTCACTGCTAGTATATGCAGCATGCTTCCTACCATATCTCTTTCAGTACAATATTTTTGGCATATATCTTTAGCAACTTCTATATTCCTTCATGTGCATATATATTCTATGCTGCAGCTTTACAAAGGCAATCACACCTAATCTTTGTGATTTTTTTTAAAATTGTGGAACGTGTTGCAGGCCTCCTGGCTGATCCTCTAGTCAATGACACCACATTGACTCTTTCGGTAACTAATTGCTGTGTTTGAAACTTAGGGGGCGATTTTCTGACGTCGGAGGAGGCGGGTTTGGAGGTGGGAAAGGCGGGAAAATCAGAATCGAAGAGGTCAGGTTCAGAACCCGCCTCCAACCCACCTCCGCGGGATTTTGCCGGTGCCGGTTGTGGAGGTCGGGAAACGCTCCCGCCTCCAGCTGGCCATTGCGCTATTAAAGATCCTTAAATGCTCGTTAAGGGCCTCTCTAAGCCTATTTTGAGAGGCCCTCGTGATTTTTCCAGCTTTTCGGCGTGATCCACGCACCTCCTAAACCAAGCCAGGTAAACCTGGCGGGTTGACTCTTGGGTGGCCTCCTCACTGCTGCAGGTCTAACAAGACATCGTTTACTGCAGCAAGGATTACTTGCAGGTGCCAGACCTTGGCTTTAAAAGGTCTCTGAGCACTTTTAGAAGGCCTTCCGAAGTCGGAGGTACTGCAGCTTGACTCCATCAACTGTGGGACCTCCTTGGAAGACTCTCTTCCCCGCTTGCAATGAGCGCTTCCCCAAAGGAGGCATCTACAAGCAGCATGGAACCATTCGTTTTCTTTCTGCATGGACCTCAGATGAGATGAGGAGGATCTGGAGGAGGAGGAGGAGGAGGAAGTCAGAGTGCCGGTGTATCGACCAGCGGCAGTGGCAGCACGCGAGCACATGGCTGCCCATGATGCAAAGGATGAACTTATCATGGCCAGATTTGCATAGGTTGCCCAAGTTGGCACATGTCCTTGGCTCCATCCTAGGACATCATTGACAATGGACATGACTCTCTGGCCTCCTTTCACTCAGGCCACCAACCTGACAACGCAATGTGGAGCTGCCTAAGGCGAAAGAACAGATGGCATAATGCCAACATTTTGGTTTCAAATAATTTTAATGCTTTCCAACAGGGATGGCATTTCATCAATACACAGAAACAGTCTCCCAATCTGCACACAGATCTGGAGGTTATATCCCTTGCCAGCTGTACCCACACAGCCTTGGTTTCTTTGGCAGGCCTCTTCCTCCGAGATGAGTGGAAGAGAACCTCCATGCTAACTGTCACCGTCTCCAACAACATTTGCAGCACCTCATCCGAGAGCCTCGGGTAGGCCCTTGCCTTGAAATTGGACATAATGCTTCTCAAAAGATGTTGGAGGTGGTGCAGGAGACGCAGAAATGCTGTGGAATGAGCCAAGGGAGCAAGAAGCCATAAAATCAGACTGGAAAAGTGTTGTCAACAGAGGCGAGTTTCAGTCCCAAAACACTAATTGAGCAAGGGCATCCCACGCCTCTGAAATCAAGTGGCCAATCATGGGAAAATCGCAAATTTTTGAATCCTATCAGTGGAGGCGAATTTCAAACTCACCCAAACTGAAACCCGCCTCCATCTCACATCCAGTGGGAAAATCGCCCCCATAGATTATAGAATGATGCAGCACAGAAGGAGGCCAAACAGCTCATTGTGCCTGTGCTGGTTCTTTGAAAGAGCTATCCAATTCGTCCCACTCCCCTGCTCTTTCCCCACAGCCCTGAAAATAGTTCCCCTTCAAGTATTTATCCAATTTCCTTTTGAAAGTTACGATTGAATCTGCTTCCACCGCCCTTTCAGGCATTGCATTCCAGATCACAACAACTCACTGTGTAAAAAAAATTCTCCTCATCTCACCCCTGGTTCTTTTGCCAGTTACCTTAAGTCTGTGTCCTTTGGTTTCTGACTTTCCTGCCAGTGGAAACAGATTCTCCTTATTTACTCTATCAAAACCTTTCATAATTTTGAACACCTCTATCAAATCCCCCCTTTAACCTGATACGATAGCAAAATCCCCCCTTTAACCTTCTCTGTTCTAAGGAGAACAATCCCAGCTTCTCTAGTCTCGCCACATAATTGAAGTCCCGCATCCTGGTACCATTCGAGTAAATATCCTCTACACCCTCTCTAAGGCCTTGACATCCTTCCTAAAGTGTGGTGCCCAGAATTGGCCACAATATTCCAGCTGAGGCCTAACCAGTGATTTATGAAGGTTTGTAGCCTCATTTGCATAACTTGGGGCCACCATTCCTAACCTGAAAACGGCCACATATTTTCAAATCAAGGACAGTCAGCATGGATTTGTTAAGGGAAAAATGTCATGTCTGACGAACTTGATTGAATTTTTTGTGGAGGTAACAAGGAGGATTTGATGAGGGTAGTGCATTTGATGTTCTCCACATGGATTTTAGCAAGGCTTTTGACAAAGTCCTACATGGCACACTGGTCAGAAAAGTAAAAGCCCATGGGATCCAAGAGAAAGTGGCAAATTGGATGCAAAATTGGCTCAGTGGCAGGAAGCAAAAGGTAATGGTCCACGGATGTTTTTGTGACTGGAAAGCTGTTTCCATTGGGGATCGGAAGGGCTCAGTACTAGGTCCCTTGCTTTTTGTGGTATACCTCAATGATTTAGACTTCAGTGTAGGGGGCATGATTAAGAAGTTTGCAGATGATACTTGTGTGGTTGATAGTGAGGAAGAAAGTTGTAGACTGCAGGAAGATATCAGTGGACTGGTCAGGTGGGCAGAAAAGTGGCAAATGGAATTCAATCCAAAGAAGTGTGAGGTAATGCATTTGGGGAGGGCTAACAACGCACGGGAATACACAATAAGTGGTAGGATACTGAGAAGTGTAGTGGAACAGAGGGACCTTGGAGTGCAAGTCCAAAGATCCCTGAAGCTAGCAGGACAGGTAGATAAGGTGCTTAAGAAGGCATACGGGATACTTTCCTTTATTAGCTGAGGCATAGAATATAAGAGCAGGGAGGTTATGCTTGAACTGTATAAAACACTAGTTAGGCCAGAGCTAGAGTACTGCGTACAGTTCTGGTCACCATATTACAGGAAAGATGTGATTATACTGGAGAGGGTTCAGAGAAGATTTAGAAACATAGAACATAGAAAAATAGGAGCAGGAGTAGGCCATTCGGCCCTTCGAGCCTGCTCCACCATTCAATATGATCATGGCTGATCCTCTATCTCAATATCATATTCCCGCTCTCTCCCCATACCCCTTGATGCCTTTTGTGTCTAGACATCTATCTATCTCCTTCTTAAATATATTCAGTGACTTGGCCTCCACAGCCTTCTGTGGTAGAGAATTCCACAGGTTCACCACCCTCTGAGTGAAGAAATTTCTCCTCATCTCAGTCCTAAATGTCCTACCCTGTATCCTGAGACTGTGACCCCTCGTTCTAGACCCCCCAGCCAGGGGGAAACATCCTCCCTGCATCCAGTCTGTCTAGCCCTGTCAGAATTTTATACGTTTCAGTGAGCTCCCCTCTCATTCTTCTAAACTCTAGTGAATACAGGCCTAGTTGACCCAATCTCTCCTCATACGACAGACCTGCCATCCCAGAAATCAGTCTGGTGAACCTTCGCTGCACTCCCTCTATGGCAAGTATATCCTTTCTTAGGTAAGGAGACCAAAACTGCACACAGTACTCCAGGTGTGGTCTCACCAAGGCCCTGTATAACTGTAGTAAGACATCCTTGCCCCTGTACTCAAATCCTCTTGCAATGAATGTCAACATAAAATTGCCTTCCTAACTGCTTGCTGCACCTGCATGTTTGCTTTCAGTGACTGGTGTACAAGGACACCCAGGTCCCTTTGTACATCAACATTTCCCAAACTATCACCATTTAAATAATACTCTACCTTTCTGTTTTTCCTACCGAAGTGGATAACTTCACATTTATCCACATTATACTGCATCTGTCATGTATTTGCCCGACTCACTCAACCTGTCTAAATCGCCTTGAAGCCTCTTTGCATCTTAACATAGAAGATGGGAGCAGGAGTAGGCCATTTGGCCCCTCGAGCCTGCTCCGCCATTCGATGAGATCATGGTTGATCATCCAAACTCAGTACCCTGTCCCTGCTTTCTCCCCATATCCCTTGATACCTTTAGCTTTAAGAAATATATCTAATTCATTCTTGAATATATTTAATGACTTCGCCTCAACTACCTTCTGTGGTAGAGAATTCCACAGGTTCACCACTCTCTGGGTGAAGAAATTCTTCCTCATTTCAGTCCTAAATGGCTTACCCCTTATCCTTAGATTATGACCCCTGGTTCTGGACTCTCCGACCATCGGGAACATTTTTCCTGCATCTAGTTTGTCCAGACCTGTCAGAATTTTATATGTTTCGATGAGATCCCCTCTGATTCTTCTATACTCCAGCGAGTATAAGCCCAATCGACCCAATCTCTCCTCATATGTCATTCTTGCCATCCCAGGTATCAGCCTTGTGAATCTTCGCTGAACTCCTTCCAAGGCAAGAACATCCTTCCTCAGATAAGGCGACCAAAACTGCACACAGTACTCAAGGTGTGGTCTCACCAAGGCCCTGTACAACTGCAGCAGGACATCCCTGTTCCTATACTCAAACCCTTTCGCTATGAAGGCCAACATACCATTTGCCTTCTTCACCGCCTGCTGCACCAGCATGCTTACTTTCAGCGACTGGTGCACAAGGACACCCAGGTCTCGTTGCACTTCCCCTTCTCCCAATCTATTGCCATTCAGATAATAGTCTGCCTTTCTGTTTTTGACACCAAAGTGGATAACCTCGCACTTATCCACATTATATTGCATCTGCCACGCTTCTGCCCACTCACCCAACCTGTCCAAATCATCCTGGAGATTCTCGGTATCCTCCTCGCAGCACACGCGCCCACCCAGCTTTGTGTCATCTGCAAACTTGGAGATATTACATTTAGTTCCCTTATCTAGATCATTAATGTATATTGTGAATAGCTGGGGTCCAAGGACCAATCCCTGCGGTACCCCACTAGTCACTGCTTGCCACTCGGAAAAAGACCCATTAATTCCTACTCTCTGCTTTCTGTCCGCCAACCAGTTCTCTATCCAAGTCAATACCTTGCCCCCAATCCCATGTGCCTTAACTTTACACGCTAATCTCTTATGCGGGACCTTTTTGAAAGTCCAAATACACCACATCTACTGGTTCTCCCTTATCTATTTTCCCAGTTACATCCTCAAAAAATTCCAGTAGATTAGTCAAGCACGATTTACCTTTTGTAAATCCATGTTGACTTTGTCCGATCCTGTCACTGTTTTTCAAGTGCTCAGCTATTACATCCTTTATAATGGACTCGAGCATTTTCCCCAATACCGATGTCAGGCTTACCGGTCTGTAATTCCCCGCTTTCTCTCTACCACCCTTTTTGAATAGTGGGATAACATTAGCTACCCTCCAATCCATGGGTACAGTTCCAGATTCCATCGAATGTTGGAAGATGATCAGCAATGCATCTACTATTTCTAGGGCCACTTCCTTAAGTACCCTAGGATGTAGATTATCAGGCCCTGGGGATTTATCGGCCTTCAATCCCGTCAATTTCCCTAACACCATTTCCCTGCAAATACTGATTTCTTTCAGTTCCTCCCTTTCATCAGACCCTATGTTCTCCAACATCTCTGGGAGGTTATTTGTGTCCTCCTTTGTGAAGACAGAACCAAAATATGCATTTAATTGGTCTGCCATTTCTTTGTTCCCCATTATAACTTCCCCCGCTTCTGACTGCAAGGGACCTACACTTGATTTTACTAATCTTTTTCTCTTCACATATCTATAAAAGCTCTCTTACAGTCAGTTTTTATGTTCCCAGCAAGCTTACTTTCATATTCTATTTTCCCCTTCTTAATTAATCCCTTTGTCCTCCTTTGTTGAATCCTAAACTGCTCCCAATCCTCAGGGCTACCGCTTTTTCTGGCCAATTTATATGCCCTCTCCTTGGATCTTATGCTATCCCTAATTTCCCTTGTTAGCCACGGTTGAGTCACCCTTTTTGTTTTAATCCTTATGCCACACTGGGATGAACAAATTCTGTAGTTCATCCATGCAGTCTTTGAATGTTTGCCATTGCCTATCCACCGTCAACCCCTTGAGTGATATTCCCCAATCAATCCTACCCAATTCGCACCTCATACCATCGTAGTTTCCTTTATTTAAATTCAGGACCCTAGTCTCTGATTCAACTACTTCACTCTCCATCCTAATGAAGAATTCTATCATATTATGATCACTCTGACCCAAGGGGCCTCGTACAACAAGATTGCTAATTAATCCTTTCTCGTTACATAATACCCAGTCTAAGATGGCCTGATCTCTGGTTGGTTCCTCGACATATTGTTCCAGAAAACCATCTCGTAAACATTCTAGGAATTCCTCCTCCACAGTATTTTTACTAATTTGGTTAGCCCAATCTATATGTAAATTAAAGTCACCCATGATGACTGCTGTGCCCTTACTGCATGCTTCTCTAATTTCCCTTTTAATGCCGTCCCCAACCTCCGTATTACTGTTTGGAGGTCTATATACCACTCCCACTAACGTTTTCTGCCCCTTGTTATTGCTCAGTTCTACCCATACAGATTCCGCATCATCAGAGCTAATATCCTTCCTTTCAATGGTGTTAATCCCCTCTTTAACCAGCAATGCTACCCCACCTCCCTTTCTTTTTTGCCTATCTTTCCTAAATATTGAATACCCCTGGATGTTGAGTTCCCAGCCTTGGCCACCCTGGAGCCATGTTTCTGTAATCCCAATCAAATCGTACTCATTTACCTCTATTTGCACAGTTAATTCATCCACCTTGTTCCGAATGCTCCTTGCATTAAAAGTGGCAAAAATTCAGTTGGTTGCGCCTCCCGTTAATGCCTTAAGAGGGCACTAATGGGGCGTAAAGCATCTAGCGCCCAGGCGCGGCGAAGTTTGCGCCGCTCGCGAAATTAACTAGACATTTTGCGGCGGCGCTAAACACTACCGCCATGATCTGCTGTGCCGGCAGATCGTGACGTCAGTCGAGTGCGCAACGCCCCGGTATCGCCCCGGAGCGGATAATGAGTGGCGCCCCCTGCCTTACCGCCTGATGCTAGCAATGACAGGTTGAGGGGAGCGTTCTGCAGTCATGAAGGGAAAGGGGGAGCGCTATTTAAAGGTGACCGCTTCCTGCCTTTTATTGTTGGTGCCATTTTTGAACTACGCATTCTGAGAGAGAGAGAGCGAGACTTCTGGAGAGATTCAACGTTGTGTGAAGGAGTTCTGGGTACTGAGCAGCACTTTGCAGGTTCATTTTGATTTGCCATTCCTTGTATCGATTTAGAAGAGACTGTGGGGGCTGCACTCTGAGCTCTTTGCCTGGTACTCTCCATTGTTCTTTCCAGCAGATTTGATGTGCAGGTCTCTCCAGGCCGAGATTCAAGGCTGCAATGAGCAGGATGTGGATAGAAAGCAAGATTAACCATCCCCTTTAAGAACTGGCCCGTGCCATTGTGTGTGTGCTCCATTGCTGACTGACATTAGATGAGCTTCGCCAGCGCTCTGAGGTAGCGCCTCGCTCCTCGGCCTTTGCGCCTTAAGACAGGTGTGCAGCGCCTGATTTAGTGCTCCAATCACCTCCAGGGGCGATAAAAGTCAAGTTTGCAGTCAGTGGCGATAATTAGCGCCAGGCGCTAATCTTTGCGCCCGGCCGATAATTGCGCCCCAAATGGGGCGATACTGAATTTCTCCCCCAAAGCCTTCAGACTTGTTTTTTTAATGCTCTCAGACCTATATGAATTATTATTTACTGTGACCATGTTTGATTTAAACCGTTGAGTTCTTTGCCTTCTACTTTTGTTTTTCTCCTTCCTGTCTTTAGCTTTTATCCTTGTTTCCCTTTCCTCTGTCTCCCTGCTCAGGTTCCCAACCCCCTGCCACTTTAGGTTAAACCCTCCCCAACAGCACTAGCAAACACTCCCCTTAGGACATCGGTCCCGGCCCTGCCCAGGTGCAGACCGTCCCGTTTGTACTGGTCCCACCTCCCCCAGAACCGGTTCCAATGTCCAAGGAATTTGAATCCCTCCCCCTTGCACCATTCCTCCAGCCACCTATTCATTTGAAATATCCTCCTATTTCTACTCTGACTAGCACGTGGCACTGATAGCAATCCTGAGATTACTACCTTTGAGGTCCTATTTTTTAATTTACCTCCTAACTCCCTATATTCTGCTTTTTGGACCTCATCCCGTTTTTTACCTATATCGTTGATGCCTATGTGCACCACGACAACTGGCTGTTCGCCCTCCCCCTCCAAAATGTTCTGTAGCCGCTCCGAGACGTCCTTGACCCTTGCACCAGGGAGGCAACACACCATCCTGGAGTCTCGTTTGCGGCCGCAGAAACGCCTATCTATTCCCCTTACAATTGAGTCCCCTATCACTATAGCTCTTCCACACTTTTATCTCCCAGCCTGTGCAGCAGAGCCACCCATGGTGCCAGGAAGTTGGCTGCTGCTGCCTTCCCCTGATAAGTCATCCCCCCCAACAGTATCCAAAGTGGTATATCTGTTTGAGAGGGGGATGGCCACAGGGGACCCTTGCACTACCTGCCTGCACCTCTTACTCTGCCTGGTGGTCACCCATTCACTTCCTGCCTGTACACCCTTTACCTGCGGTGTGACCAACTCGCTAAACGTGCTATCCACGACGTTTTCAGCATCGCAAATGCTCCAATATGCATCCATCCGCAGCTCCAGCGCCGCAATGCGGTCTATCAGTAGCTGAAGCTGGATACACTTCACACACACATGGTCGTCAGGGACACAGGAAGTGTCTCTGATTTCCCACATATAGCAGGAGGAGCATATCACGGGGCGGAGCTCTCCTGCCATGACTTACCCTTTAATTAATTAATTAAATTAAATTAAATGAATCCCACCAATTTCACTTCAATTAAATGATATACTCAAGGGCCCTTTCCCGACACTGGCCTCTGTAAAAAACCCACGAAAGTGAGTTTAACTACTCACTGTGCTGCTGCTCTCTCCGCTCCCGATACTGGCCTCTGCAAAAAAGCCCACGAAAGTGGGTTTAACTACTCAGTGTGCTGCTGCTCTCTCCGCTCCCGACACTGGCCTTGGGGCACTGGTAGTTTAGCGCTATTTCATAGAATCATAGAATCATAGAAATTTACGGCACAGAAGGAGGCCATTCGACCCATCGTGTCAGTGTCGGCTGAGAAAGAGCTATCCAGCCTAATCCGAGCTCTTAGTCTGTAGCCTTGTAGGTTACGGCACTTCAAGTGCATATCCAAGTACTTTTTAAATGTGATTAGGGTTTCTGCCTCGACCACCCTTTCAGGCAGTGAGTTCCAGACCCCCACCACCCTCTGGATGAATAAAGTTCTCCTCAACTCCCTTCTAATCCTTCTACCAATTACTTTAAATCGATGTCCCCTGGTTATTGACCTCTCTGCTAGGGGAAATATGTCCTGCCTATCCACTCTATCTAGGCCCCTCATAATTTATACACCTCAATCAAGTCTCCCCTCAGCCTCCTTTGTTCCAAAGAAAACCCCAGCCTATCCAATCTTTCCTCATAGCTAAAATTCTCCAGTCCTGGCAACATCCTCAGGAATTAAAGGAAATTAGTATTTGTATAAAAATAGTGCTGGAGAAATTAATGGGACTGAAAGCCGATAAATCCCCAAGGCCTGATAATCTGCATCCCAGAGTACTAAAAGAGGTAGCCATGGAAAGAGTGGATGCATTGGTTGTCATCTTCCAAAATTCTATAGATTATGGAACAGTTCCTGCAGATTGGAGGGTGGCAAATGTAACCCTACTATTTAAAAAAGGAGGGAGAGAGAAAACAGGGAACTACAGACCGGTTAGCCTAACATCAGTAGTAGGGAAAATGCTTGAGTCTATTATAAAGGATGTGATAACAGGACACTTCGAAAATATCAACGAGATTAGACAAAGTCAACATGGATTTATGAAAGGGAAATCGTGTTTGACAAATTTTCAGAAGGTCTTTGATAAAGTCCCACATAAGAGGTTAGTGTGCAAAATTAAAGCACATGGGATTGGGGGTAATCTACTGGTCTGGATTGAAAATTGGTTAACAGACAGGAAACAGAGAGTAGGAATAAATGGTTCTTTTTCGGGGTGGCAGGCGGTGACTAGTGGGGTACCGCAGGGATCAGTGCTTGGGCCCCAGCTATTCACTATATATATCAATGATTTGGATGAGGTAACCAAATGTAATATTTCCAAGTTTGCTGATGACACGAAACTAGGTGGGACTGTGAGTTGTGATGAAGAACATTTTGGAGGGGGAGGGCGAACAGCCAGTTGTCGTGGTGCACATAGGCATCAACGATATAGGTAAAAAACAGGATGAGGTCCTAAAAGCAGAATATAGGGAGTTAGGAGGTAAATTAAAAAAGAGGACCTCAAAGGTAGTAATCTCAGGATTGCTACCAGTGCCACGTGCTAGTCAGAGTAGAAATAGGAAGATATTTCAAATGAATACGTGGCTAGAGGAATGGTGCAAGGGGGAGGAATTCAAATTCCTTGGACATTGGAACTGGTTCTGAGGGAGGTGGGACCAGTACAAACGGGACGGTCTGCACCTGGGCTGGGCCGGGAACGATGTCCTAGGGGGAGTGTTTGCTAGTGCTGTTGGGGAGGGTTTAAACTAAAGTGGCAGGGGGTTGAGAACCTGAGCAGGGAGACAGAGGAAAGGGAAACAAGGATAAAAGCTAAAGACAGGAAGGAGAAAAACAAAAGTAGAAGGCAAAGAACTCAACGGTTTAAATCAAACATGGTCACAGTAAATAATAATTCATATAGGTCTGAGAGCGTTAAAAAAACAAGCCTGAAGGCTTTGTGTCTTAATGCAAGGAGCATTCGGAACAAGGTGGATGAATTAGCTGCGCAAATAGAGGTAAATGAATACAATTTGATTGGAATTACAGAAACATGGCTCCAGGGTGGCCAAGGCTGGGAACTCAACATCCAGGGTTATTCAATATTTAGGAAAGATAGGCAAAAAAGAAAGGGAGGTGGGGTAGCATTGCTGGTTAAAGAGGGGATTAACACCATTGAAAGGAAGGATATTAGCTCTGATGATGCGGAATCTGTATGGGTAGAACTGAGAAATGACAAGGGGCAGAAAACGTTAGTGGGAGTGGTATATAGACCTCCAAACAGTAATACGGAGGTTGGGGACGGCATTAAAAGGGAAATTAGAGAAGCATGCAGTAAGGGCACAGCAGTCATCATGGGTGACTTTAATTTACATATAGATTGGGCTAACCAAATTAGTAAAAATACTGTGGAGGAGGAATTCCTAGAATGTTTACGAGATGGTTTTCTGGAACAATATGTCGAGGAACCAACCAGAGATCAGGCCATCTTAGACTGGGTATTATGTAACGAGAAAGGATTAATTAGCAATCTTGTTGTACGAGGCCCCTTGGGTCAGAGTGATCATAATATGATAGAATTCTTCATTAGGATGGAGAGTGAAGTAGTTGAATCAGAGACTAGGGTCCTGAATTTAAATAAAGGAAACTACGATGGTATGAGGTGCGAATTGGGTAGGATTGATTGGGGAATATCACTCAAGGGGTTGACGGTGGATAGGCAATGGCAAACATTCAAAGACTGCATGGATGAACTACAGAATTTGTTCATCCCAGTGTGGCATAAGGATTAAAACAAAAAGGGTGACTCAACCGTGGCTAACAAGGGAAATTAGGGATAGCATAAGATCCAAGGAGAGGGCATATAAATTGGCCAGAAAAAGCGGTAGCCCTGAGGATTGGGAGCAGTTTAGGATTCAACAAAGGAGGACAAAGGGATTAATTAAGAAGGGGAAAATAGAATATGAAAGTAAGCTTGCTGGGAACATAAAAACTGACTGTAAGAGAGCTTTTATAGATATGTGAAGAGAAAAAGATTAGTAAAATCAAGTGTAGGTCCCTTGCAGTCAGAAGCGGGGGAAGTTATAATGGGGAACAAAGAAATGGCAGACCAATTAAATGCATATTTTGGTTCTGTCTTCACAAAGGAGGACACAAATAACCTCCCAGAGATGTTGGAGAACATAGGGTCTGATGAAAGGGAGGAACTGAAAGAAATCAGTATTTGCAGGGAAATGGTGTTAGGGAAATTGACGGGATTGAAGGCCGATAAATCCCCAGGGCCTGATAATCTACATCCTAGGGTACTTAAGGAAGTGGCCCTAGAAATAGTGGATGCATTGCTGATCATCTTCCAACATTCGATGGAATCTGGAACTGTACCCATGGATTGGAGGGTAGCTAATGTTATCCCACTATTCAAAAAGGGTGGTAGAGAGAAAGCGGGGAATTACAGACCGGTAAGCCTGACATCGGTATTGGGGAAAATGCTAGAGTCCATTATAAAGGATGTAATAGCTGAGCACTTGAAAAACAGTGACAGGATCGGACAAAGTCAACATGGATTTACAAAAGGTAAATCGTGCTTGACTAATCTACTGGAATTTTTTGAGGATGTAACTGGGAAAATAGATAAGGGAGAACCAGTAGATGTGGTGTATTTGGACTTTCAAAAGGTTTTCGATAAGGTCCCGCATAAGAGATTAGCGTGTAAAGTTAAGGCACATGGGATTGGGGGCAAGGTATTGACTTGGATAGAGAACTGGTTGGCGGACAGGAATTAATGGGTCTTTTTCCGAGTGGCAAGCAGTGACTAGTGGGGTACCGCAGGGATCGGTCCTTGGACCCCAGCTATTCACAATATACATTAATGATCTAGATAAGGGAACTAAATGTAATATCTCCAAGTTTGCAGAAGACACAAAGCTGGGTGGGCGCGTGTGCTGCGAGGAGGATACCAAGAATCTCCAGGATGATTTGGACAGGTTGGGTGAGTGGGCAGAAGCGTGGCAGATGCAATATAATGTGGATAAGTGCGAGGTTATCCACTTTGGTGTCAAAAACAGAAAGGCAGACTATTATCTGAATGGCAATAGATTGGGAGAAGGGGAAGTGCAACGAGACCTGGGTGTCCTTGTGCACCAGTCGCTGAAAGTAAGCATGCAGGTGCAGCAGGCGGTGAAGAAGGCAAATGGTATGTTGGCCTTCATAGCGAAAGGGTTTGAGTATAGGAACAGGGATGTCCTGCTGCAGTTGTACAGGGCCTTGGTGAGACCACACCTTGAGTACTGTGTGCAGTTTTGGTCGCCTTATCTGAGGAAGGATGTTCTTGCCTTGGAAGGAGTTCAGCGAAGATTCACAAGGCTGATACCTGGGATGGCAAGAATGACATATGAGGAGAGATTGGGTCGATTGGGCTTATACTCGCTGGAGTATAGAAGAATCAGAGGGGATCTCATCGAAACATATAAAATTCTGACAGGTCTGGACAAACTAGATGCAGGAAAAATGTTCCCGATGGTCGGAGAGTCCAGAACCAGGGGTCATAATCTAAGGATAAGGGGTAAGCCATTTAGGACTGAAATGAGGAAGAATTTCTTCACCCAGAGAGTGGTGAACCTGTGGAATTCTCTACCACAGAAGGTAGTTGAGGCGAAGTCATTAAATATATTCAAGAATGAATTAGATATATTTCTTAAAGCTAAAGGTATCAAGGGATATGGGGAGAAAGCAGGGACAGGGTACTGAGTTTGGATGATCAGCCGTGATCTCATTGAATGGCGTAGCAGGCTCGAGGGGCTGAATGGCCTACTCCTGCTCCTATCTTCTATGTTTCTATGTTCTGAAAATCAGGCTTTTCAAATTTGGCCATGGAGCCATTTTGGCAAAAGCTTGCACACTCCACAGCTGATTTAACATTTCAACTTTTGGACTGGGTAATTGCCATATTGTCAGTACAGGTCCACAGTGATTGGCTCATATTTTCCATTACTAATAACAAAATGGAATTCCCAGTAATGCTCTAAAACTCTGTATTTGGTTTCTTTCGGCTGTAAATTACAGAAGAAAACAAACTTTCTTCTTTTCTTTTCAACTGGAGGAATATATAGCTCCAGGTATTTATTAACCAGTATTAATAATGACATCGAAATCCTTGCTATTTCGAGGAACTATGACTTAAAATGAACTAGGATGTATGATCTCTCTGTCACATTTTAAAGCAATCTTTAATGAGATAACTACTTTTAGTAACTTGATAAGGGAATTGCATAGGGTTTCATATCAGTCTCTAGGCCATTTCATTTATAATTGGGTTTTAAAGATTGATTGGATAAGTTTGAGTTCTAATTTTAAAATTCCAAAAAGTTATTTATCCTTAGCAGTGCCGTACTGCATACGAACTCCCAGAAGATTTTAAGTTTGGTTTTCATGACTATGTGGGGTTACGTGATATATGATTTGGTGTTACTTTTCTTCTTCTCTTCTTCGGCAGTCCCTCAGAATCGAGGATGACTTGCTTCCACATTAAAAATTAGTTCTCAGGTGACTGATGAGTCCAATGCGGGACCTACAGTCTCTGTCACAGGTGGGGCAGACGGTGGTTGAAGGGGCGGGTGGGTGGGGTGCTTGGGTTGACGTGCGCTCCTTCCGCTGTTTGCGCTTGGCTTCCGCTTGCTCCCGGTGAAGAGACTCGAGGTGTTCGGCGCCTTCCCGGATGCTTCTCCTCCACTTTGTGCGGTCTTGGGCCAGGGATTCCCAGGTGTCGGTGGGGATGTTGCACTTCTTCAAGGAGGCTTTGAGGGTGTCCTTGAAGCGTTTCCTCTGCCCACCTAGGGCTCTCTTGCCGTGTCCGTGCTCCGAGTAGAGCGCTTGTTTTGGGAGTCTCGTATCGGGCATGCGGACGATGTGACCCATCCATCGGAGCTGATCGAGCGTGGTCAAAGCTTCGATGCTGGGGATGTTGGCCTGAGTGAGAACACTGACGTTGGTGCGCCCATCCTGCCAATGGATTTGCAGGATCTTGCGGAGGCTGCGTTGGTGGTACCTCTCCAGTGCTTTGAGGTGCCTGCTGTATATGGTCCATGTCTCTGAGGCATACAGGAGGGCGGCTATCACTACTGCTTTTAGGTAACTGTATTTAACATGAATGAATAAATTTAGACCAACATTATGGCATCTCCAACTAACGTAAGCACAATTGGCATAACCTGTCCTGTAAAGACAAGTTATCTGTCCCAATTCTCTCCTCATCAGTTACTACTGACAGAGTTCCGCTCCTAATATTACATAAATCTAGAATTTATTTCATTGCCCCATATATTGTGCTAAAATTATCATTGCATTTAAAGGATATAAATTCATTAAAAAAAAGTCATCTTGGTATATCCGGAGGGTCAGTGGAAGTTGAAACATCTTTATTTAAATTAAGATGTGCTTTAATTGCCAACTTTGCGAATTAAAGTGACACAATGTCACTTTAATAACAGTGACTTTGAAGATGGCAGAGATAGTGGGGCTGCGGAGAGCGGACAAGATGTCTATTAATGTTTATGATCTGTTAGCTTGATAGTTACGTGGTCGCAAATGGAACCAGCCCAAGGTGACAGTAGTTGGACTGTCAGTAAAATTCTAATTGCCCAAATCATTGGAGCAGGAATCGTTCGGATGGGGTTGTCGAGCTGAGCACCAAACCCTCCCTGACTTTGGCAGCGCGAGGCCTTGAAGATTTTAACTCCCGGGTCTTATCTGCATGCCCCCAGTCAGTGGCCCACCTGAAGCCTACCAGAACCAAAGGAATGGTCCCCGTCACTCAGGTAAGTCACAGGGAGGCGGGTTCCGGAAGGATCTTGTGATCGGTAAGGAGGAGAAGCCTAAACTTTCTTGCTGCTCGTGGCACCAAAGGAATGTTTAAAAATAAAAGTAAAAATACTTACCTGTTTGGGCCTTTTCTGACCCCGGCTTCACCTGGCGGGAAAGTCACAATGGTTTTCCCACTCAGGCCACTGGTTAATATAACAGCTGGACTCCGATGATGTAATTGAAGCCCGATCTGCATGTTTAAAGAAGGACCCTGCCGGTTTCAGGCAGGTGTCCTTGCCGCCTGCTCCGAAGAGCAGGTTAATATTGAAGACAGAGAGCAGGGAGCAGGACATCGGTGGGCAAGTCTGCCGGTCGATTTTAACTGCCCGCCCCTCGCCTGCTTTCTGCCTGGAGGGCAGGGTTAAAATTGCCCCTATAGCAATAGTTTCAGGCAGGAGAAGATATTTGGACCAACCAACCCACCTATCTACAGTATTCCCTTGGGGCACTTCTAATAACCCTGAATCCCATTTCTGGACAAGACCAGAACTAGTTTCTTGAACACCATTAAAATTTCTTGTTCAACCATCTATGCTGGTAATCTGTACCACATACTTACCATCCTTTTAGTAAAAAAGTTCTTCCTGCATATCTATTTTCTTTTGTTGCTCTTAATTTGTATTTTTTTTAATATAATACCTCTACCTATGGGAAAATGCTTTATACATAAATATTTTATACATATTCAAAATCTACATACACAAGAAGGCAAATGGACCTAGGAGAGAGACTTCAGAAACTCACTATGACTGTGGCTAGAGCCTGCAACTACATCATCACAGGCAACCATTTACATACAGGATTTCCATTCTAAGGGGTAAAAATTAGGTCGCGCCCCATTTGGGGCGCAAATATCGTCTGGACGCAAATATTAGCGCCTGGCGCTAATTATCGGCACTGACTGGAAACTTCACTTTTACCGCCCCGGGAGGTGAGTGGAGCGCTAAATCAGGCGCTGCACACCTGTCTTAAGGCGCAAAGGCCAAGGAGTGAGGCGCTAACTCAGAGCGCTGGCGAAGCTCATGTAATGTCAGTCAGCAATGGAACACACACACAATGGCACGGGCCAGTTCTTAAAGGGGATGGTTAATCTTGCTTTCCATCCACATCCTGTTCATTGCAGCCTTGAATCTCGGCCTGGAGAGACTTGCACATCAAATGTGCTGGAAAGAACAATGGAGAGTACCAGGCAAAGAGCTCAGAGTGCAGCTCCCACAGTCTCTGCTAAATCGATACAAGGAATGGCAAATCAAAATGAACCTGCAAAGTGCTGCTCAGTACCCAAAACTCCTTCACACAACGTTGAATCTCTCCAGAAGTCTCTCCCTCTCTCTCTCAGAATGCGTAGTTCAAAAATGCCACCAACAATAAAAGACAGGAAGAGGCCCCCTTTAAATAGCGCCCCCCCCCAGCCCCACAGCGATTGATAGCGTTCCAGTCTTCTGGTCGTTGCTAGCGTCAGGCGGTAAGGCAGGGGGCGCCACTCAATTTCCGCTCCGGGGCGCCACAAGGACGTTGCACCATGGAATGACGTCACAATCTGCGCGCGCAGGTGGTCGCAGCGGTAAAGTTTAGCGCCGCCGCACAATGTCTAGTTAAGTTCCCCTGCGGCGCAAACATCGCTGCACCCGGGCGTTAGCGGCTTTGCGCCCCATTAGCGCCCTCTTAAGGCGCTAACGGGAGGCGCAACCAACTGAATTTTTACCCCTTAGTGTTTACATAGGCAGTTTCAATGTTAAATGCTGACATGTCGTGACAACAGGAATTTGGATAGGAGTGCTTGCATGCATAAGATTTTTAATAACGTCAGCTCCGTTGAATGCTGTGGCCTCAAGGTCGATTGATTAGTATTGTAATAGCTGTGGAATTTCTGTCCCTGCTAGTGTGAACTACAGGTATATTGGTTGTAAATTCCAGAGCTATAATGTGTAAGAATTATGTTCAATCATAATGACAGACTCTTGGGGGTTTACTTTCCTCTGGTGGCGCATTAGTTAACACATTCATGTAAAATCCTTTTGTGCACTGTTTTAAGGCAGTTGGATAGCACACATAAACTCCTTAGTGGTTTATGTAACATGAGGGGAAATATTGTCAGATTATAGACAGAATTAATATTGTCAGATTATAGACTTATTATGAAATGTGACAGTTTTACTCCTGTGAGGTCTTGGAATTGAATCACATTTTAAGCAGGTGATACACACTGTGAGGTCGATAAAGACTGCCTTCACCTGACGTTAACATGGGAGGTAACGGCCTCAAAATGGGGTCGGTAGCCTTACCGCCACATTAGCACTGGTGATGCGGCAGGCTCCATTTTAAAAGGGGCCTACTGCCGGGTGTCCATAGCCTGCCTATTTCAGATGATAGGCCCCTTTTCATATGGAAATTGGGGCCCTCTGATGTAAATAGGACCCCGATTGCCATTTCATGTGGGAAGTGGTTGGAGCCTGCGCAGTGCAGGCCCATATTTCACAAACAACGTGGGAAAATGGAAAACCAAACGGCAGCAGATAGCTCGTGTTTCAAGATTTGAGTTACAAAAAAAAATGTAGAAATCTGGTTTAAAAAGAATTCAGGCGAGATTATAGGGAAGGCTGAGACTGTGAAGAAAAACAGGTATTGGCCCCGGTATTTACGGGAAGGCAGTGGGGGAGGCCGAAAGCGGCCGAAGAACCCGGCAAGGCCGGGGACGCGGAGGTCCGGCCCCATTTAACGGCAGGACCTCATTATCATTTTTTAATTCCATTTCCCACCCTGCAGCCGGCCAAATTGTCAGGCTGGCTGGATACCGGGCAGGAAAACCAGTGGCAGGAGGCCACAGCCGGGGACCCTTGGTGACGGTCCCCGGCAATCAGGTTGCAGATCGGGGCTTGGTCACTGATTGCGGCAGGGGCTAGAGAGAGGCCGCGATCAGCAGAAGGGAGGCCGAAGGCTTCCTTGAGAGGTCGGGCGGAGCACTCCTGCTCCTCCTGGCACACAAGGAGTGCTGTAACATGTGCTTACCTTCTGGAGCCGGCAACTCCCGCCTCCCTTTTGCTGCCGGGTTTTCCCGAGCCTCGGGAAACTCGGCCGATAGCAACTAAATTGAAATCAGACTCTCAACTGCACTGTGGGAGACTGATTTAAATATGTCACTGAAGTGCCCCGCCTCTCCAAGACGGGACATGCGCATGCCACGCAACCTACCAGCGTAAAAATGGCGGCAGGCGCGTACGTGGCGGGTTGGGCTCGTGTTTTGCTTTTTTTAGGGTTTAACCCACCCCCCCTCCGATCTCCTCCCGCACGTTGTCGGGGGGGGGGGGGTGGTTAATATCAAGGCCATTGTTTCACGTTCATGTGCTATGCTATAGTTGTTTTATAATGATCTCCTTCAGCAGTCTTAATATAAAACAGAACAAAGAGAAATTATAAAGCAAAAAAAGTACTGCAGGGGACCATAATTAGGGAATTCGGTGGTGGAGAAAAACAGTGGCAATCACCTGGCCAGTCACTTTCTTTAAAAATAAGAGATCAATCATCTTATATGAAAGTGGGTCATTTTACATTTGAAGTAATTTTGTTAAATTGCCTGACTGGTAAAACTGTAAAGTGAGGCAGCTGACCTGAAAAAAAATCCTTCAAAACATTAGCTGCAAATTATATAATTTAGTTAACGCAACACTGGCTTTGCCAGCAGTAATTTGGAAATATCAGCAGATAGTAAAAGGTGCAGTGAGAAGTAGAGAAGAAAGATTGCACTAAATAGATTCCAGTCCTCCTCCAGAGAAAAGTACCATGGGTATTAGATTTAGTGCGTATTGGTGTAATATGATGGACTGACTTACTGCTTGGTGAGTGAGGTAAGTGTATTCAGCGAATGGAGAAAATAATAAATGGGGTTATTTTTCTAAAGTTACTTTTCTCTTTCAGTCTCTCCACTGCCATGCAATATTCCTTTATGAGAAAGCAGGCTGCTTACAGATGCTCTGTAACTTAAAGTTAGGAGGTACAGTACATGATAGGAATTATGTTGACTCTTCCAGTTCTATTCCTCCTTGTGATGAGGTTTCCAGCCTCCACTTGGTTCCTTCTCCTCTTGTCCCCTTTAAGTTGGTTGAGTGCATGATGTACATTCATGCATTGCTCCACTGGGAGACCGCATGTAATTATAAGTGATTTTGGCTAAGAATGAGGCCAATTTCCTTATTTATTGTGGGAAAAGTTCTTATTAACAGCAACAATAATTTACATTAACATTTCTTTTTTATTCATTCTTGGGATGTAGGCGTTGCTGGTAACTATTGCCATTCATTGCCCATCCCTATTTGCCCTTGAGAAAGTGGTATTGAGCTACCTTCTTGTACTGCTGCAGTGTGGTGAAGGTACTCCCACAATGCTCCTAGATAGGGAGTTCCAGGGTTTTGACCCAGTGACGATGAAGGAACGGCATTACATGTCCAAGTTAGGATGGTGTGAGATTTGGAGGTGGTGTTTCCATGCACGTATTGCCCGTGTCGTTCTAGGTGGTGGAGGTCAAGTCTTTGGAAAGTGGTGGCTGTTTAGGCAATTGGATGATCTGCTGAACAAATGGACTCCTTTGTGCTGGATGGTGTTGAGCTTCTTGAGTGTTGTTGCAGCTGCACCAATCCAGGCAAGTGGCGAGCATTCCATCACACTCCTGACTTGTGCCTTGTAGGTGGTGAAGAGGCTTTTAGGAGTCAGGATGTGAGCCACTTGCCACAGAACACCCAGCCTTTGACCTGCTCTAGTAGCCACGGCATTTATGTGGCTGGTCCAGTTGAGTTTCTGGTCAATGACGACCCCCAGGATGTGGATGATGGGGGACTCAGTGATAGTAATGCCGTTGAATGTCAAGGGAAGGTGGTTAGACTCTCGCTTGTTGGAGATGGTCATTACTTGGCATTTGTGTGGCACGAATGTTACCTGCCACTTATTATCCCAAGCCTGGGTGTTGCATGCGGACACGGGCTGCTTTATTTTCTCAGGAATTTTAAATGGGCCTGAACACTGTTCAATCATCAGCAAACAACCCCAATTCTGACCTTATAATGAAGGGATAGTCATTGATGAAGCAGCTGAAGATAGTTGGGCCTACAATGCTTCCCTGAGGAATTACTGCAGCGATGTCCTGGGTCTGAGATGATTGACTTCCATCAGCCACAACCAACTTCCTTTGTACCAGGTATGAACTCCAACCACTGGAGTGTTTTCCCCCGATCCTCATTGACTTCAATTTTACTAGGGCTCCTTAGTGCCACACTTGGTCGAGTGCTGCCTTGATGTCAAGGGCAGACACTCTAACCTCATGTTACATAGTGCATTTAACATAAGAAACATCCCAAGTTGTCTCACTAAAATAAACATAAGTGAGGGTAAAGAAGCTAAGCCAGGGGTGGGAAATTTAGGAGGGATGACTGAAAGCATTTGTTGAAAAAACTGTTTTAGAGAAGCTTTTTAAAGGCGAAGATGGAAGTGGAGGGGTTTAAGGGAGAGACTTCCAGAGAGCAAGGCCAAGACAGACAAAGACTGTGCCACCAATGGTGGGTGAAGAGAAGGGGGTGGGGATGGGAGTGGCGGTGCACATTAGGTCAAAGGCAGAGTGTGTGGGAGGGTGTATAGGCCTGAAGGACTTTGCAAAGATGGGGGAGGGGGTGAGGCCAAGGACGGATTTGAATATGAGGCTGAAAATTTTAAATTTGATGCATTGAGGGACAGGGAGCCAACATAGGTCTGCAAGGACAGGGGCAATGGGTGGATGGGACATAGGTTTGTACACACCATTCCTCACAGAGTGTGCTCCCAATCTTAATGGTGCTAACTGTGCATTGCAGAGTTGTACTTCCTCATGGAAGGGGAAAAAGAGAGAGAGAAATGATGGGCGTGTTACTCTAACAGACTCTAGATCACGGACTGAAATAAAGACTTGCACTTATTTAGCAGTTCATCACATCCAGGAGAAATGTCTAACAAAGTGCTTCACATACAGTGAAGTACTTTGAACAGCAACCACAATTGCACACAGCAAAGGTTGCACTGGCAGAGGTTCTGAAAGCAAGTTTTCTGCATGTCTGCCTGCACCACTCTTCCCTGACTGCAAAATGGTGTGTAGTTGCAGAAGGAAAATGGTTTTAAAAAATAGAACAAATAGACCAGATGTGCTAAGGCCTGCTGCTGGGAGGGCCTGGCAAAAAACACGTCTTCCTGGAAGTCAGCATGAGCCAAATCCCGCATTTCACTCAGGGGTTACCACTGATTTGCATCAGATCTTCGCATCGGGAACCGGCAACCCTGCCAGCAATATAAAAGCTGCTTTAGACTTTGAATGAACTTAGACTTCACCCCCGATGTGTCATAATTATTGTGCATTCATCGTAGTCATTAATGCAATCAGGATAAGCAGCTTTCCTTAACACGGCTGCAAATGTAGGCGCTAACTGCAGTGACGATTATAATCAGCACTCAATGTTAATGGGGACAATTTCCCGAATACACATTCCTTTTTCCATTCATTAATTTCAGCACAAACTCGGAAAATTACCTCCAACGTCTCTTTGAAAGTAGTTTAAGCGCAAGTATATTGGTTTGATTTAAAAGAAGGGTGTCCTTTTTTTTAAACCCGCATTCCTATTTAGGAAAGAATATTTATCATAATGAATGAAGCATTCTTACTTTTTCAGCGATCGACAGCATCCAACAAGAAATTCATCCGAAAGAGACATTAGGCGATGCAAGCAACTCACATTATAGTTCTTCTTGGTTTTTCAGCCAAAAGTAAGCAGTAGTTTACGCCTGGCAGTAGTTGTGAATTAACACTATTGGGAAATATTGGAGAGAGTTTGGTGGCTGATCCGATATCGCCCGTTTTACACCCTTGGCAAAAGTTAAAATGACCCCAATAGGAGCTACAATTCCCGGGGTTGGGTGGGCACAAGGAGCGGAGGCTGGGGCAGGACCCAGGTCAAGGCCGTAAAGAATGCACACAAAGTACTGGGGTTCATTTCTAGAGGAATAGAATTCAAAAGCAGGAAGGTAATGTTAAACTTATATTGAACCTTGGTTAGACCACACTTGGAGAACTGTGCGCAGTTCTGGTCTCCCTGCTACAAAAAGAATATTGAAGCACTGGAGAAAGTGCAGAAAAGATTTACAGGGGTGTTACAAAAATGAAAAAGGCGATCAATTCTCTTCTGAACTGAGGCACTTTGTTTCCCTGCAGGGAAAATAAATGTTTTTAAAATTTAATCTTTGGCCCTTTGAGCGCCCCGAGCTCCTTCTACCAGAATGGCAGGGTGTTGCTTATCAGGGCATGTGTCTCTGATGTGCCTCTACATGCACCATTGGTGGCCGTGCCTTCTGTTGCCTAGGCCCTAAGCTCTGGAATTCCCTCCCTAAACCTCTCCACTTCTCTACCTCTCTCTCCTTTAAGACGCTCCTTAAAACCTACCTCTTTGACCAAGCTTTTGGTCATCTGTCCTAACATCTCTTAATGTGACTCGGTGTCAAATTTTGTTTGATAACGCTCCTGTGAAGCGCCTTGGGACTTTTTACCATGTTAAAGGTGCTATATAAAAGCAAGTTGTTGTTATTGTACATTACAGCAGTGACTATACTTCAAAAAGTGCTTCACTGGCTGTGAAGCGCTTTGGGGACATCCTGGGTTCATGAAAGGCACTATATAAAAGCGAGTTGTTTTATTATTATTTTCTTCATTTATTGCATGCAGGACATCGGCTAATGACATTTGGGCTGACATAGCAGATCAGAGCAAGACATGTCTTGCTGATCTCTTGAATTTTTCAGTTCCTTGAAGGCTTTTGTTTTGTTAGGTTGGCAGACACAAGAACTTTGCCACTTTTGAAGATAAACTTCTCGACGATAGACAGTTTGATGCTGAAATTCCATGGGGGTTCTCCTCGTCTCTCCCCATTCCTATTTTCCCAGATGGATATCCCTCATTTTGATGAGCACAAAATTTACAAAGATGATGTTTGCCCGTGTTCATCAGTAGAAAGTATTGCTGTTAAATTCTGTAAGCTTGAAGTAATGGACGATCAGAACATGAGTCATTGGCTGATTAATGGCTAAGAAACTACCTCCTGACAGAATTACAGATGTTATGTTGTGTAAGTGTATCACTTGACTTGTTTCACAGATAAGGTTTATTCTGATGCTTGACAACCAGCTGGTATTTATAAAACAACAAATCCATAGAAATTTGTATTTATTACTCAAGTAGTGTACTGAATTCTTCCGTCTCATACTCTTATGGGGTATTTCAACACCAAATTAAAACCTGAATCCAGAGAACTATTTTTATTTCATACTTAGAAGATTGGAAATCATGAAATAGTCTCTGGATCTGCGCACCAACCTGATTCTATTTTAGATAATATTCTACATTTGGGATTTAACGATAAATCATTTTCTGGACATTATATAACAGGAAACTTGTAGATTTTGAAGGCTACAAATGATTCAGTGATTAAAATGCTTCACAGTTTTCAGAGATTATAGCTGTGAGGTGGCATTAATCTAAATAAAACCTGAATTATTGATTATTACTTTTAAAAATCAGGACTAGTCACCTGAAATATTGAATTCACCGCTGGTGTGTGAAAGAGGCAAAACTAACGTTCTGAAACCTTAATTTCACTGCTGATCTAGGGGACAAAGACTAATCGACTTAGAGCTCCATTTCTAAACTACTAGGGGGTGGACTATCCAATGATTCACTGATACCTAAATAGATTCCCTCTCCTCATCACCCCCAAACACTTCGGCTGCGATTTTCCCTACCTCAGCGAGTCCGTGGCGGTCCCGGCCCTGCTCTTGTCTCCATCCCAGCCTCTGACATGACTTTCCCCTGATTGGACTTGTTAAGCCCGCCCAGTGAGTTTCCCAGCCAATTGAAGGAAGCGGGCCTGATGATGTCACTTGATGACGCATCATCAGCCGGTTTCCTTCAAGGGACCATGCGCAAATTTACTTTGACATTTGAGCTGTCAGTGTTCTACAGCATTGAGGTGCTGCAAACACTGACAAGCACTGCACAGAGGTGCACGGCTGCACCCAGGCTCTCCCATGAC
The DNA here is from genome assembly GCA_030390025.1 of Squalus acanthias. NCBI lineage: Eukaryota > Metazoa > Chordata > Chondrichthyes > Squaliformes > Squalidae > Squalus > Squalus acanthias. The sequence goes on along the minus strand of CM059425.1, from coordinate 29,232,803 downwards.
TCCCTCCATATGCTTATGGACGGAGTCACAGCACGCAGGGAGGTCCTCTTCCCTTCTGGAAGAACCTCCCCAGGAGACCAACGCAGCCTGGTTGCACATTGCACAGGAGGGCACAAGCAGGGATGTCTTCAGGAGGACCAGGCTGCAGTGGTGCAAACATTTCAATGATCTCTGTAGATCACGAAACGTTACTGCAAAGCCACACTCAACCTCATCCTGCTGTGCCACTCATCACATCACCATCATTCTGCCTTCCCTACCCTACTCCCGCACATCCTTACTCACACCAACTTACCCTGCACCTCCACCCAGCCCTCTCTATCTACATTATCACTTCCCCATCTCACTAGCCACCCCTCACACTCACCCTCATCCTAGTCCAATCATACCAACTAACAACACACAAGGGTAGGCACTAGTAGCTAAGGGAACATTTCTCAATCAGCTGGGAGCTTTGACTTGACATTTGAAGCTGTCAACTCATCAGCTGATTCAATGGCCACTGACCTCCCGCCTCAGCTTCACTGACGAGGTCTAGGCACAGTGGGAAACTGGTGGGTGACCTGTCAAATTCAAAAAGCTGGGAGAAAAAGCCTTTTTAAGTGGCTGTAAACAATCCACTAATGATTTTAATTGGGTCCCCCGCCGCTGCCTGTCGGGTCTGTTCAGCGCTGGCAGACCCGACATCGGGAAATGCAGGTGTGTGCATTTTGACAGCGGGTTCCCGACCCACTGTCAATCATTTTAAAATTCACAGCTGGCCCGCCACCAATCGGGTCCGCTGAGCGCTGACAAAATCGCAGCCATCATGTACTTAACGCTGATTCGGTTTCAATGAAAATGTCATGTCACAGGGAGAAACCAAAGGGGCGATTTTAACTCTACCCAGCCAGCAGAAACCGGGTGGGAGTGCAGTTAAAATCGCCCGGGTGACTTAATCACCGATGTCTTGCCCAGATCCTGCAGTCTTAAATTTTAACCTGCTCTCCTGGGCAGGTGGCAAGGACACCCACCGAAAGACAGCAGGGTCCTTCCTCAAACATGAAGATTTAGGTCCGATGATGTCATCGGGCCCCGACTGCAGGTTTAACTCTGTCCTGAGTGGGGAACCGCTGCGGCTTTCTCGCCAAGTGAAAACAGTGAGAAGAGGATCGGTGACCAGAATAGGCCATTAAAGCTAAGTTTTTTTTTTACTTTCCTTTTGGGACCAGGAGGAGCAGGAGTGCTCCCTCAGGCTCTGCAAGGTAAGTTTAGACCTCCCCAGCTCCTTGCTTCCCCCTTCTTTCTCGCAAGACTCTCCCGAAACCCCTTCCCTGTGACTTACCATATTGCCGACGAACCCTTCTTCGCTGCCGGCCTCCTGCCACCTGAACCTCCGCTCCCGTTCGCCGAGCAGCCGCCCCTTTCCATCCCTTTCGGGTAGTCAGCTGACTGGCAGCATGAAGATGAGGCCCAGGAGTTAAAACCCACATGGTCCTCACCCTGTCGCCATCGGGTGTGTTGGGCACTTGCTATGTCCCACCTGCCCGAATCCTGGTCCCAGTTAAAACGGGGCCTCAAAGCACTAAATGTGATATCAGATCAGTTCAAAAACTCACTGAATGGTGAACACATGATGCTCATGCAGTTAGGCTAGTACCTAATTAGAACTGTTCTTTATACATAACCATGAAAAATGAAGAATCCAGGAGTCAAAGTTGATTGTTCCTTTAAATATGAGATACCCTGCATGCGTACAAAGATAGTTGGGAGAACTGTTCAACTGCGGAAAGTGCCCTGGCACTGGCTGCATGCCTGCATCAAATGATAAGGTACAATGCAGAGTGTGTGCACATCTCCTCTGATACTTTTCATTAGAAGGATAGAAAATAAATCATTTTTTTAATGAATAATACTTTCATTTTTTTAATGGTACCTGCATTGCCTTTCATGAATGTTTTCTTATATTAATCTCTAAATGAAATTACTGTCATGTCGATATTCCTTGGTCTCCAATATTCTCCATAACACTCCTGGGAAGAAATTATAATAGCAATAAGTATTGTATTTCCACAGGCAGACAACACATCAATAAAGTAACATCACATCGCAGCTCTAACCAATTTCTTACACTACAAAAACACTCATTCAATTTAATTTGGTTCCTTTTTTGGTTGATTTGTTCCTTTTATAGTTGAAAACTTACTATCCCTGTTTTAAATGGCAGCCATGTGATGTGACAAATATTTCCAATGTGTGATCACCAATAGGTGATAACCCACTTTCTGAGTTATTTGATTCGATTCATATTGCCGATACAATATTTATCATACCAGATAATAAACCATAATACAACCAATCATAAAATACCCTTTCTGTATAAAACACTTACAGCCAACTATGCCAAACCCTTTCTTTATAAAACACTTATGGACAGTCATAGCATATACTTGTTACACACCATAGTTAACTGTGGCAAAGCAATTCTGATTAAAACCTAATGGACAGTCATATCATACCCTTTCTATAGAAAACATCCCTATGCTATAAATCTACATCTTTCAAATCTGATTCGTCTTGTTTTAAATTTTAGAAACCAGGGTGAAGGGTCATGATTCGCAGTTCAGGACACCACCAGCCTTGAATGAGAAGAGCAGGTGAATTAACAAGTAGTGATTAGGTGGCATAAAGCTTGAGTTTTAAATGCTTGATGGAGTTCTATAGTTTTAAGCCCCTGCAAAAGAATTGGTTACAGTACAGAATCTGCAATTAGTTTTAGACAAATCCCCTGAACCTGATGGCCGACATCCTAGGGTTTTAAAAGAGGTGGCAACAGAGATAGTGGATGCATTGGTTTTGATCTTCCAGAATTCCCTAGATTCTAGAACGGTCCACGGGGATTGGAAGGTAGCAAATGTAACCCCGTTATTCAAGAAAGGAGGGAGAGAGAAAACAGGGAACCATAGACCAGTTAGCCTGACATCAATAAGAGGGAAATGCTAGAATCTATTATTAGGGATGTGGTAACAGGGCATTTAGAAAATCATATGATTGGGCAGAGTCAACACAGATTTATGAAAAGGAAATCGTATTTGACAAATCTGTTGAGAGTTTTTTGAGGTTGTACCTAGCAGGGTAGATAAGGGGGAACCAGTGGATGTAGTATATTTGGATTTTCAGAAAGCATTTGATAAGGTGCCACACAAGAGATTATTACACAAAATTAGGGCTCATGGGATTGGGGGTAATATATTAGCATGGATTGAAGATTGGTTAATGGACAGAAAACAGAGAGTAGGGATAAACAGGTCATTTTTCGGGTTGGCAGGCTGTAGCTAGTGGGGTACCTCAAGGATCAGTGCTTGGGCCTCAGCTATTTACAATCTATATCAATGACTTAGATGAAGGGTAATGTATCAAAGTTTGCTGACGATATAAAGCTAGGTGGGAAAGTAAGTTGTGAGGAGGGCAGATGGAATATATTGTGGAAAAATGTAAAGATATCCACTTTGGTAGGAAAAATAGAAAAGCAGAATATTTTTCAAATGGTGAGAAATTGGGAAATGTTGGTATTCACAGGGACCTGGGTGTCCTTGTACACGAATCACTGAAAGTTAACATGCAGGTACAGCAAGCAATTAGGAAAGCAAATGGTATGTTTTCCTTTATTACAAAATGGTTGGAGTATAAGAGTAAAGAAGTCCTACTGCAATTATATCTTCTTCTTCTTAGGCAGTCCCTCGGAACCGAGGATGACTTGCTTCCACACTAAAAATGAGTTCTCAGGTGACTGATGAGTCCAATGCGGGACCTACAGTCTCTGTCACAGGTGAGGCAGACGGTGGTTGAACTGCAATTATATAGGGCCTTGGTGAGACCACACCTGGAGTACTGTGTACAGTTTTGGTTGCCTTACCTAAGGAAGGATACACTTGCCTTAGAGGGAGTGCAACGAAGGTTCACCAGGCTGATTCCTGGGATGGGGGGCATTGTCCTATGAGGAGAGATTGAGTAGACTAGGCCTATATTCCCTAGAATTTAAAAGAATGAGAGGTGATCTCATTGAAACATATAAAATTCTTAAGGGGCTTGACAGGGTAGATGCTGTAGATGTTTCCCCTGGCTGGGGACTCTAGAATTAGGGGTCACAGTCTCAGAATAAGGGGTCAGCCATTTAGGACTGAGATGAGGAGAAATTTCTTCACTCAGAGGGCTGTGGATGCTCAGTCGTTGAGTATATTCAAGACAGAGATTGATAGATTTTTGGATATTAAGGGAATCAAGGGATATGAGGATAGTGCGGGAAGGTGGAGTTGAGGTGGAAGATCAGTCATGATCTTGTTGAATAGTGGAGCAGGCTTGAAGGGCTGAATGGCCTACTTCTGCTCCTATTTCTTATATTCTTATGTTCTTTTTGATTTCAACACAGTGGAGATATAGGGAAGAGTACAGATGTATTTGGAGTCAAGAAGGAAAAAGAAAGAAAAGTTCAGAGGAACATTAACCACGGAGGTATTGATGAAAGGAGCTTCTATCGATATTATTGATAAATTTAGCAGTGGAGAAGATGTGAAATTCCACTTTGAGGTCAGTGGAGATAATGAGGCCAAGAGTGTCAATAAGCAAAGAAATGACTAAAGATGGCGCCATCAAAAGTAAGAGATGTGTTTTATATAGAACAGGTGTTCGATAGTTTACTGTGACATATAGAAAGGCGGTTTCATGCCTGGCTCTTTGGGGTAGAAATTAGGTCGCGCCCCATTTGGGGCGCAAATATCGTCCGGACGCAAATATTAGCGCCTGGCGCTAATTATCGGCACTGACGGGAAACTTCACTTTTACCGCCCCGGGAGGTGAGTGGAGCGCTAAAGCAGGCGCTGCACACCTCTCTTAAGGCGCAAAGGCCGAGCAGTGAGGCGCTAACTCGGAGCGCTGGCGAAGCTCATGTAATGTCAGTCAGCAATGGAACACACACACAATGGCACGGGCCAGTTCTTAAAGGGGATGGTTAATCTTGCTTTCCATCCACATCCTGTTCATTGCTGCCTTGAATCTCGGCCTGGAGAGACTTGCACATCAAATGTGCTGGAAAGAACAATGGAGAGCACCAGGCAAAGAGCTCAGAGTGCAGCTCCCACGGTCTCTGCTAAATCGATACAAGGAATGGCAAATCAAAATGAACCTGCAAAGTGCTGCTCAGTACCCAAAACTCCTTCACACAACGTTGAATCTCTCCAGAAGTCTCTCCCTCTCTCTCTCAGAATGCGTAGTTCAAAAATGCCACCAACAATAAAAGACAGGAAGAGGCCCCCTTTAAATAGCGCCCCCCCCAGCCCCACAGCGATTGATAGCGTTCCAGTCTTCTGGTCGTTGGAAGCGCCAGGCGGTAAGGCAGGGGGCGCCACTCAATTTCCGCTCCGGGGCGCCCCAAGGGCGTTGCACCATGGAATGACGTCACAATCTGCGCGCGCAGGTGGTCGCAGCGGTAAGTTTTAGCGCCGCCGCACAATCTCAAGTTAAGTTCTCGAGCGGCGCAAACATCGCTGCGCCCGGGCGTTAGCGGCTTTGCGCCCCATTAGCGCCCTCTTAAGGCGCTAACGGGTGGCGCAACCAAGTGAATTTTTACCCCGTTGTGTTTTATACAGCTGGCTGTGACTGTTTTCTGTAGATTTTGGTTGGTTTGACTGTGAGTGGTATGAAGAAATTTTGCCTGAAAGAATTGAAAGGAACAACATTTTCATTCCCCCGTTGAAAGCATGGAGGAGATCAATATGTGATTCAGACATTTCAGTGCAAGAGGACGGAAGAGTGAGAGCATTCGCTCCGTCAGAAGTAGATGAGTATTGAGAAGAAACATCAGCATTCTAGGCAAAAAGCCAATTTCTTATTTTGTTAATATAGGGTAGAATTTATGTTTGGTGCAAATCAAACACTGAAAGGCTGTGTGAGGGACTGGGAAATCAGGTGGGGATCATTTTCACTGGCTCGTCACTGGACTCGTGATGTGCCATGTTCTTCTGCAAACAGAGTAGTGTTGAGATGTTACAGATTTGAAGAGCACAGACATTAATTCTCAAGTACCCACCCTGCATCCCAACTGGTATATGAGTAAATACAAATGCGTCACGCACCTAGGTTTTGTTGTAGCCGTGGCTCAGTGGGCAGCACTCTCACCTGAGTCAGAAGGTTGTGGGTTCAAGTCCCACTCCAGAGACTTGAGCACAAAAATTCAGGCTGACACTCCAGTGCAGTGCTGAGGGAGTGCTGCACTGTCAGAGGTGCTGTCTTTTGGATGAGACATTAAACCGAGGCCCCGTCTGCTCTCTCGGGTGGACATAAAAGATCCCATGGCACTATTTCGAAGAAGAGCAGGGTTGTTATCCCCCGGTGTCCTGGTCAATATTTATCCCTCAATCAACATTTAAAAAAATAATTATCTGGTCATGATCACATTGCTGTTTGTGGGAGCTTGCTGTGCGCAAATTGGCTGCCACGTTTCATACATTACAACAGTGACTACACTTCAAAACTTAATTGGCTGTAAAGCGCTTTGGGACGTCCTTCAGTTGTGAAAGGCGCTATATAAATGTAAGTCTTTCTTTTTGAAGTTTGCTTAGTGTGCACAACTTTACAGATGTAAATGCAAGAGTTCCAAATTTTAGTGGCAGCTACAAAGTTTACTCTACATCAATGTGGGTATCCATGTACATCTCTGCAAGGTTGTCTGAGTGTTTTTCGTGTGGTTTCAGTCAAGCTGAAATGGGTTCAGAGGAAACTCTTTATGGCAAGCGTGCTTTACCCATTGACTTTGTCTGGTTAAATGCTGTGTAGTCTTACATTAACAGTTTTCTTCGGGCTGGAAACTATCGCTCATCTGCTGCCCGTTCCTCTGAACATTGGAGACCATGTTCACCTTTTAGCCACCTTCTCCTACACAGTGTGAGTGACTCTCCTGTGTGGAGAATACCCTGTTAACCCCTCTTTTCTGCCATTTATTGCAGCAGATCCAGGGCTGCCTCAATGAATGGTGGTGATTGACAATGATTGATCATGCATTAGACCATACGAAATGCTGGAGAGGGTACAGAGGAGATTTAGAAACATAGAACATAGAAAAATAAGAGCAGGAGTAGGCCATTCAGCCCTTCGAGCCTGCTCCACCATTCAATATGATCATGGCTGATCCTCTATCTCAATACCATATTCCCACTCTCTCCCCATACCCCTTGATGCCTTTTGTGTCTAGACATCTATCTATCTCCTTCTTAAATATATTCAGTGACTTGGCCTCCACAGCCTTCTGTGGTAGAGAATTCCACAGGTTCACCACCCTCTGAGTGAAGAAATTTCTCCTCATCTCAGTCCTAAATGTCCTACCCTGATTCCTGAGACTGTGACCCCTTGTTCTAGACCCCCCAGCCAGGGGAAACATCCTCCCTGCATCCAGTCTGTCTAGCCCTGTCAGAATTTTATACGTTTCAATGAGCTCCCCTCTCATTCTTCTAAACTCTAGTGAATACAGGCCTAGGCGACCCAATCTCTCCTCATACGACAGACCTGCCATCCCAGAAATCAGTCTGGTGAACCTTCGCTGCACTCCCTCTATGGCAAGTATATCCTTTCTTAGGTAAGGAGACCAAAACTGCACACAGTACTCCAGGTGTGGTCTCACCAGAGCCCTGTACAACTGTAGTAAGACATCCTTGCTCCTGTACTCAAATCCTCTTGCAATGAAGGCTAACATATAATTTGCCTTCCTAACTGCTTGCTGCACCTGCATGTTTGCTTTCAGTGACTGGTGTACAAGGACACCCAGGTCCCTTTGTACATCAACATTTCCCAATCTATCACCATTTAAATAATACTCTACCTTTCTGTTTTTCCTACCGAAGTGGATAACTTCACATTTATCCACGTTATACTGCATCTGCCATGTATTTGCCCACTCACTCAACTTGTCCAAATCGCCTTGAAGCCTCTTTGCATCCTCCTCACAACTCACAATCCCACCTAGTTTCGTGTCATCAGCAAACTTGGAAATATTACAATTGGTTCCCTCATCCAAATCATTGATATATATTGTGAATAACTGGGGCCCAAGCACTGATCCCTGTGGTACCCCACTAGTCACTGCCTGCCACCCTGAAAAAGACCCATTTTTTCCTACTCTCTGTTTCTTGTCTGTTAACCAATTTTCAATCCATGCCAGTATATTACCCCCAATCCCATGTGCTTTAATTTTGCACACTAACCTCTTATGTGGGACTTTATCAAAGGCCTTCTGAAAATCCAAATACACAACATCCACTGGTTCTCCCTTATCTATTCTATCAGTTACATCCTCAAAAAACTCCAGTAGGTTTGTCAAACACGATTTCCCTTTCATAAATCCATGTTGACTTTGTCTAATCTCGTTGATATTTTCTAAATGTCCTGTTATCACATTCTTTATAATACTCTAGCATTTTCCCTACTACTGATGTTAGGCTAACGGGTCTGTAGTTCCCTGTTTTCTCTCACCCTCCTTTTTTAAATAGTGGGGTTGCATTTGCCACTCTCCAATCGGCAGGAACTGTTCAATAATCTATAGAATTTTGGAAGATGACAACCAATGCATCCACTATTTCCATGGCTACCTCTTTTAGTACTCTGGGATGCAGATTCTCAGGCCCTGGGGATTTATCGGCTGTATGGAGGATACCCTGTTAACCCTCTTTTCCGCCATTTATTGCAGCAGATCCAGGGCTGCCTCAATGAATGGTGGTGATTGACAATGTTTGATCATGCATTAGACTGACGAAATGCAAAATATGTTTCTATTCTTTTCTACCCGCCCCTTAAAAAGCTCTCATTTAAATATCAGCTTCAGCCCTTTAAGAAATGTCACTCCACAACTGCCCCCATGCCCTCCCCCTGCATTAACTAAGCTCCAAGTGTCAGCACCCCATCCACCACCTTAAACATTCACTCCCTCCACCACCAGCGCACCGTGGCTGCAGTGTGTACCATCTACAAGATGCACTGCAGCAACTCGCCAAGGCAATTCGACAGCACCTCCCAAACCCGCAACCTCTACCACCTAGAAGGACAAGGGCAGCAGGCACATGGGAACACCATCACCTCCAAGTTTCCCTCCAAGTCACACACCATCCTGACTTGGAAATATATCGCCGTTCCTTCATCGTTGCTGGGTCAAAATCCTGCAACTCCCTACCTAACAGCACTGTGGGAGCACCTTCACCATACGGACTGCAGCAGTTCAAGAAGGCGGCTCACCACCACCTTCTCAAGGGTAATTAGGGGGATGGGCAATAAATGCTGGCCTTGCCAGCAATGCCCAGATCCCAAGAACCAATAAAAAAAGGCCCAATCTAGGCTGCTTCAGCACCGGGACTAGAAAATCAACCCTAAATTTTGAAAGGTATGAAAGGTTCAGAGCGTTATCTAAGAGGATATTTCCCTCTGTGTGTTACCTTTGATGAAGTAATAAACATACAACTTCATCCAATCCCTCTTGTCAGATACTCACAGTAGTTGAGCCCTAGTTCACATGATCTTTGCAAACTTGCCAAGTTCTTTGTCTCCAGAACAAGCTTGTGGGTTGCCCTGTCTGACCAGAAAGTTTTTCCATAAAAACTTCAGTGAAATGGGTTTCATGAATTTATGGCTGAATCATTGCTGGCATTCTACAGCTCGATGAACAAAATGTTCATCTTGAATGCCAATTAAATGGCTTATTACCTGTGTCGAGAAGTGTGAAAAGAATTTTGTTACAATACTTCTTTTGAAAAAAAAGGAAAATATGCCTCCCAGAGACACAATCCCTTCTGTAGCTGTATAAAAATCACAAGACCCAGAGTCATATGATTAGACTGATCCCACAGTACTTCGTAGACAATGCATTCCTCAGCACTGGAAGCTGTTTGCTTGGCTTTGCACCATTTTGTTTGGTAATAATCTAAATTGTGAGGTTTCATCTTGCAAAAGCCAATTAAATGGTCATTATTAATAATGTGTTACACATGCACTTTAAATAATAAGACATTAAACTCCTGGTACAACAACTTGTAAGTCATTTTGTCAAGTTTGTAAGCAGAAATGCACAATGATGTGATTGGTCACACATTAATGTTGTGCCACTGATTATGCCTATGCTAAAAATATATTAATAAAATTATAGTGCCCCAGAAAAATTAACATCACAATAGTTAACGTTGTGCAGATATTGCATTGGCATAATAAATAATATAATAGAACTAAAGGTTTCTTACCATAAAATACTTGGATTAAAATTTTAAATGTGTATGCAATGTTGTACAATACCTAATTCTCTGATCTATAATTTACTGTCTTACTGTTGGGTTTATATAACAATAACTTGCGTTTATACAGCACCTTTAACACAGAAAAGCATCCCAAAGCATTTCACAGAAACGTAATCAAAAAATGTACCTCAAGCCACAGCAGGAGATATTAGGATGGGGGACCAAAGAGATGAGTTTTAAGATGAGCATTACAGGAGAGGGAGGTGAATAGGCAAAGGGGTTTAGGGAAGGAATTCCATATCGCGGGGTCTCAGCACTGCTGTCGGTATTGGAGCAAAGGGGGAGGGATGTACAAGAGGCTAGAGTCAGAGGAACAGAAAGTCGGGGAGGGTTTGTAGGGCTGGAGGAGGTTGCAGATACAGGGAGCAGCATGGCTATGAGGGATTTAAGCACGATAATGATAATTATAACTTTGAAGTACTGGGGGATTGGGAGCCAATGTAGATCAGTGAGGATATGGTGATAGGCAAGCAATACTTGGTGTGAGATAGAATGGGAGCAGCAAAGTTTTGGTTAAGTTGATGTTTATGGGGGGTGAAAGATGATCAGGACAGCCTTGGAATGGTTTGCAAATGACAAAGGTGTGGGTGATGGTTTCATCAGCAGATGGCCGAGGTAGGGGAAGTAATATCCTTACTCAAAATGGCAGTATCTTCCAGTAATCAACTCGAGATTATCACACTATAAACCTCCTTATTTCACAAAATTGGTGATCATTCAATGTGGACGTAAGAGTCATGGGGGGAAAAATTCGGTATTGCCCCGTTTGGGGCGCAATTATCGGCCGGGCGCAAAGATTAGCGCCTGGCGCTAATTATCACCTCCAACTGCAAACTTGACTTTTATCGCCCCTGGAGGTGATTGGAGCGCTAAATCAGGCGCTACACATCTGTCTTAAGGCGCAAAGGCCAAGGAGCGAGGCGCTAACTCAGAGCGCTGGCGAAGCTCATGTGATGTCAGTCAGCAATGGAACACACACACAATGGCCCCGGCCAGTTCTTAAAGGGGAGGGTTGATCTTGCTTTCCATCCACATCCTGCTCATTGCAGCCTTGAATCTCGGCCTGGCGAGACCTGTACATCAAATCTGCTGGAAAAAACAATGGAGAGGCCCAGGGAAAGAGCTCAGAGTGCAGCCCCCATAGTCTCTTCTAAATCGATACAAGGAAGGTCAAATCAAAATGAACCTGCAAAGTGCTGCTCAGTACCCAAAACTCCTTCACACAGCGTTGAATCTCTCCAGAAGTCTCTCTCTCTCACTCTCAGAATGTGTGGTTCAAAAATGTCGCCAACAAAAAAAGGCAGGAAGCGGTCGCCTTTAAATAGCGCTCCCCCAGTCCCTTCCTGACTGCAAAACACTCCCCTCAACCTGTCGTTGCTAGCAGCAGGCGGTAAGGCAGGGGGTGCCACTCAATATCCGCTCCAGGGTGCTACCGGGGCGTTGCGCACTCGACTGACGTCACGATCTGCCGGTGCAGGAGATCGTGGCGGTAGTGTTTAGCGCCGCCGCAAAATGTCTAGTTAATTTCGCGAGCGGTGCAAACATCGCCGCGCCCGGGCGCTAGTTGCTTTGCGCCCCATTAACGCCCTCTTAAGGTGCTAATGGGAGGCGCAACCAACTGAATTTTTCCCCCATGACATTTGGCACTAGCAACACAAAAGACCAGAAATGGAAAAAAGCTGTTCTATATACTTCAGAAAAACAAATACATGGGAGTGATGACAAGGGGATTGTGGGGATTAAGTTCATAGTTAGCAATCAAGTTACAGTTACAGTTTAAGGTGTCGCCCAAACCTTTCAATGAGATTACTCCCATTATTCTTCATGTAAAGTGATATTGAAAACTCTTAAGTTTATCATAAGTTTAAGGAACTCCAAGGTATATGATACTGATAAAAAAAGCAGCTCTCTCCTTTAAAACCTGGCTTACTTTATGCTTGAAACTGTCTGCTATTCATTCTTCATGGCTCATTAGGTCCCTGGATATTATGAGTATTCACCGAATTTGCAGGGATAATGATTTGGAAGGATTTGAATAATAGGCCAAGTATCATGATTAATGGTAACGAAAGCATCTGTTGGTCAACTCATTATGCACCAGAGATATTTGTTTGTTTTCTCATAAGCAGAGGCTTTGTGTTGGTGCCAAGCAAGACATATGGGTTTTCAAAAACAAAAATAAAATAGCTAATAGTTGTTGCAGGATTAATATACTTTAAAATATTCAGAATTAAAAAATGAGAACATCCACAACACAGCCTACATTTCTCTGCAAGATACACATTGGACCTTATCCAAGTGGCCACCATTCATGTGTGAGCTTTGACGGTGAGTGACAGCAGGCTCTTTGACTGTAACAGCCTGGTTCTGTCATCATCCAATGTTCACATGCTCACTTCTAGCAGAGGCTGCTGGATAATGATCAGGAGCAGGAGCTCATTCCACCTCCCTAACCAAGTGCTCTGAGGTCAATTGTGATGCTCCGATTAGCTAATTCAGCACAAACTGTGGACCAAACTTATGACCTTCCTCGTCCAAGACTCAACGGCTCACTAGTGTAAATCTACTGAGTCATGAGGAGAGTGACTGTACCTATTGGTGTTAATGATTGGACCTATTGATGCCAATTCAGCTGCCTTGTGCTGCTGAGCTCTGTAAAGCCACCAAGCCAGTTCCCCCAATCACATAATCAGCACTCATTATGCATGGCAGCAGAAATTTTATGTCATCCATTGGAAGGAGTCTTAGGGGGAAAAATTGGGTTCCTTTGCACCTCCCGTTAGTGGACCGGGGGGGGGCGCTAACAGGGCGCAAAGCCCCTAGTGCCTGGGCGCAGCACCGCTAATGCCTCCCGTGAAATTCAGCGGGAGGTTAGCGGCGGCAGTAGTCGGTAGCACCCCACGGCGCTGCGCCTCCGGCGATGACGTCATCGCTGTGCGCGGCACCCCGGTCACAAACTTCAGTTGCGCCCCCTGGCCTACCGCCGGACGCTATGTCCGACAGGGTCAGGGTGATGTTTTTGCGGCCACGGCAGCGCAAATTAAAGGGCAGGTGCCGGGCGGACATTTTTTTTGGGCCGCCTGCCAGCACCTGCCCCCTTTCGCTTCCTGATGCGGGGTGCCGGCCACGATTGGCCAGCCCAGCACTCCTCTTGAGTGCCGGGCTCTTTTCCCGGCACCCCGCTCCCCGGTAGTCCAGCAGGGCCCCGGTGCTGCTAAGCCCCTCCCCTTTAATCAGGAGAGGGAGGCCTGTAATACCGCAGCGCTACGTGCCGAAGTGCGTGGCGCTGTTGCACGTAGCGCCGCGATATTGAATGGTAGCACCCCAGGAAGGAGGGGGCGTACTTCCAGTAGCGCCCTGCCACCTGCTTGGGGCGCTACCACTCTATGGCATGAGGTGCTAAAAATAGCGCCCTGGCGAAGTTAGCGCCCCAAAGGGGACGCGACTGAATTTTTCCCCCTTAATGTTCCTATGGTGAAACTCCCACTTAATCATCTTGTAATGATGTTGATACAGCCTGCAATTTTGGGAAGTTGAAATAATTTATATGTAGATGATGCTTCGGTTAATCAACTGCTGATACTTGTTCGTAGCAGGATACGGAAACATTACTGTGTAGTATAACTGATAATTGATTTAGCAACCTGAAGCTCTAGGAGCTGCTCCTAGTGCTTCAGGTTACTCAACTTGGTTACAGTAATCTTAGAATCATGCAGTACAGAAGGAGGTAATTTGACCCATTGTGCTGATGCTGGGGCTAGTTTTTCAACAGGAGCTATCTGTACCAATCCCATTCCCCTGCCCTTTTCCCACATTTTGTTATATTCTTCATTTTCAAATACTTATCCAATTCACTTTTAAATGCTAGCTACTTGTGGTAAAGCATCTTATGTTCCAGTGCTGAAATAATTTGTTTCATTTTCCCATTTGCTCTTCCTATTGATAATCTTGAGTCGATGTGCCATTGTTACTGATTCACAAAGCAGTGGAAACAATCATTTACACTCTCAAAACCTTTCATAATTTTGAAATCTTCTATTAGATGGCCCTTTAACCTTCTGTGTCCCGATGAAAAAAGCCCCAATTTTGAACCTTCAAAGCTATGGTTAGAACCACTGCACTGCACAAATCCCAGATTACTGGTAAAATTGATAGCTCCATGCTCCAATCATAGAATCTGGCATGTTCAATAAATTCTCAAAAGATATGAAGCAATATAATGGAACTTCTTAGTAAGAGTAATATAAGAGCTCCCTATTAGTAAGAGTGACCAGACATAGAGCAAAAGTGATTCTCTGACATTTATTTATTTCCTTCCTTCCTCCTCCCAAAAGGACACAGTGCTTTAAATGTTAGCACCTTAAAAACTCCTTCCCTCCACCACCATGGGAACACCACCACCTCCAAGTTCCCCTCCAAGTCACACACCATCCTGACTTGGAAATATATCGCCGATCCTTCATCTTCGCTGGGTCAAAATCCTGGCACTCCCTCCCTAACAGCACTGTGGGAGTACCTTCACCACACGGACTGCAGCGGTTCAAGAAGATGGCTCACCACCACCTTCTCAAGGGCAATTAGGGATGGGCAATAAATGCTGGCCTTGCCAGCGATGCCCACATCCCATGAACGAATAAAAAAAAAATGTGGATTTTCTGCTTGACTGTCCGAGGTTTTCATGGATAAACGGCCAATTCACTCGAAAAGGCAGCTGCTGAGCCTCCTAATGATGCCATGCAGATCATTAAAATTGTTCAACAATGCGCTGTGATGTTTTAAATGATCACAAATTTTAGATGTGGGGTAAGCCTACTGTAACAGTGTGCAGCTTTCCACATGATTAGGAGCAAGAAGGATTGACTTATGATGAAATGGAAGGCTGACCCGCATATCCCTGTAAGCCGAGCATACTGGACACATTCTTAGACATGTGAACGGAAAATGATACTAATGCATTACTAAAGCAGCATGGACAAAAAAGCCACCATACTTTCCTTGACTTGAAGGTGTGCAGAAAAAAGAGGTACCATCTTCAGCAAAAGGAGTTTAGCTAGGGAGGGTGGTCAAAAAATCTGTGCACTGTTGCAGACATGACAAGGATATATTTTGACTTGATTTATGTCATGTCATTGTGCACACATGTGAGGAGGTTTGCAAACCATTTTATTCTACAGAGAAATTATTTCACAGTCTCCTCAAGGAAATGATTGTTAAATAATGTGGAAGTCATTTAAGGATCACTTTTGCTGTGAATTTTCCTATTTCCAGTCAAAGATCTAATGATGGTTATTGAGGTTGATTTGATCTTTATGCTTATTATTATTCAATATGAGAGAGAGGTGTTCAAATGGATCACATTAACGGGTGTGACGCATTATACTAGAATCCTTCAACATAATTATTACTGACGGGCATTTATTTAATTTGCTGCTTTATGCAAGTTTGGTTTGGCAACTATGACAAATGAGAAATGGCAGTAAGACACTACAGGGTAAAAATTCGTATGGGTCTGTTTTCGAGCCAAATCTAGATGCACAGGCAGCACAGTGCTGCAACCAAGAGGCCCAGGCCCGGCCTGTAATTAGGGCTCAGGCCTCATTAACATTTTACGCATGCACTGCTGCACCTGTTGCGCCTCCACAGGCAGCTCACGCATTTGGACAGCACGAATGTTGGGCTGCTTGCCTCGTTGGCAGCGGCCTGAAGGTAAATCCTAGGAGGGAGGGTTGGTGCAGGCACTGGGGGAGGGGGTGTGATCGCAATGACTGTGGAGTTGAGGAGCACTCCTGCTCTTCCTGGCGGCACAGAAATGTTTTTTTTTTAATTTTGTTTAACAAACGTTGCCTTTCGCTGGAGGCCTTGCTGTCCGGTTTCTGAGAAGGGACCTAAAACAGGCGTCAGATCCCTCATTTACATATTTAAGGGCCCTGAAGCCTGTTTTAGGCGGCTGCCAGAAACGCCTGACAAATGGCTCGACCCAAATCCAGTTTGGAGGTTTTTCAGGCAACCTTGGGGCGCAGGAGGTTGGTCCCCAAAATTGGGCCTTGTTGCACCCGTTTTACACCAGTAAATCAGATGCAAGGTGGTCCAATTTCTATCCCTAAATTTCAAACCTTTGCCTTGGCTTTGTTATTTTTATGGTGGAGATTTTAGTGTTTACAATACTGTTTCAAATATAGAATTTAAATTTTCATGGCATATATTTCCCTTACGCCTACTACAGTAGGTTCAGGTTCATTGACCTTTTGGAAAAAAAAGGGATAATACATGTGTAAAGAGGGATAGGATGATGGGCCAGTGCCTTGCCATTGCTTCCTGCACTCCCAGCTGATAGAGTAATGACTGGCACATCACCTGAGGGAAGAATTGTTCTTTCTGCTAATTATAATAGCACTGTAAATGTGTTCAAGCAGGTTTCTACATGGTCGTTATAGTTACAGTTTTGCCAGAAATACTGACCAGCGGAAACCTTCATGAACACATTTATGGTCTCACTACAGATAAGCCTAGAAATCACTGTTGCCGATTTTAGTAGGAAAATCCTTAACACATTCATAGGACATTCCTTTGCTTTGTTTGTTGACGTGTTAACCTATTTAAAATAGGTTAATACGTGCATTAAAAAGTCAAACAGATAAGTGTCATACGAACACGTTAAATGGTCATCCGCTAATATTGCCAATAATAATGTTTTCCCTCATTGCAGGGATGTATTTTGGGCAATGTGCCCCTAATGGTGATATCTGCAGGCACACAATCAACATATTGCAAATCAGATAAAGTAATGTTTTGTGATTAGATATATAGAAGACGCCTTTGCTTTACTACTTATTACTGTTTATGAAATCTGAAAGCGAAGGACAGATTTATCTGATCTTCTTTGTTTTCAGGGTATTTATTTTCTGTTCCCTTTTTCTTGAGTCTCTGGTGGTAATGTTCTGATTTCATGCTCCTGGTGGAGGGACGCGCCCAACGGAAGCACAAGTCAGATATTCAAGCATGCGGTGTGCCTGATCTTAAAACCATTAATTTTAAATGGTCAGTGAATCATGCACAGTGTGCTCCTGAATTTCCGATATTCGCTTCTGGCAGGCAAGGTTCCTTGCTGAGAGTGTAAAGCCAGAAAATTTACTCTTTTGTATCACGTATCATGCCCAGCTGGAAAGTTGATGAGTGACCTGCTCCTGGGTTTCTACCAATATCTGTCTGAATCAGAAGATGTGTGAGAATGGCCTGGAGTGATTCTGCTGGTGCTCCTCCCTCCCGCCTTGTAGGCAAGTACCTGGCCTCTTCTGAGCTCCTCTCTATGACTGATATTGATTACATGGCACATAGCATACTCTGTGGCATAGTGTATTTGGACTCCAACACCCTGCACCACCATGGTTGTCATTGAGTATTTCTTTAAACAAAAAGGGTACTTTCATAACTCGTTCGGGTATAAGTAAGTTTAAACATTACTTCAGTCAGCTATGACTCTGGGATGTCTGTGTTGTGGATCCTTTTGCTCTGTGGCAAACTTAGTCTATCGGTGACCAATACATGTAGCTGGCTGCTTGCAATCAGATTTAGTCTTGTATGCAATGAAGAATGTTGCTCCTAAATTAGTTTTCTTTGCTATTTCTCTCCATATTGGGCTACATCAAATACCAATTGTCTGTGTCTTTGGGATTTGCTCACATTTTTACTTTATATAAATTCCTCTTGGAATAAGCTATCTTAACATTTTATTTCCTCTGTTATTGGGTGTCAAGAACTGGAAAGGTGAAGACCACTGAGAAGACACTCATTTCCTGCACCATTCATTCATTGTGTGCTGTGACATCGGTCTGGGTGAATACTGTTTGTTAAGGACATTTTCAAAGGGACTGCTTTTGCATCAAAGGGATAGGCCAGCCATATAGTCCTGGGATCCTCCTATGGTTGACGGTCTTCCAATTGCTTTGCCTGTATGAGATGTGCAGAATAGGAACTGTGAGTAATCAGCTCACTATCAGAAACAGTATTAGCAAGAATGTGCTGAGAAGAAGCAATTTTATGAGTAAGATATATTAAGCCACAGTGGACTAATTCTAGTTCTGTTGTATAACTTTTGGACTGCTTAGTATTTTTGCTGCATCTTTTTGTTTCAATATATCGTTATATCCGTAAATAAATCTGACTATATAGTTTAACCTGTCTGCAGTGTTGTGGTGTTTATTTTTCCATCTTCTGAGATGGCAAAAAAGATATCCTTTGTATTTTCTCGTAAGTGATTTGCTGCGATTCACGGTTAATTGTTAAATCTGGGCTACGCTAGCCAAAATCCAGCAGAGAATAAATATAGCTTTTGGTTCATAAAAAACTTATGAAAACCATAGTCTACCTGGAAACACAAAAAAGCATTGCAGAAAAGCCTGAACTTTAACACTGGAATAGGAAGGACATTAAAAATAAGTTTCTCAAAAATACATTTAAAAGCAGCATATTAATAAAAAATGTTTTATTCATTCCTAGGATGTGGACGTTGCTGGGAAGGCCAGCATTTATTCCCCATCCCTAATTGCCCTTGAGAAGGTGGTGGTGAGCCACCTTCTTGAACCGCTGCAGTCCATGTGGTGAAGGTACTCCCACAGTGCTGTTAGGGAGGGAGTTCCAGGATTTTGACCCAGCGACGATGAAGGAACGGCGATATATTTCCAAGTCAGGGTCATATGTGACTTGGAGGGGAACCTGGAGGTGATGGTGTTCCCATGCGCCTGCTGGCCTAGTCCTTCTAGGTGGTAGAGGTCGTGGGTTTGGGAGGTGCTGCCGAAGAAGCCTCGGCGAATTGCTGCAGTGCATCTTGTGTGATTCTTTGGAAATATGTATTTGATTTACAGAAAATTCAAGGATCCGTACAGCATCTGAAATAAATGAAAGACAGGCTAATTCATTGCATTTTTTAATAGTCAATCTCTAATTAAAATAACTGGGGAGATCTCATGAAAGCAAAACAAACACATAAAGCTAAAATATTCATAGATCCTCAGTAGTAAGAGAACCCACTCAAGCTCTCTGCTTGAGAAAATAAACAAGTACGTCTGGCCCATATATTAATTTGTGTTAATTCACAGTCATGCTATAACGCTAAAAAATTTGTTTTAAGAAATAGACGTGTATGAAATGGTGAATACATTTTTTTGTGAAGATTATTGAAGGAAGGTATTTCCCCTCAAGTGATTCAAAGTCTTGTGAGTAATACAGCTGTATGTCATTAAGCTACCACATGGTGTGAAGATCTAACTTCACGTGGCATCAGTGAATGATGCACAGATTATCAGTCTTGGTAAGTCATTTTGTTGGCATTTTTCCACAAGCCAGCAAAGTAAGGACAAACTAACGTAACATGAGGTGAAATGGCTTGTTAATATTTTTTATCTGACTCTCTGTATATTAGAGCTATGAGACTGATGGCATTAGAATTGTATCTGGAGTGACTCCGTTGTGACTCTCTCTCCTGGATTCTGCTCAGGAGAGGCGCAGTTGCCACTGTAACAATCACTCGTTGTGGCCTGTCAGCTTCCTTCTGATGTAACTGGTCGGGATCTTGAATGTCCTTGTATTTACATTTTAAATTCACAGGCCCCGGTCTCCAGCACTACTTGAGACACAGAGCTAGCCTGATAATTGGATGGCAAGAATTCTCGGTGATTCAATACAAATATAAAAATATTTAAATACCTTTTGAAATGTGTGTTAGCTGGTGTATGAAAAACATGTTAGTGTTTCAGTTCTGGTCAGCAGATTGCAGATGTGGTACTCGTGCCATATAGTGGGTGAATAAAGAGTCATTGCTGTCCTTTCTGTTATGAGGCCAGAAGCTCATGGGACCTAGGAAGAGCACACAGATGGAAAAATTGTTATTTTTATCTACCGAGGCTGTTGTAAGGCGAGCCAATCCCTCCAAGGATGTTATCTCGTGTATTTCAAATGAATGCTTTCTTTGAAACATGTGAGATGGCACCGACGTATTCCCTACAGTTACTGACTACCTTTAAACCATGGGGCTAATAGTGCAAATTACGACAAAATCTCCACAATTTTAATGGTGCTGGTGTAGAAAGATATATATTTTATATTTCTATATTTATTAACGTTGGCCCAGAAATTCTGTTCGCAGCCCTCCCGCGGGCGGAGGGCTGAGATCCGGAAAGATCTGCGCCTGGACCGGAGGGCTCCCGGGAGGCGCAGAATTCGGTTGCTGTGCCTCTTCAAACTGCCGGTGTGCAGGGCACGCGTATCCC
Organism: Squalus acanthias; assembly: GCA_030390025.1. Taxonomy (NCBI): domain Eukaryota; kingdom Metazoa; phylum Chordata; class Chondrichthyes; order Squaliformes; family Squalidae; genus Squalus; species Squalus acanthias. The sequence goes on along the minus strand of CM059425.1, from coordinate 29,212,234 downwards.
AGGGGCGCAGGCAGATCGCAGCATCCCTGGGATCACGTGGGCCATGGGAAGCCAATCAGAGCAGGGAATCTACATTCATAGATTTGACAGGAAGACCTGTCAAATCTATGAATAGAGATCAGCCCCAAAACATAGGTAAAACTTCAAATAATTTTTTTTTAAAACATCACATTTTTAAAATGACTATAAATTACATAAATTAACTATTTTAAACAAAAATTTAAAGGCCATCTTAGACTGGGTATTATGTAATGAGAAAGGATTAATTAGCAATCTTGTTGAGCGAGGCCCCTTGGGGAGGAGCGATCATAATATGATAGAATTCTTCATTAAGATGGACAGTGAAGTAGTTGACTCAGAGACTAGGGTCCTGAATTTAAATAAATGAAACTACGATGGTATGAGGCGCGAGTTGGCTAGGGTGGATTGGGGAACGTTACTTAAAGGGTTGACGGTGGATAGACAATGGAAAACATTTAAAGATCGCATGGATGAACTACAGAATTTGTTCATCCCTGTTTGGCATAAAAATAAAACAAAAAAGGTGACTCAACCATGGCTAAAAAGGGAAATTAGGGATAGTATAAGATCCAAGGAGAGGACATATAAATTGGCCAGAAAAAGCAGCAAACCTGAGGATTGGGAGCAGTTTAGGATTCAGCAAAGGAGGACAAAGGGATTAATTAAGAGGGGGAAAATAGAGTATGAGAGTAAGCTTTCAGGGAACATAAAAACTGACTGTAAAAGCTTCTATAGATATGTGAAGAGAAAAAGATTGGTGAAGTCAAGTGTAGGTCCCTTGCAGTCAGAATCAGGGGAATTTATAATGGGGAACAAAGAAATGGAAGACCAATTAAATACATACTTTGGTTCTGTCTTCACAAAGGAGGACACAAATAACCTCCCAGAGATGTCGGGGAACATCGGGTCTAATGAGAGGGAACAACTGAATGAAATCAGTATTTGTAGGGAAGCGGTGTTAGGGAAATTGACGGAATTGAAGGCCGATAAATCCCCAGGGCCTGATAATCTACATCCTAGGGTACTTAAGGAAGTGGCCCTAGAAATAGTAGATGCATTGCTGGTCATCTTCCAAAATTCTATAGACTCTGGAACAGTTCCCATGGATTGGAGGGTAGCTAATGTAGCCCCACTATTTAAAAAAGGTGGGAGAGAGAAAACGGGGAATTATAGACCGGTAAGCCTGACATCGGTAGTGGGGAAAATGCTAGAGTCCATTATAAAAGATGTAATAGCAGAGTACTTGGAAAACAGTGACAGGATCGGACAAAGTCAACATGGATTTACAAAAGGTAAATCATGCTTGACTAATCTACTGGAATTTTTTGAGATGTAACTGGTAGAATATGGTGGCATAGTGGTTAGCACTGGTGCCTCACAGCGCCAGGGACCCGGGTTCGAATCTGACCTCGGGTGACTGTCTGTGTGGAGTTTGCACATTCTCCCCGTGTATGCATGGGTTTCCACCGGGTGCTCCGGTTTCCTCCCACAGTCCAAAAATGTGCGGGTTAGGTTGCTTTGGCTATGATAAATTGACCCTTAGTGTTAGGGGGAATTAAATACGTGGGGTTACGGGGGTAGGGTGGGATATGTGTACTGTGGGGATTAAAGCAGGGACAGGGTACTGGGTTTGGATGATCAGCCATGATCGTATTGAATGGTGGAGCAGGCTCGACGGGCCGAATGGCCTACTCCTGCTCCTAGATTCTATGTTTCTATGTTTCTAATAGATAAGGGAGAAGCAGTGGATGTGGTGTATTTGGACTTTCAGAAGGCTATCGATAAGGTCCCGCACAAGAGATTAGCGTGCAAAGTTAAAGCACATGGGATTGGGGGTAAAGTACTGACTGGGATAGAGAACTGGTTGGCAGACAGAAAGCAAAGAGTTGGAATAAACGGGTCTTTTTCCGAGTGGCAGGCAGTGACTAGTGGGGTACCGCAGGGGTCGGTGCTAGGACCCAAGTTATTCACAATATATATTAATGATCTAGACGAGGGAACTAGATGTAATATCTCCAAGTTTGCAGATGGCACAAAGCTGGGTGGGCATGTGTGTTGTGAGGAGGATGCAGAGAAACTCCAGTATGATTTGGACAAGTTGGGTGATATGGCAGATGCAGTATAATGTGGATAAATGCGAGGTTATCCACTTTGGTGGCAAAAACAAGAAGGCAGATTATTATCTGAACAGCAATAGATTGGGAAAAGGGGAAGTGCAACGAGACCTGGGAGTCCTTGTGCACCAGTCGTTGAAGGTAAGCATGCAGGTGCAGCAGGCGGTTAAGAAGGCAAATGGTATGTTGGCCTTCATAGCGAGAGGATTCGAGTACAGGAGCAAGGATGTCTTGCTGCAGTTGTACAGGCCCTTGGTGAGACCACACCTTGAGTATTGTGTGCAGTTTTGGTCGCCTTATCTGAGGAAGGATGTTCTTGCCATGGAGGGAGTGCAGCGAAGATTCACCAGACTGATACCTGGGATGGCAGGAATGACGTATGAAGAGACATTGGGACGATTGGGCTTATATTCGCTGGAGTTTAGAAGAATGAGAGGGGATCTCATTGAAACTTATAAAATTCTAACAGGACTAGACAGACTAGATGCAGGAAGGATGTTCCCGATGGCGGGGGAGTCCAGAACCAGGGGTCACAGTCTAAGGATAAGGGGTAAGCCATTTAGGACTGAGATGAGGAGGAATTTCTTCACCCAGAGAGTGGTGAACCTGTGGAATTCTCTACCACAGAACGCAGTTGAGGTCAATTCATTAAATATATTCAAGAAGGAGTTAGATATATTTCTTAAGGCTAAAGGGATCAAGGGATATGGGGAGAAAGCAGGGACAGGGTACTGAATTTGGATGATCAGCCATGATCTCATTAAATGGCAGAGCAGGCTCGAGGGGCTGAATGGCCTACTCCTGCTCCTATCTTCTATGCTTCTATCTTCTATGTTAATGGGGCTAAAAATAAACTTACCTTTCTTTAAAGTATTTTAAAATGATAAATCAGTGGGAACATTTTTTTTTACTTTCTTAAACTATTAGCCTGGTAAAAGCAGGCCTTGCGCCTGCTTTTCTAGGCGCAGCTGTTCCCGACTTACCTGGACTGATAAAACTGTGAAAAAAACGGACGTTTCTGACGTACGCGCTGCCTATCCGGCGCAGGCGTTTGTCCAGTCAAGCCCTTTCTGCAGAGAACGGAAGTTCCGGTTTCCAGCGCATGCGCAGTGCATGCGTAAAACCGGCACTTCCGTTGGCCCTACGGGTGAGTACACAGCGCGTACACACCCGTAGGGAACGGAATTTCTGGTCCAATATTTATTCCAGCTCTTGCTGCACAGTAGCTCAGTTGGTTGAGCAGTTCGCAGGAGCCAGTGGGTCCTGTGTTTGAGGGCTGGCAGGATCTACTCAGCTTTTAACAAAAACAGAAAATGCTGGAGATACTCAGCAGGTCAGGCAGCATCTGTGGAGAGAGAAACAGAGTTAGCGTTTCAGGTCGATGACCCTTCGTCAGAACTGGAAAAAGCTGGAGCTCGAACAGGTTTGTAAGCAAGTGCAGGGGCAGGGAAAGGGGGGAAGGGAGGAAAGAACAAAAGGGAAAGTCTGTGATAGGGTGGAAGACAGGAGAGATTAACAGACATTAAGAGATGGTACAAGGCAAAAGGAGATGGTAATGGGACAAGTTAAGAAACAAAAGATGGCTCTAGATGAAGTGTAAATGGCAATGGCAGAATGAAAGACAGCTGCCATGTGGGAGAGAGAAAAAAAATGTATATAATAAATAAAATAAATGGGGAAAAAAAAGGATAGGGGCAGAAGTTATGATCTGAAATTGTTGAACTCTATGTTGAGTCCAGAAGGCTGTAAAGTGCCTAATCGAAAGATGAAGTGCTGTTCCTCGAGCTTACGTTGAGCTTCATTGGAACGGTGTAAGAGGCCGAGGACGGTGAGGTCTGAGTGGGAGTGGAGCGGAGAATTAAAGTGACAGGCGACCGGAAGCTCGGGGTCACCCTTACGGACTGAACGGAGGTGTTCGCAAAGCGATCACCCAATCTGCGTTTGGTCTCCCCAATGTAGAGGAGACTGCATCGTGAGCAGCAAATACAGTATACTAAATTGCAAGAAGTACAAGTAAATCACTGTTTCACTTGGAAGGAGTGTTTGGGGCCCTGGACAGTGGGAAGGGGGGAGGTAAAAGGGCATGTGTTGCATCACCTGCACTTGAACGGGAAGGTGCCAGGCGAAGGGGAAGGGATGTTGGGAGTGATAGAGGAGTGGACCAGGGTGTCGCGGAGGGAGCGGTCCCTTGGGAATGCTGAAAGGGGAGGTGAGGGGAAGATGTGTTTGGTGGTGGGATCACGCTGGAGGTGGCGGAAATGGCGGAGGATGATCCGTTGAATGTGGAGGCTGGTGGGGTGAAAGAGGAACCCTATCGTGGTTCCGGGAGGGAGGGGAAGGGGTGAGAGCAGAAGTGCGGGAAATAGAATGGACACGGTCAAGGGCCGTGTCAACCACAGTAGAAGGGAATCCTCGGTTGAGGAAAAAGGAAGACATGTCGGAAGCACTGGTATGGAAGGTGGCATCGTCAGAGCAGATGCGGCGGAGATGGAGAAACTGGGAGAATGGAATAGAGTCCTTACAGGAAGCGGGGTGGGAGGAACTGTAGTCCAGGCAGCTGTGGGAGTCTACTCAGCTTTTCATTGTTCTGAGGTGGGAAATTAAATCCAATGTCTTCGGATGTGGGGGGAGTGGGGGCAAGAGGAGACTGCGGGGACTGTGTGAAAGTGCTTGCCACATTATCAAAATCTTCAAACACTCCTGGTAGTGGCAATACAAATGGAGATCAGCACTGCCTTGGGAATGGCAAGATAAGTCTCTCTCTCTCTCTGCCATTCCATTCACACCCCTTAATTTTTAATGTTGTGAAAAAGTTCTTTGTTTAGCTGATTGCCAGGAATTTCCTCTGCAATTCTCTCGATCTGACACTGTAACTTCAGCAGAAGATCAGTGGACATCCTGTTTACCTGTCTATCAGTGGTTTCCGCCAATCTTCCACTGAAGTTATGAGAGCCAATTAGGAGAACTCCCGGTGGATATCTTTTCTTATGTCTTCCTGCCACTGGCTCCAGCTCTTCCCCACTACCTGTTCAGGTTGAAACTGGGGCACAACTTTGTTATTCTGCTTGGCTCTGAGCTGTCCTTCTTGTTTATATCACTAAGATTGCATTTACCAGCTCTGTGACATTGCCCGCTTACGCACCCATATCCCATTTCTGCTGCCGAAGCCCTTCATCACCTTGAAGATTTGCTTCTCAAAATCTCTCTTCAGTGAGCTCTCTTCCTCACATTTTACAGAATTCACTTAATGTAAACTCTTTACCCTATGTCCACTGTTGCTCAAAGTTCTGCACTTCCATTTTTGCCAAGCATCACTGACTCCATTTCCAACAACGTATTGATTTCAAGGTCCCTGTCCTTCCTTTCAAATCGCTCCATAGTCTCGCCCACTTTAGCTTAGCGATCTTCTCCAGCCATATATCCCATCCTGCACCCTTCACTCCTCCAACTCCGTATTACCGTTTATTCCTTCACCACTGCACCCTTGCTCTTTGAAATGCTCTCCCAAAACCATTTTGCCTTGCTTCCTCTCTCCCTTCACGAGCCCCTTGAAAATGCACCTCTTCGATTTCTTTCCCTCCAGCTATCCTTTCTCAACTCTTGCTTGGTGTCCTTCACTCTGCCCTGTAAATTACTGTTACTGGGGATGCTCTCCTGCACAAAGGGCAAAATGTAAATGCCAACCTTTGTACTAGATGAAAAATTATTTAAATAACAAGAGTTGCAAAGCACTTTAATTATATGGAATTTCACTTTAAATGTTGTATAATCGGCATCGTTTTCTCTGGAATTTTACCAGTGAATATTTGTAACTGGCTGTAAAGTATTTGTAGGAGTTTAATTGAATGAATATTAGTTATTTACTAATTCAGTAGAGTTGCAGCCCAGTAAACGCAGAGTGCTCCAGCATTCTCTTCTAGACTGATGGCAATTAGAGGTCAACTGTAGGTTGGGAGCCCAGGGTAACAGTTCTCTCCATGCTGGTTTAATGAAGCCTGGATGAGTTTATGCATTAATCAACATCTCAAACAACTTCACCTCTTACATCTCCAGTGATTTAGGTAATTTCGGTGTTGCCCCTCATAATCAGATTACGCAAACTAAGAGTTACTTCTAGTTGTCTTTTGTGATTTCCTTTTGATCAGTTAATTGCTTTTTTAATGTAAAGGTTAATGAATATTCCTATTTTTGAACACTTCGCAAAATTTCCACTTGGAAGCATTTTTAAAGTTAATGATGAAAAAGCAACTTAAGAGTCCAATAGGGAGAAGATGCTGTCCATAATGCCTACAAAAAGGACATTGTATTTATTACTTTATGAACATCATGCAGTGAAGAAATTATACACTTAATTTGTTATAGTTGAAAGAGTAATTGAAAATGACTGTGATACTTTTCATAATGGATTCTGCCCATATTAGTTTCAAGCCCCCCCTTCCCATTCTCCCATGTCCTGAATAATTTCAGAGAAAATTCATAGCAGCAATTAATGTTTAATTTAAATTTTATGGTCTGAATTAAAATCCCTCAGAACTGCACTGAAGTGTCACCTAGATTATGCGATCAAGTCTGTGAAGCTTGAAACCCACAACCTTCTGACTCAGAGGCGAGACTGTTGCCATTGAGTCAAGGCTGATGCCTAAGTGTTGCCTGTTAACCTGTTCCACATTTACTGCTAGTCCATGCCAAGTCCTCACACAACCTCTCTTATTACTTATCATGAAAACCCATATTACAGCAGGGCACTCACTCAAGCTGAAAATTAACATTGAAAGCTTTGGCACACTTACATGTTCAAAGGGCTTCACACATAAATTAATTATAACACACTCTAGCTACATGATGCATGATCACTTACTGACACCCAGGATGGGCTGCAGATTAGACATGGCTCAGTGGGTAGCACTCTCGCCTGAGTCAGAAGATTGTGGGTTCAAGTCCCACTTCAGAGATTTGAGCACAAAAATCTAGGCTGACACTCCAGTTGGAGGTGCCGTCTTTTGGATGAGATGTTAAACCGAGGCCCTGTCTGTCCTCTCTGGTGGACATAAAAGATCCCATGGCACTATTTCAAAGAAAAGCAGGGGAGTTATCCCTGGTGTCCTGGGGCCTATATTTATCTCTCAATCAACACCACCAAAACAGATGATCTGGTCATTATCACATTGCTGTTTGTGGGACCTTGCTGTGCGCAAATCGGCTGCCGCGTTTCCTACATTACAACAGTGACTACACTTCAAAAGTACTTCATTGGCTGTTAAGCGCTTTAGAATGTCCTGAGGTCGTGAAAGGCGCTATATAAATGCAAGTCTTTCTTTTTGTATGCGCTCCGTCAACTTGCAACATCTCAAGACTACCCCGCTGCTTGCATGACAAGATGGCACACAATATCAAGAAACAGATCCCAACTGGAAGAGAGTTCAGAAATTACAAACCCTTAACTCCCTTGGAGCAGGCCATCCCGGACATCCTTGCATTGATGAACGTCAAGGGAGTAGAGGAAGATGAAGGTTTTCTGTCTTGTTTGGCTGTCCCTCACTCCCACACAGGTATACGCACAGCCGTACAGCTATCACACACAACTATTGTGTTATAATGCAATCTCTGTTTGAAGCTGCATCTGGCAGCTAGCATTCTAGCATAAGTTCCTGTTCTGTCACTGTAGGTCTAGTAGGGCAGCCTGCTGGCACTATCACTGGCCCATAACAAGACCTTGGAGGAAGTGCAGCATAGATTTACTAGAATGATACCTGGACTCCAAGGGTTAAATTATGAGGAGTGATTGCACAAACCAGGGTTGTATTCCCTGGCATTTAGAAGGTTAAGGGGTGATCTGATCGAAGTTTTCAAGATATTAATGGGAACTGATTGGGTAGATAGAAACTATTTCCGCTGGTTGGGGGAGTCTAGGACTACGGGACATAGCCTCAAAATTAGAGCCAGGCCTTTCAGGAGTGAAGTTAGGAAACACTTCTACACGCAAAGGGTGGTAGAAGCTTGGAACTCTCTTCCGTAAACAGCAGTTGATGCTAGGTCAATTGTTAATTTTAAATCTGAGATTGATAGTTTTTTGTTAACCAAAGGTAAAAGCGATATTGGGCAAAGGTGGATATATGGAGTTAGGTCACAGATCAGCCATGATCTCATTGAATGGCAGAACAGGCTCGAGGGGCTAAATGGCTTACTCCTGTTCCTATGGGCTGGATTTTTCCAGGTCCCATCCGTACGGTGCGGGGGGACCCAGGAGATGGCGGGAAACCTGGAAGGTCGGGATTCCCGGCACGCTTAGAAGTTTTAACTCCATAGCATGCGTGCGACGTCAGGGGTGAGTTCCCCGCCCGGAAGTCAGCCTGATTGACAGCCTGGCTTCCATTCGTGCAGGGAACTCGGAGAAGGAGGCCACAGCGACAAATAAGTGCTGGGCCCAGGATGTTGGGGGGGGGGGGTGGGGGGAGGGTGGGTCCGAGCGGAGTTGCGATCCCCGTGGGGGGTCTGTTCCCCGACCCCGGGGCCAAATCACAATCCCCGGGTGGTGGGGTGTGGGGGTGACCAGGCCGGGGGGGGGGATCCGATCCTAGAGGGGGGGTCCAAACACCGACCCTGGGAAGGGCCAGGCTGATGGTGGGGGAGCTTGGAAGGCCAGGAGGAAGCTTTCCTGCTCCTCCCGGCCCACAAGCATTGCTCCCTGAGGCTGAGGCCGCCTCGTTGCACCACCGGGAATCCCGGCCACCTGCAGTACAACCTGCAAAGCAGGTTAAAGTAGAGGCTTCAGGCCTCGTTATATGTAATTTGCCAATCCGCCTCTTGGCAGTGGGTTGGCAGCACCCACCCCTCCCCCCCACCCCCCGTCCCGCCTGAGTGAAAGGTGAAAGTGGGCGGGTTGGGGTCGGGGTTCACATTTTTTCAACTTTCACTTCCCCCCACACCTCGAACCCATCCACTCCTACCTCAGAAAATTCCAGCCTTTGTTCCTGTGTTCTTAAGACAGTACCTGAATCACAGTGCACAGTGAGAAGGCGGTAGCAGAGGGGCAGGATCTTGCTTCCTGGATGGCCATGTGTGAGACAATCATGATGCTTCCACCTCCCTCAATTGGCAAAAGCAGCAATGTGGTGAAACTGAGCAGTCGTGTCTTACTCCTGGTGCTATTCAGTAGGAAAGGAGATGAAAATGTTGGTCATGCAGACTGATGCATCAGTCACCTGTCTGCTACATGTGTGGACAGCATATTGGCTGCTACTACAGAAGGTCCCTATGCTAGCCTTCAAGGAGGTGGAAGCAGTAAAATTGAGGGTGCTGGTGATCTTGACTGCCAATGGCAGTGCCGTTCCTATGGTGCATGTTGGCTAATTGCCATCTGTACAGTAGATGTCACAGCTCTGCAACTGTCTCCCAGGATCTTGCTGAGGCAGTTGTTTTTGGTCATTACCAGGTTGGTGTGCCAGGGCCTGTAGATATGGTTGGTGACAAAATAATGGGTGCAGGCAATTGCACTAGTGTCTGCTGATCTCCCTGGCAGTACCTTCAATCATTTTGTACCACATTGGGAATTGAAAGTTTTGGTATTTTAGGCTGTAGTAAAACTAACTTCCATCATTAATTTTAACTTGAGTTAGTGACCACCATGGGACTGTACAGTTTGTACTTAGATGCCTCATAGCTCCCAGAGCTGCTGTGTAATCTTGTACTGTAAGAGTTGCTTTACATGTCCCATCATTTTTAACCTTCTCCTGCATCGCTGAAGACTTATAAATGTTTCAACTACGGTCATCTTTTCTAGTGATTTTGCAGATATTCAACTTTTTGTTTGGACATGAACATTTTGTACTGTTGGGATACAAAAACAAAATCTGAAAATGAACAAAAAAGAGCAAAGAACAACACTAAAAAGTACATTAAGAGCACCATTGTATGCAGAGTTCCTGAAATGATCACTGCAGATGGGCAAATAGATTTCCCAGTACAATCCCATCCTAAACGGATAGGAAATCACACTGTGCTTAATTATAAATTTTAACACATTGTAATATTTAAATGAAGATCTTGCATAATTTATGTGAGAGCTCTCAGGCTGAATAGGCAATGTGGATCTCAACTTGTTTTATTGAAGCATACAAAATTATTACAGGGCTTGATAGGGTGGATGCTGGGAGAATGTTTCCCTTGGCTGGGGAGTCCAGAACCAGGGGCCACAGCCTTAGGATAAAGGGTAGGCCATTCAGGACTGAGATGAGAAGAAATTTCTTCACACAGAGGGTGGTGAATCTTTGGAATTCTCTACCGCAGAGGGCTGTGGGGGCTCAGTCATTGGGTATATTCAAAACAGAAGTCGATAGATTTCTGACTAATAAGGGCATCAAGAGATATGGCGATAGGGCCGGTGAATGGAGTTGAGGCAGAAGATCAGCCATGATCTCATTGAATGGCGGAGCAGACTCGAAGGGCTGAATGGCCTACTCCTGCTCCTATTTCTTATGTTCTTATGTTTTCATGGCCCCTGCTTGTCTGTTGCTGGTTGGTACTGCTGGTCAGGTAAAATAGAAGATATGCCTTGGTATTTTTAACTATCATATCTACATGAGCGTAACGCAAAATCAAAGTGAGAGAGAAGTATAAAACGATAGATCTGAACGGAAAGAAAGTGATAGTATTGGATAACATAGCTATTGCTTATTCATGTCGAATGGAGAAAGCACTCAGCCTGGGATCTCATATGAAGCATATCTTCTATTCTGCAATGTTGGAAAGACCAGAGAAGCTGGGATTATTCCCCTTAATGCAGAGAAGGTAAAGGGGAGATTTAATAGAGGTGTTCAAAAATATGAGGAGTTTTGATAGAGTAAATAAGGAGAATTCTTTTCACTGATGGTTGGATCGGTAACTAAGAAGCACAGATTTAAGATAATTAGAAAAGAACCAGAGGGGAGATGAGGAGAATTTTTTTTTCCCAGCGAGCTGATATGATCTAGAATGCACTGCCTGAAAGGGTGGGGAAGCAGATTCAGTAGTAACTTTCAAAAGGAAATTGGATATAGAGTCATAGAGTTATACAGCACAGAAAGAGGCCCTTCGGCCCATCGTGTCCGCGCCGGCCATCAAGCCCTGTCTATTCTAATCCCATTTCCCAGCACTTGGTCCGTAGCCTTGTATGCTATGGCGTTTCAAGTGCTCATCTGAATGGTTCTTGAATGTTGTGAGGGTTCCTGCCTCTACCACCCTTTCAGCCAGTGAGTTCCAGATTCCAACCACCCTCTGGGTGAAAAAGTTTTTCCTCAAATCCCCTCTAAACCTCCTGCTCCTTACCTTGAAACTATGCCCCCTGGTTATTGACCCCTCTACTAAGGGGAAAAGTTCCTTTCTATCTATCCTATCTATGCCCCTCATAATTTTATACACCTCAATCAGGTCCCCCCTCAGCCTTCTCTGCTCTAAGGAAAACAACCCCAGCCTGTCCAGTCTCTCTTCATAGCTGAGGCGCTCCAGCCCAGGTAACACCCTCTCCAATGCAATCACATCCTTCCTATAGTGTGGCGACCAGAACCACACACAGTATTCCAGCTGTGGCCTAACTAGTGTTTTGTACAGCTCCATCATAACCTCCCTGCTCTTATATTCTATGCCCCGGCTAATGAAGGCAAGTATCCCATATGCCTTTTTAACCACCTTATCTACCTGTCCTGCTGCCTTCAGGGATCTATGTACATGCACACCAAGGTCCCTCTGATCCTCTGTCCTTCCTAGGGCATTCATTGTGTATTCCCTTGCCTTGTTACTCCTCCCAAAATGCATCACCTCACACTTTTCAGGGTTAAATTCCATTTGCCACTGTTCTGCCCATCTGACCAATCCATCTATATCGTCCTGTAGCCTGAGGCTTCCCTCCTCGCTATTTACCACTCCACCAATTTTTGTGTCATCTGCGAACTTACTGATCATACCTCCTATATTCATATCTAAATCATTAATGTACACTACAAACAGCAAGGGACCCAGCACCGATCCCTGCAGTACACCACTGGACACAGGCTTCCAGTCACAAAAACAACCTTCGACCATCACCCTCTGCCTCCTGCCACTAAGCCAATTTTGGATCCAATGTGCCAAATTGCCCTGGATCCCATGGGCTCTTACCTTCTTGACCAGTCTCCCATGCGGGACTTTGTCAAAAGCCTTACTAAAGTCCATGTAGACTACATCAACTGCACTACCCTCATCCACACACTTAGTCACCCCCTCGAAAAATTCAATCAAACTGGTTAGACATGATCTCCCCCTGACAAAGCCATGCTGACTATCCTTGATTAATCCTTGCCTCTCCAAGTGGAGACTAATTCTGTCCCTCAGAATTTTTTCCAATAATTTCCCTACCACTGATGTTAGGCTCACTGACCTGTAATTCCCTGGTTTATCCCTACTACCCTTCTTGAATAATGGTACTACGTTAGCTGCTCTCCAGTCCTCTGGCACCTCCCCTGTGGCCAGAGAGGTTCTGAAAATTTGTGTCAGAGCCCTGCAATCTCCTCCCTTGCCTCACACAGCAGCCTGGGATACATCTCGTCTGGGCCTGGGGATTTATCCACTTTTAAGCCCACTAAAACCGCTAGTACCTCCTCCCTCTCAATACTAATTTGTTCAAGTATATCACAATCCCCCTGCCTGATTTCTATGCCTACATCGTCCTTCTCCATAGTGAACACAGATGCAAAATATTCATTTAAAACCTCACCTACATCTTCCGGCTCTACACACAGATTGCCACTTTGGTCCCTAATGGGCCCTACTCTTTCCCTGGTTATCCTCTTGCCCTTAATATACTTATAAAACACCTTGGGATTTTCCTTTATTTTGCCCGCCAGTGTTTGTTCATGCCCCCTCTTTGCTCTCCTAATTTTATTTTTAAGTACACCCCTGGTATTTTCCTATACTTGAATAGGAAAAAATTGCAGGACTATGGGGAAAGAGCAGGTGAATGAGACTAATTGGATAGCTCTTTCAAATAGTTGGCACCGGCATGATGGACCAAATGGCCTCCTTCTATGCTATATGATTTTATGAAAGCTACTAGCCATCACCTTTAGCCATTTTGGTTATCTTGTGCAAGGTTGTGGATTCGTTTTTTAGTTTTTGTTGTAGATAACACAAAAATAAGACTGAACTCTGGCCAGCTGTTGTGAGCTCAGGTAATGCATTCTGTAACAGTGCCGGTGTATTTAGGAATATGGGCCTCATCATGCACAAGATAAACTTAGCTGTCTGAAAGGTTCTCGTTTATTCATAAATCTCAAAGTTGATGTGTTAAGTGTCATTATGACTTCAGCATGCAACTCTTTCTGTCGAAAATAAAGCTGATGTGCCTGTGGTACTTCAATTGATTTTGACTTTATGTATGACCTTCTCAAAGGGCAGTGCCTGTAGAGTCTCCATTCCTGCTCCATCCCACTCGTATTGCCTAGTCTTCCAAGTGCATGGTTATCTTTTCTAGTTAAGGACGTCTTTTAATTTTTTTTTTGTTAATTCATAAGATCTCTTTTGAGTAGTTTGACCCTTAATGGGTCAATTGGCAGAAGGAACATTTGAAGGACTAGATGTTGCCATGGGAAATGCATTAACTTTACCTTTATGATTTCAGTGTTAAATAAACGGAGGTCATTGTGTGAAAAGTGGTTCAAGTCCAAATGATCACTGTTCATGCCTATAAGTTGAATTAGCAGTTTGCAGTCTCCCTGCAGGTTTAAAGTGCCCTATTTTTGTGCATTGCAGAGAGTTTGATGCGCATAGGAAAATGTTCTATTTGTCACATAAATTAAGCACCCCTTTCTTTCTTTTGACCTAGCTAGGCTTGCTGTTCAAACCATCATCAATCAGAATATCATCAAAATGCTCCAGTCAGTTTCACAACATTTTCTGAAAAGGAGACTCCGCATCAGTTCAACTTTTAAATACAAAAAGGGCAGTCGTTCACTTGTGCTAGCATTTTATTTTTATGGAATTGTTTTTCTAGGCAGTATGGTAAAGCGAGAACAGACTTGATACATGTTACAATAGCAAAATACTGCGGATGCTGGAAATCCGAAATAAGAACAGAAAACGCTGGAAAAACTCAGCAGGCCCTGACTGTAAACGGGGTTGGGTTTCCACTGCACTTCCAGTGAAGTTATGGCAGCGCAATGGCAGAAAGTCTGAGGAAATTCAGGGCTGTTGTTGAAATAACGAGCTTGCTGATAACTCTTGGTAAGGGATTTCAGGATCAGTACGTTATCAGTACTAAAGTATCAGTACAATACTTTAATAGGGCCCTTTCACTTGATAAAAACTGTGACGTCCCTTAAAGCAGTCCCTTGCTTTCTTTTGCTAGAGAATGACAAAAGTAGATCGAAAAACACTAAAGACCAGTTTGGTTGACATCCCATTACCAGCCACGCCATGAATGGAGACATAGATCCACATGGAGCAGCAAGTCTTCCACATATGAAGGGAAAGGTGGAATGCAAATGGTCCCAGGGTTGTAATATGAGTATCACTTACTTAGCTTAATGTAGCATACCTGAGATTAAAATTGAGCAAAACCAAATGCCATGTGGGTTTGATTGTTTTCATTAGTCTATATTGACCAACAAAATGGCTATTGTCATTCTAACATTCTCCAAACCATCCAGGTGCTTTAGCTGTTCCACTCTTGCCTTTGTCTTTTAACTATTACTGTGAATTAAGGAGCAAGTGTAATTTCACAGACTTAGGACAGTGTTCACAACCTTCAGATTTTCAATGAATAGTTTGTCTATCGTGAATTCTGGGCAAAACAAATGAAAGTGTTTGTGTAAAATGTTTTCCTGGTAACCAAATTAACAGCATAATGATTCAAAAATGAAGGAACAGCAATAGTGTATAAGTGGGTGTATAATGATTTGAAAATAGGTGTAAAATTAATCAAAATATTTCTTAATTCCATTTTAGAAACCAGGGGCTCCTCCAATAGCTCAGTATGTAAATTTAAAGTGCCCTATTTTTGTGCATTGCAGAGAGTTTGATGAGCAGAGGAAAATATTCTATTTGTCACATAAATTAAGCACCCCTTTCTTTCTTTTGACCTAGCGAGGCTTGCTGTTCAAACCATCATCAATCAGAATATCATCAAAATGCTCCAGTCTGTAAGGACCAAGATGGTTCCAGGTTTGGTGCTTGTTCTGGGCTGTGTTAGTCAATCCCGCTGGGGCAGCAGTGGGGGCTTTTGGCCTCAGCAGGATGGACTTGGGGGGAATTCCAAGTGTATGGATGTCAGGTGAGGACAGAATTGAGCTGACCCGTGAGGCCTTCATGGTTTGAATAGCTTACCAAAACTCTTGCCTGCACTCACACATGAAGAATGGAGATTTGAGCAAGATACTGGATGTACTTTTTGGACCCTAAGGCGGACGTAAAAGATCCCATGGCACTATTTCGAAGAAGAGCAGGGGAGTTATCCCCGGTGTCCTGGCCAATAGTTATCCCTCAATCATCATCACTAAAAAACAGATTATCTGGTCATTATCACACAACAGTGACTACACTTCAGAAAAGTACTTCATTGGCTGTAAAGCACTTTGGGATGTCCGGTGGTCATGAAAGGCGCTATATAAATGCAAGTCTTTCTTTTTTCTACCTTACTGGGTGTCACTGGCTTCGGGACAGGAGGGGGAGAGAAAGGGATAAATACACACTTGAACAGTTAAAGGAGCTACATGGTCTAATTATCATCCAAATAGCTTCGTTGTTACTTTAAAAGGAGTTTTACTCTTCTTATTTGACAAAAAATACAGAGACTACAGAGGCTATCCACAACTACAATGGCATTTTTTTTACAGGCTTCCTGAATGGCCAAATGTTGTTTGGGCCAATTCTCAATTTGTGATTAGTTTGGTGATCACAGTCAGAGCAGTAGCTGGGGATTACAATTGGCCTCAGCGGCCCTGGGTTAAGGAGGGGAGAAATAAAGTAGGGTTGCTGCTCCTGATTGTTTAACCAATGGATTCTGCTGGAAATGTGTGTGTCAGGTGAGAACAGTATCAGGTCAGCTGAGATGCCCTTCATGACCAATGAGCTTGACAACACTCACTGCCTAGGCTCAGGCATGATACAACTAGGTTCAGACTATATTACATGAGACCTGCCATACTGGGCTGTTGACTGAGGGGCCTGGTTTGAGATGTATGGCTGTTCAGCCCAACTTCCCACATACTTTTGTGAGAACATTTTGCACGCGCAAAAGGCGGGAGTTCCATATTGTTTGTGAAATAATAATTTAAAAATTAAAAGCACAAAAGATGGCATGCTTATCAAAACGTAACTAGAACACCATTTGAAAAGGACATTCTGACTTCATTGATGTGTTTTCAGGCAGACTGTGTTCTGGATTAGCCAGAAATAGTCCGTCTATGAATTCTGCTGATGCTCCGCCACATGGGTTGCTGGGATAGTTCACGCAGGAGCTGGGGCCATTCCTCCTACAGTACAAGATGTGCAATACCATTCTTTCTTTTTTATGTCTGCTTATATTAAAAGTTTTTTAAAAATTGAAGGAGCAACTGATGACGTAATTGCATTACCAATGGCACCACTGAATATGCCTCTAGACAATGGGGAAATTCTCATAAGAACATAAGAAAGCATGGAATGAGAAAAGTCCACTTGGCTATTAAGCCAATTCTTTCCAGAGACCATGTACGATCCATCCTTTCCTTGGCTCTACCCAGCCTATAGCACCTACTAAAGATAGGTTCTGCAACACTTCTCCCTGGCCTCCCAACAATAAATTCATCAAAACTTTAGAACACTTTGTAACTTGTATGACCTATATTATCAATCTTTGTTCAGTTGTTTCCCTTGTTATGATATTTCCAGATGTCTAGCAGTTCAGGACCCATTTTATTATCTTTAAGCTGTCTTTAAATTTATTATGATTGTTCTTGAACATCACAGAGCATTTTGATTATAAACAATGTTATTTTGAAGCTTCATTGCCAGTACAGTAAGAGGTAACCTTATTTCTGTAGGTTACAAAACATTGAGACTCGCACTACTAAGAATTTTGCAGCTGTTCTGTCAGAAACAATTCCCAGCATGAATAGATATTTCCTGTTTCTTTATTTTGTACCCTTATTAAATATAAGCAGCTTTTTAAAAATAGGAAAAATCTTTCTCTGCACACACTGCTTGGTGCCCTATGTGCCTGTAGTTCTATTTAATAATATCTATAATATATTAACGTCTATGCACAGTTCTGTCACCTTTTGCCATTATAAATTCCAGTGTCCATATTTATAATGGCAAACTGCCTATGTAAACTTGTCACGCTGTAATTACACCTTTTCCCAGTGGAGGTGCTGCAGCGCCACCATTGGTGGGAAGATGTAATTACAGTGCCACAAATTTTGATAGGCAGTTTCCATCATAAATGTGTCATAGCAATTTATAGGAAATATAGAAATCAGGACAGGATGCATGATTTAAATGGGGACTGAATTATGTCTTTGTGTTTTGGCCCAATTATCCCCTGCCCTTGAACCCTGCTTCACCTGAAAATGACTCTTGGTCTTGACTTCCTCTGTGCAACGCCATGGCAGATTGACTTGTGACGCAGTAATTACAACTTCTACCTGATGCTAATGCTGCCCCACGGGATGGAACTCTGCTGCATCCTGTTGTCAGGAATTTCCTGATTTCACAAAATGAGTGCAAGAACTCCCACCCACAGCGTGAGGCAGAGTTCCAACCTCTGGAGCAGGTAGGAACAGCGAGCAGCATTGATTTTCAATCACAAATGTGCACAATGGAACACTGTCCCCATAAGACTGACTGTCCGTGTGAAACATGGAAACTTGGCATGTATCAACAAAAATGAATGGGCTTGAAGCGTAGAAATTCTATGCCCTGAGCTGGAAGAGCTTGACTAAAAACTACCAAAATCATCTTCCAAAGAAAACATATAACTGCTTCACACTTAGAATTGTTCACTTCTAGGAGGTGCTGCCACTAGCACTCGGCATTGATTGAAACACTCAAAAAGTGGACAAATTCCTGATTCAGCAGCATGAAGGGGGGACGTGAATTGGGGCCAAGGCAGGAAGGGGAATTAAATTATTCTGAATCAGTCCCAGATGGATCTGAACAAAAGATGAATTTAAAAACCTGATCTTCTCACAGTTTTTAAATTCCAAATGGAAAAACAGTGTGTAGTTTCTATGAAAGCTTTAATGATTTCAGTTGTGGCCTCGATTATACACAAGAGGACAGTCATTACAAACAGTTAAGTTAATGAAAACATAAGCTACACTCAACATAAACCCATCATGTTCTCAATAAAGGTTATTTGCTCTAATTTACTGGAGCTTGTTCTAAACAGACATCTCCTTGTTGACATGTTTGATCTTCTGCTATTGTTTATTGAACAAATAGATGATCTGATATTTTAGTCCTGTTTTTTGTAATGCGCTGTAGTATGCACAATCTCCTGCAGTTGTCCATTATCCTGAAGAGCACTTTTGAGGATCCTTGACAGCCTTTGATGCATGTTGTTCCATTACAGCTATCCGCGAATTTCCAAGTGATCTTTTTACCAATAAGGAGAGACAACAAGGAGGAGTATTACTTCATATAACAGGAGTAAGTATACTTACACTTACAAAGATTTTCACTTGGGACTATGCCCATAGCATATTAATTGTTTACTGTCTTCCAAGCAGCGATATCCTTTCGAGGTAAAGTAGACGCAAATAAAGAAAATGAACATTATGGCGAAGAGGACCAGGATTTCCTATCCCATTTTTACTTTATAAAGATACCCAATTAGGATTAAATACTTCAAGTTCTTGCCTGCCACCAGCTCATATTGGAAAATTGTAGCAATATTGCCCATGATTTTCCACCCATTGATTTTCCGACTCACACTGGCAATAGGGAGATACCTCACCACAGGCAACTCAGAAAATCTACCTTATTTTCTCAAAATAATTTACCTCTTTAATTATTACGTCTTTACAGTTCACAGGGACTCATAAAAAGTTACCCATGTTATTTGTTTGAGATAATTGAAGCAAGATGAATTGCTAAGCTGAAGAAATTGGCTTCGATATTGACTCTAAGTACAGATCCACCTACATACACACACACATGCACAAAAACAAATGAAAGCTGCATTTTAGGCCCAGACAGATACTGCTTCATGCAGGAGGTATTGTACAGGAGGGTAATGATCTTCAGCATAGGAGCACATTTCCCAATCCATATGCCAAAAAAGACACTTTGAATTAAATAATAACCAGCTGAACATTATCTCCACCAACCAAGGAACCGGCAAGTGATGAGGAAGCAGTTCCATGCTGTGTCAGATGGTATAACAACATAACAAAATTCAGGAATGAGGAAAGGTCATTTGGCTTATCAAGGTCCATCCCTTGGCATGCTTTGAAGTATCATCTTACTTATAGCATTTAATATATGATATACGTCAATGAGATCCCCCTTAGATTTCTTTCTAGTCTGTAAAACTTAAGTTCCTCTCATCTTTTCTCATAACTCATCCTCTTTATATTTAAGATCAGTCTTGTTGACCTTTCAAATGCAAGTATAACTCTTCTGTGGTGTGGTGACCAAAGTCTAACACTATTCTAAATGTGGTCTCATCAGTGCATTATAAAGCTTTAGCATAATTTCTGTACACATTATTCTATCTTTTCTTGTTATATATCCTAGGATTCTATTAGATTTTAAAATTGCTTTCCCACAATGTCTGGCTCCTTTCTCGATCTTTCTGTGCTAAATCCATTCATTGTACGCCACAATTTTTGAGCTATGTGGAATACTTTATATTTATCAGTGTTAACTTTCAATGTGCAATGTGTGCTTGTTTAATTACATAGCTGATCTAAATCCTCCTGCAAATCTTTTGCTGCATCGCCTGTCACTGTTCTCCCAATCCTTGTCTCGTCAGCAAATTTGACCAGTTTACAGCTCTTTTCAGTATCCAGTCCATTTATGCCAATTAAAAACTATAAGGATCACAGTACTGACCTTTATGGGATTCTATGCAACACTTCCTCCCCAATCAGGCATTAAAACTGAGAAATGACTGCAAGTGGTTTTCAGAGGCAGTAGTGGAGTTGCTGCTAAGCTAAGTACAGCACAGGAAGGAGGTCCTGTTGGGACCCATGAAGAAGGGGGAAGATGTAGGTAGGACTGTTTATGCAATGGTCAAGATAAGGTCTCCTGTATCAGATTGGCATGAATGTCTCTTGGATCCACCGACAAATTGTCTTCAGGTTGCTGCAATACAACAGCTTCATGGTCACTTTTACGATTCCAGTTTTTTTTTAATCTCCAGAGTTATTTTTTAACTGAATTCAAATTCTTAAACTGCCATAGTGGGATTTGAACTCATATTCTCTGGATTATTAGTCCAGGCCTGCTAGATTACTAATCCCGTAACATAACCACTAAACAAATTAGATGAGCAGAAAATTAAGTGGGTATCTGGTGTAATCGATGCCATTTCATTTCCCTATTCTCCTCCTTTGCCCATTGGAACAATGCCTGCAAATCCCAGAAAATAGGAAAATCCACTGTCCAGGGCTTTTATGGGATCAGATTCTTCTGAAGCTGCCCCTCAGTATAGGAAAGGTCATCGACCTGAAACGTTAACTCTCTTTCTCTCTCCACGGATGCTGCCTGGCCTGCTGAGTTTTTCCAGCGTTTTCTGTTGTTATTTCGGATTTCCAGCATCCGCAGTATTTTGCTATAGGATACATTCCTGTTCTCCTTACAATGCCCTCCAGACATATTTTCTAAGATATCTATTTAAGATATGACAATGCCTTGAAGCCTTTGATGTTAAGACTCAAAGCTTAAACTCAGCTTTGATGCTGTCCTCCCCAGACCTTGATTTTCTGTTTCTTAGATGTCCTCTTACTTCCCTGGCTGCAAATCTCGCTTCAGTCACCTTATTTTGATTCCCACTGGAACCAGTAAAGGTAATTTATACTGTTCCACAAGCCTTCGGTTTCATGATGCTTTTGGAGAGCTATGTCAAGATGACACGTATACTCAAATAGTTCCTTTTATTTTGGTTTCAATTAACATATCCCATGTGGTCAAAACACAGGGTAAAAACCGCATTGTGTTATACCTGCAGTTTCCATTACATATGAGTATGAAATACTTTAGCATAAGAGAGATTTGATGGGGCTTGTCAAAAAAGCTGTAATAAGCCTACTGATGTAAATGGTCCATTAGCAGTTTCCAGATCAGTCAGCCAACAAAGTGGTGTAATTTAGAATTATCTGTCACCAGCTATTTTTTTCTGAACAAAATATAAATTGTCTTTCTGAGGGACTGGGTGATGGACGCTGCCTTTTATCTCTGGGACCAGGATATGATTCTAGGCTTGTGGAACAGTATAAATTACTGATGGGGTGAAAGTCTTCTTTTTCAGCCGTGGCTCAGTGAGTAGCACTCTTGTCTCTGAGTCAGAAGGTTGTGGGTTCAAGCCCCACTCCAGAGAGTTGAGCACAAAATCTAGGCTGATACTCCAGTGCAGTGCTGAGGGAGTGCTGCATTGTCGCAGGTGCCATCTTTCATATGAGACGTTAAACCAAGGCCCCCGTCTACCCTCTCAGGTAGATGTAAAAGATCCCACAACACTATTTTGAAAAAGCCAGTGTTGGACTGGGGTGGACAAATGTGAGAAGTCGCACAACACCAGGTTATAGTGCAACAGTTTTATTTGAAATCACAAGCTTTCGGAGCGCTGCTCCTTCGTCAGGTGATGAAGGAGCAGCGCTCCGAAAGCTTGTGATTTCAAATAAAACTGTTGCACTATAACCTGGTGTTGTGCGGACTTCTCATATTTTGAAGAAGAGCAGGAGAGTTCTCCCGGTGTCCTGGCCAATAATTATCCCTCAACTAAAATCACGAAAACAGATTATCTGGTCACTAACTCATAGCTGTATGTAGGACCTTGATGTGCACAAATTGGCTGCCGCGTTTCCTACATTACAAAAAGCACTTCATTGACTGTAAAGTGCTTTGGGACGTCCTGAGGTCATGAAAGGCGCAATAGAAATGCAAGTCTTTTTTTCTTTACTACCCTACTTGAAATGATCTTGGGTGGTTTGAACATAACTCATAAGGCCCCACTAGCCGCAAGCACAGCAGCAGAGGTAGAGCTATAACATTGTAGCCCTGATGCAAAACCGCGCTCATCGCTAGAGAGGCTCCATGTCAGGGGCAGAGTTTCACAATATTAACCCAATAGTAGGCATGAACACCAAGTTGAAAACTACCCCTAGGCTGGTAATAAAATAACAATTTTACTCCGACAGGTCCCAGAAATGGCCAGCGTAGGAACTGGAAAATGCCACATTGGTGTATTAATAGGTTCTTTCAGAGGTTTAGACTAAGCTATATTGTCTCTTCAGAGTAGAGAGAGTTTTAATCTGCAGCTGGCTGTGCTGCACCTGACCTAGGAGTGCTTGATGCCAACACTGATTACCTGCAATGGGGCAATTGTTCATTTTTCCAGCACTAAAATCCCGGACTCTTTTTCGTGGCCCTTGCACCTGGGAACTGAGTTATTCTTGAGTTGCAAGGGTCAGAAAAAAGGAGCGGAGACCAGGATCGGAAGGTCTGCAACCCTTTAGGTTTCCCAGAGCTTTCCTCAAGAGGACCGAGTCTGGTCCTGCAGAAAGCACAGGTCAGATGGTCCCAGGTGGAAGAGAGTGTTCCCAGCCTCCTGGCCCATTACCCAATGGTAATACCTGCTCCTGGCCCATTACCCAATGGTAATACCTGCTCCCGGCCCATTACCCAATGGTAATACCTGCTCCCGGCCCAATACCCAATGGTAAATACCTGCTCCGGCCCATTACCTCAATGGTAATACCTGCTCACCGGCCCATTACCCAAAGAATACCTGCTCCTGGCATTATACTACATCCCCAATGGTAATACCTGCTCCCGGCCCATTACCCAATGGTAATACCTGCTCCCGGCCCATTACCCAATGGTAATACCTGCTCCCGGCCCATTACCCAATGGTAATACCTGCTCCCGGCCCATTACCCAATGGTAATACCTGCTCCTGGCCCATTACCCAATGGTAATACCTGCTCCCGGCCCATTACCCAATGGTAATACCTGCTCCCGGCCCATTACCCAATGGTAATACCTGCTCCTGGCCTATTACCCAATGGTAATACCTGCTCCCGGCCCATTACCCAATGGTAATACCTGCTCCTGGCCCTATTACCCAATGGTAATACCTGCTCCCGGCCTATTACCCAATGGTAATACCTGCTCCCGGCCCATTACCCAATGGTAATACCTGCTGAGTGCCCTTGGGTAGGGGTACCCAGAAAAAAGAAGCTGATGGGCCTTGCCCTAAACCCCTGCTGACCGGAGGCCTGAGGTTGGTTTCCGTAATTATTCCCGCCCCCCCCCCCCCCCACCTCAAGAATATATATTACAATATTATCTTCTGGCTCCAACAAAAATGACACCAGCAGTGGGAACAGAGCAGTAAGTGGTGCACTGCCATTTTCAGCCCCCTTCCTGCTGGATGAGAGGCTGTGAAAATTGGCCCCCCTATGAGTGGTATCCAGTCATAATGGAAATACAGTTAAATGTGGCTAACCAGAAATTCAGGGCCTTATTTTCAGACCTGGAGACATAAAGGCACTTAAAGTGATAACCGAGTAATAACCCTGCTTAGTTACTACTGAGCTGAAAAGTTGCTATTTTCCAGTCCACCGCATCTTAATTTTAGAAGCAGTGATAAATGAAGTCATTAAAAACGAGTTTAGTTCAGATTATTCAAATTTCGATCACATCGCTTGGCCTATGTAAATGAACATAACGCATATGGCTCTCGCTGTGAAACACAGAAAACAACCAACAGCAGATTACAATTCAATCCATGTTTCAGTAACTCAGTATTCTAGTCAAGATATGTATTAAATGAAAACATGCATCTTTTTAACTGAACAGCATAAATCCCCGCAAAGCAGTACTGTCAAAATGCCTGGACTATCACAGGCTATAAAATAAACTAAGTTCCAAAGTAATTCATGTTGTGGAGTACCACGACAGTGAATCAACAATCTTAAGTATCTTACCCGAATGAAAATAGTACACGATAAGGGAAGGTCGTCAATTCTCAAAGACAGCAGCAAGCATCATTTCCCTCGCCAATCAAAAGTAAAATGCTGAAAGGCGCTAAAAGAATCTGGCTGCTCTTATGGACTTCTGGCTGAGAAAACCAACCAACTCCTTTGAGACTTCCGAAGTTGGTGGGTGATGTAGCTTGTTTTTGCAAATGCTCTAAAAGATAATCGTAAAAATGTTCATAACTTCTTCCATAATGTGCATGCAATGCTATTTGGTAATGTCGTACAAAGATGGATAATGTTCCTTGACTGTAATTATTTGGAATGCATATTTATTTGTTCACTGTTTACTGAAGAGTATTATTGTAAAAACATCTGGGCCATCAAATTCCATGTGGATTCTCCCAGTCTCCCACAGCTTTCAGCCATTTAGGCCGTCTCTCTCAGGGTTTCGCCAGTCTCCCGCTGAAGTTATAGCTGGAAAATGGAGAACACCTGCGGAATTTCAGGGCCCTTCAGTTCAATGACTGTCCATAGTGAATTAATATAAGTCCTTCCTTCATGTCTTCACAGGTGAATATTTTCCTTTAATGTGCATCATTTCAGAGGAAGACAACAAAAATGATCACAAGGATGAGATACGTGGCACTGGGGAGCAAACCCAAGCTCCCAAAGAGAATGGATTCCAGGGTTTCACTGCACAGAATGTGCCAGCCACTGGCAGGACCATTCACAGGGCCTTCTCTGAATTGCACCAAACAGTCACTAACTCATATCAGTGACACACCAACCGAAGCAGAGCGGTGTTGGTCTTTCACCACCTACCACATTGTATGCAATCATATATTGGCCCATTAATCCTTTTAGCTATGTTGGTTTATAACTGGCATGGCTATGGTGACTCTTAAAACAGTCAACTAGGTAGAATGCTTCTCAATAGCATAGTTCTCCATCTTAAGATGGGGCTGTCATCAGTTCAGTACCCCCCAGCAGAAGCCCACCCCTGTTGTCCATTTATGAAAATAACATGAATGTTACGCATGGTGAAATCCACAGCCTACACAATTTTGTCTTCCGGATACAAACAGAAATCATGGCAAAAGGAATTTTGGGAGGGAGTGGGGGGGATGATAAATGTGGGAATCTTAGACAGAAAAAAAACATGTGAGGAAAAATGAGTGACATTTGTTTTTTCTCTTCACAGGCTGTGTATATGTTTTACGCACTGGCTATAGTTTGTGATGATTTCTTTGTTCCAGCTTTAGAAAAAATATGTGAGGTATGTGGAAAAAAGTGCATTTACATAAAGACATTGACAGCACTAGAAACAAAAAAGGTGCCTGAAACCCGTATAAAACAATAAGCATTTGATTAGCAATAATATGAACTCATTCAGAGTGTGTATTTGCATATTTTACTCAGAATAGAGTGAGTGCAGATAGAATCCGCTATCATAGCTCTGAAGAGATGTGTCAGATGCAGCTTGAACTCGTGGCTTTGCTGCACGCTCCCAATGTTTTTGTACACAGTACGAGCTTACAGAACCACCAAGCCAGTTTGTTCTAAACACGATCCCAAGAAAAAGCTTTAGCTACACCATGGTGTCCCAGTTGTCCTAAAGTAGTGTTGCGGATGAGATGGGGAAGAATTTATGTAGCACGCCAGGCTGTACCAGTAAAGTCCAATCTCAAGGACTCATCAGCCCCAATTTTGCGAATTATCGATATCTTTAGAAAATTGCTCCTAATTTGTTTGGTAAAGATCACACTTACTATTAATACTATTCCTATAAAGATGAGTAACTCCACTGCAGATGGCATAGACACTAATAACTTTCAAAATTCTATAGACTCTGGAACAGTTCCCATGGATTGGAGGGTAGCTAATGTAACCCCACTATTTAAAAAAGGTGGTAGAGAGAAAATGGGGAATTATAGACCGGTAAGCCTGACATCAGTAGTGGGGAAAATGCTAGAGTCCATTATAAAAGATGTAATAGCAGAGCAGTTGGAAAACAGTGACAGGATCGGACAAAGTCAACATGGATTTACAAAAGGTAAATCATGCTTGACTAATCTACTTGAATTTTTTGAGGATGTAACTGGTTGAATAGATAAGGGAGAACCAGTGGATGTAGAAACATAGAAACATAGAATCTAGGAGCAGGAGTAGGCCATTCGGCCCGTCGAGCCTGCTCCACCATTCAATACGATCATGGCTGATCATCCAAATCCAGTACCCTGTCCCTGCTTTAATCCCCACAGTACACATATCCCACCCTACCCCCGTAACCCCACGTATTTAATTCGCCCTAACATATCCCATCCTATCCCCATAACCCCACATATTTAATACCCCCCTAACACTAAGGATCAATTTATCACAGCCAAATCAACCTAACCCGCACATTTGTGGTGTATTTGGACTTTCAGAAGGCTTTCGATAAGGTCCCGCACAGGAGATTAGCGTGCAAAGTTAAAGCACATGGGATTGGGGGCAAGGTACTGACTGGGATAGAGAACTGGTTGGCAGACAGGAAGCAAAGAGTTGGAATAAACGGGTCTTTTTCCGAGTGGCAGGCAGTGACTAGTGGGCTACTGCAGGGATCGGTGCTAGGACCCCAGTTATTCACAATATATATGAATGATCTAGACGAGGGAACTAGATGTAATATCTCCAAGTTTGCAGACGACACAAAGCTGGGTGGGCGTGTGTGTTGTGAGGAGGATGCAGAGAAACTCCAGTATGATTTGGACAAGTTGGGTGATTGGGCAGATGCATGGCAGATGCAGTATAATGTGGATGAATGTGAGGTTATCCACTTTGGTGGCAAAAACAGGAAGGCAGATTATTATCTGAACGGCAATAGATTGGGAAAAGGGGAAGTGCAACGAGACCTGGGAGTCCTTGTGCACCAGTCATTGAAGGTAAGCATGCAGGTGCAGCAGGCGGTTAAGAAGGCAAATGGTATGTTGGCCTTCATAGCGAGAGGATTCGCGTACAGGAACAAGGATGTCTTGCTGCAGTTGTACAGGGCCTTGGTGAGACCACACCTTGAGTATTGTGTGCAGTTTTGGTCGCCTTATCTGAGGAAGGATGTTCTTGCCATGGAGGGAGTGCAGCGAAGATTCACCAGACTGATACCTGGGATGGCAGGAATGACGTATGAAGAGAGATTGGGTCGATTAGGCTTATATTCGCTAGAGTTTAGAAGAATGAGAGGGGATCTCATTGAAACTTATAAAATTCTAACAGGACTAGACAGACTAGATGCAGGAAGGATGTTCCCGATGGCGGGGGAGTCCAGAACCAGAGGTCACAGTCTAAGGATAAGGGGTAAGCCATTTAGGACTGAGATGAGGAGGAATTTCTTCACCCAGAGAGTGGTGAACCTGTGGAATTCTCTACCACAGAAGGCAGTTGAGGCCAATTCATTAAATATATTCAAGAAGGAGATAGATATATTTCTTAAGGCTAAAGGGATCAAGGGATATGGGGAGAAAGCAGGGACAGGGTACTGAATTTGGATGATCAGCCATGATCTCATTAAATGGCGGAGCAGGCTCGAGGGGCCGAATGGCCTACTCCTGCTCCTATCTTCTATGTTTCTATGTAACTCACAGAATTGAATATAACGCCCTGTAAACAGGGTGATTGACAACCTAAGAAAGAATGTCATAGAACAGAAAATAAAAATAATCATTGGGAAAATGATCGATGTGTTTCTTATGCAAGTTAACAGATGCGGAGAGACATATTGAAAAATGAATGCTATTCTAAAAACCCAAGTAGCGATAGAGTCTGACTGGAAGTATATCCAATGATTAGCAATGTCCTGTAATGGCTTTTCTTTCCTTTTTATATAGAGATTACATTTGAGTGAAGATGTAGCTGGTGCCACCTTCATGGCAGCTGGAAGCTCAGCACCTGAACTGTTTGCTTCAGTTATTGGTAATGTCCACACACGACACTTGACTCACAGATAATAAATCCTGTATATCATCATATTGGGTGCAAATAACGGTTAAAAAACATATTTGTTCATTGAATGTTTTTGTTCTAAAAGGTAACCGCAAGGGTAAAGTATATGAAAATATCACTGGCCGGGAAAAACCCTAAGAGCCGCTTCCACTGTAGCTTCGCTGGAAGTGTGGCAGAAATCTGTTTACACACGTAACAGCGATTCCACCGCCGTTCCGGTCAAGTTATGGTGGTGGAATGGGAGCAGTTTCAAGAAATTCCCCCGACATGTTAAAGGCCAGTTGTATTTTTTTGATGGGGGAGAAGGCTGTGATAAACGTGACTATTTTTCTGTCCTTCAATTGGCCCAAAAATTAGGCTCAGTACGCGAGAGTACGCACTGTGTACTCTCGCGTATTCTGTCTCCAATTGCCGGTTTTCTGCATGCACTGCGCATGCGCTGAAAACCGGCACTTGGTGAACTCAAAAGGGGGCGGTTCCTAAGTGAACCGCGTGCGCGCTACAGGCTGCGCGCACGCAGTGCACTTAGTGCTTTGAACGCGCAGGTAAGCATGGAAGATTTTGCACATAAAGAAAGGAGGCGTAAGACCCTCTTTTAACAAGGTAAGTACTTAATTAAGTATTATTTTAAAAAAATTTCAACAGGTATATCTTTTTTAGAGACTTTAAAGAAAGGTAAGTTTATTTTTATAACTTTTAAAAAGATTTTAAATTTTTTCAAAAATTTAATTTTTTGTTTAAAGTGGTTAATTTAATAAACTATACTTATTTTATTAATGTGATGGTTTTTAAAAAAAATTTAATTGAGGTTTAGCTGTTCTTTTGGGGGGGTATAGATTCATAGCTTTGACAGCCCTTGCTGTCAAAACTATGAATGAAAGATGGTGTGCTGCCATTGGCTCTAACTGAATCACGTGATCCCACAGCTCGCACGAATTAACTGCGTCTGTGGGATACGCACACACTGCACAGCTGCAGCCTTGAAACTAAAGTTCGTGTGAGCTCGGAAGGAAAAGGCAGGCGCGCAGTGAGATATCGCGGGGAAGCCTTACCCCCGCAGGAAGGCTCCGTCTTTAATTTCTGGGCCTATAAGTTACATAAATTAACTACTTTAAACAAAAATTTAAATTTTTGAAAAAATTAATTAAACTTTTTAACGGTGCTAAAAATAAACTTACCTTTCTTTAAAGTATGTAAAAAAGATAAACCTGTTGAAAAAATGTTTAAATTGTAATTAATTAACCACTTACCTTGTTAAAAACAGGCCTTGTGCCTCCTTTTTAAATGTGCAGCTTCTCCATACTTACCCTCACGGAGAAACCTGAAAAAAAAACGAAGTTCGCTGCGTGCGCGCAGCCTCTCCCGCGCACGCGTTCGCCTTCTGAACCCCTTCCTTCAGGGGAACGGAAGTTCCGGTTTCCCGCGCATGTGCAGTGCATGCATGAAAGCGGCACTTAAGGTGGCCTTACGGGTGAGTACACAGCGCGTACTCACCCGACAAGAGCCGAATTTCTGGCCCAATATCTCTTAATACTTATCAACCCCTCTCAGTACTTCCCATTACTTTTCAGCAGCTCTTGTATCAGCCCTGGTTCAATGGTAGAATTTCTGCTTCTGAGTCAAAAGATTGTGGGTTCAAACCCCATTCCAGTGACTAGAACACAGTCTAGGACTGACACTTCAGTGCAGTACTGAAGGAGTGCTGCACTGTCAGAAGTGCTGTCGTTTGGATGAGAAATTAAAACAAGGCCCTGTCAACCAGATATGAAAAATCTCATGGCATTTTTCAGAAAGTGGGGGAGTTCCCCCGATGTCCTGGCCAACATTCATCCCTCAGCCAACACCAACAGAAACAGATTATCTGGTCATATATCTTATAGCTGTTTGTGGGACCTTGCTGTGCGCAAATTACAACAGTGACTACACTTCAAAAATTAATTAATTAGCTCTGAAGCATTCCTGAGGATGTGAAAAGCGCTATATAAATGCAAGTTCTTTCTTTATTTCTTTTTAATCAATTGGAATAAAATGGTTCTTCTTCACTACTAGATTCCTAGACACACTGTTTCAGAAAAAAATGAGACCTTTACATCTCCTGTTGTGAAGCTGCTAAAATATTTATGTTGGTCTTGTACACTTACATAACTGGTCTGTATGAAAGTTACGTACAGAGCCTTAATAGCTAGTATTGTGTAAATTCAATGCTATTATAAGAATTCAAGCAGTCTTTAACAGCCAGTTAAAGCAGTCAACAACTTCTGGGTCATTCCTAATTGCTTAAGAACTCTTCAGAAATTATCACATCTGTCACTACAACAAAATGCAGCCACATGCATGCTGGAACTTTGTGTACAAAGAAAGGGTTCTAGTTATGTTCAATAGAGAGAACTCTCAGCCCAAAGAGGCCGAGGCCAAGGCCGAGTCCTGAAAGCGTGCAAATATTATCTAATGAATGCTTATCATGGTCTGTGCAGAATTCCTTTGTTCGCAATTTCTTTTGTACACAAAGTTCCTCATGCATGTCATTGCACCATGTTGCAGTGACAGGTGATAATTTCTACAATTTTTAAATATCTGTAAATGACCTGGAAATTCTTGATTTATTTGCACTGTTGGTTTCTTTTACAGTCTGCTTCAAGAGTGGTAATATTAAATATCCACATTACTGGTTATTTACTTTAAGCAGGTTAACAACTCAATTAAAATAGTGGACAAAATACAAAGGGGACAAAATTCGCCTCATTTGCGCCCGCCGTTAGCACCTCCGGGGGCACTAAGGAGCGCAAAAGGCTTATTGCCCGGGCGGGGCGCGAATAGCGCCTGCCGAGAAATTCGGCGGGGCGCTAGCCAATACCCCTGCCAGTAGCGCACCGGGCTGCTGTGCTGCCAGCGATGACGTCATCGCTGAGCGACGCGACCCCTTAGCGACCTGCGGCAGAAATTTGTCTGCGTCCCGCGAGGCTGCTGCGGGCGATGTCAGCGACAGCCTCGCGGGTCATGAACCGGGCCGTACACCGCTGGCGGGGCGCTAATTAAAGGGAGGTGCGGCCGCGACTCACGCCGCCATTTTATTATTTTGGCCGACCTCTGGGTCGGGCCCTCTTGGCGGCCCCTGGCGTGGTCCGTGGCCACCATCGCGCCGTCCGGCACCGCGTCTCGGTGTTGGGCTGCGGCCACGGCACCACACCACCCTGGTGGACTAGTGGAGGCCGTCAAACAGCCTGCAGAGCTCGCAGCGTCCCTCCCCTTTAACAGATGGGGAGGGGCGTTGAAACGCGTCTGCGCTATGCGGAGTGGCCACGTAGCGCTCCGGTGCTACCGTGCTTTGCGCCCCAGACACCGCCCCGAGAGGAAGTGGCGTACCCAATTTAGCGGCCGGGACGGTACTCCCACGCCGGGTGCTAAGTGTCTGTCGTTAATTCGGTTGCCGCCCCCAAAGTGTGTGTATGTTAATATTCACACATCATTTGTAAGCCCAGGTTTATTAGACTTTCCACTATTCCTATGTGTGCTGCTGGCTAATTTTTCCCAACTCCAAGTGAGTGCAACCTGAAAGTAATCGGAAATTGTGTCTCTTTGGAATGGGATCCTTTAGAATAGGATCCACCCTGATCTTAATTTTTAATTCCATTCTTTGAAATGCATTGCCTTTTATCAGCAGGCAGTCTTACCTTTCACTTAATACCACGCCTAAACAAATCAAATCATAATTTTTATGAACAGTAGTTTCATTACCAAATAGTTTGCAGATCATCACAATCACTCGGATCCCCAAAGGAGATGCAATTGTTATTATTTAGCTTTCTTGTAATGAAAGTCAGTAAAGCAAGTGCGATGTAACAGATCCTTGTATGTTCCTTGTAGGTGTCTTTATCACCCATGGAGATGTCGGAGTTGGTACCATTGTTGGCTCAGCAGTATTTAACATACTGTGCATCATTGGTGTCTGTGGAATATTTGCAGGGCAGGTCAGTCCTATTAAAAATACTTCTCTTAAAAATGACATGCAGCAAAAAATGAAAACCTTGTAAACTTGAAATTATTATTCAGAATGGATGTCCCTGAAAATCCGTGGGCCACAATCCCGCAGAGATCGTGTGCGCTGGTGCACTCCAACGCTGGCTCCCCCGAAGTTGGCGGGGTCAGTGGAAGGGTACCTAATATGCATGGGGCAGGCAGATGCACATGCGACTGCAGGCGCATCTCTGGTGCCTGCCAGAAAATCCAGTTCAATGGGTTGCGGGGGTGGGCAGGGGTGGGGGCAGGGGTGGGAGCAGGGGGAGATGATTGCTGTTTCTCCTTCAGCAGTTTTACTGCTGTTCCCCTCAGCAGGCATTGCCTCATATAACGTGGAAATTTTTGTTTAACCTATCCTTGCAGAATTGTGCGATATGAAAGCTAACCATTACCCCACTTGCAGTAATCTTATTACTAGATTAAACAGTTTTGTGCTATGCTACTACCATCACCTCAGAATGTCAAAAGCAGGTTAAAGTATTTGTTTACAATTACTGTATATGGAAAAAATGAAGCATAAACAAAATTGGCCATACAAAATTGGTGCATTAATCAAACAGATTATATGGGCAAAATCCATAAGGGGCAAATCACCTGATTGAATAACTTCTCCAGATACTCTGAGATCATGCTTTAAAAATAACAGGGCTAAAAATTGAGTAGCGCCCCCTTTGGGGCGCTAACTTCGCCGGGGCGCTACTTTTAGCACCCTGGAAAAATTAGCGCCCCCGCGACGGAAATTGAGTGGTAGTGCCCCAAGAGGGAAGCGGGGCGCTACTGGAAGCAGGTAGGCCCCCCTGACTCCATCGGACATAGCGGTCCGGCGGTAAGTCAGGGGGCGCTCCCGAAGATCGCGGCCGGGGCGTGAGCGGGGCGCTGCGCACGGCGAAGATATCATCGCCGGTGGTGCGGGGCGCTATCGGTTACCGCCGCCGCTAACCTCACGCTGAATTTCGTGGGAGGCGTTGGCGACGCCGCGCCCGGGCGCCAGTTGCTTTGCGTCCCATTAGCGCCCTCTTAGGGCACTAACGGGAGGCGCAAAGCAACCGAATTTTTCCCCCACATTCTCTTAATGGACAAATTCTATCGGGCTTTGTCTTTGCTCATCGTTTTCAATCTTGCTGTTTCAAATGCGATTTATGTAGCACTAGCTTTGATATTACGGAGTTCCTTCTTCCAACTCTTCTTCTTCTTAGGCAGTCCCTCAGAACCGAGGATGACTTGCTTCCACACTAAAAATGAGTTCTCAGGTGACTGATGAGTCCAATGCGGGACCTACAGTCTCTGTCACAGGTGGGGCAGACGGTGGTTGAAGGGGCGGGTGGGTGGGGGTGCTTGGGTTGACGTGCACTCCTTCCACTGTTTGCACTTGGCTTCCGCTTGCTCCCGGCGAAGAGACTCGAGGTGTTCGGTGCCTTCCCGGATGCTTCTCCTTCACTTTGTGCGGTCTTGGGCCAGGGATTCCCAGGTGTCGGTGGGGATGTTGCATTTTTTCAAGGAGGCTTTGAGGGTGTCCTTGAAGCATTTCCTCTGCCCACCTGGGTCTCTCTTGCCATGTCGGAGCTCTGAGTTTTGGGAGTCTCGTATTGGGCATGCGGACGATGTGGCCCGTCCATCGGAGCTGATTGAGCGTGGTCAGAGCTTCGATGCTGGGAATGTTGGCCTGAGCGAGAACACTGACGTTGGTGCGCCTATCCTGCCAATGGATTTGCAGGATCTTGCGGAGGCAGCATTGGTGGTACCTCTCCAGTGCTTTGAGGTGCCCGCTGTACATGGTCCATGTCTCTGAAGCATACAGGAGGGTGGGTATCACTACTGCTCTGTAGACCATGAGCTTAGTGCTGGGTTTGAGGTCCTGGTCTTCAAACACTCTCTTCCTCAGGCGACCGAAGGCTGCACTGGCACACTGAAGACGGTGTTGGACTTTGTCATCGACGTCTGCCCTTGTTGGCAGTAGGCTCGCAAGGTATGGAAAGTGGTCCACGTTGTCCAAGGCCTCGTCGTGGATTTTGATAATCGGGGGGCAGTACTGTGTGGCGGGGGCAGGTTGGTAGAGGACCTTTGTCTTACGGATGTTTAGTGTAAGGCCCATGCTCTCGTACGCTTCGGTGAAGGTATTGACGATGGTTTGGAGTTCGACCTCCAAGTGTGCGCAGACGCAAGCGTCGTCGGCATAGTGTAATTTGATGACAGAGGATGGGACGACCTTGGATCTGGACTGGAGGTGATGGAGGTTGAACAGTTTCCCGTTTGTTCTGTAAATTAGCTCCACTCCAGCAGGGAGCTTACTGAGGGTGAGATGGAGCATTGCAGCAAAGAAGATTGAGAAGAGCGTTGGTGCGATGACACAGCCTTGCTTGACCACGGTCCGTACGTGAATTGGTTCTGTGGTGGATCCGTTGGTCAGGATCACGGCTTGCGTGTTGTCGTGAAGCAGGCAGAGGATGGTGACAAACTTTTGAGGGCAGCCGAATTTGAGGAGGACACTCCATAATCCCTCACGGTTGACAGTGTCGAAGGCCTTTGTGAGATCAAAGAAGGCCATGTACAGCGGTTGGTGCTGTTCCCTGCATTTCTCTTGTAGTTGACACGCGATGAAGATCATGTCCATTGTGCCCCTTAGTGGGCAGAATCCGCATTGCGACTCTGGGAGGAGCTCTTCAGCCACTGGGAGAAGTCGATTGAGGAGGATTCTTGCGATGACTTTCCCTGTGGCAGACAGCAGGGAAACTCCTCTGTAATTACCACAATCGAACTTGTCACCTTTCTTGAAGATGGTCACGATTACGGCGTCTCTGAGATCTCCTGGCATGCTCTCCTCCTTCCAAAGAAGAGAAATTAGTTCATGTATTCGTGCCACACTCAATCTCAGAACTTAGAACAAACTGAAAAGCAGCAGCAAAAAGCTAGTTTTTAAATCTTCAAATTTCCTTTCATGGGAGTTGGCCAGCCAGCACGACAAGATTAGCAGAGGGGGTTGTTCAGCAGATGATACTTGAAGAGGGGCTTCCTGAAAACATTTATGCCACATAACAAGACACAATTCACCAACATAAAGGCCGCTTTTCACCAGTTGGAATACGTACACATGTAGTTGGTTGTTGAACAGACCTTCACAGAAACCAATCAACAAGACCACAAGTGTGTAGGTGAAAGGTCACAAGTGGCACCAGTCTATTCAATCATCCATTTAGGTCTGCAAAAGTCTGTTTAATGTAAACACCATTCCTGACAACTAGCTCATCCAGAGACACAAAATCTGACATTTACACCTGAGAGGCCAGTAGCACCTCAAAATCAACTCCTCCCTACCCCCCACTCTCAGAAAGAGGAAGATCTGCTGACATCTGCTGGTGGCTTGTTTAATTTAATGGCACGAAATATTTTCAAAATTCATCGCGGGGGTAATGATTTTACTTTCTCCCCTTTCATTTTTTGTGCTCTTCTTCTTGAGCCATGCATTATGCTTTGATGACCTCCTTCCAAGCCTTTTTCAATGCCTGTCTGGTCCTGGACACTAGGAGGTATAGAACAGCCCAGGATGTGATTATTGCCTTGCTTCCTATGAAGATTAGTTTGACATTAGTTTGGCTTTGTCTGGAAATGCACCATATGAGCATAGGAACAGGAGTAGGCCATTCAGCCCCTCGAGCTTGTTCCATCATTCAATTAGGTCCTGTCAGATCTATACCTCAACTCCATTTACCTGCCTTTGTTCCATATCCCTTGATACCCTTACTTAAGAAAAACCTATCGATCTCTGTCTTGAAAGCTTCAATTGACCCAGCATCCACATCCTTTTGAGGAAGAGAGTTCTAGATTTCTAATACCCTTCGTGTGAAGAAGTGCTTCCTGATTTCCCTCCTGAATGACCTAGCTCTAACTTTAAGATTCTGGATACCCCCACCAGTGGAAATAGGTGATCTACCCTATTGAATCCTTCTATTATTTTAAACACCTCAATCTTCTCTACTCAAGGGAATTCAAGCCAATGTTAGGAATTATAGCCTGAAAACACATCATATCACTGCATGATATGGTAACTCTCCAATACGTTGTGCCAATGTCAGTGTTAATCTATTTCCCCATGCTGAGCATATAAGGAGCTTGTTTCATTTTGAACCTAGGCATTATCTAATTTCCACCCAATATTCTGTTCTCAGCTGGGAGCTGATAGACAGCGTAACATTCACGTGTGTAGGTGTGTTATATTAATCGGGGGAGGAATGAAAGTAATTTCTATCCAGGCCTGATTTTCCTGAGTAAAAAGTGGCATGGTGATTCCAGGTAAGACAAATGGTCTTTACACCACATTATCCATTAGAAACTTTTTGTAGATCTACTCCTTAGCAGAGCAGGACCCCAGCATTAAGAAATCGCTCAATTAGAAGTGTTATCATTTTTTAAATGATAGAGGCTCCGGCCTGTATATTGGCATTGGTCAGATTCGCTTCTTTCTTTGTCTGCCTGATGTATTCTGCATTTTAGACACAGAATAGTTGAATATCACCAGTGTAAGTAAGAGTACATTTTACTATGTCCTCTAGCAATGGCGTGGGTAGATAACAGCAACTAAAACCACAATTATATCCTACAGGCAGAAAACCTTATCTCTCACAAGCCCACACCCCAAAATGGTTAGACTTCTTTACAACTTAAAAAAATGAGTATGTGTTACATTCCACAGGTCTTCTGTTGCTCAGAATCTTGTAATTTCATACACGCAATCTAATTCCCTTTAAAAAAAAATGATTTATTCTGCTTCAACAATGGTTTATGGCAGATAATTCCTCATTCTAACTACTCTCTGTGGAATTGGATCTGCTTGATTGGTTGCGAAGTTGAAATTTTAAGTAAAATTTTGCTTGACTTCTATTTATGCATTATTTAAAAGCAATTGGAAATTCTTATTCAAACCCATTTTAATGAGCCATGTAACAAGCAGCGATCCTGCAATAAAAGCAGTATTTAGTTGATGATGATTAGCGGAGGATGGCATGTTACATTTTATTAGATCCAGCATGAATACTAGCAGTCTCTTTGACTCAGTACAATTAGCTTCAGGCTACAACTGTAGAATTGACTTGAGTCCGACTGGGCCAGCCTGACTCCAGTATGAAGCAGGAGGAGACTCCTTCCTCCAGGTCAGCTTGTATCAGTAGCACTTTCTCCCCAGAGTCGGAAAATGTGGGTTCAAGGCAAACCCCATTCCAGGGCTAGCACTACAGTGCAGCATTAAGGGAGTACTGTAACGTCAGAGGTGCTGTCTTTTGGAAGAGATGCTAAGCTGTAGCCCATTCTGCCTGCGCGAGTGGATGTAAAAGATCCCACGACACTATTCTATTCAAGCAGGGCGTTCTCCCTGCATTCTAATCAACATTTCCCCCTTAATCAGCATTACTATTAACAGATTCATTTTTTTGCTGCTTGTGGGATCTTATTGTATGCGTTTGCCTAGATGACAACAGTTACAAACCTTGGGATAACCAGGATGTATCTCACTGGCCCAGCTTTATTCAATCCGAAGAAAAAACACAATGGCTGAAGTGATTAACTCCTTCCAGAGAGAGCTGGATAAATATGTGACTGGGAATGAGATTGGAATTGAGAGGCATCCACACAGAGCGAGTTGGCCAAATACTCCATGGGAGAAAACCGCTCCTGTGCTGTCAGGGGAGCAGCAGGGGAATCGTAAAATAGAGTTGAATAATGGAGATGTAGTGGATAAATATTCTACAATTTTGCTTGATCACCTTTGGAAATAAGGGGGCATTTATGCAGAACTTTTCTCGAGATTAAGTGAGTGGGGTAGAGTACATGATAGAGTAAATGGTACATGGTGTTTGAAAGGCGGGACTTGATGGGGTGTACGGCCTTTCCTTGTTCCAGGCTTTTTTATACTCTTATGTAAAAAACGTAAATAAAACAATATCAAAAGATTGAAGAAATACATAGAAATGAACGCAACCAGATAACAGCATTCTCAAACAGACCACTCAGAACAGCAAACAATTTGACATTATCACTTAAAGAATGTTGATCAATATTGATTTAGTCAGAAAACATAGCTTCAAACACCTTTTTAATTCTTTGAAGGTCAAAGCCTGGCTGTTTTTCACATTACAAAGCAAAAGAAAGGTTTCAGGATGCTTTAGAGTAACTTCCCTCAGGATAGGACTGTGCCTCCACAGAATCACAGAAATATTCTCAATTTTCCTCTGATAATAGTCATAATAGTCATCATTAAGAATTATCCACACTTTCTCAAGTGGTCATGTGGTGTTCTATTAATTAGCCTGACAAATTTGAGATAATAGTGGCTTTTTCTACACTAAACGATCGAAAAGTCTTATAGTATTTACAGTAGTAGAAGTAATCAGACATGTCCTCAAAATATTCAGATTAATATGAGAACATAAGTAGTAGGAGTAGGCCATTTGGGCCCTTTGAGCCTGCTCCGCCATTCAATAAGATCATGGCTGATCTTCTACCTCAACTCCACCTTCCCGCACTATCCCCAAATCCCTTTGATTCCCTTCGTATCCAAAAATCTATCGCTCTCTGTCTTGAATATACTCAATGACTGAGCATCCACAGCCCTCTGCGGTAGAGAATTCAAAAGATTCACAACCCTTTGCGTGAAGAAATTTCTCCTCATCTCAGTCCTAAATGGCCAACCCCTTATGGCCGACCCCTTATTCTGAGACCGTGACCCCGTGTTCTAGACTCCCTAGCTAGGGAAAAACATCCTCCCAGCATCTATCCTGTAAACCCCTTAAGTATTCTAAACTCTAGGGAACATAGGTCTAGTCTACTCAATCTCTCCTCATAGGACAATCCCCTCATCCCAGGAACCAGTCTGGTGAACCTTCGTTGCACTCCCTCTAAGGCAAGTATATCCTTCCATAGGTAAGGAGACCAAAACTGTACACAGTACTCCAGGTGTGGTCTCACCAAGGCCTTATATAATTGCAGTAAGACTTCTTTACTCTTATACTCCAATCCTTTTGTAATAAAGGCTAACATACCATTTGCTTTCCTAATTGCTTGCTGTACCTACATGTTAACACCCAGGTCCCTCTGAATACCAACATTTCCCAATCTCTCACCATTTAAAAAATATTCTGTTTTTCTATTTTTCCTACCAAAGTGGATAACTTCACATTTTCCCACATTATACTACATCTGCCATGTTCTTGCCCATTCACTTAACCTGCCTATAAACCTTTGTAGCCTCTTTGCGTCCTCCTGACAACTTACTTTCCCACCTAGTTTTGTATCATCAGCAAACTTGGATACATTACACTCGGTCCCCTCATCTAAGTCATTGATATAGATTGTGAATAGCTGAGGCCCAAGCACTGATCCTTATGGTATCCCGCTAGTTACAGCCTGCCAACCCAAAAATGACCCGTTTATTCCTACTCTGGTATGGTATTTATTTGCTAATCGCTGTTCTTGTGCTAATGACCTTTTATCCTTTCAGTACTGAAAGTGTGAATTAGTGAGAAGCATGCACCACAATTGCTAATTTAGTGCAGTGCAGCCTCCAATGTACATTGTCTGACAAATATATATTATTAGCTTTATAATAACATAGAATCTTCTGAAAATTCAAATGACCCTTTTGTTTAAAACTGCTAATATTTTGAATGGAGAATTGTTGACTCAGAATGTGGTAGATTGCAAAGTCACAGCTGCAATTTCCCCAAATTGTGGTTTTCTGATTTTGGCTGTGCCATTACGGAGACTCACTGAATGGAGTTCAGGTATTCCCCTCCCCGTAAGACAATAAGTCACAACAGTCCACCTTCCTGAGCACCTCTGGCAGGCTCAACAGTGACATTGGCAAGATCCTGCCAGCAGATTGGATACCCGCCATTTTGGCTGTGGAATGGTAGATGTTAAGAGAAAGGAATGAAATAACATGATGATAAAACAAAGTAAAACGGGGGGAAAAAAGTAAGAAGAGAAAGTGCGACCTGTCTCAGCTTTTTGGTGAGGTACTTTTCGTTGTTCATGTTCCTGTATAACTGTGGAACTTTGAATGCTCGTCTCTCGCATGGGCATTGGTATGGTGATTGAAAGTGCTGGAGGCATTGAATGCATGTGAGATAACTATAGGAACAAAATGCGAAAAGTTCTCATGAGAAATCCCAGCTTCTCTTTCAGTAACCTTATTTTTGTCTTTTTCAGATTGTATATCTGACACAGTGGTCTGTGTTCAGGGATTCATTATACTACACCATGTCAGTGATTCTACTTATTGTGGTAAGTATTAATGGACATCATACCCAGCATTAAATTTCACATTCCAAAAACATAAATGCATGAAGTATCAATGGTTCCTAATAGTCTAGTTATACCCATCAAGGGGTGTTTATCAGGTCCAGTTATACATTTCAAGGGGTGTATTCTCATGTTCAGTTATACATTTCTAGGGGTGTATATCAGGTCCAGTTATACATAGCAAGGCAATACTTCTATGAAGTCTGCACAGTGTTTGTCCTTACATGTCATGAGAAAGTGCTTGCAAGCTACGTCTTTAGGTGTACATTTTGAGACGAGATTTTACACGTTATTTAGACTGGAAGATTTATGGGCTCCATACTGTTTTCATACTAGTGTGATATATTAATGTCTTTGCTATGCCATGACTTAAATACACACAGGACTACCCATAATTACTCTGTGTCACCATGAGTCCTGTCACAATAGGGCTTGTTGAAGGCCACGGGGGAGAATTTGAGGCCTACCGCCTGACTCAGGCGGCCACTCCTGCTGCCCAGCGGTAGCCATGTTGCTGCCAGGCGGGAGGCCTCAAAGAGTCCTTGCTGGCCTTCAACAAGCCCAAACGTGATTCACATAGGACCCCGATGGCCATTTTAGGACTTAACTGTGCACTGTGCATGTTCTGGGCAGTTTCAGCAGCCAAAGAGGAGCCCACAAGGTAAGTATTCATTTATTTTTGTGGTGCCGGGAATGTTGGACATCCTGGAGAGTTGCATGTTTGGACATCTTGGAGAGTTAATGGTTAATAATTGAACTTCCTTGTATCTTGAAACAACAGGCTTTCCAAAATAAACAAGATAGCTTTGGGGTGCCACAGGAGAAAGCATGGTTTATCTTCAGCTTTTGATGTTTGAGTATTATCTACGAGAAGGCTTATGTGAGATAAGTGACTGGGAAGGCATCAAACATGAGTGATTAAAGTATTAAAGAGGGATCCATTAACTATAGTATAGAAAAATAACGATTGGTAATCCTACTCTTCAAAGGATTCAAGAACAGTTAATGTAGGAAGACTTGTTTGAGAGAAGTATCTTTGAAGTAAACAACTATGGCTGTTTATGTAAATAGACTGTTTTCAAAGGATTCAGGAATAGAAACATCATGAGGTCTTTTCAATGTACCTTTGATGTAGGCAAAATAAGGTGTATAAAGGAGCGTGGTCTTCAACAGTTCTATGAAGGGCTCGAACGATAGAAGCAGAAGCCTAAAGCCGCTCTCTGTGTACGGTTAGGCGGATCACCTATGTTGTATATAAATAAAGTCTGTTCTGTGTATTCCACCATCAAGTGTCTCGTGCTTACTCAAGGCATGTCGTTGTGAACCATAGAAGGAAGGAGGTTGACTGACTGTTGAATAATAACAGGGAGGAGCAGGCATGGTCCTACTTATGCAAAGCTGATAATGATTGACTAGATTAACTTTAAATTAGAATTTTACAGCACAGAAGGAGGCCTTTCAGCCCACCAGACCTGTGCTGGCACTCTGAAAGAGCTATCCACGAGGTCCCAATCATGGGGCCTTTGCCCCATATCTTTTCAAATATTTATTTTTCAAATACTTATTCATTTCCGTTTAAAAGCTATCGTGAATTCTGCTTCCACCACTGTTTCTGGAAGGACATTCCGGGGAGGGAAGTACTGACACGCAGCTGAGCAACCAGTCAGAACAGAAAACTGCAATAATATTGTTAAATCAACCCTGAATAGGCACCTGAGCACTATAAATAATGCACACAGTTCCAATTCAACCAAGGAGTGTGAAACAACCAGGGCCACTGCTGTGCCAGGTCCCACCACCAATCGCACCCCCCGCCCCCCCCCCCCCCCTCCCCCCGTCGAAAGAATGGACACCCTCCTCCTAGACCTACTTTTTTCTGGGCCTGGAGGTCTGCTGGGCCACCCAATATTGCAGTAGCCTGTGGGTTGCCCTGGGGTGCTCGTCAGCTGTATGTTAATGAGAATCGGCCCTCAAAATGGACTGGACCTTCTGCCGGGACTATCAGGCGGATGGCTGGCCGCCCAAACACCGCTCGGTGTGTGGGGGGGGGGGAGAGCGGGATTGGGGGGGGGATTTCTACCCCATGTTCTTCTGCAAAGATACTATTTTGCCAAAAGTAATAAAGCATGGACAACAGTGTATATGTTGCCAGGTCTAATCAAATGAAATGTGAAATACATTGCTAGCCGGAGGTGGAAAAGTAGGGGGAATATTTTTGTGTGGTAAATTCCATCTGTGCCTAAGGATAGTTAGTGAACATTTTTTTCTCTGCTGCATGTATGCATGTCTTCCTTTTAGCCTTTGGTAATACTACTGATGTTTCACACTATCTATCATTTGTGTTTTATGTATAAGGTACTGGCTAAATTCAGGTTAACAATACTCCTCTGTGAAACTATTCAGACAAGCATGACTTATGCCTGCAGCCTCCCTGGATTGGCGGTTCTACTGATGTAAAATAATTGGCATTCATGCCCATATATTGTAAGGTGAAGTAATTGACTGTCATAGCCATATGTAACAGTGTAAGATAATCGACAATGATCCTCATTGCTTACCTTGACACTTTTCTTCAAATTGGACACCCTCTACTGCACATCCTTCCAACCGTGGCTGGTGGTCGATTCTGTGCCGATCCCCAGCATTATTCCCTCCCACGTCTTTCTTGCCCTATCAAGCAAAAGAGGGCATTACTCCAATCGCTTCTACCATCTGAAACATTTACACATCCTCGTCTGTGAAGCGGGCCTTTTTGCGGCTTGCTCATGGATCATTGCTCCACTTTTCACACACCTTGGTTGAATTGGAACTGTGTGCATTATTTATAGTGCTCAGGTGCCCATTAAGGGTTGATTCAACAATATTAATGCAGTTTTCTGTTCTGACTGGTTGCTCAGCTGCATGCCAGTACTTCCCTCCCCGGAATGTCCTTTCAGAAACAGTGGAAGCAGAATTCACGATAGCTTTTAAACGGAAAGTGAATAAGTATTTGAAAAATAAATATTTGAAAAGATATGGGGCAAGGGCCCCATGATTGGGACCCAGTGGATAGCTCTTTCAGAGTGCCAGCACAGGTCTGGTGGGCTGAACGGCCTCCTTCTGTGCTGTAAAATTCTAATTTAAAGTTAATCTAGTCAATCGTTATCAGCTTTGCATAAGTAGGACTACTACAATCTACACAAATCTGAAATAAAAACAGAAAATGCTGGAGACACTCAGCAGGTCAGGCAGCATCGGTGGAGAGAGAAACAGAGTTAACGTTTCAGGTCGATGACCCTTCGTCAGAACTGGAAGAAGTTAGAGACGTAACAGTTTATAAGCAATACATAGCCAGGGAAAAGGAGGGGGATGGGGGGAGAACAAAAGGGAAGGTCTGTGACAGGGTGGAGGGCAGGAGTGATTAAATAACA
The DNA here is from genome assembly GCA_030390025.1 of Squalus acanthias. Taxonomy (NCBI): domain Eukaryota; kingdom Metazoa; phylum Chordata; class Chondrichthyes; order Squaliformes; family Squalidae; genus Squalus; species Squalus acanthias. Next base: position 29,168,269 of record CM059425.1, on the reverse strand, counting down.
AAAGGGATGATGGTACAAGGCAAAAGCGGGGTGGTAATGGAACAATAAAGAAACAAAAGGATGGGTCTGGAGGAGCTGCAAATGATTACAGCCAAACCATTACCAGCACCTGCTGCCTGAGAAAATGGGAGCGGTGGTTATGATCTGAAATTGCTGAACTCATTGTTGAGGCCGGGAGGCTGTAAAGTGCCTAATCGAAAGATGAGGTGCTTTTCCTCGAGTTCTTCCAGTTCTGATGAACAATCTATTCAAGTTGGTTGGTAGCCTTTCTGGTTCGATGCATGTGTAAAGTGGAGCAAATTCCTTAAGCAGCAACATTCACATTTGAATTTGATCAGAAAATCTACATCTATCATCCTCACAAGTCCTCAGTGATTTAGAAAGGCAGTAGGTAGTCTAGTAACAGACAATGACAAATCACATCAAGAGGTGTGTGTTTTTTGACAGAAATGGCCTGCAAGCATTCTTCATCTATGCTTAAAATCATAGTTGCATTGTGTTATCTCCTATAACATAAAAGTGTGTCCCAGTCGCCATAGTGACCAGAGTAAATGCCTCTGTGTAGACCCAGGATAGGAGGCTTCCTCCTTTTCTCATGGGAACTAGCATTTTTGGTCATTTGAAGGGCTTTTTTCTCCACCAAAGTTGTTGATAGAAAATAAATAGTGCTACAGAGGGAAGGAATAGATGACAAGAAAATTGTTAATCTTATTTGAATCTAACTGCTTTGTGTAATAAATCCAGTGAGGTTGTGAATAATTGTATCTGTAAATCAGTTTGTCAAAATGGATGTTAGACTGGTACTTGGCTTCATGCCGCAGCCACAATTGATTACTTCTGTACAACAATAATAAAAGGAAAGTCCTTATTCTTACAGGAATTCCCTTCTCTGCCCTGGAAGAATACACAAAGGTCAATTATCAAATCACAAAAAAGAACCAATGCAAGGTTTCTTACTCTATGGAGTAAAAACAGAAAATGCTGGAAACACTCAGCAGGTCAGGCAGCAGAGAAACAGAGTTAAAGTTTCAGGTCGATGACCTTTCATCAGTTCTCTCTCCACAGATACTGCTTGGCCTGCTGAGTGTTTCCAGCATTTTCTGTTTTTAGTTCAGATTTCCAGCATCCACAGTATTTTGCTTTTTTGTTTACTCTATGGGGTACTCGCTGACATAATACTCAACAGTGACTTGCTCAAGATCCACAGCCTCATGAAGCAACACCATGAGCTTATTTTGTTTTTTCTTAACCACTTTCTCCCCGCCTCCTCCTCCCTTGAAGGTATTACTCTGCTAGGGTTCAGTTCCATGGACACCACAAACACCCTTGGATACCTCATCCAAGTTCTTGCAGTCTGAGCTTTGACATTAAGTGTTGGCAGGGGATTTGACCATGGGGGAACACCGCAGGCAAATCTAACCCTGTTCCAGCACAACAATCACAGTGCCAGCAGGGGTTTGTGAAAAGCAACCAAGAACAAGACTGCTTGATTTTCCCCTCCGAGATCGATCGTAGCTCCCCCACCACAGCTAACCAGATGCATCGACAAAGCATCAAACCTAGGACCTTTCTTATCTGTATGGCTGAATTATTCATTTTATAAACTCGTTAAATCACTGGGAACTAATCTGTTAAGAAAAAGGGAAAGAACATCTATTCTTTTTTAAAATACAATTTCTTTGCTTTTCTTTGCGCTCTTTCACTCTCATACAGCTCACAGCTCTGGCTACATCCTAGAAGTGTGAAATCAGACCCACAGAGCAGTAGCTCTATTGAAAACACAGACATATGGGCTGCAAGGGGCCCTGGGCTATACTATCGGTACCATTGCTGCATAAGAATGGGTAGATTTCTGCAGATAATATCTTATTGTGATCTTGTTTTGGTTTTTCCACTACCTTGCTTATTCTATCACATAATTAGTTGCATTAAACCATCGGCCCTCCAACTCAATAACCTCCAATTGTTTTAATGGGTAGGTTACATTCTAAGGAATATATTGGGCTAGACAAATAAGTGGCAAAACCATGCAGTGTAACTAGTAAGATAAGCAATTTAATGTAGATGGAATCATATTAGGTTTCTGGCACTGTGCTCAGTAGCATTACTGAGAGCATTAGACTCTCTGACAGTAGGAAAAGTGCTCAAATCCTAGCCTATTTGTGTAGTTAATTCTCAGTAACATATCCTTATGTGTTTTAAATCATGACATAATGCGATTAACTACATTAACGTTTTGTCCCTGAAAGCTCTAAAGTGTTACCAGCATAAACCATATGTAAAGTAAAAACTGGTCCAAAAACTGAAGACCTAGCTTGAAAGTTCTTTCATACCAATATCACTTTAAGAGGACATACCATGCAGGCTTCAATCCAGTAGTGGCATGCGATTATTCTGGTAGACATTGATATAACTGTATGGGGGTAAGTTTGATTTTGGTCGATAGTGTAAAACAGACAACATCAGATCCGCAACCCGTTATACATCTCTCCCGATTGAAGCCAATGGAAATGAAAATGAGGAGAGATGTATAATGGGCGGCTGATCTGATATCTCCCGCTTTACACTTTCATCCAAAGTCACAATTACACCCAGTGTGTCCAGTCATTACACGTGTACACGTCAAGATGACAGCAACTTGCATTTATGTAGCGTTTCAACATCACAAACGTCCCAAGACCTTGCATGGATTCTGAGCCAAAGAAGACAAATACCACATTATGGTATGGTTTTACGGTGAAAATTGACCGGACACAGTATCACTGCTGTTTAATGAGTTTCCACTATGAAATTTGGACTAATCTGGTCAGCAGATGATACATAGGCCCAGAAATTCGGCTCCCTGGCTTCCCGCGGGTGCAAGGATCGCGCGCGCACCTACCTACCGCGCCTGCCGTTGACCTCTGGGCCCACGGGGACTTCAGCTCCTGGGCCTCCTGCAGCTGCCGGCGCGCAGTGCTTGTGTATCCCAGGGGCGTAGTTAGTGCGATGCGTCCCCTGGGATCACATGGGCCATGGAGAGCCAATGGCAGCAGACCATCTTTCATTCATAGATTTGACAGGACCTGTCAAATCTATGAATACAAATCGGCCCCAAAACCTCCCTAAAACTACAAATAATTTTTTTTTTTAAATCACATTTTTAAAATAACTATAAATTACATTCATTAACTATTTTAAACAAAAATTTACATTTTTGAAAAAATTAATTAAATTTTTTAACGGGGCTAAAACTAAACTTACCTTTCTTTAAAGTAATCAAAAAAGATAAATCTGTGAAAAAAATGTTTAAATTTTAATAAAATCAACACTTACCTTGTTAAAAGAAGGCCTTGCGCATCCTTTTTAAAAGTGTATCTTCTCCGTGCTTACCTTCACGGAGGAACCTGTAAAAAAAACCCGAAGTGCGAGGCAAACGCGCTGGCCCTCCGGCGTGCGCGTTCGACCTCTGAACCCCTTTCCTCAGGGGAACGGAAGTGCCGGTTTCCCACACATGCGCAGTGCATGCAAGAAACCGGCACTTTCGTTCCGTCCACGGGTGAGTACACAGTGCGTACTCACCCGACAACAGCCGAATTTCTGCCCCATAATCTGAAATAGAATCGAGAAGTGCGACTGATGGTAGCAGGATCATTCTAAATAAAATGAAATACTCTCAGGAGACTGCAGATTGAAGCTACCCAGAGTTCTTTGCATCTAAGCTTGATTGGAAGTCGGAAAGAATAATAAAATGAAGAGAAAGAACTTAAAGTGGAGGAACACAAGGGCAGCCACCTTATATAAATATCTCTGCTAGAGAGAGGCTGTCAAGGTAATTCAGAATTAAGAAAGTCACAGTGAATTATAGTCAACTTTATAATTGGGACATATATAATATGGCATGATCATGGCATAGCATTTTGCCCACCGGGAACATACACCAGGAAATCATGGGTGTGCTCAAGTGATATTCATCCATTTGTTTCTGATACGCGCTCTGAGCCAAGAGCTGACATTCAGAAAATTGCCCCTATTATGACATTGTACAAAATTAATGTAATTTTAATTTTTTCTTACCCAGAAAAAACTCTTGAAGCTGCTATGTGATGTAGCTTCATTGTGATACCATATGATTTTTTTTTTCATTTTAATTTTTCCACACAAGTGCGGTAAAAATATTAAATTCTCATTTCGCACAGCGCTTGACACAACTATTCGTTTGGCTTTTAAATGCTCATTTTTCAACATTCTCTAATTCGAATTCCAGAAGTCTCTCCTGGTGCCTTAAATCTGGCTGTTTATATATAGAGCTGTCAGAAAGGTAGCTGGAATCCTGCAGAGCACCTCAATGGCAGACTGTCAGTAAGTGCCAAGTTCTTGTGGGACTGACACCAAACTCCACATGACGAAAAGATTGCTGGAAGAAAATTAATTCCTAAGGGCAAAATTAAAGTAAACGATCAAAACCAGTACCAACAGTGAAAGTGCAATGAATTGACACTTGTTTTATGGAAATAGAAATCATCCCTATAAGTGGTTGTAATATGTATAGAATATAAATGGCACCATCAGTAATGCAGATACATCATATTAATATTCCAGTCAGACTGAGGCAAGGTTTTAAATGTCAAGTAGAGCAGAAAAAGCAGCGTTGGCAATAATTTGAACAGATTTTTATTAAAGAATTCCAGGTCAATGTATCACACAGATGTGGCCGTAAAATAAAAGTGATGTACAAAACTGGGTTGGATGTTGTATCGTTACAAATTGTGGACTAACAAATCCGGTGTTACGAACATTTGATGCATCTTGTGAAATATCAGGATTTTAAATTGAATATCTGGTAAAGAAAGAAGGAATCACTTGCATTTATATAGCGCCTTTCATGATTTTTCCAAAGGGTTTTACAGCCAATGAAATACTTTAAAAATGTTAGCACTGTTGTAAGGAAACGCGGCAGCCAATTTACACACAGCAAGGTCCCACAAAGAACAATGAGATAATGACCAGATAACCTGTTTTTATGATGTTATTTGAAAGGTAAATATTGGCCAGGACACCAGGGAGAATTCTCTTGTTCTTCTTCTAATAGCGTCATGGGATCTTTTATGTCCACCTGAGAGGGCCGACGGAATCTCGTCTCATCTGAAAGACAGCACCTCCGACAGTGCCGTACTCCCTCAGTACTGACTGTCGGCCTTGACAGCCATCCTCGTGACCTACTTTGGATCCCATTTCCCTTGTATTTAGATCCCTCTATGTAACCTCCTACAACCACGCACCCCCCAAACTCACTGTTCCTCTGACTCCAGCCTCTTAGGCATTCCCCCCCTCCGTTCACTCCACCATTGAAACATAGAAACATAGAAACATAGAATCTAGGAGCAGGAGTAGGCCATTCGGCCCGTCGAGCCTGCACCACCATTCAATACGATCATGGCTGATCATTCAAATCCAGTACCCTGTCCCTGCTTTAATCCCCACAGTACACATATCCCACCCGACCCCCGTAACCCCACGTATTTAATTCCCCCTAACATATCCCATCCTATCCCCATAACCCCACATATTTAATCCCCCCCTAACACTAAGGGTCAATTTATCATAGCCAAATCAACCTAACCCGCACATTTTTGGACAGTGGGAGGAAACCGGAGCACCCGGAGGAAACCCACGCAGACACGGGGAGAATGTGCAAACTCCACACAGACAGTCACCCGAGGTCAGATTCGAACCCGGGTCTCTGGCGCTGTGAGGCACCAGTGCTAACCACTATGCCACCGTGTTGGCGGCCGTGTCTTCAGCCACCTAGGTTGTACACACTAGAATTCCCTCCCTAAACCCTTCTGCCTCTCCACCTCCCTCCCCTCTTTTAAGACCCTCCTTAAAACTCACTTTGTTGACCAAACTTTTGCTCACCCTCCTAATATCTCCTTTTTTGGCTTGGCCTCCCATTTGTTTTGAATACGCTTTGGGACATTTTTCCACATTAAAGGCCTGATATAAATGCAAGTTGTTGCTGTTAACGTAGGATTGGACCTGCAATCCATCCTTAAACACACATGGTAAGTTCCTGATCTTGGCACGGCCATTTAGGGAAGCTGTCACACGTTAGGAAAATGTTTCACCACCAGGTGAAGGGATAAGGACAAACGGAAGACAGGTCAACCAGCACTGCTGTCTTGCACCTCTCAGTGATTAGTTTCAGAGTGGGATCGGCAGAGTTCTGGGAGCAGAATCCTCCTCAAAAATTAGTGAGCAGCATGGGTGGAAGGAATTAAATAAATTAAAATGGGAATAAATATAAAATACATTTGCAAGTAGCAATTTATGAAGGAAGTTAACATTGTACACCTATATTATTTTATAAAAGGAACTTATACTTTCCAATAGCAATGACATTTACAGAAATAACTTGAAGTCACATTATCTAGCAGTGCTCAAACATTATCCGCAAGTAGTGGACCCTATCATATGAAGCCACCATCTTGGTGCAGAGGCATACAGACCAGGAACTACTGCAGAGTCAGTTTGGGCCTCAGTGGACATCTCACTTAGTTTCACAATGGAGAAGTGACATAACTCATCATATTAGTGATTGTCAGTCAGCGATGTTTGGATTTGAACCAGTGACCACAATACTGTGAGGTGAATCTCAGAATCACAGCCTGGTCACTGCTATTTAACAGATTTAATTTTCAATTGATGTGTTAATTCTGTGACATGAAAAAGAGCCACAAGGTTGATGAAATTATTTAATTACTGTCTTTCCTTGCAGTTTATGTATGATGAAAAAATTGAATGGTAAGTAGTTTGAATCAATAATAATCCTCAAAGATTTATTGTCCATCAATGTAGCTAAAAATTATTGGCAACTTACCACAATTAAACTGTGTTAACCGGAGAACCTTGAGTTTTCACACCATGATCAAAGTATGTAATATATTAATGATAATCTGTAAATGTAGCTCTGTATTTTCCTTTCATAGACTATATTCAATATAGTGTTAAGATATAGATAAGTATGTTTTTTCACTAAAGCTTAGGTGTCTCTTTGTTAAGCGATGTATACATATGATAAAGTGGCTTGTTATTTCAGTGCGCTGTACCATGAAGCGATAGGACATGAGTGTTTAACTCAGCATGGCAAGCTTTGAATCTTTGACGGACCAACAGGGGCTCGTGCCAAGCAATGATTCACCCCAGGTGCTCTCGCGCAGCTCCTAGCATTTGGTTACAGAGCAATACTGGCAGAGACCTTGAACAGGTCAACTGTCTGCTTCCTTGACTGGGAATGTTTTCTCAATAGTTTGTGCTCTCATGCCATTGATCTCAATCCTCAGCCTCAGATTCCTGATGGTCACAGAGCAAGAAAGTAAGGGACAAAGAGCAGAGGCAGCAGTGTAACTGCAAAAGCAATCTGTCCTTAAAATTGGACATTTCAGGGAAAAGTTGAGTATTTTCCCACGACTATCTCTCGGAAGATTGTTTTAATAGGTGCATTCACGTAACTTCTACTTATACATTGTTGATAACTATGCTGCGTTACGGCTTCAAATGTATTGTTCATGTTCCATCTTCAAACCAGTGACACTCTGTTTATCTCTTTGAGGTGGGAAGGCCTTATCCTGATCCTAATGTATGCAGGTTATATACTTGTGATGAAGTAAGTGTTCTACTTATTTGTTTTAGCTACTTGGTCATAAATATTCAAAATGCGGTGATGCTGTAGGGAGATTAATTTGTCTAAGTTTACTCAGTGTTTGTGATTTATATCCGAAATGAAAAGTCCGAATCTTAATATATTTCGAATGATTTAACGCCACTTTTTTTTTAGGAAATTGTCTCTTTTCCTTCCCCCCTCTAACCCAGCTCGTCTTCCATGCTGTCATTGTCAAGTCGGGAATTCAGATACATAAATCGTTAAAAGTAACAAGACAAGTTGATAAGGCCATAAAGAGTGCCAATAAATTTGGGGTTTATTTCTAGAGGATCAGTATCCAAAAACAACAACAACAACAACAACAGCTTGCAGCTTTAACGTAGTAAAACATCCCATGGTGCTTCACAGGAGCGTTATCAAACAAAATTTGACACCGAGCCACATAAGATATTAGGACAGATGACCAAAAGCTTGGTCAAAGAGGTAGGTTTTAAGGAGTATCTTAAAGGAGGAAAGAGAGGTAGAGAGGCAGAGAGGTTTAGGGAGGGAGTTCCAGAATTCAGGGCCTAGGCAGCTGAAAGCATGGTCACCAATGGTGGAATGATTAAAATAGGGGATGCTCAAGAGGCCAGAATTGAAGGAGCGTAGAGATCGCGGAGGGTTGTAGGAAGTTAGAGAGAGGAAAACAGGTAAGTAATGTTAAATTTATATAGACCCTTGATTAGACAACAATTGGAAGGGGGTGACATTTTGACTTTGTATGATAGTGTAAACCAGGTGATAGTGAATCAGCATCCCGTTTTACACTACTGCACAAAATCAAAATTGCCCCTTTGGAGCACTGTGCGAAGTTCTGGTCTCCACACTACAACAATGATATTGAAGCTCTGGAGAAAGTGCAGAAAGGATTTACAAGGATGTTACCAGAATTAAGAGGTTGCAACTATCAAGAAAGATTGAGCAGGCTGGGGCTCCTTTCTATGCAAAAGACAAGACTAAGAGGAGACCTTATAGAGGTCTTTAAAATTCTGACGGGATTCATTAGGGTGCATGTGGGGAAACTGTTTCCACTTGTGGTGAGTCCAGAACAAGGGGGCATACATATAAGGTAGTCGCTAACAGATCAAATAAAGAATTTAGGAGGAATTTCTTTACACAGAGAGTGGTAAGAATGTGGAACTCACTGCCACATGGAGTGATTGAAGCAGGTAGCATTGATGGGGAGGTTTGATGCATACATGAGAGAGCAGGGAATAGAGGAGGTTACAGAGATAAGGAAAACAGGTTAAATTTATATAGAACCTTGATTATAGAAGGGAATAGAGGGATATGGGGCAGGATGTGAAGAGGTATTTAGATTGGGAAGAGGCCCGTGTGGAGAATAAACACCAGCTTAGACCAGTTGGGCCAAACGTCCTGTTTCAATGCTGGAGATTCTATGGCCGGAATCTTGCCGGCGTCCAGCGGACAGGATGTGTGGCGGGTCAGCTGTTAAATTTAAAATGATTGACAGCGTGTCAGGAACACGCTGTCAAAACGCGCACACTGGACTTTCCCGATGTCAGGTCTGCCAGCGCTGAGCAGACATCCCATAAAATGATTTTTTTTTTAAATTAACAGAAACTTTACATGAACATTGGCTAAAACACTCAAGTGTCTACCCTTGTGTGTTGTCAGGTTTTTTTTGTTCATGCAATGTGGGCGTCGCTGGCAAGGCCAGCATTTATTGCCCATCTCTAGTTGCCCTTGAGAAAGTGGTGATGAGCCGCCTTCTTGAACCGCTGCAGTCCTTGTGGTGAAGGTACTCCCACAGTGCTGTTAGGGAGGGAGTTCCAGGATTTTGACCCAGCGACGATGTTAAGTAGGTTTTTCCCTCGTGTATGATTGCACTTGGATGAGGGGTGGCTAGTGAGATGGGGATATCCTAATGTAGATAGAGAGGGATGGGTGGAGGTGCAAGGTAAGTTGGTGTGAGTAAGGATGTGCAGGAGTAGGGTAGAGAAAGCAGAGTGATGGGGATGTGATGAGAGGCACAGCAGAATGAGGTCGAGTGTGGCTTTGTACTAACGTTTCTTGATCTACTGAGATTATTGAAACGTTTGTGGCACTGCACCCAGGTCCTCCTGACCACATCCCTGCTTGTGCCCTCCTCTGCAATGTGCAACCAGGCTGTGTTGATCTCCTGGGGAGGTCTCTTCTGCCCATGGGAAGGGACGAGGACCTCCCTGTGTGCTGTGACTCCCTCCATAAGCATAAGGAGGGAGTCATGGGAGAGCCTGGGTGCAGCCCTGCACCTCTGTGCAGTCATTGTCAGTGTTTGCAGCATCTCAATGTTGTAGAACACTGACAGCACAAATGCCAAAATAAATTTGGCCATGGTCTCTTTAAGGAAACTGGCTGATGACGTGTCATCAAATGACGTCACCAGACCCGCTTCCTCTAATTCGCCGGGAAATGCGCTGGGCGGGCTTAACAAGCCCAATCAGGGGAAATTCATTTCAGAGGCCGGGATAGAGACAGCAGCGGGGTCGGGACCCGCCACCGACATCGCCCGCCACGGACCCGCTGAGGTTAGTAAAATCGCGGCCTACGTAATTATACGTAACCACATCAACAGTACTCCTTCGCAGACCCACACACTGGAGGAAACTCCTACTCAAGTCAGCTTTTCATATCTCTCCAGACATCATTTCTGAGGCTGACAACCTTGTGCTTTGGGGAAAGCCTGTGTAAAAATGTCAGTCAGAACTTAGATTAAAACCTGGTCTTCTGAGGTGAATATCCAACACTGCGTCTGTAGAGCTTCCAGGCCTCCTTATGCCACCTATAGAAGCCAGAAAATCAATCATGAAGTTATGTTTTCTCGTGGGTAAACCAATACATAAATCATCCTTTCCGAGAGTGGAATACCCAATTTATATTTCACATCCTCCTGTCGTCGCTGCCTTTTTATTCTAAAATATACCGAGCACTTTTCAAACATACACCCGCAGCCATTTCACTCAGTTGAAAAGTATTTACTGCAGCTTTTCAGTCTTAGTGATTTTAAAAGCTATTAGTTGAGGAAGGAGAGCAGTGAGTTTTGACTTCAGATATATACAGAGAGTATCGGATACCTGTGAGCGATTACAGGGGAAGCGGCGGGACTTCCTTTTGTTCATTTAGAAACGTAATAATCTTGACATTATTCTATTTCATGTTTTTGTGGAATTGTCAGTTGGAGACACTCTGAGTCGGGTCTCTCTGGTTGCTAAGGGACTCCGGTGGTATCCCTGTGTGTCCCGGATCAGCTTCACAGGAATCCACAGGGGCCGTGATTTCAAATCAGTCTGGGAACTGACATGGAGCTTTGGGTTGAGTGTTAACAATCAGGCACAGCAAGCAATTAGGAAGGCAAATGGTATGTTGGCCTTTTTTGCAAGGGGGGTTGGAGTACATGAGTAAGGAAATCTTGCTGCAATTGTACAGGGCTTTGGTGAGACCACACCTGGAGTACTGTGTACAGTTTTGGTCTCCATACCTAAGGATATACTTGCCTTAGAGGGGGTGCAACAAAGGTTCACTTGATTGGTTCCTGGGATGAGAGGGTTGTCCTTGTCCTATGAGGAAAGATTGAGTAGAATGGGCCTATACTCTCTGGCGTTTAGAAGAATGAGAAGTCGCACAACACCAGGTTATAGTCCAACAGCTTTATTTGAAATCACAAGCTTTCGGAGCGCTGCTCCTTCGTCAGGTGAAGTGAAGAAATACATATGGGCACAGCATATATAGACAGAGAACAATGCCTGTGCAGAGAACAATGCCAGATGACTACAGTTAATCTTTCTAACTGATCTTCGGGTAAGCGTTCTCCAAGGCGGCCTTCGAGACACACGACAACGCAAAATCATCGAGCAGAAACTGATAGCCAAGTTTCGCACCCATGAGGACGGCCTCAACCGGGATCTTGGGTTCATGTCACGCTACATGTAACCCCACCTGACATAGAGTCATCCAGACTCGAGTCGTCGTTGGCTTGTTCTCTCTACACAGATGCGGCCGGACCTGCTGTGATTTCCAGCAAAAAAAGTAAAAAGTTTAAAGTTTTTGGTTTTCCATACAGACTCCAGCATCTGCCACATTTGACCCCTTGTGACCCCACCTCATTGTCTTTGTTGTATTTTGCTATTGTCTTTGATGTAATATCTTCCTGACTGACCTGGTTGGACACCATCCACACCTTTGATTGCCGTGATTGTCTCTCTACCGAGGTGTGATAAAGGGCAGTTAGAAAGATTAACTGTAGTCGTCTGGCATTGTTCTCTGCACAGGCATTGTTCTCTGTCTATATATGCTGTGCCCACATGTATTTCTTCACTTCACCTGACGAAGGAGCAGCGCTCTGAAAGCTTGTGATTTCAAATAAAGCTGTTGGACTATAACCTGGTGTTGTGCGACGTCTCACTTTTGTCCACCTCAGTCCAACACTGGCATCTCCGCATCATGTTTAGAAGAATGAGAGGTGATCTCATTGAAACATATAAGATTCTGAGAGGGCTTGACAGGGTAGATGCTGAGAGGTTGTTTTCCCTGGCTGGAGAGTCTAGAACTAGGGGGCATAGTCTCAGGATAAGGGGTAGGCCATTTAAGAATGAGATGAGGAGAAATGTCTTCACTGAGGGTTGTGAATCTTTGGAATTCTCTACCCCAAAGGTCTGTGGATGCTGAGTCGTTGAGTATATTCAAGGCTGAGATCGATAAATTTTTGGACTCTAAGGGAATCAAGGGATATAAGGATCAGACGAGAAAGTGGAGTTGAGATCGAAGATCAGCCATGATCTAATTGAATGGCGGAGCAGTGGGGTGGGGCGGGGGGGACGGGAGGAGGGGGCCTGGTAATAGTATGTTGCTGCAGTATTTAAAGGCCTGCAGAATCTTTAAAAAAAGATCATTCTCAGGATGTGGGCATCACTGGCAAGGCCAGTATTTATTGCCCATCCCTAGTTGCCTTTGAGAAGGTGGTGGTGAGCCTTCTTCTTGAACAGCTGCAGTCCATAATGTGAAGGTTACTTCCACAATGCAGTTACGTAGGGAGTTCCAGGATTTTGAACCAGTGAGAATGAAGGAATGGCAATATATGTCCAAGTACAGATGATGTGTGACTTGGAGGGGACCTTGAAGGTGATGATGTTCCCGTGCACCTGCTGTCCTTGTCCTTCCAGGTGGTGGCGTAGAAGCCGTGTGGAGTTGCTGCAGTGCATCCTATAGATAGTACACACTGCAACCACAGTGTCATGGTACACCGGTGGTGCAGGAAGAGGATGTTTGAGGTGGTGGATGGGGCTGCCGATCAAGCGGGCTGCTTTGTCCTGGATGGTGTCGAGCTTCTTGAGTGTTGTTGCAGCTGCACTCATCCAGGCAAGTGGAGAGTATTCCATCACACTCCTGACTTGTGCCTTGTAGATGGTGGAAAGGCTTTGGGAAGTCAGGAGGTGAGGCACTTACCATAGAGTATCCAGCCTCTAATCTGCTTGAGTAGCCACGGCATTTATGTGGCTGGGCCAGTTGAGTTTCTGGTCAATGACAACCTCCAGGATGTTAATGGTGGAGGATTTGGCAAAGGTGATGCCATTGACTATCAAGGGAAGGTGGTTGGACTCTCTCTTGTTGGAGATGGTCATTACCTGGCACTTGTCAGCCTAAGCCTGGATGTTGTCCAGGTTGTGTTGCATGCGGGCATGGATTGCTTCATTATTTGAGGAATTGCAAATGGAGCTGATCACTGTGCCGACTTCAGTGAACAGCCCACTTCTGATGTTATGATGAAGGGAAGGTCATTGATGAAGCAACTGAAGATAGTTGGGCCTAGGAAACTGCCCTGAGGAACTCCTGCAGCGATGTCCTGGGGCTGAGATGATTGACCTTCAACCACCACAACCATCTTCCGTTGTGCCAGGTATAAGTCCAGCCACTGGAGGGTTCTCCCCCTGAGCCCCATTGACTTCACTGATCTCAATGGTACAATTAGGCCTTCTTTCCCACAGATTAGTAGCCACGCTGAGAACAGGAATGTGCATTGATATATCCTGTCTAGCCAGCACCCACTGATGGCTGTATGTATGACAGTCAAAAGAGGTGTAGCCTACAGCAGGCCCACACCAGGACTTAGCTGTCGTGAAATGAGAGCCACTTCAGTTCCAAGAGGTTCCATGAACGCAGCAGCCAGTTAGTTCACACCCTTCTATGCCTCTCATAGCACCTAGACATGAGGTGAAGCTCAGAAGAGAGAAGGTGAATGAGGAGAACAGATATTAACTATTTCAACAGAGTGTGGTGAACAGTTGGGATAGACTACGCAGGGAGGTGACCAAGACTGATAATATCAGTAACTTTAAGAGGGAGTATTTGGCAAGAAAATAATTAAGGGATATAGATAGTGAACTATACATTCTGTTTTTGAACTCTGAGGCTGGCCAGATGGGTCAAAATAGTCTTTTCCAGTCCTGTACATTCTTATGTTATATGGAGGCGTGAGGAGGGGTGCAAATTTCACTCACACACAGGCAGATATGCAAATCATACTTTATGGTCAAAATATAAAAATAAATAGCATACATTACATGGAGAGTAATAGTCAACGGGGAGGGATTTGAAGAAAATAATCTAATCGAGAGGTTTAGATGCCTCAATCACTCCCAGTCCACCCAATATTTTTATAATGTACATACATGGCAATGTTATTTATGATAGCGACAGTGAAGCATTATATTTGTACCATCATTGCAAGGTTGCAGGAATTTAATCTGTAGAGCAATACTGGGAAATAACATCACTCTGTATATTAAAGGGATAAATACTACTGCACTGTAAAGTGTTTTGTGACCTTCCAGCAAGGTCATGGAAGGACTTAATGTCAAGATTTTGATTGGACCTCATACAACTTTGTTCTTAATGTTCCAGCATGAGCTCACTGCTATCCAGTATTTATTTGTATGTCTCTGTTCAGTCACATGGCCACATACTGGGTCCCATTATATGGGTAGGTTCAGCTAGTTCATGAGAGGATTGTAGAGCTTTTAAAAAAGCAAAAAAATTGGATTTTCCGTTCACACTACCAGCAATGCAATGGGAAGTAGATTATTAGTCTTACAAAAACTCAGGTTTGTATGAAGGAGAAATGTGTAAGGCTTTTGACTTCCACTCACATTCTCCTCAAAATATATTGCAGCGTAACCCTTTATCATTGACTGTAAAAGAATCCTTTATCAACAAACACTTGACCTATTATTGCCGAGCTGGGGATGTCCTGGACTTTTTTAAATGTCGGCAGCATCAATAGCTTATTGTCTCTGACACTGGTCTACTTTGTCCTTTCAATAGATATAGAAGTAGGAATGATTGAAATACACAATCATTTGACTTTTTTCCCCAGGATGTTTCAATACTTTTTATTTATTAAGAGAGAAAGTGACTATATGGACCAGCATGGGTACATGCCTGAACACTATGTCAGGACATTCTTATTTTAAAATCTAAGAGGTAAATGTTTAACCTTTAACACAGCCATGCTTATAGGGCCTACCAGAGGCAATAACAGGTGCGGGGGTGATTTTAAACCTACCTGCCCAGCGGAAACCAGGGAACTGGGCAGTTAAAATCGCCCAGGTCACTTACCCACCCTACAACTGCCGGGAGTTGATCTGCCACCTGTTTAACCTGCTCCACTGGGCAAGCAGCAAGGACACCTGCCCAAAGTCGGCGGGGTCCTTCTTAACATATGCATGTCAGGCCCCGATGATGTAATCAGGACCCAACTGTCATTTTTACTGGAGGCCTGAGCGGGAAGCAGCAGTGAGTTTCCCAGAAGGCCAACTCAGCGTGGGGCCGGAAGAGGCCCGAAAATGTAAGTTTTAATTTTTCTTTCTTTACTTTCGTTGTGCGACCAGAAGCAGCAGGAATGCTTCTCCAGGCCTCACAAGGAAAGCATAGGCCTCCACTGCCACAATCTCTGTTCCCCCCCCCCCCCCACCAATCGCAGGATCCCCACCCACTGAATGGCCCGGCAGCCGATCTTGCCCCATACCCGGTGTCAGCAGGCAGTCACTGGACCGCAATTGTCTGCCACTTCCTGCTGACGTCCCGCCCATAATGGGTGCGAAGTAGGCCGGCGAGATTTAAATGAAGCCTGGTAGTTAAAATATCGCAGGCTTCTTTTTTGTTGCAGCAGGTGAATTTTGAACTGACAACAAGAGGTTTATTTTAACTCCATCCCGCCCCTCCCCCCCCCCCACCCGCTATCACCAGGGGAGCCGTTCAAATGGAGCGAGGGACTTACCCACTCCATCCCTGCCCCAATGTGGCAAGGAAACCCGCTGGAAACCAGCAGGGCCCTCCTTTGAATGTGCAAGTCGGGCTCTGATGACATGACTGGGGCCGACTGCTATTTTTACCTGAGGGCTGAGTGGTGTTTTCCTCGCCTGGCCAAAGCTGCTGGAAGTTCGATCGAGGGCCAGAAGAGGCCCAGTAAATTAGGTTTTAAAAATGTATTTGAGGTTTCCTTGTGGGCCAGGAGGAGCAGGAGGGCTCATCTGAGCCCCTCAAGGAAACCCTGATCCTCACCTGCCCCGGGTGTCAACCTCCCCCCACCCCCCCACCAACCACAATTACCCTGCCGAGCCCCTCCGATCAACTTACCTTATGCTGGAGACTGTACCTATGCGTCCCGAGCGATGGTCTACGAGCTGCCCAATTTAGGTCTCGACCTGAAACGTTAACTCTGTTTCTCTCTCCACGGATGCTGCCTCGCCTGCTGAGTTTTTCCTGCGTTTTCTGTTGTTATGCCCAATTTTAATGTCCGGGCAGCCGCTTGCCCCGACTTCCTTCCTGATTTGGTCAGGAAGTCGGCATGCGGCATGCTAATGATACACCCGGCCGTAAAAATCAGCTGAGCCTCCCTGCTACCGGTCCCGGATGGGCTGGCCGCTCGCTGGGCTGCGTTTTCACCGCTAAAAATCGACTCCCAAAATTTGCCCTCCGACAAGTGGCCTGTAGATAAAACCAGGGCTTTAATCTTTTTATCTTAGATCCCTGATACCTGGGATCATTTGCATTTCTCACCCTGTATCCTCTGAAGAACAATCATATCCAGTCATTACAGTACAGAAAGATTCTCAGCACACATCCTTCATACTCACCTCCTTCCAGTTTAAACAAGGAGAGGCATTGATGGCATTGTAGGCTGAAGATCCTGTCATCCTTCCCTGGAACTGCCTTGACAGGGAGAGAAATAAGAGATTTTTAAAATGTAAGTTTGAAATACATATTGGCAGTACAAGTATTACTTGTATGTTGTGGGGTTTATCCTGGAGGTAATTATTTATACCATGAATAAATATATATTGAGTGTATGTGTATAAATAATTCTTCTTGCAAATGGGAATAACTGCAAAAATGATGAGATGTGCTGTTTCATTTAATATATCCTCTCAGGTTCAATACCAAAATGCAGAACTATTTTGTGAGCAGGCTGACAAAGAATGTAGCAAATGGCAATGTGATCGGCAATGAAATGGAGGATGGTAATGTTGACTATCCCAATATTTGTGATGACCCATTACTCCCATTGTTACCTCAAGGTAAGGCTAACCAGACAGAGAATGGCCAGTAACAACTTTTAAGCCCTCATTTAACATAAAATTCTTCAACATGGCTTTTTAAAAGATATATATATATATTAGACGTCTAATTATTCTGTGGCTTCTCCAACCATTTTAGGGGCCTTTGTCAAATGCTATTCATTTTTATTGTCAAGCATTTTAATGACAAAGTGAATTTTCTTTTGAAAGTTAATTTTTGAGATTAAAAACTCATTGGAATAGAACAAGGGGCCATTCAGTTAAGAATTGTTTGGGTGGCAATGGCAATGAACAGTTAAATCAAATGCTTCACGTTTAATGTTTTTTGTAATACCGCTAGGAGCAGTAGCATTCCTAGGAGTGATTCTGTTGAGAAGCTGAAGGCTGTAAAGATGCTGCTTTTTCATTCTGAAGATGTCCTTCGCTGCCTGTCTGCTGGGAGATGGCGTCGGTCACAAAGTGATTCCGCCTCTTTCATCGGCGTCCTTACCATTCTTCTACTGACCGCACAATCTGTTCGCACACAATGTGGTAACCCAGCTTGAACCTAGGAGAGATCTTTACGTCTTGCCCACCTTGTGCCTCCTAATACGCAGGACGTGCTGCAGAATGTTCCACAGGTGATGTGGGCCCTCTGCGAAATGGGCAGTTTCTTCCCTCCCGCAAAGAAAGTCGTTCCAAGAAATGAAAATTCATTTTTGCTTTTCCTGTTTGTACTGCACTCGCTTTATAACAAAAGCCAAAGCATAGAAACATAGAAAAATAGGAGCAGGAGTCGGCCATTCGGCCCTTCGAGCCTGCTCCGCCATTAAATATGATCACGGCTGATCCTCTATCTCAATACCATATTCCCGCTCTCTCCCCATACGCCTTGATGCCTTTTTGTGTCTAGAAATCTATCTATCTCCTATAAGCACTGTTTGCAAATCTATCAAAAAATAAACCCTGTCCAAAACGCACACTATCATCTGTAGGTTGTTTTGCAAGACGGCTTACCAAGTCATTAAAGGTGTGGCCATTGATTCGATGATCTCATCACACCCTGACGCAAGCAAAGTTAATATAAATAACTAGTGAGGAGCCTGTTCGGTAGCTGCCTAGCCAGCCCCTTCAATAGAAAATATCGTTGGACTCCAATCCTGCACCTGTCTCTGAACACAAAACATTTTTTGAAAGGACTCTTTTCAAATAACTCCAAATATTATCAGATCATTTAGCAGCAGGACTAAACCACACAAAATCTGATTGAAATCACAGGCCATTCTTAAACTCTCCACTTGCAATTGGAACTCCATTAGATGACTTTCAACTGATAAATAACAAATGCACTGTACTCCTTAAAGCGCTTATCCTAAATATGCAACAAGTGCAATTTGAGCACAATGCAGTGTTTTTAAATCATTCACCAATCTTCCATAGTTAAGCATTGTTCACTCTCACCTGTGGTTCATATGCTCACTTTCCTGAACACCAATTAATATCTTTGAACTGTTCTCCATCTACCTCACTAACTGTCGTCAGAATTCTGTCTGTTTAGCCTTACTGTGGTTCCTATTGCTTGAAATCTTTTATAACAACCTTCTTAATACTGTTTCATGCATACTGTGTCTTGAATGCTTAACACCTGTATCCCTTAGTTATTAATAATAACAATCAACTGTAATCTCTCTCAATTCATTAAAAGTGAACCCGTCTGATAATATGGCTTCTCTAATCATGACAGTAGCAATATATAAAAGGCTTAAGTTATTCATATATTTTGCTGCACAGTCTCTCCTGAGGGTTTATACTTAGTTACCTACAAAGTCAAAAGAGTACTTTAGAGCAATTAGATGACATATGAGTTTATGCAGAATTTTTAGAGTTTTGGTAACAGGCCTACCCATCATTTTTAATTTATTAATGAACTTTACAGGAATGAAACAGTAACACATGCAGATGTCAAGGGGGTCAATTGTCACAGATAAACAAATTACAAATCTATGTTGGAAAGTAAGCAAATATTTAACAATTAACAATCAAGCTACAAATTCAGTTTCTTTTTAATCATGTACTTAGAATTACAGCTCTGTAATGTTACGAAATCACATTTCAGACTAGGGAGGTACTAAAGGCAGCAGAGAACACTGCAGGAAAATTCCGAGCCTTATTGTGCTTCTAGGGTAAAAGAAGGCATCATAGAGCCAGGAAAGTGAAAGTATGTATACACAAGCTCCATGGGAACTCTGGCAGCAGAGTGATTGCCTCTTGTTCACAGACCCAGGGATCAAACACTAGGCTTCACTGCTATTCAAACTCGCCTACCCTCTATAGGCAGGTTCCTGTGGTTCTTGGCCAAGTGGCTGGCGATCCATCTGAAGAGATGATGCTGTCACTGGGGGGGAAGAGACCAGACTGTCCTCACAGGTGCCCCCTGTTGGCCAGCATCGAGCATTACCAATACACAGCCTTTGGAGAAAGCCATGGCTCAGATGCTCCCGCTCTCCTAACTGCAGGAATTCAGCATGGAGACAGGAAAATGACAAAGTGTAACTACAACATGTAACTAATTATATATATTTCTTCACAGTTTCAGCCCTTCCCCTTTTCTCTGATGCTCTCAGAAAGGCACTGATTCATGCCGGAGTACAACTGCACAAAGCATAAGAGACTCTCTCGTCCCCCACCAAAATGGCCGTCATCATGTGTGAGCCTGGCTAGTGAATATAGCAGTGGCTGTGAGGGCCATAAAATTGAGCCCAATCCTTTACCTAATGTACACCCATATGGATTATTTTTTTAGCAGGGCTGTAATCTGTTGCCTGGCTGATTGTTTCTCCTCCATAGCTCAGGGATATTGATACCAATTTCAGCATCCACAATGTAACTCCTTGCAGCACAGACCAGGGAATGAATCACGGGGCATTCCTGGTCTGTATGGTTCAGTAACATGCTACGGCATATGTTTGTCACACGACGTATTCGGTTTAAACAATTTTTTTCGGAGACATCTGTCATTCTTATATGTGATTGTGGAGTAGGTATCTTTTAAGTATACATTTCCCTTGACTAGAACGCTTTCTAATCCTAATTATATTCTACATTAAAATAATAAAATCCTGAAATACAACCTCATTGGACATGAGCAGTATATGCTGGGCTTTGAACTTTCAGAGATTTACTTTCAATTTGTTTATGTGCAATGACTAGTTCAGTCTGCCAATGGTGTGGATAAGGAAGTCTGTGCAGCCGAGAAATGTGACAATATTGAGAATGGAAATGTTCCTCTGGATAAAAATACAAAAGAAGACGGCAACGAGGATGAAAATGAACCCGAACTCACGTCACCATTTTCTCCACCAGGTGAGGAGTAATGCAACATCCTCTGTGCAACAGAAGTGTATTCCATGTATACACAATATAGTCATTTTTAAAGGCACAAAGATATCTATAATGAGTTAGAAATATGATTAGCCAAAGTGCTATTGCATGATAACCAACATTTAGTCGTGTCTACCCTGCCTGGAGGTAAATATTTTGCACAGCCAATGAAAACATAAAAGGGTTGAATTTCTGCGGGATTTCTCTGAATTGTTCACCATAACTTTGGCAGACGATCCATGGAAAGTCCAAAGCAATGGTGTAAACCGTGTTTACGTAATTTCTCCAGGGTTTCCGTGGATTTTCCTCCAAAGTTACGACGGACGATCGGGAGAATCCCTGCGGAAATTAATGGCAAAACTGTTTAAACCGTAACTTCTTCCACAAATTAACCACAATGTGCAGAGCTACTGCCAAGTAGAAGATGTGTCAATGTGGTGAGATGTAATCTATCTCCACAAGTGAGGCATGAATAGAAACTTAGTTATAGTCGCAGGGCCACAAGCTAATTACAGGTGAGGAAGGCCGATGGGCCTTTCTTAGTTCCTCCATCCAGAAAAACTCTACATTCCTTTCGTTGCTGAATCTGATTGTTTCTTAAATGATTCCACTACTCCGTCTGGAAGTCCATTCTATGCGTTACGAACATACAACAATGACAGGCAGGAAAAGCCTGCCTGCACTCATGATGGCTATTCTACATAGCCGGATATCAGTCTTGAATTTACCTTTAACTAGTTTGAACCTGCGCACCCTTGTCCTACTCTTGCAACTTAATTAAGAGTAATATTGCGAATTTACCTTTTCCATAAGAACATAAGAACATAAGAAATAGGAGCAGGAGTAGGCCAATCGGCCCCTCGAGCCTGCTCCGCCATTCAATAAGATCATGGCTGATCTGATCCTAACCGCCAATCTACTATCTATCACAGAACCATCTCCTGCATCTAACAGAATTGCACACACGAAATAGGAGCAGAATCAGGCTACACAGTCCCTGGGCCCGCTCCACTACCCACAGGGCCATGACCGATCCGAACCTAGACTCATGTCCAAATTCCTGCCCGCTCCCCGTAACCCTTAATGCCCTTTACTTCCAGGAAACTGTCTATTTCTGTTTTAAATTTAATTAATGTTGTAGCTTCTACAGCTTTTTGTGGCAGCATATTCCATGGACCTACCACCCTCTGAGTGAAGTAGTTCCTCCTCATCTCAGTTTTGAAAGAGCAGCCCCTTATTCTAAGACTATGTCCCCTAGTTCTCGTCTCACCCGTCATCGGGAACATCCTCCCCGCATCCACCCGATCCAACCCCTTCACAATCTTATATGTTTCAATAAGATCGCCTCTCATTCTTCTGAACTCCAATGAGTAGAGTCCCAATCTACCCAACCTCTCCTCATATGACCACCCCCTCATCCCCGGGATTAACCGAGTGAACCTTTTTTGCACTGCCTCGAGAGCAAGGATGTCTTTCCTTAAGTAAGGACACCAAAACTGTATGCAGTATTCCAGGTGCGGTCTCACCAATACCTTGTACAACTGAAGCAATACCTCCCTATTTTTATATTCTATCCCCCTAGCAATGAAAGCCAACATTCCATTTGCCTTCTTAATCACTTGCTGCACCTGCATACTAACCTTTTGAGTTTCGTGCACCAGGACCCCCAGATCCCTTTGCACTTCAGTACTCTCCAGTTTCTTGCCATTAAGATAATAAATTGCTCTAGGATTTTTCCTGCCAAAGTGCATCACCTCACACTTTCCAGTGTTGTATTCCATCTGCCAAATCTCTGCCCACTTACTTAGCCTGTCTATGTCCCCTTGCAGGTTTTTTATGTCCTCCTCACTCACTACTTTCCCTCCCATCTTTGTATCATCTGCAAATTTTGATATGTTACACTTGGTCCCTTCCTCCAAATCGTTAATATAGATTGTGAAGAGTTGGGGACCCAGCACTGACCCCTGTGGAACACCACTAGTTACTGATTGCCAGTCTGAGAATGAACCATTTATCCCAACTCTTTGCTTTCTGTTAGATAGCCAATCCTCTATCCATGCCAGAATATTACCCCCAATCCCGTGATTTTTTACCTTAAGCAATAATCTTTTGTGTGGCACCTTGTCAAATGCCTTTTGGAAGTCTAAATACACTACGTCCACTGGTTCCCCTTTATCCACTCTATATGTTACTTCCTCAGAGAACTCCAGCAAATTTGTCAAACATGACTTCCCCTTCGTAAAACCATGCTGACTTTGTCCTATTAAATTATGATTATCCAAATGTCCTGTTACTGTTTCCTTAATAATGGACTCCAAAATTTTACCTACCACAGATGTTAGGCTAACCGGTCTATAGTTACCAGCCTTCTGTCTACTGCCCTTTTTAAATAAGGGTTTTCCATAACCTTAGCTATCTTGTATATCTCGATAAGATCATTTTTCAGGTGCGTCCTACACAAATGGGCTAGATTTTGGTCTGGGCCCACTTTTGGCACTGTGCGACTAGCGCATGCCCGAACAGAGAGGCCTGAGGATCGATGGAAATTGGACCTCGGGTCTCACCAGCAAACTAGGCACGAGCTGCCAGTGGTCTCACCTCCACAGGCAGCTCACCCGAGCGAAGACATCAATGCCAGGCTGCCTGCCACGTGGGCTGTGGCGCTCAGGTAAGTCCCGGGAGGGAGACTGGAGCAGGTTTTGCGGGGGTGGGGTTGGGGTGGTAGGGGTCCAAATATGACCCCTGTGAAGATGGAGGAGCATTCCTGCTCTTCCTGGCTTCAAAGGAACGTTTCTTTAAAGATTTTTTTTAACTTACCATTCATTGACGGCCGCTGAACAATTCTGAGCAGGGCAGGCCCGATGCCTTCCCCACTCATTGACAATAAATTTCTTGATGGGGTCCTTCAACAGGCGTTCGGCCCCTAATTTACATATTTAAGGCACCTAACGCCTGTTTTAGATGTCCGCTTGTGACGCTTAAAAAAAAGGGTCCGATGAATTTATCAGTGTGACCAACTCCTACTCACATTGGGTGCAGGCAGTCCCACTGCTAAATTGGTATGCTTTGTGCCTATTTTATGCCCAAAATACGGTCACAATACATATCAGTTTCTACCCCAATAACTCAGAATGCTGAAACTAGGGATCAGCCTTGTGGCTCTTCTCTGCACTGCCTCCAGCACTTTAATATCTCCTTGTTTCTTGGCTATCAAAAGTGGACACAGTACTCAAAGTGCGATCTGATCAGAGCACTGCATAATTTAATCATAACTTCCTCTAACATATATTTTACTGTTTTAGCTAAACAGTTCAACATTCTACTGGCTTTATTGATTGCTGCTATTATTAGTCGGACGTGTTAAGCATCAAGTTTACTTAAAACTCCCAGATCTCTTTCAGCTTCATTATTAGTCACTTCAACACCATTCATGTAGCATATGTGATGCTGAATTTTCCTTGTGTCAAAATGATGATATGCAGATACTTCTTCTGAGGAGGGAGGGAAAAGAGCAGGCCAGTCACGCCAGGCTACTTTTGCATTCCTCCTATCAATTAGGCCCTAATGGTAAGGCTCCCTCTTTAAAAGTGATCCTGATAGCAGGCTCTTTCTTCAGCATCAGTTAATATCATGTAAATGGTAAGCTGAGGGGAAGATGGCTTTCATTTTAAACACGTTTAAAAATGTAATGTTGGTTATTTCCATTTGACTGCAATTTGACTCTTGGGTCTGTTCAAATGGTTAACATTGTAAAAAGAGTTGAGAAATATAAATCACTTTTGATAATAACTTATAACTTATCTTTGTTGATAACAGAACAGTTTTAAATTGTGTCATTTATCAACTCTCAATGGCTGTCAACTTCTTCGCAAAAATTATTCAAATTTGCATTTCCAAAACTGAATATTAGTAATTGAAGTTGTTAACTTGGCCATCCCTCCCTATTTTGAAATATGTCTCTAGTAAATCAGCAAGTCACTCTGAAACAATTCTTTCTCTGGCTAAAATAGTGAAGAAAATGTGACTACCTTGCTTATTGAATGTGAAAGGTGTCACTTTAATGATTGAAACTGGTCCTGGCAGGATTCTCATCTGAATGCCAATCAATTGCATCTATGCGAAGATGAACTTGCTGCTGTGGTAACCATTAGAGGTGGTTCTAGTTGTACCTTGAGACAGATTAAAGTGTCTACCACTGCCTATTGAGAGAACCTCCCAATATTTTACGTCTTCCTCATGAATGAAGTGCATTCCCCTTCCCTCCTCGCCACCTTCGGTGGTAGAGCATTCAGCTCTCTTGGCCCCACACTATTGAATGCACTTCCTAAACTCCTCCGCCTTGCTACCTATCTCCCTACTTCAAAACCTTCTTCAAAATCTATTGCCTTGAGCATAGCTCCCACCTACTCTTCTCCTACCAGTGGTCAGCGGACATTTTCATCTTTTAAAGTGCTTTGAGATGTATTACTATGTTAATAGTGCTATATGAATGCCAGTTGTCGTTACTTGACTCCACCAAAAAGCTCAAATATGACATTGATTTGTCTCAAACATTATTCAATATATTATTGAAAACCTTTTTTCCAACAAAAGCTCTGATTTTTGCACTTTATCATAATCACTGTAGAGTACACAGTGTCCTGTGAGATGTCTGACAGTAGTAATTACAATTGAAAGTGCCCTTGCTATCACCTTGAAACATTCATAAGACGTATATAATTGGACAGGCAGCTTGCCAATGCACTAATGAAAAATACATAACCTTTGCCTTCTCAGTGCTTTTCCAGTTCATCTTGCTGGCAATAGGTGGAGCTGGGGCAAACCACTTAATGAGGCAGTCACTCATCCGCACTCAGTTTAATTTGTAAACAGACATTGTTCTGGGCCCTTATTTCATAAATTACCTCGGATATGCCACATGCAAATTGTAACTGTATGAAGATGTCAGACAATCAAAGGCTCTAAATATTCATAAATAAGCAAGGCCCCTTAATCAATTTGTTGGAAAGAATCGTGCTGTGTACAGCCATTCACTCTAAACCTCAAATTATTTTAACAATCTGCAAAGCAGTGTTGCCAATGTATTACCCTGATTGAAGCAATAATCTTTTATTTTATGTACTTACTCATATTAATGTGTTTTCTCTTCCTTTATACCCCCATTCAACATACTGTTCTCTAGAATGGGGGCGGGGGGGGAGATAGGAGGGTATAAAGGAGAAGGAATGATGACAAAATGGCTGCTACTAGGCCTTTACACTACTTTGTAACTGCAATATAGGAGATCAACAAAATCAGACCCAGTTGATTCTCTCACTTTTTTCTCTTTGTCGGTCCACACATAAAACAGAAATTTAATCCCACCATAAACATCAGAGTATTTTTAAGTTGACAATGTCAGTCACCTTTTCCCAGGGCCTCTAAAACTGTCTGTCATTTAAATGCTCAAGAAATGGACTGGCGACTGAGGACCAGTAATTAGAAACAGTTGCTAGTATGTACTGGAAGAGGTTACAAAGATTTTTTTTTAATTACAAGGTAGCCTCTATTTCTTCCCTGTGTAAAATCTAATGCACTGAGTGCATGCATCTTCCCTCACATTTCTCATGGAATTCTATCTGCATTTTATCGACAGGGGGATGCTTGAATAAGATGAAGTGGCTGAGTTCATGGCCAGTACTGCTCATGCTATTCTTCACCGTCCCCAACTGTGCGAAACCTCGCTGGGAGAATTTCTTCATGCTGAGTTTTTTCATGTCCACTCTGTGGATTGCAATCTTTTCTTATTTAATGGTGTGGATGGTAAGTAAGAAACAAACACAACAAAATCATACCATTTAGAACATGTTGTGCTCGCTTGAGTTAATAGAGCTTATTAAGGGACGACATTTACGATAGTCCCAGGCTGCTAAGATTCCAGATGTTGGACGTGTAGTGAGAAAAAAGGGAGACATGTCATTCAGGATGGTGCCGATGTATTGCTGAAAACAATTCAAATAACTTTCAGCACGCACTAACTGATTTCTATCAGTCTCCTGCACTTCTGACCTCTTTGAAATACATTCCCTTTTGTACTGTCTCTACCCTGTCATTGGCGTTCTTCATCAATCTGTGCTAGTATCAGATACAAAACAGGAAAAGGATCAGTGCACGACATCAAAAGGTAGATTTTGCGAATTTGCACTCCCATCGTGCTAAGCAAGCTTGATTTTATCAGATCTACCCTTAAGTGTCAAATACAAAACATGGAATGGTTGATGTAATACAGGAAAGTTGGGGGTGAAATTAGTCTTAGAAAATAGCATAAAATGGGCGAATCAGCAGCCTGTTTACCACCCCACCCGATTTTATTTTCCACGCCCTGTTTTGTGCTACAGCCCCAAGACCAATTTCACCCCCGTGTTTGATTATTTATTTTTAGTGCAGGAATGTCCAACACAGTAAACTTCAAACGTCACCAGGTAAAATGTGCTGAAATGGGTTACCTTTTTTGCTGTGTGACACTGGCTTTAAAAGCTTGTTGAGATGGGAGTTAACTGGGATTTTTAATTAACTAGTAGGAAGTCAAAGTTCTGAGCCATATTTGTAGCACAGATGTTCAAAGGAGCTGAGACTCCCACGGGGTCAGGGCTGGAGGTCATGGGCATCTGCTTTGCCTGACCTACACTAGCGGAGCCGCAGCTAGAGTACTGCCTACAGTTCTGGTCACCACTGGAGAATTTTAACTATAAGCAAAGATTGGATAAGCTGGGGTTGTTTTCTTTGGAACAGAGGAGGCAAAGGGGACTTACTTGAGGTGCATAAAATAATGAGGTGCCTAGATAGAGTGGATAGGAAGAACCTATTTCCCTTAGCAGAGAGGTCAATAACCAGGGGGCATAGATTTAAAGTAAGTGGTAAAAGGATTAGAGGGAAGTTAAGGAGAACTTTTTTCACCCAGAGGGTGGTGGGGGCTTGGAACTCACTGCCTGAAAGGGTGGTAGAGGCAGAAACCCTCATCACATTTTAAAAGTACTTGGATATGCACTTGAAGTGCCGTAACCTTCAGAGCTACGGATCAAAAGCTGGAAAGTGAGATTAGGCTGGATAGCTCTTTATCGGCTGACACAGACACAATGGGCCAAATGGTCTCCTTCTGTGCCATAGATTTCTATGATTCTATGGAGCCAACCGGAGGATTATCAAGCCCTAGCAAGAAAATAGGAGGACACTCTTGTGGGGAAGACTGAAAGGATGGTCAAAGAGAAAAGTTTTTAAGAGGCTTTTGAAGATAGCAAGGGAAGTAGCAATGCTAAATGATTTTGAGATAGAAGTCAAGAGGGCAGAGGCGTTGTGACTGAGGGATCATCCTCCAATAGTGGAATAGAGGGAACGGAGAGCCAGAAGTAATCCAGTGTCAGAAGAATGAAGGGTGTGCAGTGATGTAGAGGTGAAATAGGGTGAAGCAAGAGCATGCAAGGATTGAAAACAAGAATGGTAAATGGTGCACTAAAATATTCTTCACAATGGGCATTTTGCATAATTTCTATTAAGTACAGGATATAAAAACAACATTATCATTCATTTATGCAAAATTAGATTTTAATATTATTTTAATTAAATCTGAAATTTTGTTTTCAAAATCTGTTATATAATAAATCTAATAAATTAAATATTGAACATTTTGGGTTAAATATGTGTCAGTAACAAGGTATGTTTGTGAAACGTTTTGTCTGTAATTTGTATATAGATTTTCATTGCTGCTTGTTCGAAAATTAAATACATAATGGAATACAATGTGGGGAATTGTGAAGTTATCCACTTTGGTAGGAAAAACAAAAAAGCTGAATATTTTTTAAATGGTGAGAGACTGAGAAATGATTGCACTCAGTGGGACCTGGGTGTCCTTGTACATGAATCACAGAAAGTTAACATGCAGGTACAGCAAGCAATTAGGAAAGCAAATGGTATGTTAGCTTTTGTTACAAAGGGATTAGAGTATAAGAGTAAAGACATCTTACTACAATTATACAGGGCATTGGTGAGGCCACACCTGGAGTACTGTGTACAGTTCTGGTCTCCTTACCTAAGGAAAGACATACTTGCCTTAGAGGGAGTACAGCGAAGGCTCACTGGACTGGTTCCTGGGATGAAGGGATTGCCCTATGAGGAGAGATTGAGTAGACTAGGCCTATATTCCTTAGAGTTTAGAAGAATGAGAGGTGATTTAATTGAAAAATATAACATTCTTACAGGGCATGACAGGGTTAATGCTGGGAAAATGTTTCCCCTGGCTGGGGAATCTAGCACACGGGGTCACAGTCTCAGAATAAGGGGTCGGCCATTTAGGACTGAGTTGAGGAGAAATTTCTTCACTCAAAAGGGTTGTGAATCTTTGGAATTCTCTACCCCAGAGAGCTGTGGATGCTCAGTCGTTGAGCATATTCAAGATAGAGGTTGATAAATTTTTGGGAACGAAGGGAATTAAGGGATATGGGGATAGTGCGGGAAGGTGGAGTTGAGGTAGAAGATCAGCCATGATCTTGTTGAATGGTGGCGTAGGCTCAAAGGGCCAAATGGCCTACTCCAGCTCCTATTTCTTATGTTCTTATGTTATTATAATACATTTCTTTAATAAATTCACAGACTCCGCAAACAGAATCTGTTTGACTTCCTTCCTCTTAAGGAACAACACAATATCACCAACGAAAAATTGCCCAATACTAGTCTAACCAGTACTGAAGCATTGGGAATTTTCTCTAGATTTGAAACTTTTGATGTATGGCCATTTTATTTTCCTAAAATTAGATGAAGCAAAAGCATTCTGTTGAATAATTGAAATGATGGGCCGTGTAGTGCACTTGAGGACTGTCTCAGTTTAGTATGGAAATGGAAAATTCTCAGCTTGTGATAATTCTGACATATTGCAGAAGTGGCATTGCTCCATGAAGGGGCTAATTCTGTTCTCTTAATATCGCTTGTTGTCCTGACACCCAGTATTAATATCATTCGTGTCATCATTCGTTCATTTTTATTCAGTTGGCATTAGGAAGTGTATACACGTTATTTAGACCATACCTGTTTTTTTTTTAACTTATCCTGTTTTAGATTTTCTAATTAATAAAAACAATATCACACAGGGACTAAGGAGCTCAGGCACATGATGTGTTGCTGGATTTTTTTCGAAGAAGCAGTTTTGGCAAGGCAATTTATAAGCAAATTTGGGCCAATGATGTGACTGACAATGTGATGTTATTGCTTCTGCCACTTCTTATTTATTTATCTTAGTTTTGATGGAAATCAAGACTGAAAATATGCATTGAATATAATTTGCACTGCAGCACTTGGTGTGGTGTGAATTTGTCAGGGTAGCCAACACAAGGCTCTGGCAGTGCAGTTTTTGAAGCAGTCTATTCAAAGGACTATACAGGCCTGAAAACTACACTTTAAGTGTCCTTCAAAGCCAAATCATTTTGGTCACTGGATCACAGACAGATTCTGGGATTTATTGCTCATATTAGGGATTTTAAACCTCCTTCTTAGAAGAGAGTACCGACCTGAGAGAAGTAATTGTTAGGTGGTGACAACTTACCTATTGGCTGAACATAAATCAATTGCTTGTGGTAGGCTGTCAAATTTATGATGCCCATTGCACACTGTTGGTTATAGTATTGCCAGGCAAAGCTCAAAGAAACTGGCTATGCAAATGGCCGGCATATTTGACAAACATGGCAAATCTTCCGAAATTTGATTCCCCAAGTTTGATGTGTGAGCCAACTGTTTCACTGTGTGCAACTAAACCAAGTGTTAAATTTTATGTCAGCGACTTTGCTGCTTAAATCAAAGCTGTTATTGCACAAAATACTTGAGGCAAAATTATTATGACAGCAAACAAGCCAAAGTAAATCTAAAGTACTTGAGTAATCATAGAATCATAGAAATTTACAGCACAGAAAGAGGCCATTCGGCCCATCTTGTCCGTGCCAGCCTCAAAGAGCTATCCAGCCTAATCCCACTTTCCAGCACTTGGTCCGTAGCCTTGAAGGTTACTGCACTTCAAGTGCATATCCAAGTACTTTTTAAATGTAATGAGGGTCTCTGCCTCTACCACCCTTTCAGGCAGTGAGTTTCAGACCCCCACCACCCTCTGAGTGAAGAAAATTCTCCTCAACTCCCCTCTAAACCTCCGACCAATTACTTTAAATCTATGCCCCCTGGTTATTGACCCCTCTGCTAAGGGAAATAGGTCCTTCCTATCCACTCTATCTAGGCCCCCCATCATTTTATACACCTCAATTAGGTCTCCCCTCAGCCTCCTCTGTTCCAAAGAAAACAACCCCAGCCTATCCAATCTTTCCTCATAGCTAAAATTCCCCAGCCCAGGCAACTTCCTCGTAAATCTCCTCTGCACCCCCTCTAGTGCAATTACATCCTTCCTGTAATGTGGTGACCAGAACTGCACACAGTATTCTAGCTGCAGCCTAACTAGTGTTATATACAGTTCAAGCATAACCTCCCTGCTCTTATATTCTATGCCTCGGCTAATAAAGGCAAGTATCCCGTATGCCTTCTTAACCACCTTATCTACCTGTCCTGCTACCTTCAGGGATCTGTGGACATGCACTCCAAGGTCCCTCTGATCTTCTCAGTGTCCTACCATTCCCTTGTCTTGTTAGCCCTCCCCAAATGCATTACCTCACACTTCTCCAGATTGAATTCCATTTGCCACTGTTCTGCCCACCTGACTAATCCATTGATATCTTCCTGCAGTCTGCAGCCTCCTTCTTCATTATCAACCACATGGCCAATTTTTGTATCTTCTGCAAACTTCTTAATCATACTTCCTACATTCAAGTCCAAATCATTGATATATATACCACAAAAAGCAGAGGACCCAGTACTGAGCCCTGCGGAACTCCACTGGAAACAGCCTTCCAGTCACAAAAACACCCTTCGACCATTACTCTTTGTTTCCTGCCTCTGAGCCAATTTTGGATCCAACTTGCCACTTTGCCTTGGATCCCATGGGCTTTTACTTTCGTGACCAGTCTGCCATGCGGGACCTTATCAAAAGCCTTGCTAAAATCCATATAGACTACATCAAACGCACTACCGTCATCGACCCTCCTTGTTGCCTCCTCAAAAAATTCAATCAAGTTAGTCAGACAGGACCTTCCCTTGACAAATCCATGCTGACTGTCCCTGATTAATCCGTGTCTTTCTAAATGAAGATTTATCCTGTCCCTCAGAATTTTTTCCAATAATTTTCCCACCACTGAGGTTAGGCTGACTGGCCTGTAATTACCCTTTTTAAACAACAGTACCAAGTTAGCAGTCCTCCAGTCCTCTGGCACCACACCTGTAGCCAGAGAGGATTGGAAAATGATGGTCAGAGCCTCTGCTATTTCCTCTCTTACTTCTCTTAACAGTCTGGGATACATTTCATCCGGGCCTGGGGATTTATCCACTTTCAAAGATGCTAAACCCCTTAATACTTCCTCTTTAGTATGTTTATTTCATCTAATATTTCACACTCCTCCCTGATTGCAATGTCTGCATCGTCCCTCTCTTTTGTGAAAACAGACGCAAAGCATTCATTAAGAACCATACCCAGGAAGATTCCCATTATTTTGTATTTATGAACCCTTATATGAAAATATGGGTCATCTTAAAGGAACATCTGCCTTAACACACCCTTGTTCCTCTGGAAACCACTGATTTTTAAAATGTTAACTTTTTTTTAGTTCTTCAGTATAGATCATTAGTTCTTCTGCTGGTCCCGCCTCCCTTTCAAACCAGCCAAAGTGAGAGGCGATGATTTGCCTGTAAATCGGGGCCAGGCTGCAGACCTCCAGTCAGTTGAACCCATTCACATTCAGAATGATGGCCACAGTTGAGTGGCAGCATTCTTGGGTGAAATTGAAGATTTGTAATTGTTCGATTGTTGGCAGAAGCAGATCAAAGTAATTCTGTTGCCAACCACGCAAAATAAGACATACCTGTGGGTTCAATCTGTTACATTTACAATTAACATTTGTAACTTGGACAAATATCTCATATTGATACTGTGAAACCTGTCTCTAATGTCCATCTTTGTAACTGTTGTGAGATGATATATGCAGTAAAGTACAGATCTTATTGTGTTACATGGTTGTCATACTAGTTGCCTGTTTCCTTTTTGTGTGCAGGTAACTGTAACAGGGTATACGCTCGGAATTCCGGATATTATCATGGGAATCACATTTCTGGCAGCAGGAACGAGTGTTCCAGATTGCATGGCTAGTTTAATAGTGGCCAGACAAGGTACATATATATTTGATCATTTTACAGTGGTTTATTAATGGAGCTGTGCGTTATAAATACATCATAACTTAGGCCACCTTAGTTAAGACTTAGCCATAACATTTTCCAGCAGCCCAATCCATCTTTAAAACAACACAACTGTTAGATCAATAGAATTGATTTCTTTATAAAAGAATCAATTTTAACATTGATTGTTCTCATGCGTTAGGAATTTTTCCTTGTCAGGTATCAGTGTCTCAGTAATTTTAATTATACAGAAAGCTCCTTTCAAGTAGTTGGAATGGAGAATAGCTCAAGTTAATCATTCTTTCCATTATCAACATTGTTTATAAGAGTCAGTGTAACTTGCAGAGAAATAATGTGTTGACTTCGCTAACATTAGTGAATGGAGGAAAATAGAGACCGTTAAGCATAAAATACACTTTTATAGAGTCACAGACATTTCAGTCCCAAAGGTGGCTATTCAAATGATCATCCCTGTGAGAGTGCTAGCTCCCTAACTGCATCAGTCTCCTGGCGTAACTTTGGCGAGAGATTAGTGGGACCTCCCAGAGAAGTGACATAGAATTACAGAGAATGTACAACTGGTGTTTATGCTGCAGACGAGCCTCCTCCCACCCTATCAGCATACCCTTCTATTCCTTTCTCCCTCATGTACTTACCTAGCGTACCCTTAAATGCATCTATACTATTTGCCTCAACTACTCCATGTGGTAGCAAGTTCCACATTGAGCCACATTAATAGCTGAAAATGATCATTTCTCTGGGGAACTTCCACTGATGCTATGACATGAGACCGGGAAAACCCCTGCGGAAATTCAGCGCCATCTACTTTAATACTATTTCCCTGCTGTTTTTCCAAACCCTCTAATATAGCCACTTATGGTCATACGTTCCATATTCTCCTGATCCTTTACAGAAAAAAATCTTTCTAAGATTCTCCTGTAGATTTCTAGCACTAATCCTAAATTTATGCTTATGCCCCCTTGTTACTAATTCACCTGCCAGTAGAAAAAATCTTCCACTATGTATTATCCCAAATTCTTTCATAACTTTTAACACTTCTTTTCTCTAGTGTTTGCATAATAATATCGTTGACAGTAATCTCTTGCCTCATCCCTAGTATCATCCCAGTGAATTTAAGTTGTATATTTTCTGTGACTCCACTATCCGCTCCATAATAAACTACCCAAAACTCTGATAGACAAAAACCAACAACAGAAAAAAAACTAATGTGACACTAAAAAAAACTGTGTGCTGCATACTGAACTGATTACCCATCTAATAAATAAGCCTAAGCTATTCATTGTATTTAGGGTCAGACTGTTTGGGGGAAAAATTGAGTCCCGCCTCCCTCTTGGGGCGCTGCGAGTGAATATCGCAGCGCTACATGCTGCAGCGCCACGCTCTGCGGCGCTATGTGCCGTGGTACTGCAGGCCTTCCTCCCCTTATTAAAGGGGAGGAGCCTAGCGCAGCGCGACCCAGGGCCCAGCTGGGCCACCAGGGATCGGAGTGCCGGCAAAAGAGCCCGGCACTCAAGAGAAGTGCTGGGCTCACGGAGCGCAGCCGGCACTCCGCAGGGGAGCTGCAGAGGTGGCCGGGGACAGCAACGGGGGCAGGTGCTGGCAGGCGACCAGCAACGAAAATGGCGACCCGGCACCGTCCCTTTAATTAGCGCTGCCCCGTCCGCAGGTAGGACCCCCTGACCCCGTCGGACATAGCGTCTGGTGGTAAGTCAGGGGGCGCTACCGAAGATCGCGGCCGGGGCGCAAGCGGGGTGCTGCACATGTCGATGACGTCATTGCCGGCGGCGCAGCGCCGCGGGGCGCTAACGGTTACCACCGCCGCTAACCTCCCACTGAATTTCGCGGGAGGCGTTGGCGGCGCCGTGCCCAGGCGCTAGTTGCTTTGCGCCCCGTTAGCGCCCTCTTAGGGCGCTAACGGGAGGCACAAAGCAACCGAATTTTTAGGCCTTTAGATTCCCCTCCCTTCCGTTGGGCCTCTCCCAACACTCTTCTGAACCAGCCACAAAGATGTACATGAAAATGGCTCATGAAAATGAGCTGTTTTCCTCTTCGCACTGTGTGGAACCACCAAGTAACATGGTTAAGATCAGGAACTTAGCAGTGGATGTGTGCAGGCGTAATTCATGGACATGGATTCATGTTGCACCTCTCCTTGACACCACATGTGGTTGCACAATGGTGTTGTAGTACTGTGCTGTCACATATGAACCTAATACATTTCTACTGTGCACCTGGGGAATGCTGTAAGGGGGACGTGTCTCAGACGGTGCTGGTGTGAGGTTAGGCCTTCGTTGCCTATACTATTGCTTGCTCTGGTCTCCGGCCAGCCTTTTTGCAATAAGCACCTGTGAGTGGTTCGACCCACTCGCCCTTACGGTTCTGACACCTGGACTTAGATGCAAGGAGCAGTAATGCAGAGAAAAACTCAAATAGACTCGGTCGAATAGCACAAAATGAAAATCTTTATTGCATGGCGTCTAAAATCATGAAATACATGTCATAGGCGCAAATCAAAGAGAGTACAAGTATACACACATTCATAAAACTTGGTCTATGGAAATGGAGAACACACGGCACATCGTAAAAAGGGGAACACATTATACCTTAACCTTATAAAAACCACCCTCCCTTAATAATACCTAAACTACGTCTGGATTTGTAGGATCGTAAATCATGCTCACCACTCGGCTTACTTCGGAGATTTTAAAGTGAGGCACTCAGCTCGTTTCGCTGCAGCGCCTGACTGTCACGTGTTTGGAAGGGTTTCTGCACCCCACTTGTTTACTTTTGCTGCTGCGACAAGCAGGCCAGACTCCCTGTTGTCATGAAGCAGTCGATGGACTCAAACCGTCTTAGAATTCAAAGAAGGATCTTGCTGTGTTGCGGTACATGTAGAAGTCGGTAGAACTCAAAGGAAAGTTCTTGTAGTTATATTTTCGGGCGCGGTCGGGGTTTACTGACCGTGGCGGCACATGAAATTTCTTCTTGTCTTCTTCTCGTCACTCGGGCCTCCGGGTCCAGACACCGTTTACCGACACTCGGGATGGTATACCCTGTTACTTGCCCTTGTCGAGGCGGCTCGTTCCGATTGAGCTCCACCCAACACTCGAATAACCGACCGGCACGGCTAAGAGTCAAGAGTCAACAGAGTCCAGAGAATCAAACGACCAAAAGTCCAGCCCCAAGGAAAGAGCTTCAGCAAGGGTCAGCAGAGAGATAAGAGTTCGAGTCCAGAAAAAATAAGAGTTCAGCAAGCGAATAAGAGAGCGATGGACATTTGTGTCCGCTTTATCTCCCGCTCAAATCTAAATGTTTATCCTTTGTGTGTTTTTGGCGCTTAAAACTCCCAGCATGGGGCGATTCTCTTCTTAACGGGTTTCGGTAGCACCTGAAACTGGCCAACTATCCGTTAATGTCTTCCCCATTGTTGAGCCAGCCAGGATGTGTATGAATCGTCTCCTTGACTGGTTTTGGGGCCCCCCGAATACTGGCTTAATCACCCGCCAATGTCTCTCTCATTGTTGAGCCGGGGGGGTATTTGTGTATTGATGTGTCTGGATGGGCCTTCGATTGCCCAGTTCAATGATCCTTACTGTGCATAGGAAAACGATTCCAGCACTTATATCATTGCTATTGTTCACAATGCAAATGGGTTGCATCCTGTCTTTATCAATGTTTACCGAGTATGATCCAATCTCATATTGAATGTATATTCGACGCCATCTTGTCTGCCCACTGTGTTTCTGGAAGCTTCTACCACGATGCGTGGCGGCCATTTTACAGGCTTCTGTGTCCTTTATTATCAGGACAGCATTTCGTTTAATAAAAATGATCAATTGAATCCGCTTCCCTCATGTTATTTTGAATCGCGATAATTGCGAAACTCTACAATGCTCAGTTCCCAGATGTAAAGCAGAGGAAAAAGGGGCCGAGACTTGTGATGGTGGGTCTTCATTCTCTTACACTACCCTGAGATTTCTGAGGTTTGCCCCAAAGCTGGTAGACTACCTGCATCCGATACAAGGTATGGGCATCGTAATTGTATGAAAATGAGGGCAAAAGAGTCTTAACAGCACCTACCACCTCATCTTTCTCTGGGAACACTGATTGGGCAGTCATTTGGAAAGGTCCCAAAGAAGCTGGAGGGTCTGAGAGAGACAAGCACCAAGGCCAGGGAGGCCTAAAAAGCTAACTGACGGTTTCTTCCCAAAGGAAGCCATCAGATCCTTGGGGCTGGAAGCCTTCAAGCGGTCAAAAGGCGCTACAGCTGATGGCCATTACCACTGCTGGAGGCCTCTCAGCATCCCAATTCTGGGCATCGGTCCCACCTCAGGGCCATACTCATGATCTGAACCCACAAATCCAAGCGGGTTCTTGTCAGGTCAGGCACAGTGCACTTCAGAGGAATATGGGGCCTCGTGATTCCCATGCTAAACCTGAACTGAACTCACACAGACATAAACATTGCCATTATCTCAGTAAAATTCTAGACCAAGAGTTTTGATGACTTTTGTTTGCAACAAAAAAATCACATTCTTACAGGTTAGTAACATTTCATCAATTGGTACTTAGTCAGCCTGACAGATTTTTATGAATATGTTTATTTTCAATTTTTATACAGGGATGGGTGACATGGCGGTGTCCAACACAGTAGGAAGCAATGTCTTTGATATCCTTGTGGGCCTCGGTCTCCCGTGGGGTCTTCAGACAATGGTTATTAACACTGGATCCGTTGTAAGTATGTTTTGCTTTTCCTGCTATTGCCCCCTGCACGTATAGGATGAGTGTACAAATGCTGGTCCTTGGGCCAAATGTGGCCTCAAAGCCCAG
Source organism: Squalus acanthias (assembly GCA_030390025.1). Taxonomy (NCBI): domain Eukaryota; kingdom Metazoa; phylum Chordata; class Chondrichthyes; order Squaliformes; family Squalidae; genus Squalus; species Squalus acanthias. The sequence continues at coordinate 29,130,514 of CM059425.1, read as the reverse complement.
TCAACTCAGTTGCTGTTTACACTTATATTTCTTATTTTGGTTGTCCTGTTTGAATTTTGGGGGTCTGGAGCCTTGGAAAGATCTGATCTTAAGAATGTTGCCTCAATGGTGGATAAATTCTATGAATGAATCTTTACAATCCAATTCGCTGACGTGGCCATTTTTCGAGATTTGAAAGGCGGATTTAGAAATCTATGACATTATAACCACAGTCTTTGATTTTTATCAGTGGAATTAACATCTAAGTTTTGAGATAATAAGCAAAAAATTAAACTGCAATTATTATTTAATGTGTGGATTGTCTGCTTGTGCAACTTGTGTTTAAAATTATATTTAATTTCTTAGTTAGTTCTGGCCGCCTTCTGCTAGCAAACTGTGATCCTTTTGCAATTCCCATGAGGGAAAATAAAATATACACCTGACTCAGAAAAACTTGCATTTCTACAGCACCTTTCACGACCACCGGACATCTCAAAGCGCTTTACAGCCAATGAAGTACTTTTTGAAGTGGAGTCACTGTTGTAATGTGGGAAACAGCGGCAGCCAATTTGCGCACAGCAAGGTCCCACAAACAGCAATGTGATAATGACCAGATAATCTGTTTTTATTGATGATGATTGAGGGATAAATATTGGCCAGGACACCGGGGAGAACTCTTCTGCTCTTCTTCAAAATAGTGTCAAGGGATCTTTTATGTCCACCTGAGAGAGCAGACAGGGCCTCAGTTTAATGTCTCATCTGAAAGACAGCACCTCTGAAAGTGCAGCACTCTCTCAGCACTGTACTGGAGTGTTAGCCTAGATTTTTTATGTGCTCAAGTCCCTGGAGTGGGACCTGAACCCACAATTTTCTGGACTCAGAGGCAAATGTGCTACCAACTGAGCCACAGCTGACTCAGAGGCGAGAATGCTACTACTGAGCCACAGCTGACTCAGAGGTGAGAATGCTACTACTGAGCCACAGCTGACAATGAAGAAGTCATTTAGATATACCTGAAGAATTATATAATAGAAATCAAAACAATCAGAAAAATATCAGCCCCAAACTCCAACCTCAGCTAAAATCCCAACTAACAATCCTGACGTCCACAGGAAATCCTTTCCTAAGCAGATGGCCATGCCACTTCAAGTGCTGTTCAAGTGTTCTGAGGCGGGAATCATTATTAATGCTGCAGTATATCCTGACAGAGTTAACCTGCATAATGTAGCTAAACTGTTTCATTTTGTTTTACAGGTACGCATCAACAGCAAAGGTCTTGTTTATTCTGTCATACTTCTTCTAGGATCCGTGGCACTCACAGTAAGTAAGCTGCTTTCTACACGCGGTAATATTCTCTAAAGATGCAAGTTGCATCTCCAGATCCATGACACAAAATGAGTAATGGCTGATGGTTTTCAGTCCCATGTTATGCCTTCTGCTGGCCAATCCTAGCGCAGCATTGACAGTTTTTTGAGGTTGTAACTAGCAGAATAGATAAAGGGGAACCAGTGGATGTGGTGTATTTGGATTTTCAGAAGGCATTCGATAAGGTGCCACACAAGAGGTTATTAAACAAAATTAGAGCTCATGGGATTGGCGGTAAGATACTAGCATGGATTGAGGATTGGTTGATGGACAGAAAACAGAGAGTAGGAATAAACGGGTCATTTTCGGGTTGGCAGGCTTTAACTAGTGGGGTACCGCAAGGATCAGTGCTTGGGCCTCAGCTATTCACAATCTATATCAATGATTTGGATGAGGGGACCAAATGTACTATATCCAAGTTTGCTGATGATACAAAGCTAGGTGGGAATGTAAGTTGTGAGGATGATGCAAAGAGGCTTCAAGGGGATATAGACAGGCTAAGTGAGTGGGCAAGCACATGGCAAATGGAATATAATGTGGATAGATGTGAAATTATCCACTTTGGTCGGAAAAATAGAAAAGCAGAGTATTTTTTAAATGGTGAGAGATTGGGAAATGTTGGTGTTCAGAGGGACCTGAGTGTCCTTGTACAGGAATCACTGAAAGTTAACATGCAGGTACAGCAAGCAATTAAGAAAGCAAATGGTGTGTTGGTCTTTATTACAAGAGGATTTGAGTATAAGAGTAAAGATGTCTTACTGCAATTATATAGGGCCCTGGTGAGACCACACCTGGAGTATTGTGTACAGTTTTGGTCTCCTTACCTAAGGAAGGATATACTTGCCATAGAGGGAGTGCAACGAAGGTTCACCAGACTGATTCCTGGGATGGGGGGATTGTCCTATGAGGAGAGATTGAGTAGACTAGGCCTATATTCTCTGGAGTTCAGATGAATGAGAGGTGATCTCATTGAAACATACAAAATTCTTAGAGGACTTGACAGGGTAGATGCAGGGAGGATGTTTCCCCTGGCTGGGGAGTCTAGAACCAGGGGGTCACAGTCTCAGAATAAGGGGTCGGCCATTTAGGACTGATGAGGATAAATCTCTTCACTCAGAGGGTGGTGAATCTTTGGAATTCTCTACCCCAGAGGGCTGTGGAGGCTCAGTCGTTGAGTATATTCAAGACAGAGATCAATTGATTTTTGGATATTAAGGGAATCAAGGGATATGGGGATCAGGCAGGACAGTGGAGTTGAGGTAGAAGATCAACCATGATCTTATTGAATGGCGGAGCAGACTCGAGGGGCCGATTGGCCTACTCCTGCTCCTATTTCTTATGTTCTTAAGTATTTGGGCAAATGCTCATCTCAAGCTGGAGTATGGCGACAGTACATGTGGAAAGCAATCTGCTGTTACTTATTTTAGAAGTCTCCTGTCTGTGACAGCTTTACAAAAAGTAAGCGCAGTTATAGCAGTGTGAAAACTATAGTCGGGAATGATTTCTGTACTGAATGATATAACTATGTTTAATACAGTAAGGATTATATTTAGCGCACATACCAACAGTTCTGTTATTCCATATGAACATATGAAAATGACTGACAGGAAAAGACCTACTGGTCCATCAGATAGTTGTGATGCCTGATCCATCACAATACACGCACCTGCCACCCACCTGGAGCCATGTAATCTCCTGGGAGAGGCAAAACATCAAATAAAAATCCAGTCCAGTAAAGGAAAAAAAATACTTGAAAATTCCTCTCCGACCCCTTAGGCAATCAAAACTAGTCCAGGAGATCACATTGGCCCCGCTTTATGTTACAGGATACTTAGCTCTTGTACAAGGTGATCGCCACTCCAGCCAGCAACAGGTCCAGCTCTCGCTTGAAGGAATACAGCGAATCAGTGTTCACTGCACGAGACAGCAGCCTGTTCCACAGGTCCACTATTCTCTGGGAAAAGAAAAAACGCCTAGCATCCAACCTAGTTTTGCCCTTACATAACCTATCTAGTTGAATTAATTGATCTACACTGAACACAATCCAGCCCCTTCATTATTTTATAAACCTCAATCAATCACTCCTAAGTCTACGCTTCTCTAAAGTAGAGAGACTCAGCTTGTTGAGCCTATCTGGGTAACTAAGGTGTTTTAAACTGGGAATGAATCTTGTGGCCCTCCTCTGCACCCTTTCTAAAGCCTCAATATCCTCCACCATGTGAAGAGACCAAAACTGGGCACAGTATTCGAACTGAAGCCTAACCAAAGTCTTGTACAATGTCAAAATTGTATACTTTGTTTTATATTGAAGTGTCCTGTGAATACACCCTAGAACCTTTAGCAATAGCTTCATGGCATTAGCTGTGGACCTTTACAGATTGATGCACTAAAATACCCAGATCTCTTTCTTTCACCACTGGCTTTAATTTTTTTCCCTGTGAGATGTATCTATGTATGTATAGCATTTGACCTGCCCACGTGTAGAGCACTACACTTTTCTAAGTTAAACATCATTTGCCAAACACGGGTCCAATCCCTAAACACATCGAGATCTGCTTGTAGTAGTTAAGCATTTGCTATAGTCCTAGTTCTCACACACATCTTGTATTTATCAGACTGATGGGTGTAATTGACAGTCTGAGAGCTGTATTCATCATTTTGATGCTGGATGTATTCGGTTGGGAGCTGTATTTATCAGTCTAATGAATACATTCACCAGTCTGAGAGCTGTATTCATCAGACTGGGAACTGTATTACTGAAGTTTCAGTTGTTGTGCTGCATTTTAACAATCTAAGTACTTGATTATCTATTCTGAGAGTTGTTTATCATTGAATGTTGAATTTAACAGTTTGGCAGTCTTGTATTTAGCAGTCTCATGTGCCTCTCCAGGGGCATCATTAAGAATTTGCAACAGGCTGTATCTGAAAACAATATTCTGTGGCCGTGATTTTCCCTACCTTGGCCGGTCCATGGCGGGCGACGTCTGTGGCGGGTCGTGGCCTCGCTGTTGGCTCCATCCCGGCCTCCGACATGACTTTCCCCTGATTGAGCTTGTTAAGCCCGCCCAGCGAGTTTCCCAGCCAATTGAAGGAAGCGGGTCTGATGATGTCATTTGATGATGCATCATCAGCCAATTTCCTTAAAGGGACCATGCGCAAATTTACTTTGACATTTGTGCTGTCAGTGCTCTACAGCATTGAGGTGCTGCAAACACTGACAAGCACTGCACAGAGATGCACGGCTGCATCCAGGCTCTCCTATGACAGCTCCATATGCTTATGGAGGAGTCACAGCACACAGGGAGGTTCTTTTCCCTTCCTGTGGGTGGAAGAGACCTCCCCAGGACACCAACGCAGCCTGGTTGCACATTGCACAGGAGGACACAAGCAGGGATGTCGTCAGGAGGACCAGGCTGCAGTGGCGCAAACCCTTCAATGATCTCTGTAGATCACGAAACGTTACTGCAAAGCCGCACTCAACCTCATCCTGCTGTGCCATTTGTCACATCCCCATCTCTCTTCCTTCCCTACCCTACTCCTGCACATCCTTACTCACACCAACTTACCTTGCACCTCCACCCATCCCTCTCTATCTAGATTATCACTCCCCCATCTCACTAGCTACCCCTCACACTCACCCTCATCCTAGTCCAATCATACCAACTAACAACACACAAGGGTGGGCACTTGTGTGTTTTAGCCAATGTTCATGTAAAGTTTCTGTTAATATGCTGTCAAACATTGAAATCTTTATTTTCAACACTTTGCATTCTTGGACAGATTTGTGTACACCTTTGGAAGTGGCTTAGTGAGTTGCAGTGAATGGTGAGACATAACGGTACCCCCTGCAATGGTGATGAGCGTGAAAGGAATGGCTTGGGCATTGTAGCGATTCTTTATGTTGTTGGTGTGAGGTGGTGCCAACCTGGCACATCATGTGGCAGCCAGGGTGTACAGCGTCAAGTGAAGTAAATCTGGCCATGGTGAGGCCATCCCTGGCGTCCCGGGCAGCAATGTGGTCGGGTGCTGATGCCCTCTGTCCTGTGCAATATCAGGTGATTGCGGAGAAGGTTGGTGTGGTTGTTGGTGCTTCTGGTTTGCCTGTTGATGCTGGTGTTGGGGCTGATCGTGGTGGGATTCTGAGGACCAAGGTGAGAGAGTTTCAAGGGCGCCCATGCTGATGGAATAGATGGCAGGTGAAGTAGAGACGACAGAAGCGGTCTGTCAATGGTGAGAGAGATAATAAGGTCAGACTGGATGGAAACTTGTGTAAAGACTTGCAGCATCCTTAATCTGTAGTGGAAATGCAGTTTAGAGATGCTAGTGCTTAAGGGAAGATATCTGAATCAGCTTGGCGCTTTTAGTTGACATTTGAAGCTGTCAACTCATCAGCTGATTCAATGGCCACTGACCTCCCGCCTCAGCTTCACTGACGAAGCCTAGGCACAGCGGGAAACCTGTGGGAGACCTGTAAAAGTTAAAAAGCTGGGAAAGAAAGCTTGTTAAGTGGCTGTAAACAAGCCACTAATGATTTTAATTGGGTCCCCCGCCGCTGCCTGTCGGGTCTGCTCAGCGCTGGTAGACCCGACATCGGGAAATGCAGGTGTTTTGATAGTGGGTTTCCGACCCACTGTCAATCATTTTAAATTTCACAGCTGATCCATCACCAATCAGGTCAGCTGAGCGCCGGCAAAATCGTGGCCAGAGTCTCTATTCAACAGTATTTAGGAGGCTGAAGTATTCTTTGAGTTCTGCCAGTTGTACTTAACAGTGTTATGTCTCTATTTACTATTCCGAGAGCTATAATAGAATCTAATGCCTATAATGCCAGTTTGTGAGATGTACAGATCAGTTTTAGAAAATCCGTGCAGTCAGCATACCCCTATATGCAAATATGTACATACAGTATTACTCTCTTTGGGATGTTCAATCAAATGTGATCTTGCAGCTGTAACAGCTGTCCATGGGGATCTTGCTAGGCTCCTAGCTAATGCTGGGACTTCCCTCAGGGAGCAAACTTTGTGTCTGGACATCGAGGGCCAGCTAGCTATTCGACTGTAGAGGACATCACAGCTAAACCCGATCCTGTCCTCACCTGATGTCCGCACTTTCCAGAGTTGCGCACGGGCCCACTAGCAGAAATCAGACCCCCTGGCTGATTGTTTTCCCCCTTCACCTCTGCCGAGGTCAGGGCACTGCGACACATTGTAGCCAATGTTTCCGTTAAGCCGCGCGGCCGCACGGCCACACAGCTGCCTGGAGGTCCTGCGCAGGCCGTTCGCCGGATTCTCAATGGGACATTTCGCGCATGCACAAAATTTTGAATGGGCCGCGCAGTCCGTTAAAGGGACCACGTACCCCCCCAAAAAATTAGGGAGAACATTGATTGTAGCACCTCGACTGCTAACACAGCCGAGATCGTTCAACTCTGCCCAAACAGCAGATTGAACTGGAATGGTTGGTTGGTATGATGCGATAGCAAGACATCCGGTGCATTTATCCACTGAGCCACCAGGGAAAGATACATTCCACGTTTTATATTCTAGCCGCATTTCACTGCTGTGCCAAATATGACTCAGAGCAAAGTGCAGAACTGCATTATTCCTTGCACAAACCCTGTGACTTGCTTAGAGCACACCCTTTTAAATTGGCTTATGGGCCAGTAAATGTACCAGTAAGCACGAATATGCAGACTGCATACTGTGGCACAGCTCTGCACTTTGTTAATAACTTGTGTTACACCAAATGTCTCCTTCCCTTATCTGGTGAGAAAAAAGTTTTAAAATCATGGACAAACTACCAGTTGAAAAAGAAGCCAGCTTCCTCTCAGTTTTCTTTTACAGGGGCAGTGCTTTGAGCAGGTTCTCTTTAAAGAAAGTCTCTTTTCTAATCCAATTACATTGTAAAGCTTCCATGTGGTGTCTTCTACCTGACTGTCAATGTAACATGAAAAAATGAAGGAAAAAGTATTACACAAGAGAGTCTGTAGAATTGCAATTGTTCTGTAGTTACTGACGTCTGGGTACAATGCTTCATTATTCCAACTACAGCTCTCTAAGGGGCTAGAAATTCGTCTCGGGCGGTGGCGCAGAACGGGCGGTATCGGATCGGCCGCCCGTTATACACAGCGCCTGATATTCAGTTCCATTGCAGTCAATCAGACGCTGCGTATAATGGGCGGCCAATCCAATACCGCCCGTGACGAATTTCTAGGCCTAGGTTTTTAACCACCTTCTCTTGCCACTATCCAACATGTATGTTGACCTAGATAGATAGAACACACTACCCATATCGCTTCTGAGAAGATCAAACTCAATAAAGATGAACCTACTCCCCTGCCTTCCCTACGCAGCAGAAGTGCCTCAATTTCTGTGGGCAGGCAAGAGGCTATGCACAATCTTCCCTCTCGTTGTGTTCTCCATTACAACAACCCAACTCTGGGTGATTGCCAGCTGGAGCACGGTCTTCCCAGAGAGTTTTGGATGTGTATGGAAAACCAGTTCCGCCAGGCAACATGACATTCCCGGACCCTCAGAAAAAGTCAAACAGCCATTACAGCCATTGATAATTCAAAATGGTTTTTTGTCCAAAAATTGAGGAATCTAGCAATTAAAATTAAACAATTTGCATTAAAAAGGCACAGGAAGCTTTTGTGACGAAATTCAAATGATCCAACTTTCAATTATGCAACTGAATTAACAGGCGTAGAGTGTCGTCACTTTAATCCTTTCTTTCTGGACAGGCACATGAACCTCAGTGAAGATATTAATGATACCAAAGCAAAATACTGCGAATGCTGGAAATCGGAAATAAAAACAGAAAATGCTGGAAATACTCAGTGGGTCAGGCAGCATCTGTGGAGAGAGAAACAGAGTTAACGGACTGGATTTTACCTTTCGAAGCGGCTTGGGGGCGGGACAGCCCCCAATGACGTCCGACGCACAGACGCTATTTTGCGTCAATTGGCCTTGTTAAGCCCGTCCTACGGGCTTGCCGGCCAATTAAGAGAAAGCTGGTGTCAGATGACGTCAGTTGATGACGCATCATCTGCCGGTTTTCTTAAAGGGGTCACACACAATTTTTTTTGACAGGTCATTTTTCAGTGTTTGACAGCATTCAGGTGCTGCAAACACTGACAATCACTGTACAAAGGTGAGCCCTTTCATCCAAGCTCTCCAGTGACTCCCTCCTTAGGCTAGAACAGATGGCAGCTGCAGGTGAGGTTACAGAAACGATCTGTCACTGGTGAGAGAAGTTCTCCCAATGAGGTGGGACTACACATACAATTCAAAACTTGTTACCTACAGAAAAGTCTAAATACATTAAAAATGATTTTCCCAATATTTTCTTACCTCTGAAACTCACCAGTGTACCATTGGATCCTTCACACCACTTCTGTAGCTGTCATCAATGAAGAACCATTACAGTAGACCCACAGCATGGCACACTTACTCTGGAGTGGAGTCCGGACATCAGGAAGCCCGCAGTAAACCTGTCAAAATTGGAAAAAGACGTTTAACTGTCTGTTAACTATCTGTTAACAAGCAGTTAAGTGCCTATAATCCTCTTCCCGCCGCTAGGTGTTGGGTCCATGCGCAAATCGGGGACGCAACACCCGGGAAGATTGTTTGGAGGCGGCTTGATAGCAGGTTCGGGACCCGCTGTCAATCTTTGCAATTTTGCCACCGGTCCCGCCTCCAAACCCGCCCCCTGAGCACCGGCAAAATTCCCCCCAACGTTTCAGGTCAATGACCTTTCATCAGAATTGGAAAAAGTTAGAGATATAACAGGTTTTAAGCAAGTGTAGGGGCAGGGAAAGGGGGACGGGGAGGACTAAAAAACAAAAGGGAAGATCTGTGATAGGGTAGAAGGCAGGAGAGATTAAATAACAAAAGGGATGATGGGGCAAAGCAAAAGAGGGCGGTAATGGGACAAGAAAAGAAACCAAAGATGGGTCTAGAGGAGCTGCAAATGGCAACAGCAGAACCATTACCAAAAGCTGCTGTCTGAAAAACTGGGAGCAGTGGTTATGATTTGAAATTGTTGAACTCAATGTTGAGTCTGGAACTCTTGTACTACTTCAAATTTAGTATACTGTATTCGCTGCTCATGCTGCGGTCTCCTCTACATTGGGGAGACCAAACGCAGATTAGTGATGCTTTGGCGAACACCTCTGTTCAGTCCGTCAGTGTGACCCTGAGCTTCCGGTCGCTTGTCATTTTAATTCTCCGCCCTAATCCCACTCTATCCTCATCCTCCTACGCTGTTCTAATGAAGCTCAACGGAAGCTCGAGGAACAGCACCTCATCTTTCGATTAGGCACTTTACAACCTTCCGGACTCAACATTGAGAAAAGATCCTATTTCTGCTATAAACTATGTTGGACTTGTCCTATTACAGACGCTACCCAATTTATTTAATCTTCTGAGGGAAGAATTTGCAAAATAACTCTGTCCTCCCGCCTGCCTTCAACAGCATTTGTGCAAAACTTCAGAAAATGTATCTGATCTTTCATAACCAGTTGCTTTATCTTGCATGATATTTCCATGCTCCCAGCAGATCAAGAACCATTGTGTCTACAGTATTTGATTGGCCAGCAATAGCAAATGAATAATGTAAATGTACGCACTACAAAGCAGAAAGGTGATGCATGATGCATTTTTCTTGAGGGAAAATTGTACGTTTTTTTGCCTGCTGGTTGTTATGCTGGGTCGGTAAGAATTATTTTCTGATAATGAAAGACCTACAGTAATTTTGAGCGTTAACTGTATGGTATTTTATTTTATGAACGAGGACATTTTTCATATATTTGGGGAGTGTGTGAGAGAACATGGCTAATATGGAGTTCGGATAAGTCCCCCTTAGTTAACTCCACACAGAGGCAGCACATTTCATGTTTCATCAAATGCTTGCTTGTTTTCCTGTTTTAAGTGTGAATATTATTCTAAGGACTCAACGCAATTAATTGTTGGAATGGAAAATATTGATTGATTCTTAATCTTCAAAACTACCTGCTAAGTAAATGTTGAAAACTGGCAGCTTCTTATATAGGTGAATGACAAGGTGATTGCATTTCCTTTCTGCTATAGTAACTGTATATATTTGCGGTTCTAGGTGGCTGGTATCCACGTGAATGGATGGAAACTGGATAAAAAACTTGGTATTTATGTGCTCACACTCTATGCTGTTTTCTTGTGTTTCTCAATAATGATCGAGTTCAATGTGTTTACTTTTGTCAACTTACCAATGTGTCAAGACAGCATTTAAGCATATTGGACTGCCACTGGAGACCATCGAACAAAGAATGTTCCTAGGCTCTTCTTGCATTTCTTTCTTTAATGTGTAAAGAATGTTTTTTGGCTATTTTGAAAGTTAAATGAGCTTTTAACACAGAGCCAAAACGAATATTTGAAAAGAAGACTGCTGACCGACTGCTGCGTATTAAAGTCTAATAAGGAGCTCTCACTCCCTCCTATGGAGCTTTTAAGAAGTACGCCTGTGAATTCTCGACTTGTCGACAACTTCTGGAGTACAGTGTTCATCTGGATTTCCTATTCATTTTACAGCCTCCTGCTTGTGCACACAAGCACAAAATTATAAGGTATTAAACAGCAAGAGCGCTACAAAACAGTCTATTTTTCACGGGACTTCACCACACATGCTATGCGTGGGAAGCGATTTGTTGGGCAGTCCTTTCCGACCTAATTTTTATTGGGCCACACTACATGTCGAAGCTTGTCTCTGTTTTTGTTCAGTAACTTAACGAGTATATATTGGAATTGTATGGACTTGAACAAGATCATTTGTATATTTGGTGATAGTAGCTTAAATAATGAATGAAAATGCTAAAGTTCTTGTACATTTTAATAGCAAAGTATATATCCTGATTTTAAGTTTGAATTTTGATTCATAGTATTTTGATATTATGTTATATATACATATACATATATAGAGAGCATACTAAAGACAGAGTTCCTTTTATGAAAAGATGAACCCTGTGCACATTTTTAAACATTTAATTCATTTGTTCCAGTTATTGATGAACTCATTTTTGGACTGAATTATAAAGTGCAATATAGTTCCTGCAGCATTTTATGATATTTTTGGCAATATAAATATTACTCCTGTATGTCATCCTCACTATATATGATGTGCACACATCCACTTACAGAAAGAGTCTACGAGTAGGGACTTCTTGATTTTTTAACAAGTCTTTCATTACAGCCTTGGAAAATTGAAGAAAAGGGATGCTAACCCTTTAATTTGTATATTTTCACATTTAATAGTTGCTTTCTGCATGAAAGGCAATGGACAAAGAGCAAATGAATCTTTCTTGCAAATGAGACCGAGGTTATATAACTAGATGTAGTTTAGTAACATCTTTAAAAACACCTTTTTAAAGATGCTTTTATTCCTATTCTTAATTATCGATCATATATTTACATTTTTTAATGCAAGAACGACAATGAATTTTTAAAAACCATGGACTGCAAATCACCATTTTGTTTTTAGTAAGCTTCAAACTAAATGCCAAAATGCCAATCCTGGAAAATGATAAAAATGGACATACAAATTTAAAAATACATACAGACTTCATTGTTTCCTCAGCAAAACTACACATTGCACAGCTATGACTATCTGGAAGTAACCTGCCTGTCAGTGATTGCGTTACTACCGAGCCGCTCTGTATCCTACTTACATTGGTAGGGTATAGGATTCTTCAAAACAAAGTGTCATATTTTGTACCACTGTGACCAGTTTGCATTGAAACGATTTTGTACTATCTACAAAGGCACACTAATTCTCCTTTTAAAGGGATTCTGGTGCATTTTTTCCACACATAATCATATCCTCTTTTATTGTGAACCTGACCTAGCTTTCACATTTTTGAGACCATTTTTATGGTGTCATGGCAATAAAATGGCTGAGCGCAAAACTGAATGTTCGGACGCTGAAATGTCGGTTAAAACTTTTCACTTTGTAAGTTATTGATTCAGTATTTATGATTCCTGCCTGTTTGAGCTATTCAGTAGATTGCTGAACTGCAGTTGCACCTTCTGTTTTTTTTTTACCAGCCTAGGGATGCATACAGTATGATGCAGAGAAAACTGCACAGTACTAGTGTTATAAATTAGTATTTTACATTGTGCAGTTTGCAAAGAGATCTCAATCCAAATGGACAACTTCAGATAATCAAATAATTTCTCACCCACCCAATATTTTAACTGAATTCACCAGCTAGCTGTAATATAATGTTAACCTGAAATAATGACCATAATAATTGAAAAGCGATTCATGGGTAAATGCACTGCATGCTATAGTTCGGACCCATATAGACCAGAAAAGTCCCAGGTTCGATTCCTAGTCTGTGCTGAGTTGGCTGATCTCAACTGGGGCAGCTACAATTCGTGTTTCATTCCTTGACTATGAAGGGGGAAAATCATTCAGGGTCCCCTCGCCTGATTACTATCCAGTGGCCCTTGTTGCAAAGTACATGTGTGTGGGTGTTTCCAACTCAGCTATGGTGTCCTTCCATGGTTGACTAAAGCTACATAGGCTTGCTGCCTGGGGTCAGACTAGAAGAATGTCCAGGGACTGGACGGCTTCTCACACCCATGGTACTGAACCCCAGCGTGAGCCAGTGCTTTCAGGAAAGAAACTTCCGGGGAAGGGAATATCCAGTTTTCAATTTCTGTGCTCATTTTGTAAAAATACTGACCAGGATTTACATAAGAAGTTGCCAATCGCTGGTGGGATGAAAAGGAGAACGTCTCAAGTTACAGCTTGTGAGCTCACTGCCTGATAAATGATTGTTGAGATAGGGTACATTCAGGTGATAGTATTGTCTGGTTTGTTGATAGGTAAATGAAGGGCAGCATGGTGGCATGGAATGGTAAGATATGGTTACATACCTTATGATTGCCCTCACGGTGAATACCTGATCTCAACCATGCCATTGCCATGAGGCAGTAAGTGCTGCCCAGTGCCCCACAATGAGCAAGACAAAATCAGAGGAAGAATCATCCTGGGTGACTCTCACACACATCACAGTCGGAGATGGTGCATGTGGCTATGTGTGCTGGGGCCACCCTGGTAGGAAGGGGAGAAAATAAATTAAAGTTAAAAGAAACAAAAGCACCAATGCGCCTGGGACTCAGTCTTGGAAGCTCATTCATCACCAACCCTCCCCCACCCCACCCTTCAACATCCAGACAATCTCCCAGGAGGAGAAAGTGGACCAGCAAAGGACAGTCAATGATGCAATAACAGTGACCCACTCATAGACAGACCAGGACAGCGCAACACCTCCACCCACAAGTAGGCCATGCTCCCTCACTCCCTGACTCAGCTGAATCCTAGGGACCAAGAACAAGCAAACTGCTTCAACCTTTGAAATCAATATCGCTCCCAATGCAAGCAAAACCAGACCAAGAAAACTTTGTATCAAGACACTCCTCCCACAAACGCCTTGTAATCAAAATAAAAGTCTGGAGTGAAAAAAATCTGCTCATCAAGCGCATTCCATCCACAGCCACTTTATGTATGATTAATCTTTCCTGGATGCTCCCCTTCCCCCACAATCAGTGTACAGTGGATTCCTCAAATATATATGTAATCTTTTGAAAGCAGAATTTTAAAAACAGAAACTTTTAAAAATGTATTTGTTCTTGGGATATGGATGACACTGGCAAACCAGTATTAATTGCCCATCCCTCGTTGCCCTTGGGGAATTAAGGATCAACCGCACAGGGGACTGATGTCACACGTAGGGCAGACCAGGTAGAGATGGCAGGTCCCCTTCCCTGAAGGACATTAGTGAACCAGTTGGGTTTTTAGAGTAACAGAGAAGTGCACAAAAAGTAACAAGAACGGGAAAGCACAGAGAGGAAACTAAGAATAAGAGGTTGAGTGAGTGAGATAGTGTAAAGCAGTGAGTGGCAACTTTTTATATAAATACTGCTGATTGTCTTAATTGGCTTTGCATTGTTGCAATTCAAACTACCCGATTTTCTTTTCAAGCTAACATCACTTTGTGGACAACTGTTGAAATCAGTGACAGGTTGTGGGGGCAGCAGGTGAGCAGGGTGGGAATAACATTTCATATTAACAGAAGTCACAAAATAAATGGTATTTTTTTCCACAAATGAACATTCAAGGTTACATTTTTGGATTTCTGAGTGTTCTCAAAAATGTAAAGTTTTATAATTAATGGAGCGTTATAATTAAGGACCTATTGTAAAAGGAGCTGACGATCATATTGTTGAAATGGGATCAGGAGTGGAAATAGAAAATAGTATTTTTCTGGCATGTACTCTACTGTATTTGCTGTTGATATTTTGATTAAATTCTGTAAAGGAGAGTTTATTTAAAACTTGTTATATAAGGATAGTGGGTATTTTATTAGATGTTTTTAAACAATTCATGTATTCTGCACTGTTGCTGAAGTTTCCAAAGCCAATCTTATCCAAGTACAAGATGTTATGTACTGAGGAAGGGTCCTGAGATGTCAACTTGTGTCTCTCGGAAGATGTCTGACCTTCTGAGTGTCTCCAGCATCTTCTGTTTTTGTTTCAGATTTCAAGCATCTTCAGTATTTTGATTTTCATTTACCATCTGTTGTGTATTGTCTTATTCAGGTCAACCTCCTCCACTATCATTCATGTGTGGCCTGCAATATTCTGGTGTATAATGAAAATATTGAATATAACTTGAAATTATCCAACTTTTCATTAAAAAATGACTCAAGTAAAATCAAACTAGCAGGTTATTTTATGTATGTATTTATCAAGGATATAGATGATGCTGTTATCTTAATGATGCCAGCGTTCTCTCCCAGTGTCTCAACCATAGCTGCTGGAATTATCCTCATCTTGCACAGAGCGTTGATATAAGCACTACATTCCTCTGTTCAACACTTACTATGATGACTTAAAAAATTAGGAATGCAATTTCTCCCTCCCCCTCTAAATCAGACAGTAGGCAATCCCTCACAGTAAACTCCGAAGCATGCAGTGCCCTGTCCCTCACAGTGAATCAGATAATGCCCTGTCCCTCACAGTAAACTCCGAAGCATGCAGTGCCCTGTCCCTCACAGTGAATCAGATAATGCCCTGTCCCTCACAGTGAATCAGATAATGCCCTGTCCCTCACAGTGAATCAGATAATGCCCTGTCCCTCACAGTGAATCAGATAATGCCCTGTCCCTCTCAGTGAATCAGATAATGCCCTGTCCCTCACAGTGAATCAGATAATGCCCTGTCCCTCACAGTGAATCAGATAATGCCCTGTCCCTCACAGTGAATCAGATAATGCCCTGTCCCTCACAGTGAATCAGATAATGCCCTGTCCCTCACAGTGAATCAGATAATGCCCTGTCCCTCACAGTGAATCAGATAATGCCCTGTCCCTCACAGTGAATCAGATAATGCCCTGTCCCTCTCAGTGAATCAGATAATGCCCTGTCCCTCTCAGTGAATCAGATAATGCCCTGTCCCTCACAGTGAATCAGATAATGCCCTGTCCCTCACAGTGAATCAGATAATGCCCTGTCCCTCACAGTGAATCAGATAATGCCCTGTCCCTCACAGTGAATCAGATAATGCCCTGTCCCTCACAGTGAATCAGATAATGCCCTGTCCCTCTCAGTGAATCAGATAATGCCCTGTCCCTCACAGTGAATCAGATAATGCCCTGTCCCTCACAGTGAATCAGATAATGCCCTGTCCCTCACAGTGAATTAGATAATGCCCTGTCCCTCACAGTGAATCAGATAATGCCCTGTCCCTCACAGTGAATCAGATAATGCCCTGTCCCTCACAGTGAATCAGATAATGCCCTGTCCCTCACAGTGAATCAGATAATGCCCTGTCCCTCTCAGTAAATGTTAAATCAGACGGTACTCTGTCCCTCAGAAGCTTCAAAAAGCTAGTTTTGTCCCAGTTCACAGCAGTTTGTTTAGACTGGATCAAAGTGCTTTCTCAGATATAAATGAGAGGAGCTTCACTCTTGACTCCTAAAATCTGTACGTATAAAACACATCAGAACATCTTGAGTGGGACCAGAAAACCAATTGACAGGTCTCCGTGGAAGGGGAGTAGATGATATTTAATATACGGTCCTATTCTCGAGACTAAACTAAAATCTCTGGTGGCATAGGCTCATAGGAACTAACTCTGAAATACAAGATGAAAGAAATGTCCAGTTAGTTATTAAATTGTGGCTTAAGCTAAATTGTTTGTCTTACACATCTCATTTTGATGTATTTTTAAATGAGATATGATGGGATGCAAAGCAATTTCTTTTCTAAGCTTTGACTCTTGTGCTTTTGAAATTGGATACATAAAGTTTCATTAAAGTTGGAAAAATGGACACCAATTACTCAATGCCACATGGTAATGATGTCATGATATTAGTGCCCGTGATCAGTTTCCTATTTTGGATCCAGACTGTTTTTAAGGCGGTCCTTATAACGATCCTGGTAACTTTGTACAGGCCTTTATTTGAATAATGGTTATTATAAGTGACAGTCCACAAGGGAAGTTGATTTCAGACTAGTATTGATGCTGCTACTGTTATGGAACTATAGTAAGATCAAATATTTGGTTCAACAGAAGTTTCTATTTGACAAACTTTCATTGAAAAGAATGAAATAAATTTGGAGATTGCAGAAACATAGACTTCCCACCATTTGGAAGCAATAACCATTGATCTCGTGTCAGACCACATCACTTACCCATGACGCTACTGTGGTGAAAGTGATGCATGGCTTTTTCTGGCTTTCCTGCCTTTCAAACAAAAAAAAAGGTTTGCCAAATTAAAGCCACATTTATACAGCTGTTGGAGCCCCAAATGTTTGTTTGAGAACATTTTGCAGCCAATGTTTCTTTGGAGGTCAACCTTTCTATTGAATTAAATAGAAGTTTCTAGCTGTCAAGTTCAGTTTGGCTCAGCTGGTAGCACTGTTGCCTCTGTGTTAGAAGGTATGTGGGTTCAAGCCCCACTCCAGGAATTGAGTACATATCTTGGCTGACATTCTGGTGTAGTACTGAGGGAGTGCTGCATGGACAGAAAGCCATTGTTTGGGTGAGACATTAGGATAGGTTTTCCTGGTCCTTCACCTGGGCCCATCAAATACATGAAAACCAGGTGGATTCCTTTATGGCATATACATTTTCTGCTTGCCCAATTTTTCTATATTTGTGGCACTGATTCAATAGTCTAGGTGCAGGATCAGGAAAATCTACCGCATTAAATTGAGGACTTGCCTGCCTGTTCAGGTGGGTGTAAAGAATCCCATAGCTCTAGCTGAAGAAGAGTAGGGAGGTGTCCCGGCCAACATTCCTCCTCAACCATAACAGATTTACTAGTCATTCATCTCATTTGCCATTTGTGGGATCTTGCTTGTGTTGCATTTTCCTACATAATAGTGGTGTCTGCATTTGGAAAGTAATTTATTGGATGTGAAGTGCTTTGGGGCTTGATGAGGTGCTATATAAATGCTAGTTCTTACTTAGTTCTGTTCAATTTATCTTTCACTCAAGAACTAATCTGAAAGGATCCAAAAGGAATGGAAAAGCATAGGCCCGATCCCAGGATGGGAACACAGTGTGTAGCTCTGGGTAGTGATTACCTGCTTTCACTGGAGTTGTGTACAGTTTAGAACTAATCCCAATCTATCGAGTATCATTTCCTCACACTTTAGATTTCTATCTTAATCTATATATTCTATTATAAAAATGGCAATATCTTGTGTAAAAGTCATGCAATAATATTTATTCAAATGCATATCTAGACTAATTGTAGAATGAATGCGACCTAATGCACTGTGAATGCCACTTGATGTGAGTTCCTGTGTATAAACTGAGATTATATTATGTAAAAAGTGAAATTATTTGAATGTATTATCTTGCCATGACTGATGGGTAGAACAGAATGCCTACACATTATGTTGTATCCAGAGCAACCTACAAAAAGTACTTTATCAAGCAAATGTACATTGATATATGAATCCTTAAACAATATTTGACATGTAATGCAATGTGCATCTTTAAATAAACACTATTAATACAACTGTGTATCAAAGCAACTGAACTGTTTCTGTCTTAGAATGGAAAGCTGGGATACACATTTGATGTAATCCATTGGCAAATTGAGGCACCACCTCACAGAGTGTTAGGGATTGGCTCATGATTCTATCTACAGCCAGGCCAGGGCATCACGGCATTGCTTCCAAACAAGGAAGGAGAGAAGGTTGCTGGACAAGCCAATGATGGCATGGCCTAATGTATTGTTACACTAGGCAGGCATTTGGGAGCAGGTCACCCTCTTTCTATCCAGACCATGACATGACAGGTGGCCCGTGGTAAGAGGTAACTTTAAACAGAATAGAGTCATGGAATGTGAAAGAATAGAATCTGACCAATAATTGTTTTGCTGTAAAAGCAGAAAATTCTGGAGTGGAGCTTGAACCCACAACCTCCTGACTCAGAGGTGAGAGCACCACCGCTGTTAACAATTCAGGTTTAGGCCCGCATCAGAACTGGAATAAAATTACACATAAACGGCATTTAAAAATAGAACAAAGGGAAGGGGGAAGGAAAAATGTACACAAACGCACACACACACAGATACACACACCTGTTTACCTTTCAATTGTGGCAGCTCATCGGGCCACACAAAGCAAGAGTAGAAGCTAACCAGTTAAATTTGAATGAAACTACAGTAATGTGGTCTCAGGCACTCACCACCTCAAGTTTAATCATGGAATGATGCAGCATAAAAGGAGGCCATTCGGCCCACCGTGTCTGGGCCGGCTCTTTGAAAGAGCTATCCCATCAGTCCCACTCCCCTGCTCTCTCCCCATAGCCCCGCAAATTTTTCCCCTCCAAGTATTTATCCAATTTTTTTTTTTAAGTTATTATTGAATCGGCTCCCACCACTAGCTGTTAGAGTAGGGTTCGTAGACCTGAATCCACTTTAACAGAAACACACAGATACACTGGGCTCGATTTTGCCAGGCCCGAGGAGGCGGGATTGGAGGCGTGTGAGTTGTCAAAATCACAAAAAATGGCGGCCGGGCCCGATCCCGCCTCCATCCCGCTTCCGAGCAATTTTCCCACATTCGTGTTTTCAGACCCCGTTTCCATCCCACCTCCAAGAGGCGGGATAGGCCCTTAAGGCCCTTAACAACCACTTAATTGCCTCTATAATCCCATTTTGAGAGGCCTTTCTGATTTTTAGACATTTCCCCCATCCTACATGCCTCCTCTGCAACACGCCAGGTAATCCTGGCGGCCTCACAATTGGATTGCTTACTAACAGCTGCAGCTCCACCATTAAAAAGCAGTTTTCACCAATGATCATTTGCAGGTGGCAGAACTTTGTTGTCTCAGGTCTGGGGGAACTTTTAGCAGGCCTACTCATTGTTGTGGAAGTTTGGAGCCTGACACCCATCTCCAGTGTGACCTCCTGGGAAACCCCTCTCCCCACCTTGACTGAGCGCTTCCTCAACTGAAGCATATACCAGAAGCATGGGAACCATTTATTTCCTTTCCTCCTGGACATCAGATTCGGAGGAAGACCAGCCGCGGCAACAGCAGAACTATGAACAACAGCAGCACCAACAGCAGCAGCAACAACAGGAGCGCCAAGCTGCTGCTCACCCACCTGAAGCTGCACAGGCCAGAAGGCGCCAGTACGCGACCACATTGCTGGCCGGGATGCAAGGGACGCACTCATGTTGACCAGATTTGCTTAGCCTGCCCAAACAAACACTTTTGCCTCGCACCTTCTTACCAGACCATCGACAATGGACAAGAACCTGCGGATTCCTATTACTCTGACCACCATACTGACAATTGCAAGTCGCCCTAAGCCCTCAATGTGGAAGTCCCATTTGTGAAATGACACAGGCCACAACTTCAACAGTTTGCTATCAAATCTGTTTATGATACCATGACAAGGATGGCTGGTCAAAAAACAATACATCACAACACCCAAGTGACTACCCTTGTGACTACTTGTGCTTTATCTTCCTCTTACGCGTGCTCCTACATGGTGCTTCCCCTGTGGCTTCAGCAGATGTGGTGGCCCCTTGCTCACTTTCTTGCTGCTCCTGTCTCGACACCTTTGGCGGGCGTCCTCTGGGGTTGCGAACCTGTGAGGGCTCGGCATCAATCTGCTGCTCCTGCGGCTGTGCAGGGGCTGAGACGCCCATCTCAGTTGGGTGAGAACTCTGGTGGGGCTCTGACCGAGGGCTTTGCAGTGGCATGGTCATGTGAGCGCTTGGAGAGGAGCCCCCACTTCCTTGTTGTCTGCCACCAACATCCCTCTCATGGGAGCAAATGGCTTGACAGCACCTTGCTGCACTGCAGGGGAGCCATGAGGACCCGTTTCTGCACTGGAAGTCCTACTCCAGAGGACTTCCATGAAGGTCTGGTTTGTATGCTCAATAGCTGACCATCGCTCCTTAGGAGATGTCATTCCATTCTGAACAATGACCATGTTTTCAAGACCCTGGCGACTAAGCTCCTCCATGGCCGTAGCCATCCTCTCCTCTACCGTAGCCATCCTCTCCTCTACGGTAGCCAGCCTTACCATGGAGGTAGCCATCCTTTCCACGTAGGTTGCCATCCTTTCTGCGGTGATGCGTTCCTACGCCAATGCCTCCACAAAGGCTCTGCTCATGTTCGCGATGGACTCCTCCATTCGCTCCACACTCAGTGACCCTGGAGACAAAACCTGCCAGAGACTCCTGCACCTGTTCCTGAAGTTCCAGCACCGCTCTCCTGGATGGACCCGGAGGCACAGGGTCGACATGGAGCTGAGCCGAGCTGGCAGAGTCCTGCGCCCTCCGACGAGGACTCTCCACTGCTGTCCCTGTCTCCACCATCTGCTGATGCTCACTTGTGAGCTGTGATACACCAGGTGACGACACTACTGTATCTCGCGAAGGTCCCACCGAGGTGTGAGTGTCTGTGCTGGTGCTGGGTGCACTGAATTCTGGTGACACTACACCCTCAGAGGTTGCAGCTTCCTCTGAGGAGTCTGGAGGCTCAGGTTGTTCCTCCTGGACAGTGGAGACGGGGACTTTCGATGGTCCTGTGGGGGAGTAAAGGAAAGAGTTAGAGATATGAGGTCAAGGTTACATGCACATTGAATAGTGCAGATGATCGTAAGTCAATCTGTTAGAGCATCAGAATCTTTATCAGTGACTCATGCAATGTCAGTGAGAGAGATGCCAAACTATTCTGTCACCAGCTTGCTGTGATGCGCCCATCTGTCCGTCCCCCACTTGGGAACCGTCCTCGATCCCGGTGATTTCGAGGGCCGCCTCCTCCCAGGTGGTGAGCTAGGCTACTGAGGGTGGCCCTCCTCCTGTCATGGCTCTTTCCCTCTTATTGTGGGCTCTCTTTTCCTGCAATGAAGGACACAAGTGGAGTTTGAGTGAGAATGAAGGAGTGAATGTAGAGAATCCATAGCACAGATGCTTAGAAGGAGACAAAGGACCCTCCCTGTGTGTTGTAAGTTGTTGTCATTGCATCACAGTGATAGGGAGTGTGAGGGCTGCATGGTTGAATAGTTAAGTGAATGTGACCATAGAGAGAGAGGGAATGGGTAAGGGTGCAGGGATGTAAGTGTCAAGTGGGATGTGGAGGAAGAGGTTGGCAAAGCAGAGTGCTGTTGAGGAGAGGCGATGGGGATCAGATTGAGGGTGATGGGAAAGTCATACTCACTTTTCCTGTGCGGAGAAGGTCATGAAACCTCTTCCTGCATTGCAGCCAGGTTCTGCGGCTCATCGCGATGGAATTGACCTCTTGGGCCACTTGCAGCCACACAGCTTTAGTCTGCTGGGGTGGCTTTTTTCTCCCTGAAGAAGGGAAGAGCACCTCCTTATTGGATCTTGCTCCCTCCACCAGAGCTTGGAGGGAGGGCTCATCGAAGCATGGAGCACACTTTGGCCTACTGGTGGACATAGTCGGTCAATGAAGTGCTTACTACAATGGCCATAAAGTTTGCAGTCTCCAGAAGAAGCAAGGCTGCTTGCAGGCCTTAAATCCAGCAGCATTGATGACATCATCGGAGGCAACTTTCTGGATGAAAAGACTCATTGGGCCAGGGGTTCCCACACGCTGGAAATCAATTGCCCAATTAAGGGAAAATCGCACTTTTTCCCCCACTTCACTTTGGAGTTGGGGTCCTGACACGAAAACCACCTGACACGCCCCAGCCCGCCCACACTGGCAAAATTGAGCCCAGTCCCAGAGATCTTTTATTTAACCACTAACACACGGATTAAATAAGAACCCAACTTAACTTGTCCTGGAATCTTCAAGTGCCTGCTAGCCAAACCGACAATCACTTGAATCTGTTGAAATCTTTAGACATCTTCTCTTCGTTAGACCAGGATATGTTTATTCGGGCCGACTGCAGTAAAAAGCTGGGTATTGTGTCAGTTCTTATATTTTTTGTGCTCAGATTCTTCTCGTGGTATTCACATGTACACCTCAATGATTGGCTCATTCAAGCATGGCTTTTCCCCTTGTTGTTTGTGGTTGGTTCAAAGTTTAGTGGGGTTACTTCATCATGTGTGTCACTTGTTGCAGTTTAATGAGGGTCTTATCTCAAGACAGTGCTGGTCAGTTCCAATGGTTTCATAGCAACCCCAGATTTATCCTTGGCTACAACTGCTTTTTTTGTCTGAGTAATATCTGTTCAAAATGTTCCTCCATATTCCTGTTCTCAACTTTCATTTTAAAGTGGTATAACCATCGTTAAAAGTTCTCTTTTCTATTAAAGTTCTTCTTGTTGTCAGTGATGTTCAAAATAGATTTTCCTTCAACAACTCGCTGCGTAAAACAAATTCTCCTCATCTCACCTCTGGTTCTTTTGCCAATTACCTTTAATCTGTGTCCCCTGGTTACCGACCCTTCGACCACTGGAAACAGTTTCTCCTTATTTACTCGATCAAAACCCTTCATGATTTTAACTATTCAAACTGAAAATGATGAAAAACAATTACAAGAATGTGATAGTTAAGGATCAAACATGATGAAGTAACACCCTCTGGTAAATAACAACCATAAAATACAATTAACTCATCCATATTTAATGATCTGATAAGCAACAAGTAGGTTATTAAACGTGCACCATCAGTGGGATGGCACCATCTGGATAACCTGCATGTGAGCCGATTCTAAGATGTAATATATTTTAATATGGTTCAGATGCAGTGGATCAACAAACCTTAAACAGGACATGCACGATTTCCCAGTCAAGTTACGTTGGTTTTCTGGAGTTACTCAGGTGGGTGTGTGCAGAACATTGGGAGGGACCCGTTTTGCCAGATCCCCACCGTCTGCAAAGATTTTCTGCTGTCGCTTCCGCTGGAAGGGACCACTCATAAAGGACAGGCATATTGAACTGAGGCAATAATTACAGAGCGGCATTACTTCACATTTTCCATCATCATCATTACCTTGGCAACACTGAATGCTACTTACGGCAGCATTTAACAGACATCCAGAATGGATAAGGGAGGCAGAACACCAATTGAGCTGGGGTCCAGTTTCCACAGGATATGGCCCCATTGAATGGAATGTATATTTTACTTTAAACTATCAAGATTAAATTTTGAAGCCATCTTTTCCTGATATTTCTCTTGTTTATTTTAATACTTTACCACAGAATTTTTATGAGAAGGGCAGGAATGGCAGCTCAACATTCCTGGTAACAGGGTTTTCAGGCGAGATAGAGAGGGGGTTAAAAAAGGAGGGCAGGGGGGGTCGAACTATTGATTAAAGAGACAATTACAGCTGTGAGGAGGGATGATACGTTAGAAGGATCATCAAATAAGGCCATATGGGTTGAACTAAAGAACAAAAAAAGGGGCAATCACACTGCTGGGAGTGTACTATAGACCCCCAAACAGTCCGAGGGAGATAGAAGAGCAAATTTCTGACAAGTGCAAAAACAATAGGGCAGTAATAGTGGGGGATTTCAATTACCCCAATATTAACTGGAATAAGAACATAAGAACATAAGAAATAGGAGCAGGAGTAGGCCAATCGGCCCCTCGAGCCTGCTCCGTCATTCAATAAGATCATGGCTGATCTGATCCTTACCTCAAATCTAAAGAACACAAGAAGTAGGAGCAGGACCTGGCCACTCAGCCCCTGGGCCCACTACGCCACCCACAGGGCCTCAACCGATCCGAACTCAGCCTCATGTCCAATTTCCTGCCCGCTCCCCGTAACCCCTAATTCCCTTTACTTCTAGGAAACTGTCTATTTCTGTTTTAAATTTATTGATGTAGCTTCCACAGCTTCCTGGGGCAGCAAATTCCACAGACCTACTACCCTCTGAGTGAAGAAGTTTCTCCTCATCTCAGTTTTGAAAGAGCAGCCCCTTATTCTAAGATTATGCCCCCTAGTTCTAGTTTCACCCATCCTTGGGAACATCCTTACCGCATCCACCCGATCAAGCCCCTTCACAATCTTATATGTTTCAATAAGATCGCCTCTCACTCTTCTGAACTCCAATGAGTAGAGTCCCAATCTACTCAACCTCTCCTCATATGTCCACCCCCTCATCCCGGGGATTAACCGAGTGAACCTTCTTTGTACTGCCTCGAGAGCAAGTATGTATTTTCTTAAGTATGGACACCAAAACTGTATGCAGTATTCCAGATGCGGTCTCACCAATACCTTATATAACTGCAGCAATACCTCCCTGTTTTTATAATCTATCCCCCGAGCAATAAAAGCCAACATTCCGTTGGCCTTCTTGATCACCTGCTGCACCTGCATACTAACTTTTTGATTTTCTTGCACTAGGACCCCCAGATCCCTTTGTACTGCAGTACTTTCCAGTTTCTCGCCATTAAGATAATAACTTGCTCTCTGATTTTTCTTGCCAAAGTGCATAACCTCACATTTTCCAATATTGTATTGCATCTGCCAAATCTCCGCCCACTCACCCAGCCTGTCTATATCCCCTTGTAGGTTTTTTATGTCCTCCTCACTTTCTACTTTCCCTCCCATCTTTGTATCATCTGCAAACTTTGATATGTTACACTCGGTCCCCTCCTCCAAATCGTTAATATAGATTGTAAAGAGTTGGGGACCCAGCACCGACCCTTGCGGAACACCACTGGCTACTGATTGCCAGTCCGAGAATGAACCATTTATCCCAACTCTCTGCTTCCTGTTCGATAACCAATCCTCCACCCATGCCAGAATATTCCCCCCAATCCAGTGATTTTTTTATCTTGAGCAATAATCTTTTATGTGGCACCTTGTCGAATGCCTTCTGGAAGTCTAAATACACTACATCCATTGGTTCCCCTTTATCCACCCTGTACGTTATGTCCTCAAAGAACTCAAGCAAATTTGTCAGATACTACCAGTGTAAAAGGTATAGAGGGCACAGAATTCCTAAATTGCATTCTGGAGAACTTTTTTAGCCAATACGTAGCAAGCCCAACAAGAGGGGAGCCAGTTCTGGATTTAGTGTTAGGGAATAAGAACATAAGAACATAAGAAATAAGAGCAGGCGCAGGCCATTTGGCCCCTCGAGCCTGCTCCGCCATTTAATGAGATCATGGCTGATCTGATCTTGGGCTCAGCTCTATTTCCCTGCCCGCTCCCCATAACCCATCGCTTCCTTATTGTCAAAAAATCTGTCTATCTCCACCTTAAATGTATTTAATGACCCAGCCTCCACAGCTCTCTGGGGCAGAGAATTCCACAGATTTATGACCCTCTGAGAGAAGAAATTCCTCCTCATCTCAGTTTTAAATGGGCGACCCTTTATTCTGAAACTATGCCCCCTAGTTCTAGATTCCCCCATGAGGGGAAACATCTTCTCTGCACCTACCTTGTCGAGCCCCCTCAGTCTCTTATAGGGGAAAAATTCAGTTGGTTGCACCTCCCGTTAGCGCCTTAAGAGGGCGCTAATGGGGCGCAAAGCATCTAGCGCCCAGGCGCGGCGATGTTTGCGCCGCTCGCGAAATTAACTAGACATTTTGCGGCAGCGCTAAACACTACCGCCACGATCTCCTGCGCCGGCAGATCGTGACGTCAGTCGAGTGCGCAACGCCCCGGTATCGCCCCAGAGCGGATATTGAGTGGCGCCCCCTGCCTTACCGCCTGACGCTAGCAACGACAGGTTGAGGGGAGCGTTTTGCAGTCATGAAGGGACTGGGGGAGCGCTATTTAAAGGCGACCGCTTCCTGCCTTTTATTGTTGGTGCCATTTTTGAACCACGCATTCTGAGAGAGAGAGAGAGAGACTTCTGGAGAGATTCAACGCTGTGTGAAGGAGTTTTTGGTACTGAGCAGCACTTTGCAGGTTCATTTTGATTTGCCATTCCTTGTATCGATTTAGAAGAGATTGTGGGGGCTGCACTCTGAGCTCTTTGCCTGGTACTCTCCATTGTTCTTTCCAGCACATTTGATGTGCAGGTCTCTCCAGGCCGAGATTCAAAGCTGCAATGAGCAGGATGTGGATGGAAAGCAAGATTAACCATCCCTTTTAAGAACTGGCCCGTGCCATTGTGTGTGTGTTCCATTGCTGACTGACATCACATGAGCTTCACCAGCGCTCTGAGGTAGCGCCTCGCTCCTCGGCCTTTGCGCCTTAAGACAGGTGTGAAGCGCCTGATTTAGCGCTCCAATCACCTCCAGGGGCGATAAAAGTCAAGTTTGCAGTCGGTGGTGATAATTAGCGCCAGGCGCTAATCTTTGCGCCCGGCCGATAATTGCGCCCCAAATGGGGCGATACTGAATTTCTCCCCCTATATGTTTCAATAAGATCACCTCTTATTCTTCTAAACTCCAATGAGTATAGGTCCAACCTGCTCAACCTTTCTTCATAAGTCAACCCCTTCATCTCAGGAATCAACCTCGTGAACCTTCTCTGAACTGCCTCCAATGCAAGTATATCCCTCCTTAAATGAGGAGACCAAAACTGTACGCAGTACTCCAGGTGTGGTCTCACCAATACCCTGTAAAGTTGTAGCAGGACTTCCCTGCTTTTATACTCCATCCCCCTTGCAATAAAGGCCAACATTCCATTTGCCTTCCTGATTACTTGCTGTACCTGCATGCTAACTTTTTGTGTTTTTGTGTTCCCACAAAGAAAAAGGGTAGAACTGCCAAATTTAGAGCCCCCTGGATGACAAGGTGCTTACAGGGTAAGATAAGGCAAAAAAGGGAAGCCTATATCAGATATCGTGAGCTCAGTACTGCAGAAAGCCTCGAAGAGTATAGAAAGTGTAGGGGTAAAATTAAGAAGGAAATTAGGAAAGCAAAAAGAGGGCCTGAAAAAATACTGGCAAGTAGAACCAAAGAAAACCCAAAGATCTTTTATAATTACATAAAGAGCAAGAGGATAACTATCAGGGACCAAAATGGTGATCTATGTGTGGAGGCAGAGGATGTGGGTAAGATACTTAATGAATACTTTGCAGCTGTCTTCACAAAAGAAGGGGACAATGCCGACGTTGAAGTTAAGGAGGAAGATAGTGAAATATTGGATGGGATAAACATAATAAGAGAGGAAGTATTAAAGGGTTTAGCATCCTTGAAAGTAGATAAATCGACAGAGCCGGATGAAATATATCCGAGGCTATTAAAAGAAGCAAGGGAGGAAATAGCGGAGGCTCTGACCATCATTTTCCAATCCTCCCTGGCTACAGGAGTGGTGCCAGAGGATTGGATAACTGCTAACGTTGTACCATTGTTTAAAAAGGGAGGAAGGGATATACCGAGCAATTACAGGCCAGTTAGTTTAACCTCGGTGGTGGGCAAATTACTGGAATCAATTCTGAGGGACAGTAGAAACCTTCATTTAGAAAGACACAGATTAATCAAGGACAGTCAGCATGGTTTTGTTAAGGGAAGGACGTGTCTGACTAATTTGATTGAATTCTTTGAGGAGGTAACAAGGAGCGTCGATGAGGGCAGTGCATTTGATGTAGTCTACATGGATTTTAGCAAGGCTTTTGACAAGGTCCCACATGACAGGCTGATCAAAAAAAGTAAAAGCCCATGGGATCCAAGGGAGAGTGGCAAATTGGATCCAAAATTGGCTCAGTGGCAGGAAGCAAAGGGTAATGGTTGAGTTTTTGCAACTGGAAGATTGTTTCCAATGGGGTTCCACAGGGCTCAGTACTCGGTCTCTTACTTTTTTTAGTATATATTAATGATTTAGACTTAAATATAGGGGGCATGATAAAGAAATTTGCAGATGATACAAAAATTGGCCGTGTGGTTGACAGTGAGGAGGAAAGCTTTAGACTGCAGGAAGATATCGATTAACTGGTCAGTTGGGCAGAAAAGTGGCAAATGGAATTCAATCCGGAAAAGTATGAGGTAATGCATTTGGGAAGGGGCAACAAGGCAAGGGAATACACAATTAATGGGAGGATACTGAGAGGTGTAGAGGAACAGAGGGACCTTGGAGTGTATGCCCACAGATCCTTAAAGGTAGCAGGACAGGTTGATAAAGTAGTTAAAAAGGCATACGGAATGCTTTCCTTTATTAGCCAAGGCATAGAATATAAGGGCCACAGCGAAAAATCGCATAGACCTCCTCAGAAGGCAAACACGGGACACAACCAACAGGGTACCCTACATCGTCCAGTACTTCCCCGGAGCGGAGAAACTACGCCATGTTCTTCGCAGCCTTCAACATGTCATCGATGACGACAAACACCTCGCTAAGGCCATCCCCACGCCTCCACTACTTGCCTTCAAACAGCCGCCTAACCTCAGAAGTACCATCGTTCGCAGCAAATTACCCAGCTTTCAGGATAACAGCGACCACGACACCACACAACCCTGCCATGGCAAACTCTGCAAGACATGCCAGATCATCAACACAGATACCACCATCACACGTGAGGACACTACCCACCAGGTACATGGTACATACTCATGTGACTCGGCCAACGTTGTCTACCTCATACGTTGCAGGAAAGAATGCACCGCGGCATGGTACATCGGCGAGACCATGCAGACACTGAGACAACGTATGAACGAGCACCGCGCAACAATCGCCAGGCAGGATTGTTACCTCCCAGTCGGGGAACACTTCAGCAGTCAAGGACATTCAGCCTCGGATCTGCGGGTAAGCGTTCTCCAAGGCAACCTTAGAAACACACGACAACGCAAAATCATCGAGCAGAAACTGATAGCCAAGTTCCGCACTCATGAAGACGGTCTCAATCGGGATCTTGGGTTTATGTCACGATACATGACGTGATCCGGACTCGAGTCGTCGTTAGCTTGTTCACAGATGTGATTCCCAGTAAAAAAGTAAAAATTTTCCCAGTAAAAAAGTAAAAAAATGTTAAAGCTTTTCGTTTTACATACAGACGGCAGCTTTTGACACGTTAGAACCCCTGCGACTACACCTCATTGTCTCAGTTGTATCTTGCTATGTCTTTGATGTGGTACCTTCCTGGCTGACTTAATTAACTTTATCACACCTCAGCAGATAGTCAGGATGATTTAATTTATTGGTCTGCAATTGTAAAGTACACATGCTTTGTTTTCTATCTATATATGCTTTGGCGATTCTGTATCTAATTTACTTCACCTGAGGAAGGAGCAAATCGATAGCTCCGAAAGCTTGTGATTTCAAATAAAACTGTTGGACTATAACCTGGTGTTGTGCGACCTCTCAATAGAATATAAGAGCAGGGAAGTTATGCTAGAACTGTATACAACACTGGTTAGGCCACAGCTTGAGTACTGCGTGCAGTTCTGGTCACCGCATTACAGGAAGGATGTGATTTGTAAGTTTCATGTGTAGAATTCGCAAATTATCGCGATTTCGAAATATTAAGAAAGAGACATTCAGTTTCGTGTAAACAGCTTTATTTCAGCAGAATGCTGTCAGGTTTCAAAACGGACACAAGCAGCCTGTAAAATGGCCGCCGCGCCTCGTGGCAGAAGGTTCTAGACTTTCAGTAGGCAGACAAGATGGCGTTTCAATAAACATTTCAGCAAGATCGGACAGCACTCAGCATATTGATATAAGACAAGACGCGATCGTTTTGCATTTCTTAACACCCAAGAAACATAAGTGCTGGAATCGGTTTTTCCATGCACAGATGAGGGCTATTGTACTGGGCAATCAAGGGCCCATCCAAAGACATTGATACGCAAATTCCCCGCGGCTCTACGATGAGAGAGCCGTTCGCGGGTACTCACAACAAGAATTCAGAGGCCCCCAAAACCCCTCCAGGGAGACTCTTAGCCGGTTCCACAAGGGGAGAAATATTAACGGGTACTCAGACAGTTACAAGTATCACCGAAACCCATTAACGACAAGTACCACCCCATACAAGAAGTTTGAGCGCCAAAACATGACAAAAGATGAACATTAAGATTGGGCGGGAGATAAGGAATTACAGTACTATAACTGTAGTGTCCAAACGTCCATCTTTCTCTTATTCGCTCGACTCTTATTCCTTTGACTCGCTAGAGAACTCTTGACTCTTATTCTCTGATCCGCTGATTTTCCGGGAGTCAACCTCGTGGCTTGCCGCGAAGATCTGTGGAGAGCTGGTCTGCGAAGGCCTGTAAGCGGGCGCACCATCCCGAGAAGTCGGTAAACGGTGTTGGAACCGAAGGCCCGAGAGGAGATGAGATGAGATGAGAAGAGAAGAAGACGACTACACATGCCGTCGTGGTCAGTAAGCCCCGACCGCGCCCGAAAATCGATTAATCACTTCTTCGAATTTTAGCGGCTACTCCACAACTGGCACTAGAAGACTTTTCTTCGAGTTCTACAGACAACCGGTGTAGGGCACAGGAAGACTCTTTTTCGAGTAGTATCAGAAATCCGAGACCAACACAGATCTTCATGACAGCAGACGGTCCAGCCTGCTAGCCGGAGCAGAAGCGAGTAAACAAGTGGGGTACAGAGACCCCTGATCAACACGTGAATAGTCAGGTGCTGTGGCGAAAACATCCGAGCATCGTTTCGGAATTCTCCGAGTTATCACGAGTGGTGAGCATGAGTCTCGATCCTACAGATCTAGATTAGGACAGGTATTAATAGGGGAGGGTTTTCGTTTTAAGGATAAATATAATGTGTGTCCCCTTTTTCGATGTGTCGTGCGCTCCTCGTTTCCCTAAACCTAGTTTCATAAATGTATGTAAGCTTGTACTGTCATTAATCTGTGCTTATGACATGTATTTCGTAATCTTGAACAATATGCAATAAAGATTTTCCATTTCGTACTATTCAACCGGGTCTACCTGAGTTTTCTCGGCATTATTGCTCTCGCACCTAAGTCCAGTGTCAGAACCGTAAGGGCGAGTGGGTCGAACCACTCACAGGTGTCTAGTGTTCCCAGACTGGCTGGAGACCAGAACAGGCAACAAGGCCTAACCCCGCACTAGCACCCAGGCTACGCACAGAGCAGCCGTCCGCATCCCTTACACATGGAACAGTCTGGCCCCAGCACTGAAGGGCATGAAATGGTTAATCTTCGAGGCACAGAAAAGGTACCAGTCATCTAAAGTTTGAATCATGATCAGTTCTTGGAGAACACATTGATACTGGACAATGAAAGCTTTGACTCATGATTAACTCTGAAAAGGACATTGACATTGAACTGTGAGGCCTTGAATCATGATTGGTTTCGATGGGAAAAATTAACATCTGGACAATGCTCTGAGTTTAACTGAAACAATGGGGGTCACAATCGACTTCCTGACATGAATGGAAGATACACAAGTCCCGAGCAGACAATCAGCCAACCGCCCATCAACAGTAATAGAAATCACATTGAATATGCGTTACAGAGAGTGGGAAAGGAGATAAGGAGTTATCTTCGATTTCACAGGTCTGTACACCTCCGGTGATTGGATTACAGGTTGATGAGGTGTGAATGTCGGGCAGTTCAGCAAACCGACAACCGAAACTGGTTGGGGGAGGCTCAGCTATGGGGCCAGGTGACTGAAGAACTATAAGAAGAAACGGCATCGACCCGTGGATACTGCTGCAGTCAGGTGAAGAAGGACGGGGACCAGTCATCTCCAGATCCAGGCCTACAATCAACATCGGTAATGACCAGCCGCGTGGGCGATTGTAAGTTTCAGCCAAGTCTCTAAGGGGTTTTTGTCTGTGGTTTGTTGGTTTTAATAAACTAACAGTTTTGGGTTGAGCCTAAACCTTTGTGTCGTGTATATTTTGTTCCTGTAAATCCAGAGTCCAAGAATCTTTGTAAGGCACAAGGGAACTGAACACCTGACAGATTGCATTGGAGAGGGTGCAGAGGAGATTTACGAGGATGTTGCCAGGACTGGAAAACTTTAGCGATGAGGAAAGGTTGGATAGGCTGGGGTTGTTTTCCTTGGAACAGAGGAGGCTGAGGGGAGATTTAATTGAGATGTATAAAATTATGAGGGGCCTGGATAGAGTGGATAGGAAGGATCTTTTTTC
The DNA here is from genome assembly GCA_030390025.1 of Squalus acanthias. Classification (NCBI taxonomy): domain Eukaryota; kingdom Metazoa; phylum Chordata; class Chondrichthyes; order Squaliformes; family Squalidae; genus Squalus; species Squalus acanthias. The sequence continues at coordinate 29,097,710 of CM059425.1, read as the reverse complement.
CTTAGCAGAGGGGTCAAGAACCAAGTGGCATAGATTTAAAATAGTTGGTAGAAGGATTAATGGAGAGATGAGGGAAAAAAATGTCACCCAGAGGGTGGTGGGGGTCTGGAACTCACTGCCCGAAAGGGTGGTAGAGGCAGAAACCCTCATCACATTTAAAAAGTGCTTGGATATGCACTTGAAGAGCCGTAACCTACAGGGCTACGGACCTAGTGCTGGAAGGTGGGATTAGGCTGGGTAGCTCTTTTCCGACCGGCACGGACACGATGGGCTGAATGGCCTCCTGTGTCGTAATTTTTCTATGATTCTATGACTTTCTATGATTCTATGTTTTCTTCTTTTGCAAATGGTGAGTTTATTGGTGACAGGTAGACATATCTGTGGGAGTAGACACTTACATAGAAATTACAACAAGGAAACAGGCCGCTAGGTCCATCAGTCCATGTTCTACCAGCTCCTATTAGCTGTTGGCTGGAACATCCCAGCCAAGTTTGTAAAGGTGTAGCAAATGCCTTGATTCATGAAGCTATCCGCAACACTCCGCAATCCACCCCTTGTGGTGATATTTAGCCTATCACTTCTGACCATGACATAGCCTCTGCTTATAACACAGAGTAGACTTTAACTTTCTCTAATAAAAGTGTGACTATCCTGACAGCATCATCACAAAGGGATCTATTTTCAATCTACTCTCCCTTCAGCAATTTGTTGGCCACCTTATTAAAAATTTTGAAGTGGCACAATGTGTACTGTTATAGCCCAGAGACTTGGCTGTTGAAGACAGTTAGCTTCACGAACATATATTATTTAAGAAGATGGTAGCAGCGCAGTGGTAGTTTGGTTTGGTTTGCCATGGAGTGATAGAATGCAAATTCATGTCTGTCATTCCCCAGAAGGCAGGTTCCTGGGCTCGGCCAGTTCTTAAAGGCGAAGGACTGAATGTCAGCTGATATTTCCTAACATGAGGGAAAATCAACTTCCTCCACCCCTTCCTCACCTGACAACAGGCATCTGCTTGTCTTTGTGGCTGGGGAACTGTACGTGAAGCAAAGGATCGAATAATTTCAAAATCATGAGGGGTCTAGACAGTGTAGATAGAGAGAAACTCTTCCCATTGACGGAAGGGTTGAGAACCAGAGGACACAGATTTAAGGTGATTGGCAGAAGAACCAAAAGCAACATGAGGAAAAACTTTTTTACGCGGCTAGTGGTTGGGATCTGGAATGCACTGCCTGAAAGGGTGGTGGAGGCAGACTCAATCACGGCTTTCAAAAGGAAATTGGATAAGCACCTGAAGGAAAAAAATTTGCAGGGCTATGGGGAAAGGGCGGGGGAGTGGGACTAGCTGAAATGCTCCTGCAGAGAACCGGCACGGGCTCGACGGGCTGAATGGCTTCCTTCTGTGCTGTAACCATTCTATGATTCTAATTGAAAAATGCTACAATGTTCACTCAAAATTTATTCTGCATTATGTCGTGAAATGCAAATACTTTAAAAAACAACTCGAGACCAGCATTTGCATTTCAAAGTCAAATGTGGAATGCAATTTTATTCATTTTTAAATTGCTGTTCAGTCACAGAGATAAATACTTTCACTAGCTCTGTCATTATCTGTACAACTACTGTATATTTGGGGGATTGTTTAATCACCATTCCCCTCCCCCAGTACGGCACATGAGATAGCTCAATTTGGTAAGTCCTCCCTCTGGGGCTGAGTTGTCCTGGCCTCTACTTCGAGCTCCCCAGTGAAGTCAGCCACAACAAAGTTAAAAATATGACCCATCATTCAAGTGATGCATTCAATAATCTAGCTCCTGATTGGCTGACAAAGGATTTTAATCCTTTCATCTGCTGGGATTCACGAGCCCCGGGGAATCCTGGCCTCCATGTGTTTAAAATAAAAATTCAGTTAAAATGGAGGCACGCAGCCTTCTTAAAAGATTTTAGTGACCGACCCACCACGTGAGGAGGCCTCGCTTAAAACCGGAAGTGGGCGGGTTGGAGGCGGGTTGGGGTTGCGTTTGAGAATTTAAAAATTGTTACCTTCCCACCTGCCCTCAACCCACGCGACCTTGGGGATTAAAATAACCCCCCACTGAGTCACCTCACATGACTCCATGGAAGCAATGATTGTACAGTGGACACCGAGAGACGGATGATTAACTAGTGGGAGTTTATCCTACTTGTGGAGACAAACTTAGAAACCCACTCGTTACTCTGTTGTTTGAGATTTGTCAGGTTGCTTTTGTTACCTGGAAAGTTTTATTACTGTGATTTTTAATTTCACCTCCTTGAAATTTAATTTTTTTTAATTTTATGTAAGAAATTGACACATGCTCTCAGGTCATGGTTTCACACAAAGTATGTTCTATAGTACACAGCAAAAACAACAACTTGTATTTATATAGCGCCTTTAACGTAGTAAAACATCCCAAGGAGCTTCACAGGAGTGTTTTATCAAACAAAATTTGGCACTGAGCCACATAAGGAGCTATTAGGACAGGTGACCAAAAGCTTGCTCAAAGAGGAAGGTTATAAGGAGCGATTTCAAGGGGAAGAGAGTGGTAGAGAGGCGGAGAGGTTTAGTGAGGGATTTCCAGAGCTTAGGGCCTTGGCAGCTGAAGGCACGGCCGCCAATGGTGGATCGGGGATGCTCAAGAGGCCAGAATTGGAGGAGCGCAGAGATCTCGGAGGTTTGTTGGGCTGGAGGAGGTTACAGTGATAGGGAGGGACGAGGCCATGGAGGGAATTGAAAATAAGGAAGAGAATAATTCATAATCGTTGCAGGTAAATGCAGGTCATAGATACTTAAATAATTCTATACATTCGGTTGAGGGGTGGTCAAAGACAGCATTGAGGTCATCTTTGATGATACGGAGATGTGGAGAACTTGTGTGAAGAGATGCTGCAATTGGCTACAGTAGAAACAGGTTTGTGATGGCATTGTGCATACTTCCCCTCAGCAGGTAACTCTGCAACTGTTCCATTGTGAGAGCTTGGAGTGGGTGGGAGGCTGCAAAGGGCGGGGAGGAAGGTTGGGGAGTGGTTCTTCCTACAAAGGATTGGGAGTTTGGGTGAGTTCTGTCCAGGCAAAGAGATCATTCTCTTGTACTTACATGTGCTTAGAAGGCAAGGGCATTAGTCTATGTACTGCACGCGGTAACAGTTTGACCTTCAACCAAAGCTGCCATTGCTGCTGACCAGGGCTCTTGCCTTGCAGGCCTCGCTGCAGCGTCCACAGAGGGAACCACATGCTCCATGGTAGACTGCAGAGAAGTCACACCTTACACCAGTACGCCACACATGCTAGAGGTGGACTCCTCCATGCTCTCAGCCAAGACACGGCAGCTCCTCGGCAGGTTGTCCAATGCATCGACTATTTGCCGGTGCATTTCTGCTCTTAAAGACCGGGGCACTAAAGTCTTCAGCTCCGCACTCTGGGTGTTTGGACCTGGGCTCACTCTCTGGCGAGTTGTGTCCTCCGCTGTCCCTTCCACCACTGCCAGCTGCTGCTCATTTATGATGTGATCTTAACCCTGTGCTGACCGCACCCCCACCCCCCCCCCCCCCCCCCCCGGCAAATTGACGATCTGTCCCACCCGGAGTGTTGATCTCTGTGCTGGCACTCATTAAAGAGGGAGCGGGTGATGGTGCAGGCTGGCGAGGCTGGCTTTGCTTGCCTTCTCCCACAGCAGAGGTCAATTTCACAGAGGAGCCTGCAGATAGAAGAAAGGAATAATAGTTGGCCAGTACTGGGCAGGTTAAGGAGGCTCAGACAGGTGGAGTGCCGAGGCATCACCAAGTTGGCCAGCTCCCTGCACACCGAGGACAGACAGAAGAAAGGAGAAAAAGCCAGGGACCCTGCTGCTCACATCCTCCCGACCCACCATCCCTGACGCTCCGAGGGAGGCCTGTGCCCACAATCGCCAAAGCTTCTTGCTCCATGGAACTGAGAACCTCAATGGAAGCTGTCCTTCTTCCTGCAGGTGTTGTGTCCTGCAGGAAGAAGGGGAGCTTATTAGTGTGTGGCTCCATCTACAGCTTGTGAATTTGGGTGAGGCATGCTGACGTGTGCATGGCACGCAACAAGCAGTGCGCAGGATGAGGGGGTGTCAACGAGCAGGAAAGCAGCCAGGTGACAGCAATGTGCTGCATGTGAGGGCAACAACAGCTGCCGAATGTGCAGCTGAAACCAGAAGGAGGGTAGGCTTAGTTCCTGTTGCTCATTAGAGTATAAGCAGATGGAGAGGAAGATGGGAATGCTTGTGGAGGGCATGGACGCAAGGTGTGCTGCATAGAAGAAGACATCACAAGAAATAATTCTTACCTTGGCCGAGCGTGTCAGATCATTAAGCTTTTTACAGCATTGCCTCCTTGTCCTGGGGAAGAGGTTCACTGTGTTTACTTGCTCAGAGATCTCCCTCCGGACCTGCTGCAGTGTTTGCCTTGGGACTCGAGTCCTGCTGGAGGGGAAGAGGATGTCCCTGCGCGCTGACACTTGCTCCTTCAGGAGCTCCACGGCAAGGGTCTGACAATCATGGTGCCATTGCCTGTGCCATAGTGGACCTCCCAACCAGCAGAGTGAAAAAAAACAATTTCCTTGCTTTAAGAGGCTGCATCTTACTTTAAGAAATGCACCCTCTCTTTCTAACAATGCTGGGACCGCCTAAAATTCCACCCCACCCCACCCCACCCCCACCCCCGATGGCGAGCTGCCCGTCCGTGCTGGAGAACTCATGGGCTGTCTGCCCGAAGTGGGCTAATGAGGCAACGGACGCCCAAAGTTAAAAGCTACTCACATCCGTGGAAAGTGGTTAAATATAAACTGTTCACCTTTCCTCTTTTAAGCTTGAGTGTGCGTCCCGTCGCTGTAAAAACAGAACTTTGACTAAAAACAATACTCCCTGAAAAAAATAGGTGTTGATCATTTGGCAATTTATTTACCACCAGGCTTGGAGAGGGACTACTTGCCCACCTTATCAGCAGGATTTTCCTCAGTGTATATTTTCAACTCGCCCTCCGGGTGTAAAACTAGCGGAGCGGATCGGATGCCCTGCTGCCCGATTTTCATTTCCATCGATTTCAGGCCGGTTCTACAATGGCCGTCCGATCTGCGACCCCAGATTTATGCCCAGGCAGCAAGTTGAAACTCTAAGCCCTTCTCTCACAGATTCCTCACCCTCTACCCATGCACGTGACACAGGTAGAGAGTGAGTGACTGCAGAGCTGATGAAAATCACGGACAAAATGAGGGCTGGAGTCACAATTTACCATGAATTCAATTAAATGTGCTGTGAAAGCATGGTTTCAGTCCGTGATTTCTCTTTTGTGGTCTATATTAATGTCACTCATAGGGGGAAAAAAGGGATATTCCTGCACCTTAAATTTGCAGTTACTGTTGAAAATCAATTAGAAGTCTGTCGCAAACCAGGCTCTTTTAATCTTAACTTTGCACACAGTGAATAAAACAATAAAAAGAAATCAGTGTTCATTCATTTAAGGATTTTAAAAAAGTACAGAGGGTGAGACAGGGCAGTACTGTGATCTGATTTTTTGGGAGAGAAAAAACTTTGAACGAGTTCCTTTATTTCAGTCCAAGCTGCTAAGATTTAAAAAAAACAAGAAAGGAAAGACTGGGATTCCTCTTGCACAACATTTAAGGAATTCAGCTTATGCTGCCCCTGGAAACAGATGTTGCCTCAAGCTATTTATATAAAGGATACCAGATTCCATCACACAAGATGCCAGTAGACCTGAACTTTCTTTTTAAAAAAGCTCAGATTGCTACCATCCATCACAGTCCTTTCTGCCCAGTATATTTTGCAGACGATTATTTTCTCTTGTTATGTGTTTTGAAAACCTTTCTGTCTAATCACCCAAACTTTGTCTGGGTTTGTCGTTACGGAATCTGCTGATGCAGCTCCATTTGTTAATTTGCTGAATCAAATTAAACAGTTCAAAACTTTACAGACTTCCACTTATTAAAAAGCCTAATTTTGATTGGTGCATGCCAGAATTTGGGAGTCCGTCTGGTCTTATTTAGAAAAATGACTGTGTGTGTGTGGGGGGGGGAGGGGGGAGGTAGGAGGGCTTACTCACCCTTAAAGACTTTCTCAGAATGGGTAATGGCACCAGAACAGTCTTAGCAATGTGGCCACATCTGCAAAAAAAACACACACATTTGCTTCATTTTGACGTGGGAGAGCTTGTGCCAGATTTAAAGTGGATTTGGCTCCAAAGGTCATCAAACGAAATCAGTGCTCCTCCCACTTTTTTGTGAAAAATTCTGAGCTTGAGTTAGTAATACTGAAAGCTTGACCACTTAGAGCTGCCTCTTCCTGAGATCCTCCATTTGTTCACAGAACACAGGAAGTCAAAGAAAGAGAACCCACAGCACACGCCTTCCTGTACTTCTGCGTCTGTTACTGTTTAAAGTTTGCATAAATCCAACGCCATCTTTCTGGCTGAGAGGCACAGAGCGTTATTCATTTCACGAAATGTGGAGCCTTTGTGTAATTTGGAAACTAGAGTGTTTAAGTCAGAGTGCTTCTTAAATGGGTCTGCACAGCGGTGCTGATCGAGGGAAGCGATGATGAAGAGAACATCTGGACAAGGAGTGGAAACTGGAGACATGCCAGGGTATGTAGTTTAACATTTAACAGACTGATTATTGCTAGTTTTTTAAAAAAAATATGAAGTGCCTTACTATCCCAGCAGCGTTCTCCTAATGCATTTCAATTATTCTTGCATTAAACTGCAGTTACAATTTTGCAAAGTCCGACTTCACTTGTGCTATTGTGTCAAACGATCTGACTGTCAACGTTATGTTAAGTGTGCTGATGTGGCCGATACCATAGCCACATAAACTCCGTCCTCTACTGAATGCAGCAAACTTACATTCTGTGTCCATTCAGCCCACTGCTAGGTGCGAATGATGAATGCGGGCAGCCTCACACAGCCACAGTCCCCTCGCAGCCGTTACCACTTCCAGGTATCAGTATCCTGGATAAACTCATAAGGACTTGTCCAGTGTGGCTTCAGCTCAACATCAGAAAGGAAAAAGTCACAGAAATACTCCACAGGGAGCCACTAGGGGTAAGTCTGTGCTAAGCAATTGTTTTAAGACGAGTCTGTGTAATAGCAGATGTGCCAGAGAGGCAGTGCCCTGGGGGAGCCCCGCTACTGTTAAATACATTTATTTTCCATCGATCTCTACAAAACATGCAAAAAGAAACTGTTCAGATTTCAGCAGCTAATGTTATTTTTTGTCAGAAGTTACGTTAACCCCTTACAACGACATAACTCAGCTGAAAATGGCAGGTTTGAAATCGGACCTCTGTAGATTGGGATTGGAATTTTATCCATGGATCAGGTATTCCATTGGGCCGGACTCTGCTGGCTAAATGATTTAAAAAGGACCATCTTTGAGAAACTCCTTTTACTTGTTAGACATTTTGTTGGAAACATTCAATCCCGATCAGAATGTTAATTTATAATTTTAGATCAATCTTTGAACAGGCTAAATGACACCTTTCGAAAGGTCATCGACCTGAAACGTTAACTCGATTTCTCGCTCCACAGATGCTGCCTGACCTGCTGAGCATTTCCAGCATTTTCTGTTTTTATTTCAGATTTTCAGCATCCGCAGCATTTTGCTTTCCCATTTTCTTTTCTCTGTAATGAATAAATTGCATACTGCCACAGCGTAAAAGTGAATTAATTGTATACCGTTGTGCAGTGATAGCTGCGCATACTTTTCTGGTGTCTTTGCCTCTTGTGTGTGGTGAACATTTCTTTGTTGGATGTGCAGGTGCTTTACTGCTCCTAGATGCTCTCCGAGTTGAATAAGTAGCACTGGTGGGTAGCTGCATAACCAGCTGGTGAACTGTAAAAGGCAGCTGTGGCACTGTGGGTAGCACTCTTGCCTTTGATTCCGAAGGCTGTGGGTTCATAGTCCCACTCCATAGACTTGAGCACAAAAATCCAGGCTGACACTCCAGTGCAGTGCTGAGGGAGTGCTGCACTGTCAGAGGTGCTGTCTGAGACATTAAACTGAGGCCCTGCCTGCTCTCTCAGGTGGATGTAAAAGATCACATGGCACTATTTTGAAGAAGAGCAGGGGGGTTATCCCCGGTGTCCAGGCCAATATTTATCCCTCAATCAACATAACAAAAACATATTATCTGGTCATTGTCACATTGCTGTTTGTGGGAGCTTGCTGTGCACAAATTGGCTGCCGTGTTTCCTACATTACAACAGTGACTACACTCCAAAACAACTTCATTGGCTGTAAAGCGCTTTGGGACATCATGAAAGGCGCTATATAAATGCAAGTTCTTCTTTTTTCTTTTATATAAAAGCCACTGCCAGTATCTGCGTCTAACACTGGTGCACCAGTGCCAGTCGTCTTCCTCCCTGAAATCTCTGTGGCTCCTTGCTTTCAGAAGTATCACCTGTGCAGGATTACGTGATGGCACAAAACTGCCACTGATAGGAGTAACAACCAGCTGCACCTAGACTATTCCACGCATGCCACCCTGGGAGGACATCTCATTGCCGTGCCCACTGATCTGTGTGAGCATGGGCATCGTAGGCACCTCTGAGTTCTCGCAGTTCATTTCTTATGGTTGCTGGTAGCCATTCTCCAAGTGAGATTGGTCTTGGTGCTTACCCAATGACAGATGGCAGTAAAAACTGTAGCTCCATGCCATCATTTATTTGGGAGATGGCAGTGTGTTGGGTGCCAGGCCAACTTTCACTTTGGCCCACTGAGGTCTATATCCCCATATAGACAGGCACTCGCCTTACTACCATTGCTACACTTTCCCCACCAGTGTTTGGAACCTCACCCTGTGATTCATAGAATCATAGAATCATAGAAATTTACGGCACAGAAGGAGGCCATTCGGCCCATCGTGTCGGTGCCGGCCGAAAAAGAGCTATCCAGCCTAACCCCACTTTCCAGCTCTTGGTCCGTAGCCCTGTAGGTTACGGCACTTCAAGTGCATATCCAAGTACTTTTTAAATGCGAGTGAGTTCCAGACCCCCACCAACCTCTGGGTGAAAAAGTACTCCTCAACTTCCCTCTAATCCTTCTACCAATTAGTTTAAATCTATGCCCCTTGGTTATTGATCTCTCTGCTAGGTGAAATAGGTCCTTCCTATCCATTCTATCTAGGCCCCTTATAATTTTATACACCTCAATCAAGTCTCCCCTCAGCTTCCTCTGTTCAAGGAAACCAATCCCAGCCTATCCAATCTTTCCTCATAGCTAAAATTCTCCAGTTGTGGCAACATTCTCGTAAATCTCCTTTGTACCCTCTCTAGTGCAATCACATCTTTCCTGTAATGTGGTGACCAGAACTGTACGTAGTACTCTAGCTGTGGCCTAACTAGTGTTTTATACAGTTCAAGCATAACCTCCCTGCTCTTATATTCTATGCCTTGGCTAATAAAGGAAAATATCCCATATGCCTTCTTAACCACCTTATCTACCTGTCCTGCTACCTTCCTCCTGGATTATCATCTATGCTTAGAGGCGCAGGGCAAGGCTAGAATACGCAATGAGTACTTTGTATCGGTGTTTAATAAGGAGGTGGATGCTGACAAAATATCGGTAGAAGTGGAAAAGGTAGAAGCAATGGAAGGGGTGAAAATTGATAGACAGGATGTACTAGAAAGGCTGGGTATGCTTAGAGTGGATAAATCACCTGGTCCAGATGGCTTGCATCCCAGGTTGCTAAGGGAATTGGGGGAGGAGATAGCGGAAGGGCTTGCCATAATTTCCCAATCGTCCCTAGATGCAGGGGAGGTGCCTGAGGATTGGAAAGTGGCAAATGTGACACCATTTTTCAAGAAAGGGTGTAAGGACAATCCTAGTAACTATAGGCTGGTCAGTTTAACATCAGTGGTAGGGTAAAGTTGGAGAGGTTTAAGCTAATTAAGGAGAGCCAACACGGATTTGTAAAAGGCAGATCGTGTTTGACTAATCTAATTGAATTTTTTGATGAAGTAACAGGGAAGATTGATGAAGGGAATGCAATGGATGTTGTCTACATGGATTTTAGAAAGGCATTTGACAAAGTACCACATAGAAAGCTGGTTAACAAAATTGAGGCTCATGGAATAGGTGGGTCCGTGGCAGATTGGATAAGGAATTGGCTTAAGGACAGAAAACAGCGAGTTGTGGTAAATGGCTGTTTTTCAGACTGGAGGATGGTAGACAGTGGTGTTCCTCAAGGGTCAGTGCTGGGGCCACTGCTTTTTTTGATATATATAAATGACCTGGATATTGGAATACAGAGTAGAATATCTAAATTTGCCGATGACATCAAACTTGGGGGTGTGGCAAACAATGAGGAGGATACCAATCGACTGCATCAGGACATAGAAAGGCTAGCAGAATGAGCAGACAAGTGGCAGATGGAATTTAATACAGAGAAGTGTGAGGTGATACATTTTGGCAGAAGGAACAGGGAGAGGCAATATACACTTAATGGCATAGTTTTAAAGAGTGTGCAGGGACAGAGGGACCTGGGAGTTAATGTGCATAGGTCCCTGAAGGTGGCGGGACATATTGAGAGAGTGGTTAACAAAGCGTATGGGATCTTGGGCTTCATAAATAGAGGTATTGAGTACAAAAGTAGAGAAGTTATGCTGAACCTTTATAAAGCGCTGGTTAGGCCACAACTGGAGTATTGCGTCCAGTTCTGGTCACCACAATTTAGGAAGGATGTGAAGGCCCTTGAGAGGGTGCAGAGGAGATTTACCAGAATGGTTCCGGGGATGGAGGATCTTAGCTACAAGGACAGGTTGGAGAAGCTGGATTTGTTTTCATTAGAGCAAAGGAGGTTGAGGGGTGATTTGATAGAGGTGTACAAGATTATGACCGGTTTGGATAGGCTAGACGGGGAAAGGCTGTTCCCACTAGTTGATGGTACAAGGACTAGGGGACACAGATTTAAGGTTTTGGGTAAGAGATACGGGGGAACGTGAGGAAAAACCTTTTTACGCAACGAGTGGTGATGACCTGGAATTCGCTGCCTGACGGAAGTGGTGGAAGCGGAGACACTCAATGTTTTCAAGTGGAGACTGGATAGGCACTTGAGGCAAATAAACTTGCAGGGCTACGGGGATGGAGCGGGGGAATGGGACTGACTGGATTGCTCTACAGAGAGCCGGCACGGACTCGATGGGCCGAATGGCCTCCTTCTGTGCCGTATGACTATGACTCTATGACTTCTTCTAAAAGTGTGTATCTGTGCTGGTGATCGGTTCAAGCAAGGCTTTTCACCTTTAGTTGGAGAATGACTGTGCTCTCCTTTCTATGTGATAGTACACTATGAGTAAATAAGTACATTTGCCCATATGGCACTGTACTGTCATTATAAACTTAATATGCTTGAGTACAATCACCATGTGTGTGGACACATTCAAGTAGTATTTTGTACAAATCATAGAATATCTGAAGATTACCATACATACAATTTCAGCGCAGTCCTCCAGTTTCCACCTGCCTTCCAAACTCTCCCTCCTACACACATTGGCAGCAGTTTGCTCATATGGCATCAGTAGTTCATAGTCTGCGAGTCCACCAACTGTGCCCTATGACGATGTGTGGGTTTTGCCTTTAAACATAAGAACAGTGCCAGTTGAGACATGGTGGCCTGGCCCTGGGGAATTGTTTTCTTTACTCCATTTATTATTCTTTGATGCGATGTATAATATAATTTGCATACCCGTGTTGTCTTCACTGAAGTGCGACAGTTGTGTTAATGTTTTCACTGCCTGTACAGCCCTTTTTGCAAAGATTTTTTTTTACTACAACTTTCCATCGCATGCACATCTATCCAGAGCTACTATTTTAGTGTAAAGAGTACCTGTGTGCTCTTCTTTAAGTTGTTTGACTCCTTTCTCACTTCCGTCTAGGTCTTTTAGTGGTTGACACAGTGTTTAGCATCTCCAACACGTACTCCCACGCTTGTCCCCTCCTTTGCATAGTTGAGGGGGGGGGGCCCATCCTTCTCCCGCCCACCCCCCCCCCTCCCCGGCCAAAAATGTCCTTTGTAACACGGCTTTGTAGAAATCATCAGAATTTACAGAGCCTGGTCAGTAATTTGTGGGTTTGTGTCCTCCCATTTTCCACTTTAAAATGCATGATCCACAGCTGGATTAATAATATATCACAGGCTGCTAGAGAGGCATTAAAGCATTATTATTACAGCGGCATCATGATTGGCTGCTATATTTACATCACCTCCTTTCATGCAACGCACATGCCAGCTGGGCTCAGTCACAGACCTCTCGCCTCTGAGTCAGAAGATCATGAGGTTCAAGTCCCACACCAGAAACGTGAGCACATCATCGAGGCAGGCACTTCAGTGCAGCACTGAGGGAGTGCTGCCATTTCAGAGGTACCGTCTTTCAGATGAGACATTGAAACCCCTTCTACCTGTTCAGGTGAACGTAAAAGCTGCCACGGCAATTTTTTTGAAGAACAGCGTGGAGTTCTCCCATAGTCCCGGGCAACATTCGCCTCTTCACCAAAACCCCCAAAAACAGATTAAACTGCCCATTTAGCTCATTGCTGTTCGTGGGGCCTTGTTGTCCATCAGTTAGCTGCTACATTTGTCTGTAAAAACAATAAAGACACCTCAAAAAGTAATTCATGGTTTGTGAAGCAATGCAGGACGTCCTGAGGATGTGAGAGAGATTGTAGTAGTGCCAGACGTTCTTTCTTTTTACCTCTAATCTCAAGAATTGCACCTTTCCAAAAAGAGCATTCCTCCCATTTTGTTAGTGGTTCAGTGTTGACAAGAAAACAGGCATTTCACCTATTTATTTTAAGAAAGGAATGACAGCCAATTTCTTTCTACCGCTTATAGTGTAACGTGCCAATTTAAAAGTTCAATATTACCCAGCAATAGAAGCACGTAGAGTACGGCAAATCATATTGCAAACCAATTTAGACTGTTACACCAAAGCACAATTGGGTAAATAGATTGTAGGAAATGTTGGATAAAATCCAAAGGTCCATGTTTAATACTTTATTACCCGTGGAGCCTCATGGAGGAAGAATGCCATTACGAGTAAGCAAGCTGCAGCTTTCTCATTACAAGTCTCATAACAAAGTATTGTGCTCATTAACACATTCACTGGCACAATGCTCGCATGCCTTGTTACTGCACAAAGAACGTAGCACAAACCTGCAAAATTCTCAAAAGAACAGACAGTGTCAGTTTGGGATGAATTATGATATGAAACAGATCGCTTGCTCCGTATCATAGACAATGTAATGCTCCTAAGCTGGGTGTAACTGTTAATTAAGAAACCTTCCTCGCTATTGTTCAATGTATAATAAAATGATTTGTATAATTATTCGCAGAGCAGAATAGTCTCACTGAATGAATTGGGAGATTGTGCCAAATGGTTATTTAAAATGAACACAAAAACGGGACTAGGTGACTGCAAGTCTAAATATAGATAAAAGCAGTGAGGACAGACGCAAGTGGTAAAATAAGTAATTGAAATAAGAACAGAAAATGCTGGAAACACTCAGAAGGCCAGGCAGCATCCGTGGAGAGAGAAACAGAGTTAACGTTTCAGGTCTGTGACCCTTCGAAGGGTCACAGACCTGAAACGTTAACTCTGTTTCTCTCTCCACGTATGCTGCCTGGCCTGCTGAGTGTTTCCAGCGTTTTCTGTTCTTATTTCAGATTTCCAGCATCCGCAGTATTTTGCTATTGAAATAAGTAATTGATGTTGGTTTCAGCCCCAGTGATGATTTCCATTCAAATTTCTGTGTCAGTCAAATTCTTCTGCCATGCGAAGCTGCCTGTTCTGGTTGAGATGAGGTTAGCCATTTCTTAGTTGGACATTTTGTTGGTTGGAGTGCCTCAAGCAGGATTAGCATTCCCGTGGAACTGAGTGGAAGATTTTGTGGTGCTGGTTAAGAGATGAATGTAAGCCAGTACAACAAGTAATCGCCTGCTCTTCTTCGAATAGTGCCATGGGATCCTTTATATTCACCTGAACAGGCAGACAGGGTCTCAATTTAACATCTCATGTAAAATCCGTGCGGTGAATGTGCATTTTTTGGTGTCTCTTATCTACAAATACCATGACCCTGCTGATTTATAAAGTGTCCTGATGACTGAAGGAAGAAGGCAATAAACCATGTGAGGGAGAGGAAAACATGCTAGTCTGTTTACCCCATCTGCCCAACCCCTGTTTTTATGGCTTGAACCTATAAATTTAACCAGCCCTTCTCCAACCCCACAAACAAGAGAGGATATATGAAGCAACTGTGAAAGATCTAATGGCTCAATAAAAACATGAGCCGAGAGATTCCAGAAGTCCTGCTCTGCCCCCGGATATGTGGTGGCAGAACTTCTACCTGCCCATCTGCTCTGGCCCTTAACCAGTCCCAAAACCCAGTATTGAGGTAGGGGCCATCCATGATGCTACTGGTGTGCCTGTCTACACCACATGAGCATTGGATTTCTGGAGCAGCTCCTTGTATGGCATGTACACCTGCTTCATGCACGTGTACTTATTGCTGGCTATACTTTGGGCAGAGCTGGCAGGATCTGGGGCTACTGGGGCTCATTTTTTTTTTAATTCGTTCATGGGATGCGGGCATCGCTGGCAAGGCCAGCGTTTATTGCCCATTCCTAATTGCCCTTGAGAAGGTGGTGGTGAACCGTCTTCTTGAACTGCTGCAGTCTGTGTGGTAAAGGTACTCCCACAGTGCTGTTAGGATTTTGACCCAGTGACGATGAAGGATCGGCGATATACTTCCAAGTCAGGATGGTGTGTGACTTGGAGGGGAACTTGGAGGTGGTGGTGTTCCCATGCGCCTGCTGCCCTTGTCCTTCTAGGTGGAAGAGGTCGCGGGTTTGGGAGGTGCTGCCGAAGAAGCCTTGGCGAGTTGCTGCAGTGCATCTTGTAGATGGTACACACTACAGCCACGGTACGCCGGTGGTGGAGGGAGTGAATGTTTAAGGTGGTGGATGGAGTGCCAATCAAGCGGGCTGCTTTGTCCTGGATGGTGTCGAGCTTCTTGAGTGTTGTTGGAGCTGCACTCATCCAGGCAAGTAGAGAGTATTCCATCACACTACTGACTTGTGCCTTGTAGATGGTGGAAAGGCTTTGGGGAGTCAGGAGGTGAGACACTCGTCGCAGAATACCTAGCCTCTGACCTGCTCTTGTTGCCACAGTATTTATGTGGCTGGTCCAGTTAAGTTTTTGGTCAATGGTGACCCCCAGGATGTTGATGGTGGGGGATTCGGCGATGGTAATGCCGTTGAATGTCAAGGGGCGGTGGTTAGACGCCCGCTTGTTGGAGATAGTCATTGCCTGGCACTTGTGTGGCGCAAATGTTACCTGCCACTTATCAGCCCAAGCCTGAACGTTGTCCAGGTCTTGTTGCATGCATTGTGGCCATCAGTGCAGGTGTGCGGTAACAATGGCAAACAAGATCTTCTGGTGTATAGCCAGAGGGAAAGCACATAAGACCAGGGTTGACACTGAGTTTGTGTAGAGCACAGGCTTGGCCCCACACGTGTGCTGTGCATAATTTTGCTCATTGTTCAACAGTGTGGACAATTTGGTACAGAGAAGGGTAACTAATAAGCTATTACCAGCGATTAATAAGCCTCTGAGCTGCAATAAGATACTAATGAAACTGGGAATGCTTAGGCAGGAGAAAAGAAGCTCAGGGTTATATCATCACAGTTTTGAAGACTCTTCTGAGATAAACTGAATCACAATAAATTGCAAAGTTGGGAGTCTGGGGGCTTGTGAATTTACCCTGCAGTGTTTTTTTTTTACTTTGGGACTTAAAAGATCTTTTCATGTCCGGTATATTCCTATGTTCATAAAGGGCTACAAGTAATAATGAAAGAATAAATAACATCTTACATAGTATTCCTCGTATAAGCAAACATCTCAAGGAACATCTCACAGGAATCTTAAAGAATAGTGTAAAGAACCCTGTTCACTGCAATGCAGGAGGTTAAAGGGATATTTAATAGAAGGGTTCAAAAGTTTGAAAGGATTTGAGAAATTAAACAGTGGTTGGTGAATCAGTAATGAGGGAGTACAAATTTAGGGTTAGTAGCAGAAACATAAAGGGGACATTAGAAGAACATTTTTACTTAAAACATTGTCAGAATATGAATCCATTAATACAAGTACCTATTAAGCTGAGTCAACCAAAAGATTAATTTCAATAGATAAGTCAGGTTGGGGATCTAGCATTGGCACAGATGGGTTGAATGGCCTTCATTTGTGTGGAAATTTCTACAGTTTTATGGGTAGATGTGATACCAAAAAACTGTAAATTGTCCGTAACTTGTCTGGTGGTAAATTCAGTGGGATAATTGGATTTACCATAATCACACAAAATTTACCATATGCTGTGATGACATTGTGGCTATAGCTTCTCCCTCTCAATGGGTATCTGTATGCGGATGTGGATAGAAGGATGAACGTGTACGTGAATATGCATACCATGATAAGGGACATGGGCAGGTATCAAAACATAGATGTAAATATGTGGTAATTCTGCAATAATACTCTCCCAGCAAGGAGCTGAGATCCCAGGGAGCGTGGTCGGAGAATCGGGGCTACAAACTTGTCGGCCTTTCTCCCACTCACACTTCCTCTGAGTATAGCTTTCTGCTGGGAGTGTGGGATTACCCCTATCTCCATTGCATTAGAAGAGTCAGTATGGGTAAGTCAGATCAGGGTGAGATCTTGTAGTGTGCAGAGCATCATAGATTGTGGCCCTTGAGCCTGGAGCAGTCTCGTTCTCCTGCTGTCTGCCAGTTGCAGTACAGTGGCAGGACTGAGTGCACAGTGGACTTTTCCATATATATTTGTACACTAAAAACAAAAGTATGGACTCCAGTGAGAAATGCAGAAGGATATTTCTTCTGAAATCGAAACTAGTGAATCAAGAATGACGTATTTAAGTTTGATAACTTCTGGAACTGCTGAATAATGAGGAAATGGGGAAGATGCATATGATAGAATTTGTGACAGAGGAGCATAAGATGCCTTTGGGTCTAAATTTAACATTTTTACATCCGTTTTATGGGCCTAAAATGGGCACAATGATAACCAATTTAGCAGTGCAGAAGCTCATGCCCAAGTTGCACGAGAGTACAGGCCGCTGCTAAATTGGTCAGAGCCTTTTTTTTAGTTGGCACCAGCAACTACCTAAAATGAGCACAGGCCTCTTTTCAATATTGAAATGAGGCTCCTGCACTCATCTCAGACCCGAACTCCTAAAGTCGTTTGCCCTAGTTTGCGATTCACAAGCTCCGATTAGCATTTTTCCGGTCTGAGCAGCCTCACCAGCAGCGGTCCTTTAAGGGACCAAAAGGGCCCAAAAGTTTGGAAATGTTTTAGTATTTTGTGCAATCAGAAGGAGCAAGAGTGGCTCCACAAATCAATGGCGGGTCCGCCCTAATCCGCCTCCTGAACGCCTCCCCCCCCCACACCCCCCACCTTCACAGACTTAGCTCTGGGCCTCGGCGGGCACAGGCCGAAATTCCTAAGGCCCTGACAGGCAAGCTGAGTCAGGGTGCCCGATTGGCGCCCACAGCTCGCCTGATTTATTCTGATGAGGCCTGAGGATGAATTTACTTTGGTCCTCAGGCCTCTTTGTTCCACCACGCCATTGCTGCTGGAGTTGTGCCAGGGTTGGTGCGCTAAGTAATTTAGGCCTCTATGACTGTTGCTGTAAAAATATATATATATATATATACATATGTGGAGAGTAAATGCCTCTTTGACCGAATTTCTTTTATTTTTATTCACCGCGACTTGATGGTTTCCATCTGAGGGTCCTGAGGGAAGCGAGGAAGAAATAGTGGAGGCTCTATCATTTTCCAAAATTCGTTTTAAATAAAAATTGTGCCAGAGAATTGGAGTGTGGAAAATCTAATATCTCCACATCAAAAAAAAAAGACACAGAGATAAGTCAAGAAATTCAGTTTATGCTAAACTAATATGTGGTGAAATTACAAAGCAGTTGGAGGAACAGGAGTTAATCAGGGCCAGTCAACAAGGATTTCTAAAAGGCAGGTCATGCTTGACCAACCTTATACAATTCATCGAAGAAATATCATAAAGGATAGATTAAGGGAATATGGAGGAAAATTTCATTTGCTTCCAGAAATGGCCATGGGGCTCAGGGTACGATCTCTGAATGGATTGGTCCAAGGCACACCAATTATTGGGCCTCGGGCCTCATTATCATCGAGCAGGCGAGTTGCGGACATCTAATCAGTGCCCTCACGCCGCTGAGTTTTTGTAGGCTCCAGGGACACAGTGCAGAATTGATAGCTAAATAAAGGTAGCTGTTTAGGTATACAAATCCGATTGAACAACCATTCTTTTCTCATTTGGATGTGCAATACAAGTAGAATTAGGTGCTGCAAAGATGCCTTACAAAAAAATAATATATATTGTCAGTCAAATTGAGAGTGACACCCGATCAGGCCACAGCATTGGCTAATACGTTGGTGTCCCTGCTGCAATAAATCAAGTGTTTAAAAGTGTACAGCAGACTCGAAGGTTATGGGTGAAGGGATAGCAAATAAAGAGGAATTGGTGGGCAATACACTGAGTGTCACTGTATACAAAGCAGGGCAAGGAGACAAAGACATTAGGTGCATGTACACACTATCACTATTAAAAATACTTTTTTAAGCAAAAGGTGCTTTTTATTTAATATTTTTTGAATTTGTTTCTAATTTATGTCGGTGAGTTAAGCAGATGAGACCTAGCAGCTTCGGGGAGGCTCAGATTAACCTGCAGCTCTCATTCAGGCTGAATTAGTCAACATCAATGTGACAGCACCAGTGGATTCCAACTTGATTTACATGTAGATGTTTTTTAATTTTAACACTTAATTATCAATATGATAAAGCTAAAACAGCGAAGTATTAATTATACTGAACTTGCAATATTAACCTAATGCACTGAACATTAACCAGGGACAAAGGCATCTTATGCTCCTCTGTCAGAAATTCTATCATATGCATCCTCCCCTTTTCCTCATTATTCAGCAGTTCCAAAAGTTACCAAACTTAAATACGTCATTCTTGATTCACTAGTTTCGATTTCAGAAGAAATATCCTTCTGCATTTCTCACCGGAGTCCATTCTTTTGATTTTAGTGCATAAATATAAACGAAAACAGCACTTTTATTCTCCAACTGACAATGTTTTCACCATTCACGTATAGGGGCTACTTTCTAAATGTGCTGTTTTCAAAACTCTTACAGAAAATTGTTTATTACAACTCTCACGTATTGCAACAGACTTACTAGGAGAAAGACTTGGGCCACAATCTTTCTCAGGAGTTCCACCAGGCTGCACAACACTGGAGGGTGGTACGCTGAGAGAGATGAGGCCTCCAGACGTGGGTCCCACCAGACCAGGGAAGCAGCCTGGACCCCTTCTTTAGTATTCTGTGACGGCCCCCAGGGAGCCAAGAGGCAGCTGCGTGAGTTCATGAGGGGCAGAGGGAGAGCTACGTGGGGGAGGTGGGCGCAGGCACCCGCTGGTCCCATGCAACTGAGGTTCTATAGGCAGTTCTTCATAGAGCAGCTCCATGGACAGCTCTCTGCATACCAGTTCCACGGGGAGTTTCAGCAGAGTGGCTCCATGGGAAGCTCTTTGTATAGAGGTTCTGTTGGTAGCTCTCAATAGGGTGGTTCGATGGGCAGCTCTGTGTATGGTGATGTGATGGGCAGCTCTCTGTATAGCAGTTCCATGGGTGGTTCTTCATAGGCAGCTCTCTGTATCGTGGTTCAGTGGCAGCTCTCTGTATGGCAGTTCAATGGGCCGCTCTCTGTATCATGCTTCAATGGGCCGCTCTCTGTATTGTGGTTCAATGGGCAGCTCTCTGTATCGTGGTTCAATGGGCCGCTCTCTGTATCGTGGTTCAATGGGCCGCTCTCTGTATCGTGGTTCAATGGGCCGCTCTCTGTATCGTGGTTCAATGGGCCGCTCTCTGTATCGTGGTTCAATGGGCCGCTCTCTGTATCATGCTTCAATGGGCCGCTCTCTGTATCGTGGTTCAATGGGCTGCTCTCTGTATCGTGGTTCAATGGGCCGCTCTCTGTATCGTGGTTCAATGGGCCGCTCTCTGTATCGTGGTTCAATGGGCCGCTCTCTGTATCGTGGTTCAATGGGCCGCTCTCTGTATCGTGTTTCAATGGGCCGCTCTCTGTATCATGGTTCAATGGGCCGCTCTCTGTATCGTGGTTCAATGGGCCGCTCTCTGTATCGTGGTTCAATGGGCCGCTCTCTGTATCGTGGTTCAATGGGCCGCTCTCTGTATCGTGGTTCAATGGGCCGCTCTCTGTATCGTGGTTCAATGGGCCGCTCTCTGTATCGTGGTTCAATGGGCCGCTCTCTGTATCGTGTTTCAATGGGCCGCTCTCTGTATCGTGGTTCAATGGGACGCTCTCTGTATCGTGGTTCAATGGGCCGCTCTCTGTATCGTGGTTCAATGGGCCGCTCTCTGTATCGTGGTTCAATGGGCCGCTCTCTGTATCGTGTTTCAATGGGCCGCTCTCTGTATCGTGGTTCAATGGGCCGCTCTCTGTATGGCGGTTCAATGGGCCGCTCTCTGTATCGTGGTTCAATGGGCCGCTCTCTGTATCGTGGTTCAATGGGCCGCTCTCTGTATCGGGGTTCAATGGGCCGCTCTCTGTATCGTGGTTCAATGGGCCGCTCTCTGTATCGTGGTTCAATGGGCCGCTCTCTGTATCGTGGTTCAATGGGCCGCTCTCTGTATCGGGGTTCAATGGGCCGCTCTCTGTATCGTGTTTCAATGGGCTGCTCTCTGTATCGTGGTTCAATGGGCCGCTCTCTGTATCGTGATTCAATGGGCTGCTCTCTGTATGGCGGTTCAATGAGCCGCTCTCTGTATGGCGGTTCAATGGGCTGCTCTCTGTATCATGGTTCAATGGGCCGCTCTCTGTATCGTGGTTCAATGGGCTGCTCTCTGTATCGTGTTTCAATGGGACGCTCTCTGTATCGTGGTTCAATGGGCCGCTCTCTGTATGGTGGTTCAATGGGCCGCTCTCTGTATTGTGGTTCAATGGGCTGCTCTCTGTATCATGTTTCAATGGGCCACTCTCTGTATCGTGGTTCAATGGGCCACTCTCTGTATCGTGGTTCAATGGGCCGCTCTCTGTATCGGGGTTCAATGGGCCGCTCTCTGTATCGTGGTTCAATGGGCCGCTCTCTGTATCGTGATTCAATGGGCCGCTCTCTGTATCGTGGTTCAATGGGCTGCTCTCTGTATCGTGTTTCAATGGGACGCTCTCTGTATCGTGGTTCAATGGGCCGCTCTCTGTATGGTGGTTCAATGGGCCGCTCTCTGTATTGTGGTTCAATGGGCTGCTCTCTGTATCATGTTTCAATGGGCCACTCTCTGTATCGTGGTTCAATGGGCCACTCTCTGTATCGTGGTTCAATGGGCCGCTCTCTGTATCGGGGTTCAATGGGCCGCTCTCTGTATCGTGGTTCAATGGGCCGCTCTCTGTATCGTGATTCAATGGGCCGCTCTCTGTAGCGGGGTTCAATGGGCCGCTCTCTGTATCGTGGTTCAATGGGCCGCTCTCTGTATGGCGGTTCAATGGGCCGCTCTCTGTATCGTGGTTCAATGGGCCGCTCTCTGTATCGTGGTTCAATGGGCCGCTCTCTGTATCGTGATTCAATGGGCCGCTCTCTGTATCGGGGTTCAATGGGCCGCTCTCTGTATCGTGGTTCAATGGGCCGCTCTCTGTATGGCGGTTCAATGGGCCGCTCTCTGTATGGCAGGTCAATGGGCTGCTCTCTGTATCATGGTTCAATGGGCCGCTCTCTGTATCGGGGTTCAATGGGCCGCTCTCTGTATCGGGGTTCAATGGGCCGCTCTCTGTATCGTGTTTCAATGGGCCACTCTCTGTATGGCAGTTCAATGGGCCGCTCTCTGTATCGTGTTTCAATGGGCCGCTCTCTGTATCGTGGTTCAATGGGCCGCTCTCTGTATGGCGGTTCAATAGGCCTGTAAGGGATTCTGGCCCTGCGTGTCTCGCAGCCTGTGAGATTCACGCGGCTCTGTGCAGCCTGTATGTCAGTGCGGGTTTAGGCCTTGTTGCCTGTTCTGGTCTCCAGCCAGTCTGGGAGCACTAGACACACCTGTGAGTGGTTCGAATCACTCGCCCTTATGGTTCTAGACACTGGACTTAGATGCGAGAGCAGTAATGGAGATGAAACTCATGTAGACTCGGTTGAATGGTACGAAATGGAATATCTTTATTGCATGATATTTAAGATTATGAAATAGATGTCATAAGCACAGATTAATGACAGTACAATCTTACAAGCAGTTATATAGCTGATCCTGGGGAAACGAGGAACGAACGACACACCGTAAATAGGGGCACACATTACAAGTATCCTTAATACTTAAACCCTCCCCTATCAATATCTATCCTAACTAGATTCGTAGGATTTCGAGACTCATGCTCACCACTCGTGATAACTCGGAGAAATTCCGAATAGCTGATCGGATGTTTTTCACCGCAGCACCCACGTGTCGGTCAGGAGATCTCCTGGTCCCACTTGTTTACTTGCTTCTGCTCTGGCTAGCAGGCTGGACCGTCTGCTGTGATGAAGATCTGTGTTGGTTGGTTTAACAGGTACTTTTCCGAGCAGGTTTCACAGTTCAGTCAATATCATCGATGATGAACCGTTCTTGCAAGTTCAAAGGAGTCTTCCTGGCAAGGAAAACTTGGCTAATCGACCTACAGGCGCGGTCGGGATTTACTGACCGTGGCGATGAGTATGGTCTTCCTCTCTTCTCATCTCATCTCATCTCATCTCATCTCATCTCATCTCGGGCCTTTGGTTCCGCTGCCAGTTACCAACATAGGTCTTCGTTACGCGACACGAGGTAGATCCGAACGGATCAGAAAGTTCAACAGTCTTTTTCAAAGAGGCACCAGGCAAACAGGAACCAGACTACGAGTCAAAACACAGGAGCAGCCACGAGGTTACGAGTCGATCGGATAAGAGAATAAGAGACAGATGGACGGTTGGAGCTTGTAATTATAGTACAAAATCTTCCGTTTCCCGCCCAACCTTAATGTCCTTTCTTTTGTTAGGGTCTGGCGCTCAAATGTCTTGTATGGGTGATCTCCGTTCTTAATGGGTTTCGGGGCTACTCGTAACTGTCTGAGTACCTGTTAATATTTCTCCCATTGTTATATCGGTCGGTGTTCTCCCTGGAGGGGTTTTGGGGCTTCCAAGTGTTTTGTATAACTACCTGCTAACGGCTCTCTCATCGTAGAGTCGTTGGGATTTTACATATTAATGTCTTTTGGATGGGCCCTTGATTACTCGGTACAATAGCTTTCATTCGTACCTGGGAGACCAATTTCAGTATTTATGTGTATACTGCAAACCCATGATGTCTCGTGTATTATCTTCACTGTGCTGGATCTTAATCGATCTTGCACAAATGTTTATTGGAACGCCATCTTGTCTGCCTGTCGAAAAGTCTAGAATGTTCTGTCACGAGGTGCGGCGGCCATTTTACAGGCTGCTTGTGTCTACTTTGAGAAACCTGGCAGCATTCTGCTGGAATAAAAGCTGTTTGAACGAAACTCTGTGTTTTCTCCTTATTAATAAAATCGCGATATATTGCGAATTCTACAGTCCCTCCTGTTGATGCGAATAACTCAGCTTATCGTATCAAAAATCATAGTGGTGAGCAATATTATCTCGATTTTCCTCCGAATCCAGCAAATTAATCCCATAACTTTAACCTAGCTAGGGTCTCTGTGTCGTCCTTATTTCCCAAGAAAATTACATTTTATATCACCGTAGGCATTATTTGCCCTTAAACTTACACCACTTGTTTTCCTTCCCGGCGTAACCAGGCCGATGCCTCTCGTATCACCTGTATATTCATCTTTTATTCAGGGAAAGGAAAAACAAAACCCAAAACCAAACAATCATTTTTAACTGTAACACCATCACCCAAAATAATCAACACCAACTCTTAAAACATGTCGAGTTCCCAAACGTATTTACAATCTTTGAAAATCATGATCGAGTACAAACTTCCGCGGCGCACGTGGCGAGCGGGAATGACGCCATTTTCCGATTACACGGTGCTTTCATCGTGCACGCGCACGTAACGTTCTCGCCACTCTCCCGTGTTTTCATGCTTGGTGAGGCGTTTGTCTCTTTTACAATGTACGACCAATAGGTACACTACAATAAACACTTGACATACGACTAAAATGTGGGAGGCTATTCTGATCCATGAAGGCACTTCAATATTGGTGAACAGATTCCACCACGGTGGAATCACTATATCCAGAATGTCTGTTCCTATTTCGACAGTTTTCTGTTCTAATGTGTAAAAATGTTTCTGTGATACCGCGACGGCTTTTAAAAGCTTGGTGAGGTGTTCAGGGAGAGGGGGAATGAGGTATCCGAAATGCGCGACGAATCGTTGCAAGTCGGTGAAATTCTCTTTTACTGTGAGATGAACAGTGGATGGTTCAGGGATTGGGATGATTCGCTGTTGTGCTACTTGAACTTCCGCCCTGGGTTTAAAACAGAAACTGCTGTCACTCACCGGACACCGGCTACGGTTTCCATGCTGGTAGTGTTGCGCTGCAGTGGTAACACAATATGTTCCACCCCCGATGTATGCTACCTGCGGAGGCACATGATCTTGTGCCATTGCCTCCATGGTGCAATTCATGGACTTGGCGCCAGTCGTTCTGAACCCGCACTGTGGTGTTAAAAAGGCATTCAAGTGCTGGGGGCACAGTATTATGTGTGCTCCCCTGCCACGACAACCAGAGAGATCTGTACCTGTCATCGTTTGCTCCCAGCGGATGACGTAAGGTGGAACCGCTGCATAACGAATGTGGGCTCCCCCCTGAATGACACCAATGTTCTCTACCCGATACACCGGGGCGGGCTTTGCTGTGTCGCCCAAAACCGGCATGCGTAATACTATTCCCATAATAGTATGGTTTGATCGTCCGCAGTCCACGGGGACTGGGTAAGCTTCTGAAGCTAGCCTGAGCTGGCACGGACTTAATGCGTTCTGAAAAGGGTGGAGCGCCCGCAGGTGTTTGTTACTTATCCAGGACGGGACCAAACCTTGTTTTAAATCCTCCAAATTACTGCGGCCCTCGCCCAGTAACCACGCCCCGTAAAGCACGCACACCTCGTTCTGCGCAGCTTGATCGGATGCATTCCGATCTTCCCTAATCAGGGCATTTACCGTCTTTGCATGTTTCTCCAACTCTGCTATAATTTCCTTTAAATGGAGAGTCATGGCTTGGTCCTCGTGTAAACCCGACCCTACCACTTTATTTTCATCTGTTAGAATGTCTTTTAATTGTGTCTTTAAACCATTAATCTGGGTCTGCAGCTCCACACTGTCTAGAGCGTTGACCACAGATGTACCCGTGTTAAAAGCAGTGAACGCATCGTTCACCAAACCCCTTCTTTGCCTCCCTACTTGATCCAAAACTTCCTGTGGTGCGGTGTACAAACTTGTTTTATCAATTTCCGCGAAATCGAATTCGTAAAATTGCCTGAACATCTTGGTCAACAGGACCTGATACAACTGTTCCGTCTTTTTGGGGCACCACTCTGGTAACCGCACCTCGGTGAGATTTAAAATCACCGAGGCCACCGCGTAATGTACCCCCTGAAATAGTATCTGGTCTGTGGGGACCAGTACCAAACCATTCCCGGGTCCCTTACTAGTTTTAGGGCACCCTTCTTCCTCAGCTAGAACCACCGGAATCGTGGGCGGGGCTTTGCGTGGGCGCGTAATGAGCTCAGTGGCATTTACTGGGATCGGGGAGAATGGGGCTCCGCACCCCCTGGTGCTCGCATCCCACCTCATCCCCTATCCGTTATCCTGCCATTGATTAATGAAAAATATGGAGATGCCTTTGGGGCAAACGTACTTTGACCCCCACATACATACATAAATTCCCTCGTCCGGTTCCCACCATTTGTCCCAACAGACTTTCACTTGTCCGTTTGTCCCCGTAATTGTCCGATGGGTATTATTACCCAGTCGTTCCCACTCGACCGAAGAGTTCCTCATAGTTTTGCTCAGCTTTCGCAGCCACCACCATCGGCTCAATGGGACATTCCCACTACAAGTCAAACAAATCCGTTTGCCGACGGTGACGCTGATCCTGGGTGCGATGATCCTTACTTTGGGGCACATTAAAGAAGTCTCTTTGTAGGCAAACCCCAATGTGCTAGAATACTCCGTTGAGTTCGTTCCCAGCCATCCTGGCCACCTTCCCTTGTGGAAATAGGTGCTGGTCTCCTCTGCCTCCCGTCTTCCGGTCCCATCCACCGCGATGGGGGCCGTGTCCCCGGAACATCCGAACACCACGACATCCTTGGTGCGGCCTCGATAGGCCAATCCACATCCGATTGCCGCGAGCAATACTAGAATTCGTTCCATCCTTCCTTGGTTCCTGTGATCAGATAGAATGAGGTAGCCAGCCTCGCAAGAGTCTCTGGCTTTTGTGAAGGGTGAGCGGGTCCCCTGACCTCGCCTCACGTAAACTTCAACGTTCGCTGAATAAACTTTAACTAAACCTACCTCTAAAGCTCCCATCATTTTATCGTTTTCTGTTAAAAACACTACAATCTTAACCTTATTAAAACTATAAACTTAACCTTGAACTATGAACTTAAAACTTAAAACTTATTACTATACAGTGCCGCCCGTTCTCAGGGCGGCCCCTTTAAATTCTGAGAAGGCTGCTGCGAGCTCTTCCCGACGGTGGGAGGGCACTGACCCTTCCCTTTGATCTGCCGCAGCCTGTTGCTGCACTGACCCCTTCCTCTGATCTGCCGCAGCCTATTGCTGCTGCGATGGGGCCGGGCTGTATCTGGGTTGCCTTAACCTTAAGTCTACGCCTTGGGGCAGTCTGGGGACATGACCACATCCTCCTGGGCTGGGGTTCTCTACTTGACCTACGGGGAGTTGCCATGGGCGGGGGTTCCGTGACTGACGGACCGGGTTCCGAGACTTCCATCGGGACGACCTGGGGTTCCACCACAGTCGGTGGCTCCGCCTCCGCTGACTCCGCCTCCCTAACCTCGGGGCTCGCAGTTTGTGGCTCCGCCCTGCTCGGCCCAGCAGGCGGCCCTTCACTCGTGATCTCTGCCTCCCCCGAGGACGGGACGTTCAAAGCGGGCGGCTCTGTCTCTGGGGTCCTCACCGTCACTCCCTGTGCTCCCACAGCGGCTGGCTCCGCCTCCCCTAGCTCCTCCCTCCTGTCTTCGGGACCTGCAGCTTGTGTGTCCACCCTGTGTAGATCTCTATCTGCAGCCCGTATTCTCCCTATATCTAAAACGGGACCGTTCCTCCAAAACCACTCGTCTTCATCACTATCCTCATCTGACTCGAGTTCCCTGAATTCTCCCTCATCTGACTCCCAACTCCAGAAAAATGCTTCATGATCTTCCAGGATGTCTCCTCCCCTGATGCAAGCTGCTTTACCTGCCTGTGTGCCTTGTGGTCCTACCTGGGGCTGTGCTTTCCCACTGGCGGGGTTTACCCCTGTAGTTTTCCCTTGCGCACCTGGCTTGTACAGTTTGCATTGGTTTACGTGGAACCACTTAGTGCGCCGAGGTACTTTTACGGCGTATACCATGGGACTCGCCTTGTCTACAATGTTGTAGGGTCCCATATACAGTGGTTCCAGACTCCCTACTCTGGCGTAGTTTCTGACCATGACCTGGTCTCCTACTTCCCACTCCCGCGTTTTGCGGGGTTCCAGCAACAAGCGATTGCCCTGATGCTGCCTTCCCATGTTCCCAGCCGCCTGCTCATAAACCTGCTTCAGGCGCTCCAGGAGAGTCTGGGCGAACTTGTCCCTGCTTATCTCTTGGAGCTGACCCTCAGTGAGCACCGGCGCTAGCACATGGGTGGGGGTTCGCATGAGCCTCCCAGTCATCACCTCGTGCGGGGAGTACCCCGTACTTTTTGACTGACTGGCCCGGACCCCCATGAGGACTAAAGGCAGAACTTCCGCCCATTTTTGGGGCGAGTTCCTAGTCTCTTTCCTCAATTTCTCCTTCAGGGTCCGGTTCATGCGTTCAACAATCCCGGATGACTGGGGATTGTGTGCTACGTGCCACTTCCCTTCAATGCCCAAAAGCATGAGGGTGTTCTGCATCACCTGGCCGGTGAAATGACTCCCTTGGTCTGACTCCACAAAACGGGGAAGTCCCCACCGCGAGAACACTTCCCGGACCAAGATTTTTGCTGTACCCAGTGCCGTAGCTGTTCGACAGGGGAAGGCTTCCACCCACTTGGAAAACACATCCACCAAGACGAGGCAGTATTTATAACCTCCCTGGGTGGTGGGCAGGGGTCCTATATAGTCGATCTGTATCGACTGCCATGGTCCCTCTACCCTTCTTACGTGTCCCATGGGCACCTTCCTTTTCTGGGGGTCTGGGTTGTTTGCAGCGCACACAAGACAGTTTGCACAGAACTCGCGGACTTGTTCCCTGAGCCCTGGCCACCATCCCGCTTGCTCTACCCGTTGCCAGGTAACCTCGGGCCCGGGGTGCCCTGCCCCTGGTCCCTCGTGAGCCAACTGGAGGAATTCCCTCCTGTGCTGCTGCGGCACAACCCACTGCTCCTCGCGGAACAGCATGCCTTCCTTAACTGAGAGGGTTGCCGTACTGTACGGACCTTCTACCTGCCTCCCCTCAGCAATGGTTTTTAGGACTGCTTTTAGGGCGGGATCCTGGGTTTGGACGGTCTTAAGGTCTAGGGGCAATGCTACCCTGGTGTTCCCGGGATTCCCGTCCCTGCCTTGGATCGCTGCTATGGGTCTGGTCCCATAGGGGTCCCAGAAAATGCCGTTGCGGGCACCTTCCCTGGCTAGCGCATCCGCCTGCTGGTTGCCCTCCCCACGGGGCTCTGTGGAGGAGTGAGCTTTCACCTTATGGATGAAAATCTCTCCTTCCTCCCCTACTGCTGCTGCTAAGATCTTTTCCAGCAAGGGCTTCACTGTTAAAGGTCGCCCGTCTGCGGAGGTGTATCCACGGCGGGACCAAATGGCCAGGTATTCCGTACACGAATTGCAGGTGAACATACTGTCCGAGCAAATCGTGTATGGGGTTGGGAAAATGTCTGGGTGGGTAACAACGTACACCACGGCAGACAGCTCAGCCTGCTGTGCGCTCATGGTGCTAGGGAGCTTGATCGCCAGGGCAAGGTTTGCCGCAGGGTCATAAACTCCACACCCTGTGAGTCGTTCGCCAGCAGATACTGTGCTAGACCCATCAACATAAATCTCGCGCCCAGTGGGATGTATCCCGGCCCGTAAACCTATGTTGACGTCCCACACCCCTTCCACCGAACACCGGTGGGCTGTACCGGGGTATACCAAATTGGCCGCAAGCCTGGGCTCGCAAAGACCTTTTACTCTAAGATCCAACTGGGAGAGAAGAAGGGTCCAGCGCGCAATGCGCACGCTGCTTACGGTCCCATCTTTAATCCTCCCATCCAGAAGCATCTTAGTTGGTGTGTGATGTGTGAGGAGAGTGATGGGAGAGAGCCCTGTGAAGATCGCTGATCTTTTCACAGCCCAATGCGTGGCTAAAAGGTGCCTTTCGCAATTGGAGAAACTTCTCTCCACATCCGTTAACACCCTGGATGAATAGACAACCGGCCTCAGCTTGCCGTGACGCTCTTGGAGCAGCACAGCGCTCAAGCTGTCTCCGCTGGCAGCTACCTCCAGGAAAAACTCCTTCCCCCCATCTATGGCCCCTAAGGCTGGCGCGGTCTGCAGATCCCTTTTTAACTTCTCGAAGGCTGCTTGGCAGCCCTCGTCCCAAGACCACTCCACCCCCTTATGGAGGAGTCGGAGGAGCGGCGCTGCTGTGGCCGCATAGTCTTCGATAAAATCCCTGCAGTAACCGGTCAGTCCCAAGAAGGACCTCACACCCCTTACGTTGTTGGGAATCGGTAATTCTTGCACCGACTCCCTCCTTGCTTTGTCTATGGCTCTTTCCCCAGCGCGTATGGTCAGTCCCAGGAATTTTACTTCCCGCTGACCGATACGTGCTTTCTTAGGATTTATTTTAAAACCCTTTCTCGCTAGCAGCTCCAATAACTCGTCCAGTAGTGGTCCATGCTCCTCCCTTGAGTCCGTAAATAGGAGCAAATCATCCACGTACTGCACTAACTGATTGGGCTGACTAAACTCCTTTAAACTTCCTGCCATACACTGATGGAAAATACTGGGGCTATTGTGGAAACCCTGTGGCAGACAGTTCCATGTGTACTGTTGTCCTTTGAAAGTAAAGGCAAACTTGTACTGGTCCTCTCGCCTCAGCGGGATGGACCAAAAACCGTTCGAGATATCCAGCACCGTGAACGTGGTCGCGGACGCTGGAATGCTCCCTATTAGGTCAGCAACTGCTGCTACCGTGGGCGCGCAGGCGGGAATGTTACTGTTAAGGACTCTGTAGTCCACCGTGGCTTTCCACGAATTATCCGGCTTCCTAACCGGCCATAATGGGGAGTTCACGTGTGTGGCTATCGGCCTCAACACGCCCTGCTGCACCAAGGAGGACATTGCTGTCTCCATATCGGGTTCTGCTTCTTTGGGGAAGTTATACTGCTTTTGGGGTCGGGTCATGGGGTCCCCATCTACGCTGACCTCAAACCCGATAACCCTCCCACAATCGTGCTTGTGGGTTGCAAACGCGTGCATATTATCTGACACGTACGTTTGCATGTCCGTTGGGACATCTGCGACCATAAGCCTGAGGTCGTAGCCTCCGGATGGCTGTACGGTACACAGGACCCCTGTTTCTTCCTCCCCCGGAATCACTACTACCTCGCCTTTTTCACCCTTAGCCCCCCAGAGACAGTGATTTCTGAGGTTCACGAGGATCCCGTGTCCCGATAGAAGATCAGACCCGAGAATACCTCTTCCACCCCCCTCCTGCCATTCCATCAGTATACACTTCCACTTAAGGTGAAGTGCTCCTAAACGAATGGATAGCGGAAGGGAGAACTTGCCAGCCTGTTCTTTTCCTGTGAACCCCGCTAACGTGAATGGGACCCTGGTGGATCGCGGCGAGTCAAAAGGGCTATCTGTATGGATTATGGTGCAAGAAGCTCCCGTGTCCAACAAATAACTACCCCTCTGTTTCTCTACCTCCATCTCCACCAAAGGTCGCTTCCACGCATCATAGCTAAGCGGACACAGGTAGACGGGCTGCGCGGGTTCTAGTCATGGGGTACTATTAGACGGTCCTGCGGCACCTACGGGGCCGGTTGCGACCGCCACCTTTCCATGTGCACTCAATAGATTGCGCATGGCTCCTAACACTACTTCGATGTCGTCGGGAGGGGTGGGTGCATTAGCTTCCCTAGCCGGGACAGGCGCCTGGGCTCGGACCGCGGGATTTTTATCCTTGGAATCTTTCCAAGGGTTCCTGCAATGCTTGCGCCAGTGCCCTGTCTTCCCACACCCGTAACAAGCATTACTTGCCTGTGGGGCGCGATTACCCTCCTGATGCCACTCTCTTTGATACGGGGCTGCGGGTCGTACCTCATGTACTTTTCCCTTAAGGGGACGTGTTGCCATACCCCTTATATTGCGATATCCTAACGTGAGTCGATTCAAGACCGACTCTTCCGTAATGTTGGGGTCATTGGGATCAAACCATGCTTTTGCCTGCTCTCTGACGGCTGGTAAACTGTTGGCTATTATGCACCTAAGCCAATGAGTTAAACCGGCGCCTTCCACATCTTCGCGCTCGGGCGCACCTAGACAGCTGCGCTCATATACTGGCCACAGCCTGTCGGCAAAAACCTTCGGGGGTTCTCCCTCCATCTGCACTGTCTGTCCCACTCTAGCAAACGGACCTTCATCGTTCGCCCCCAACACTTCCAGGACCTCATTCTTTAATTCCTCATAAGTCTTGGTTCCCCTCTTGCTCTCGCCCGAGAGACACTGAAGGACCGAGCTGTCTAATGAGAACAGCAGCATTTTTGCTGTTTCCCCATCATCGCAGCCGTTAATGGCTGCGGCTTGCTCAACTTCTCTGAAATGTACGGAAGGGTCGTCTGACTCGGTCAGCTTCCGTACGTGATTTATCATAGCTCTCAGCTGGTGTGAGCTGTGAGGCAACACAAGCTGTCCGAGGAGATCCCCTGGTTCTTCCCCACCGTTTCTGTTTGGGCCCCTTTTAATACCCGTTACTGGATACAACGGTCCCTTTCCCACTTCTTTCTCAATGGGCTCTTTCGTTTCTTCCATTGCTTCCTCCCTTACCCAGGTTTCCGAATAGCTGGGTGGCGCGGAGGGCGCAGTGGCTACTACTTCCTCTGCTTTACTTGGTGGGGATTTCTTAAACTTCTCACTTACTAACGGCTGGTGTGCTGACAGACTGATAAGGCACACCATGCCGTGCGCTTTGTTTACGGCCTTTTTGAGGTGCTCTATCTCTTTTTGGCAGGCGCTATGATCGGCTCCCTGAAACTTATCCTCAAGGGCCAACTTATATGCCGCCCTAACCCCCGTTAAGCTCTCTTTCTGAGTTCTTATCTGGGCAGCTTGGCGGGCACATCTTTCCTTTAACCTGCTCTCATTTAACTTTGCCTCAGTGACCTGGCACTCGAGATAATCTATCCTTGTTTTATGGTGACTGGAGATTTCGTGGCTTTCTTGGTGCAACGCACTTAAATTCCTAATGAGCATTTCCCCTCCAGAAACCTTCTCATCCATTTCTCCCTCTAAATGACTGATTCGAGCTACTAGCGCTGTAATGGTCTGGTTTGAAATCTGAACCTGCCTTTTGTAACACATAAGCCAGACTGCTTTCTCGAGTGTCTTTTTATGTTCTTTACTATCTGTCCACCTTTCGGCGGCCTCTAGCGGGCTTTTATCCGCTAACAATTCACTTATCCATTTCTTAGTTAGATTAACCTTTCCGAACACATAATCTGCTATCTTTTCCTGCATAACATTTCGTACAGTCATTCCAAAGTCTAACACACTACCCTCTCGCTGCCAGTGTCCTGCCGCGGTCGCCATTTTCTGTAAGGGATTCTGGCCCTGCGTGTCTCGCAGCCTGTGAGATTCACGCGGCTCTGTGCAGCCTGTATGTCAGTGCGGGTTTAGGCCTTGTTGCCTGTTCTGGTCTCCAGCCAGTCTGGGAGCACTAGACACACCTGTGAGTGGTTCGAATCACTCGCCCTTATGGTTCTAGACACTGGACTTAGATGCGAGAGCAGTAATGGAGATGAAACTCATGTAGACTCGGTTGAATGGTACGAAATGGAATATCTTTATTGCATGATATTTAAGATTATGAAATAGATGTCATAAGCACAGATTAATGACAGTACAATCTTACAAGCAGTTATATAGCTGATCCTGGGGAAACGAGGAACGAACGACACACCGTAAATAGGGGCACACATTACAAGTATCCTTAATACTTAAACCCTCCCCTATCAATATCTATCCTAACTAGATTCGTAGGATTTCGAGACTCATGCTCACCACTCGTGATAACTCGGAGAAATTCCGAATAGCTGATCGGATGTTTTTCACCGCAGCACCCACGTGTCGGTCAGGAGATCTCCTGGTCCCACTTGTTTACTTGCTTCTGCTCTGGCTAGCAGGCTGGACCGTCTGCTGTGATGAAGATCTGTGTTGGTTGGTTTAACAGGTACTTTTCCGAGCAGGTTTCACAGTTCAGTCAATATCATCGATGATGAACCGTTCTTGCAAGTTCAAAGGAGTCTTCCTGGCAAGGAAAACTTGGCTAATCGACCTACAGGTGCGGTCGGGATTTACTGACCGTGGCGATGAGTATGGTCTTCCTCTCTTCTCATCTCATCTCATCTCATCTCATCTCATCTCATCTCGGGCCTTTGGTTCCGCTGCCAGTTACCAACATAGGTCTTCGTTACGCGACACGAGGTAGATCCGAACGGATCAGAAAGTTCAACAGTCTTTTTCAAAGAGGCACCAGGCAAACAGGAACCAGACTACGAGTCAAAACACAGGAGCAGCCACGAGGTTACGAGTCGATCGGATAAGAGAATAAGAGACAGATGGACGGTTGGAGCTTGTAATTATAGTACAAAATCTTCCGTTTCCCGCCCAACCTTAATGTCCTTTCTTTTGTTAGGGTCTGGCGCTCAAATGTCTTGTATGGGTGATCTCCGTTCTTAATGGGTTTCGGGGCTACTCGTAACTGTCTGAGTACCTGTTAATATTTCTCCCATTGTTATATCGGTCGGTGTTCTCCCTGGAGGGGTTTTGGGGCTTCCAAGTGTTTTGTATAACTACCTGCTAACGGCTCTCTCATCGTAGAGTCGTTGGGATTTTACATATTAATGTCTTTTGGATGGGCCCTTGATTACTCGGTACAATAGCTTTCATTCGTACCTGGGAGACCAATTTCAGTATTTATGTGTATACTGCAAACCCATGATGTCTCGTGTATTATCTTCACTGTGCTGGATCTTAATCGATCTTGCACAAATGTTTATTGGAACGCCATCTTGTCTGCCTGTCGAAAAGTCTAGAATGTTCTGTCACGAGGTGCGGCGGCCATTTTACAGGCTGCTTGTGTCTACTTTGAGAAACCTGGCAGCATTCTGCTGGAATAAAAGCTGTTTGAACGAAACTCTGTGTTTTCTCCTTATTAATAAAATCGCGATATATTGCGAATTCTACAGGCCGCTCTCTGTATCGTGGTTCAATGGGCCGCTCTCTGTATCGTGGTTCAATGGGCCGCTCTCTGTATCATGGTTCAATGGGCCGCTCTCTGTATCGTGGTTCAATGGGCCGCTCTCAGTATCGTGGTTCAATGGGCCGCTCTCTGTATGGCAGGTCAATGGGCTGCTCTCTGTATCGTGGTTCAATGGGCCACTCTCTGTATGGTGGTTCAATGGGCCGCTCTCTGTATCGTGGTTCAATGGGCCACTCTCTGTATCGTGGTTCAATGGGCCGCTCTCTGTATGGCGGTTCAATGGGCCGCTCTCTGTATCGTGGTTCAATGGGCCGCTCTCTGTATCGTGGTTCAATGGGCCACTCTCTGTATCGTGGTTCAATGGGCCGCTCTCTGTATCGTGGTTCAATGGGCCGCTCTCTGTATCGGGGTTCAATGGGCCGCTCTCTGTATCGTGGTTTAATGGCCCACTCTCTGTATCGTGGTTTAATGGGCCACTCTCTGTATCGTGGTTCAATGGGCCGCTCTCTGTATGGCGGTTCAATGGGCCGCTCTCTGTATCGTGGTTCAATGGGCCGCTCTCTGTATCGTGGTTCAATGGGCCGCTCTCTGTATCATGCTTCAATGGGCCGCTCTCTGTATCGGGGTTCAATGGGCCGCTCTCTGTATCGTGGTTCAATGGGCCGCTCTCTGTATCGGGGTTCAATGGGCCGCTCTCTGTATGGCGGTTCAATGGGCCGCTCTCTGTATCGTGGTTCAATGGGCCGCTCTCTGTATCGTGGTTCAATGGGCCACTCTCTGTATGGCGGTTCAATAGGCCGCTCTCTGTATCGTGGTTCAATGGGCCGCTCTCTGTATCGTGGTTCAATGGGCCGCTCTCTGTATCGTGGTTCAATGGGCCGCTCTCTGTATCGTGGTTCAATGGGCCGCTCTCTGTATCGGGGTTCAATGGGCCGCTCTCTGTATCGTGGTTCAATGGGCCGCTCTCTGTATCGTGGTTCAATGGGCCGCTCTCTGTATCGTGATTCAATGGGCCGCTCTCTGTATCGGGGTTCAATGGGCCGCTCTCTGTATCGTGGTTCAATGGGCCGCTCTCTGTATCGGCGGTTCAATGGGCCGCTCTCTGTATCGTGGTTCAATGGGCCGCTCTCTGTATTGTGGTTCAATGGGCCGCTCTCTGTATCGGGGTTCAATGGGCCGCTCTCTGTATCGTGGTTCAATGGGCCGCTCTCTGTATCGGCGGTTCAATGGGCCGCTCTCTGTATCGTGGTTCAATGGGCTGCTCTCTGTATCGTGGTTCAATGGGCCGCTCTCTGTAGTTCGCAGTAGGACAGCTCCATGGGCAGTTCCACATTGCAGCTCTCATTGGTTTAGCTGCATCGATGTAGTTTTTATTACATTATTTACACATACTCATGTCAGATTCTACATTTTTGTACACATGCGAACAGTTGCAATAATCTATATTTTGATTTCAGGATGTGCAGAATTTGATAGAGGTAGTGGGTGTTACTAGTGGTGAGGAGATTGGGTTGCCATTTGACCTTCAGTTTATATTGAGTGAAGGAGCACTTACCCCTGCAACAGTTAAAGTAGGTTTGCCCATTTTTCAGATTGAGTCTGACTCGGTTTGTTAATATAAACAGGATGGTAAATAAAGCACATGTGCCACCCTCGATAAGGTTTGCTTCAAAAAGAAAGCCACCATAATAGGAGTGGGAATGCAGGAAAGTGTCAATAAGACTTTTTCTCTGTGTAGAAATTAATCTGCGCTAACTCTGAGTAGCGCAGGAAGGAAATATAAAGATTAGCTAGCAATTTGTGTAAATAGAAAATAATGGAAACTTGGAAGTCTAATCAAAGAATAGGAATAAATTGGAATCTGTGAGAGGAAAAATCCAGTATTCGAGGTTCAATCTCCATTCTGTGCTGAACTCGCTGATTTTGTCCAGAATTATTACCTCAATTGGCATCAGAGCTAACTGCTTAGACCAGGTTTCCCATTCCTGATTGCTATCCACTGAGCTGTGTATGTGGATGTGAGGACTTGGCTATGGCGCTCCCTGCTGTTGCATAGCCTGTTGGGACTTATCGCCAAGGCTCACACATGAATAACGGTCACTTGGGAGAGGTACCAGAGAACACACTGGTCTAAAATGCACATTTATTTAGTATCAAGTTGTGCATTTATGTGATGCACAATGGTTATGTGATTCAATGAGGAGGAATGGCCACACACCCAATCAATTACTAAAGTACCCTCTACCTCCTGATTGACCGAGGTGTAACATAATCTTTAATCATGGTATAAACATCTTTCAGAACCTCTGCCCAGTTGGAGGCAAGAGACTAAAGATTATGGGGCTGAAATTCTGGGGGCCAAGGGGGATGGAAGAACAAGGCATTCAGCTCAGAGGGACCGCAATTTGGGGAGGAACTGTAGGGGGTGGTGGTTTGTGTCAGCTTCGCGTCTGACTTCTGAGCGGTTCGAATCGCTCCCACTCCCTTGGTTCTAGACCTTGAACTTATTTGGGGGTTGTGATAAAAAGTGCAGCAGACAACTGGTTTTGATGCAAGAACTTTGATCTTTATTTAAGAAAGTAAAACACAACACAAACACTCTTAACACTCTAAAAGTGGGGAACACTTCGGTACAAGCGAGGGAAATAAAATTAGAAGAATACTTCACCCCTCCCAATCCCACTTCACTAGCTAGGTTGGACTCTAGAGAACCAGGGATAATGTTCACCAAACGAATCCTTGACAGTTAGGTTAGTTTCGCGGTTTCGGGGTTCGCTGGATTGGATCGGGTGAGTACCCACTTTTCCTTGTTTAGAGGTAGGGTTTAGAGCCCTTTTAAGTAAAAAGTTTCGTAAGGACCTTGTTGCCGCGAGGTGTCCGATGGTCACTGAGGCGGTCGCTCTAGTCTCTTCTTGCGTATCGGCCTACTTCCGGAGCTGCTGGCCTTCTTTGTTGAACTTCTTTCTGTTGCCCCCTCGCCTTGTTGAACTGTCTTCTTCAGAACTGTGGAACTGCCTTCTTGCAGAACTGTGGAACTGCCTTCTGCCGGACTGCTTGCTGAACCCCCTGCTGCTTGCTGTAACTGCTGTCCTGTCTGTGTGACTCCTGTGCTTCTCCTGTCCTGCTTGTTGCTTGAATTTGAGAAAAGCAGGCCTTCAATTATACTAATTGAAGCCTCCTTTGTTGCGCGCCAAATCAAATCCCGGTCATTGTAAGATTTTGGAGGGCTCGTTAACAGTAACTGGTTTGTAAATGTGTGAAGTGGTTTCGGGATAGCCCCATCCTGTCAATCTGCCACTTAATCGGAGTTTGATTGTTCTTATGTTTTGGGTTTTCTTGGCTGGGCCTATGATTTCTATAGAGTAGCTGAAGTAAATTGTTTTATGCATGTCTTAATGGGCTCTGTAGCTTGGGGTGGAGACTGTTCTCCTCGGGTTTATTGTTAGGATGCTAATGTCTGATAGGGGCCGATTTACACTCCCAGCGAGATCATACGGTTCCCCAGACAGTTCCCATTAGCTCCAATACCCAAACTGGTTTTACAGAGGTTGATCCCACCTTCCTTCACAGCCTTTTCTCCCTTACAAGTCCAGACATGTCTTTTAAAATCCCAAATCTTGGTTTTTGCTCGAAAAGTTCTTCGGTTAGGTCCAATGCATTTCACCACCTGTAATAGTTAGAAAGAGTCCAAAGTCTTTTTCCTTAGGGTTTTTCTCTTAGAGTTAGGGGGATCTGTGAATTTTGAGAATCTTACAGAACCTTGATCCGTTGGGACTCCACCTTGCATAACTTACCTCAGGATTCCCGATCAGCAGGAAGGAGGCCGAGTCTTCTGCTCGCCCCCTCTCTCCCAACATCTACAGACAGCACTGAGGGCATGTCTGAGCCGTTGGGCTACTTTGGAAATTCTGCCCATTATGCGCTCCTAAGGCCCAGTGGGACTGACACCAGCTGAGAGCTGATGTGGGTTCTATACAGGGTCTTCCAAATGCCCCCAAAAATACTTCTCAGCAAAGGTAATTGATCCCAGATGGGATGCCCGCCCCAATTATTTAAATAGCTTTGTCTCCGGAACTTGGGGCAAGGACATAAGAATATAGGAACAGAAATAGGCCATTCAGCCCCTCAAGCCTGTTCCGCCATTCAGTTAGATCATGGCTGATCTGTATCTTAACTCCATCTACCCACCTTGTTTCCGTAACCCTTAATACTTTTGCCGAACAAAAATAGATCAATCTCAGTTTTGAAATTTTCAATTGACCTAGCCTCAACAGCACTTTTTGGGGAGTGAGATTTCCAGATTTCCAGTACCCTTTGTGTGAAGAGGTGCTTCCTAACATCACCCTTGAATGGCCGAGCTCTAATTTTAAGGTTATGTCCACTTATTTTGGACTCCCCCACCAGCGGAAATAATTTCTCTCCATCTACCCTATCAACTCCTTTAATCATCTTAAACACTTCAATTAGATCACCTTGTAATATTCTATACTCAAGGGAATACAAGCCTAGACTATGCGCCCTGTCCTCATAATTTAACCCTTTTAGCCCAGGTATCATTCTGAGGGTCCACATCCTCTCCAGCAGCACAAAAGGACCCCAGAATCTTTCCTCAGCTCAACATTGAAATGGCGTGATTCCATCATAGTTACTTCACATCCTAAGCTGGCATTATTAGTGTAAATACAATCAAATAATAGTCACATTCCATCTTTAGTAACAGCACAGAATACTCTGCACCATTGCTAATGAAATGGGATGCTCTACATGCACAGCACTAAATAGAACACGTGCCACACATTATGGTACTGGTGCTATTTAATGACAGTGTGGCCATTCTAACATTGAATTCCTCTGTGTATGTGTGATTATGAGATAGGAATGGTGGAATTATTTAGGGGCTTTTTCTTCTTTGTCTCATACCTTGACAGGGAGTACTTCTGTAATGTACTTTGTATCAAAGTAAGATCACTGTGATTACAGAAACAGGAAAATATGGAACAGAAGGAACAAAAACTAAGTTCTGACGAAGGGTCACCGACCTGAAACGTTAACTCTGTTTCTCTCTCCACAGATGCTGCCTGACCTGCTGAGTGTTTCCAGCATTTTCTGTTTTTATTTCAGATTTCCAGCATCCGCAGTACTTTACTTTTGAACAAAAACTAACATGTTTGCACAAAGTACAAAATAGAAAAGGATTAAAAATGAGAAGAACACCATTTTTCTTACTTTTATATATTATGAATAATGTTCATTTTGAGGCACAAAGTAGTTGCTAGTTTGACAAACCAAAACTGTATTCTCTTCACTAAAATACATATTTTCATTCTATATATTTTTTTAATCCTTTGACTTCTGCATTCCCTCCAAATCTTCTTGACTTGGGTGCAGCAGCCTGCATCTCACGGTGCTGGACCAACAACCCAGCGATTGTGAGTTCAAAATCCACCACAGAAAATTGTGAAAATTAATTTAATAAATCTGTGGACTTGCACCAGAAAAATAACCATGAAAGCTGCCAGCTTGTCCTAAAAAACCAACTAATATCCGGCAGGAAAGGGAACCTACATGTGATTCCAGTCCCATGCCATATGATTGACCCTTAATGCCCTCAGGCCCACTAAGGTATGGCAATAAATGCTGCCTTGCCAGTGTCCTCTCACATCCAAAGACTGAATAAAAGAAAAATCTGACTAAATTATTTTCTGCAATTTTCCAAAGGCAAAGTTATAAAGTAGGACTGCAGGAATATAGCAAACCTAAGAACATTTCCCAAGGATGTTTCTCCTCCAGCCGGAAATGGGCCGAGACAGTAATTCCGCCCGCAGTAACCCGGATCCATTTTCCTGGGTTACATATGCAGGGTGAGCTCCCAGCAGTATCTCTGCTCTGCAGAGGAAGCCCTCCACTGCTAGGGAAGAAAATGTCGTCGGTGCTGCACCGAAAATGGAGGGGGCACTATTAACAGGGTCAGTGGCCCCCTAAACATACTGCAAAGTTCATAGTTTCATGGCTCTGAATGACCCTTATTGTTTCAAAGTCAATGCTCGGAAGCGCGGAGCGAAGGAGGTAGCCAAGTCTTTCTCCTCTCTTCCATGGACTTCTCCTGCCTCCCACCGCAACTGTCTCTCAGCCGCTGCCTTTTAGCCCATCTTGCTATGGGTTGGCAGTGTTGAAGGTGGGAAGGCAGGGAAATCGGCCAGTGTTCCCAGCCCCACCCCCTCGCTGTCATTTAAATGTGGCAGGCGGCCAACACCCGTGCAAGTTGATGCAGGGGGGCGCAGGTGGAGAAAAACTTTGGAGGCCAGATTTAGGGGCAGTGATATAGTGGTGGGCCTCCCCGCCCCCATTTTAATTGGGACACTGCTCTGGGACTGCCTGAAAACAGGCAGATTTGCTGGGGAAAATTCCAGGTCACAGGAAGACAGCAAAGCATTTGGAGAAGAAATCATTCTGCCGCCCCTAAAGGGTTACAAATGTAAGGCTGAAGGAACCCTCCCCACGCTATATTGTAGACGTTTAGTTGCAGATGCAGAGCTGCGAGGCTGAAGGGGAAAGGTCCTTGCTGTTAAATGTCTTTCCCTTTGTTTGTTCAGATGGCCCAGTTGAGCCAAAGACTTGAGCTAACAACCTTTGCACAAAAAAGGCACAGCCACAGAATGATGAGCTTACGTTTGAGGTAGTAGATGATTGATGGGTATTAGTTTTTGAGACCAGCCAGATGGACCGCAGAGTCTTTTCCGGTTTCTCTTTCTACCTATGTGAGTGCTGTCAATTGTAGTGAGGTAGTTCTCATGCTATCAGTGGCGTTTACTTCTATAAATGACTCAACCTTCACATGGCAGCATAGAAGCATCTTTGCTTTTTGGGTCTTGCAGTCTACTGGTGGAAGAATAACATCCTCCTCCTTCACGCTAAGTGCACTGAGGTGCTAAACGTTCAGAAGAAATGACCTCTGTGTTCCTGTGCACTTCCAATGACCCACCAGGGGACTGACAGCAGACAGAAATGTAAAAAGGGGGAGCGTGATACTGGGAGCTTGTTTGAGCATATTGCTCTCCCCAGACTCATCAAGTTGTTTAGTAAAATGTCCTTTATTAGTGTCACTAGCTTGTTTAACTCACCCTGCAGGTAATTGTCAGTAGATAGCACAGTGCATAATGCATGACATGCTACAACAACTACTATTTCTGTTGATCCGTATGGTCCTCATGGCATGTCAACCAAGGGACTATCATAAGTCAATCAGAAAAAAACTGAAATTGATTACAATTCAACCAATGAACAGGTCTATCATTGAGCTAGTGGCATGGTGATGCACTAGACACACAATGGGGAGAATTTTAAACCCCAAGGACGGGTGGGTTTGGGGCGAGTGGAAAGGTTAAAATTCTCAAACCCGACCCCAACCCACCTCCAACCCGCCCCCCCCCCCTGCAGGTAAACAGAGACTAAAAAGGCCGGATCCATGAGGTAAGTGCCTTTATTGCACTGCTTGTGGGCCAGGAGGAGCAGGAGTGTTTCCCCCAGGCCCAACAAACTAACCTGCACAAGATCAGACCCCCACCGATTGGCCTCCCCCCTCCCCCCCATCCCCCGCAATCGGCCAACGCACCCCACGATGTCGATTCACCCCCCCATGATGTCCAAATCCCCCCTCCACAATGTCCGATTCAACCCCCACGATACTCGAATCCCCCCTCTGCGATGTCCGATTCATCTCCCACACCTCACGATGTTCGATTTCCCCCCCCCACCACAATGTCCACATCCGCCCCCCGCAATGTCATACCCTAGGCAGCCAGCCTTATAAACATTTATAAGATGTCCTGCCATCAAATTCGGCAGGACGTGCGGGAAACTCATATTTCTGGGTTTCCCGTACGAAAATCCTCCCCCCCACCCCCACTCTCTTCCCAGCTCCAAGTAAATATCAGGGCAATTGTGTCAGCCACTTAGCTTGTGTTTCAGAGTAGCTGTTTAACACTACAGTATACTGCAGCTTCTCATCTGATAGCTGGGACACTGACGTACATGTTGCTCTACAAAAGCGATCCTAGTGATCTTTGATTCATTCAGTATAGCAACAACACTTACCATGCAGGACACTGAATCCACATTCAGCCAAGATGTTATGCCAGTTCATCATGATTACATGTAACAGAGTGTTTGATCAATCATTTCAACAATGTTACATAGTTCAGTATCAAGGATGGTTGGGACTGTCCTAATAATCTGTACTTAATTTAAT
Organism: Squalus acanthias; assembly: GCA_030390025.1. NCBI lineage: Eukaryota > Metazoa > Chordata > Chondrichthyes > Squaliformes > Squalidae > Squalus > Squalus acanthias. Next base: position 29,054,642 of record CM059425.1, on the reverse strand, counting down.
CTGATGAATTGCATTGACTAGGTTTGTATTCCCTTGAGTATAGAAGATGAATGGGTGATCTAATTGCGGTGTTTATGATGATTAAAGGAATTGGTAGGGTAGACAGAGAGAAACCTATTTCCTCTGGTGGAGGAGTCCAGAACAAGGAGGCATAACCTTAAAATTAGAGCTCGGCTGTTGAGGGGCGATGTCAGGAAAACAAAGGGTTGTGGAAATCTGGAACTCACTCCCCCAAAAAACTGTTGAGGCTAGGTCAATTGAAAAATTTAAAACTGAGATTGTTAGATTTTTGTTAGGTAAGAGTATTAAGGGATATGCAACCAAGGCGAGTAAATGGATGGTGGAACAGGTTCGAGGGGCTGAATGGCTTACTCCTGTTCCTGTGTTCCTATCTCAGCTCCTTTTAATTAAGATGGCTCCGCATTGTGGATTTTGGTAAATTGAAGAGATAGTACGTTCTATTGAATTGCTCTGGATCCTAAATGCTATAGATAGATACCTGTATGCTTGGTGGTATCTCTCAACACCTCTTGTTACCTTAGTTAATCATTAGAGTTGCTAGTTAAAGGCAACCCATAACCAAAATTTCCAATCCTGTGTTATAAACAACAGAGAAAATAAACTGTGGGTGAAAATTGGGCCCCAAACTATTTTGTTCAAGTCTGTGTCAGCTAGTGTCAGCCATGGTTCAGTTGGTAGCACTCTCACTCTCAAGCAGAAGGTTGTGGATTCATAGTCCCACTTCAGAGACTTGAGCACAAAAATCTAGGCTGACACTCAGTTCAGTGCTGAGGGAGTGCTGCACTGTCAGAGGTGCTGTCTTTCAGATGAGAGTTAAACTGAGGCCCCGTCTGCTTTCTCAGGTGGACATAAAAGATCCTATGAGACTATTTCGAAGAAGAGCAGGGGAGTTATCCCTGGTGTCCTGGCCAATATTTATCCCTCAATCAACATCAATAAAAACTGATTATCTGGTCATTATCACATTGCAGTTTGTGGGACCTTGCTGTGCGCAAATTGGCTGCTGCGTTTTCTACATTACAACAGTGACTGCACTTCAAAATACTTCATTGGCTGTAAAGCACTTTGGGCCGTCCTGAGGTTGTGAAAGGCGCTATATAAATGCAAGTTTTTCTTTTTGTAGCCTTTGAAACCCTAAAAATAATACAGCTACAGCAATAAGAAGGACAGGGTGTAAGTGAAAATCCCTCACTGGATGCTGTGACAAATATTCTGCGCAGTAGATCATTTCACTTTTGGAAAGATATTTTGGACAAAGATTTAGAATCAAAAATGTTTTTATATCATTGCTACAAAATAGATAGAATAATAATCATGACATAATAAATGATTAGACATATTCAGGGATCTGTCATCCCTGTACTATTATTAATTCAGAGTTAAAATTTTTAACAGGGAAAACAGGACATAACATTCCAAAAAGTTATTTAATTAAACTAGTATCTTTTACACTATAAATAGAGGTGCATGGTTTCTTGACTAAATAAAGAGGTCAGGCATGGTTTTGTTAAAAACAGTTCTAATATATTGAGCAGGTTGTTTATTGTACCATGTTCTTCAGCCATATGCTCGAACTCAAATATTGCTCCCCACTACTTCTTGCCTTCTTCACCTAACTCACTACTGCTGTCACAAAAGTCAGAATGCTATATAGTAAAATTATTGAAATGGATGGCCCTAGTACCAACCATAACCACAAACAGCCCTTTTATTTTAAGATGTTAACATGCACTTCAGCATTGATAATGCTAAACTGCGGTATTGCCTAAAGAGTTTACATGACTGCCTCTTATCAAAATAATGTGCTTTCATAGACAGCTCTAATTTTTATTTTACTTGACTGGAGAACCTCCTCTTATCAAACAACAATGGCCATAAAACTATGAACCCACACCAAATCTAAGGGCCTGAGTATTGAGGATTCCCTAATGACACCCATTATTCCATAGCATTATCAGCCCTGAATTACCTATGGTTAGTTTGCCTCTTTTGTTCACTGTAGAATACTGCACCATGATACACATAAGGAATTATGCAGTATTCACTTAAAACACACAGACATACCATCCTGTGACATTTTTCATAAGTATATGTGAAGACATACTGACGCAGATAAATAATATTTAGTCTGGCATGCTGGAATAGACATACACAGACACAGATAAGCAGACACATGTAGACAGCACAGAACAAGCACACACAGAAGCAAGATAAACAGAGCCACAGGCGCGCACGAGCGCACACACACAGAAAAACACACACATACACCCCTTAGCCCACCAACATAAAGTAAAGCAGATAGAACACAAACCCAGGATCGGACATACACAAACAGACAAAGGGAGCCACAGCCAAAACGTTACAGATTTTAAACTTCCTTGTGCAATTGATGCTTTGTAAAATTCCCACATTACAACAGTGACTCCACTTCAAAAGTACTTCATTGGCTGTAAAGTGCTTTTGAGACGTCCGGTGATCATGAAAGACACCATATAAATGCAAGTCTTTCTTTCTTTCTTTCTTTCTATAATAAACATAATTTTATTCACATTAACATGCTACTACAGCTTTCTCTAGACCACTCTGAGAATGTTTTTTAAGTACTAGCAAGGATCACACTGTGATTGTCTCACAGTCTTCTCTCTGTTTGAGTATAACAGGCACTGCATGTAGCTGGCACAGCTCTTCCCAGAATTTCTGAAATACAAAAATAATAATCAACAGGGATTTATAAGTTTATATTCATCAGGTTTAGAATAGTTATGGAAAAGGACAAGGAGCAATCAAGCATAAAACTACTTAACCCTATTTTATACTATCATGTATTTTAAGAAGGCATACGGGATGCGTTCCTTAATTAGCTGAGGCATAGAATATAAGAGCAGGGAGGTTATGCTTGAACTGTATAAAATAGGCCACAGCTAGAGTACTGCGTGCAGTTCTGGTCACCACATTACAAGAAAGATGTGATTGGACTAGTCAGGGTACAGAGGAGATTTACGAGGATGTTGCCAGGACTGAAGAATTTTAGCTATGAGGAAAGATTGGATAGGCTGGGCTTGTTTTCTTTGGCGCAGAGGATGCTGAGGGGAGACTTAATGGAGTTGTATAAAATTATGAGGGGCTGAGATAGAGTGGATAGGAAGGAACTATTTCCCTTAGCAGAGAGGTCAATAATCAGGGGGCATATATTTAAAGTAATTGGTAGAAGGATTAGAGGGGAGTTGAGGAGTACTTTTTCACCCAGAGGTTGGTGACAGTCTGGAACTCACTGCCTGAAAGGGTGGTAGAGGCAGAAACCCTCATCACATTTAAAAAGTATTTGGATATGCACTTGAAGTGCCGTAACATACAGGGCTACGGACCAAGAGCTGGAAAGTGGGATTAGGCTGGATAGCTCTTTTTCGGCCAGCACAGACACGATGGGCCGAATAGCCTCCTTCTGTGCCGTAAATTTCTATGATTCTATGAACTGGAGGAGGACTAATTTGAATGAGTTGAAAAGAGATCTGGCCCAGGTGGATTGGAATCAAAATTAATTTTGTTCTATTTTTAAATGATGTTTATGTGTAATTTTTTCCAGTTCTGATGCGGGCCTAAACCTAAATTGTTAACAGTGGTGGCGCTCTCACCTCTGAGTCAGGAGGTCGTGGGTTCAAGCTCCACTCCAGAATTTTCTGGTTTTATATCAAAACTATTGATCAGATTCTATGCTTTCACATTCCAATGGCTTAAGAATTTTTTTTTTTAAAGAATTACCACAGAACTTTACTTATTTTACATGGACCTGATTGTCCTCCCTCCTTCGTCACACCCACAAAGTTCACTTAAATTGCGTGGTCTGTATTCAGTTTAATAAAATAGGTGTTATCTGTGCTAGACATGCATGCTGTATTTTTAGTGCAATGATGCGCAGCCCTCTCAGATGGTACCCTCTCATGCACAGCCAACTCACCACTAACTAGTTGGAAATTCTTTATTCATAATTATGCTATACATCTGACCTGTTAAAGTTAAAGTTAGTGATACTACAAATCAAACTATTAAACTTAAATATTAACTGGATGATAACGTGAGCAGGTACACAAGTAGTCTTGGTTTATTTAACCGGTGCTGTTTGATGTACAAATACATCTCTTTGCTTGCGTGGGTGTTAAGTGTGCATTATTGTGTATATATACTGAGTCCTCTTATTGCCTGTAATCTAGCTTGATTAATACAATTTAGCATAATTCATTCTTATTACAGACATTCATGGTGAGGAAAGATTGCACCCTTACAAATATGGTTCTTTCGGTGAATTTCCCTGGACTCAATGGAACCCCCAACATCCACGACTACTCAATAAAGGAGGATAAATCGAGTGAGTTCTTTTTTCTCTATCTATTCAGGTTGCTTGCTGTGATAATTACAGATAACTTGATCTTTCCTTTATCTCGTTAAAAGATCTGGTCAGTACAGCAACTATCTAACCACAAACATTTCACACTTCAGCACAGTGAATGCACTAATTATAGTACACATGAGTAACAGTATTCCACTATCGTCATGTATCAACTTTAACCTTGTAATAATAATTTTAATCCAGTCAGAACAAAAAAAAACTTTTTCTTAACTCTCCAAATCAAAATGTCGAATACAGTTGCCATATTTTATACATAGTAGTGGATGCCCTGTTGCATTACTCATGGTAAGTCAAATGATACACAGTTTTATAATGACCAAAATATACCAGGCAATGCATGATGTATTATTATGCTGCTAAGTTAAAGCTGTGTCCCTTTCAGACCACAATGTCTGATTGCTGTTAAGTAAACACGAGGTTAGGTGAGTCACAACCTTGGCTTTCTTCCTCTTTAAAAATAAAACGATTGGTCAGGACTCTCATGTTGCAGGTATTCTGGGCTTTTCTCTCAAAAGACGGCCTTTGTTTCTTTCTATGTACTTTTCAAGCATGATGTACACCACTTCCACAAATATTTTTTTATTAAATTAATTAAACGATGATAATGATGTCTGTCCACTTATCCCCTGTAAGAGTGCCAAGACCCTCGAGTTACAAACTCCCAGCTTGGTAATGACGCCTGAGCTTTCCTGGGGAAAACAAGTGGAGGAGTGGTTGACTCTTGAGAAAACTCAGTGATATAGGTCACTATTGCGCTATGCAAAGCCTATACAGTGCAAGTCATTTTTAACATACTGCTTTGGCATGGCTGTTCTGTCCATTACAACCGATTTTCTGATATATCAAGTTTTTTCAGGGAAAAGCCCCAAAATCATCTGATACTACAACTAATTGATTTTATAGTTGACAACTCTGGTAGGAGCTGTGGTGATATCAACTGACCAAATACACTAGCGTGCCAGTGAGTGGCGCACATGTTGGATGAAGCAAAAGATGGTTACTGTCCCAGCTGCTGTTACTCTCAACATGTGCCTCACTCAGGCAGCAAAGCTTTTTTAAAGCTTTTATCTCGGCGGCGCAGTCGGTGCGGGGTGGGGAGGAGTTATGGACGGGAAACCTGGAAGTTCACCTCCTTTGCGCCCGCTGTTAGCGCCTCCGGGGGGCGCTAACGGGGCGCAAAGGGCTAATATCGCCTGCCGAGAAATTTGCGCTTTGCGCCCCAGACACCGCCCCGAGAGGAAGTGGAGCGCCCAAGATAGCGCCCCGTAACCCCGTTGGGGCGGTAAGCCCAAGTTAGCGGCCGGGGCGGTATTCCCGCCCTGGGCGCTAAATGTCCGGCGCTAATTCGGTTACCGCCCCCAAACGGGGCGTAACCGAATTATGGCCCCCACGTGTCTTTGAAATTTTTTCCCCAGGTTCCCTGCCTGACAGCCGGCCTGATTGACAGACTGGCTGCCTGTCGGGCGGGAAAGCTGCAGCAGAAGGATGCAGCGGAGCAGCAGGTAGGGCGAGGTCGCTGTTGGGGATCTAGTGGGGGAGTGGGAGAGATGACGGGGGGTGGGGGGGGGGCGATGGTGTTCGGGAGGTAGCAGATGGTGGTTGGGGGTGGGGGTCCGACCATGGGGCGGGGGAGATGGTGGTCGGGGGGAGTGAGATGGTAGTGGGGGGCTGGAGGTGGTGGTCGGGGAGGTCCGATCACGGGGTGGGGTGGCGGGGGTGGTGGGGGGGTGGGGGGCACGGAGGGAGCAGACAGATAGCGGCGGGGTGGTTTGGGGGGTGGGTGGGTAGGTGTTTACAGGTAAGCTTGTTGGGCCGGGAGTAAACAATCCTGCTCCTCCTGGCCCACAAGCAGTGATGTAAAGGCACTTACCTCATGGAGCCAGCCGTTCTCGCCTCCTTTTACCTGTCTGGTTTACCGACACCTGCGAAACCCTGCCGTCTGTGATTAAAAATAAAAACACTGTTAAAATGAAAGCAAATAGCCCCCTTTCAAGGTTTCAACGAGTGACCCGCCTCCTGCGGGTGGATTGTTCCCCCGTCCCTCGTCCCGCCTCTGTTAAAACCGCAAGTGGGCGGGTTCGAGGGGGGTTGGGTTCCTGTTTCAGATTTTCAACTTTTTATCCTCCCACCCGACCCAAACCCACCCGTTTTTTGGGGTTAAAATTATCCCCGTAGTTTTTATAAAATCAACTGTTCCATAGCGCAGATGGTAGTGGAGCTGCTGCAGAACATCAGGGAGAAAGCACTATGAGGATGTTGAAGAAAGAGCAGCAGAAAACCTTTGGTATACTGAATATGAGTAATTTGAGACATGACATATAGTAAGTGCAGCACGCTTGGAAAGCACAGGTGACTTTGGACCCATGGTTCCCAAAGCTCTCAACCACTGGGGGTTTTCCTCGCCTCATGTCTGGGTCTGTTGTAGACTAATTGATAGAGATTGATTGCCATGATTAGTCAACCCCATTATTGTTGTATCATGCGACTGTCAAGATGGTAGAAGGCAAACTAGAGGACCGTGGTCATTTTTCATCTAGCAATTCCGATGTTCCTATGAAAGAAGCAGAAGGCATAGTGAAAATGTAATAATGGTCACTACAGTCAGCTTCACTTTGAATTTTGCCTGTCAAACCAATAGCAACCTCCTTTTAAATATAGGTTTTAAAATTGGGATCCCCTGATTCCAGAGGTAATCAGATTTATGTCCATCTGTCATTAGATTTGTGTAATATTAACTTGCTAGGATGTTATTTCAGCTGCAGTTGAGTCTCAATACACAGGTGAGGAGTAATAAGCAGTGTTGGCAGAGGAGGAGCAGGAACCTGGATGGCCACATATTGGGGGGGGGGTCACATTAGGGGATACTGCAGGTGACCCCGACTAGCCTGGAAGTAGGCGGAGGTGGAGGCGGTAATGTTGAGGGCAGTGGTGAACTTTAAGGGCAATACTATGTTGCTGGCCTCCTTACAGTAGATGACACAACTCTGCAATTGGCTGCCTGCTATAAATGCCTTCTTTCTTTCTTATCCCGACTTGGACTTTGTATAGGCAACTGTTCTCGGTCATCGCGAGGTAGATGTACGGGTGTTATAATGGTGGTGTGGGAATCTCAGCACAGGGGCCTGCTGTTCTACCTGGCATGCCCGCTTTTATTTGGTATCTCTTCAATCATAAAATGTTATATTGGGGGGGGTTAAAAACAAACACACGTTACTAGTTTTGACATGAATTGATGACTGTCATAGGACTGCACGGTGTGTAATTTTAACTTTTGCCGATAGTGTAAAATGGAAGCTCGTTAATGCCAGATTTTCCCTTGCATTGACTTCAGTGGGCGGTTAATTAGATACCGCCCATTTTACTCCATCGCCAAATTTAAAATTACCCCCTACATTTTGCCGTTAGATGCCTTATTGTCCCTCCCAAAGCTCCTATGAAAGTTTGTATTGTAAGTTATTCCAATTGTGTTGAGATTTTGTAAATTCTTCAATTATACTTATTTTAAATGATTAGTACCTTCATTAAGTGTGTTCATCCTAGTACACAATGCGATTTCAACTGTTTCAATGATGAAGTGGGGAGCGAAAATAAGTAACAAAAGTAATAGTATAAAAATGGCAAAACTTCGGATGTGAAGGGCCGCTGCAGGGACAAGAGAATTTAGGGCATATTCACACACTCTTCTGATGTTCCAACTCATTCAACCACGTTTTATACCACTTCTGTATATGGCTTGATGCTGACATCGGAGTTGTGGTTATACATCAACGATCGTTTGGATTTATGCCAGTGCCTTGCTCCCTGTCACAATTAAAGGAATAGAAACAGATCAAAGGGGCCTGCCTTATGTAGCTTGTGTTTTTTATTTATTATTTGGTTCCAATTTTCCATAAAAATGCATTACTGTTACTGAATTTGATCTCTTCTACTGTAAACATTTAAGTACAGCCACTAAAGATTGTTCCTACTCCATCAATGTTCAACTGACGTGTGATCACCACAGAAGGATAATGCAAGTTTGTGCCACGCTTGTTAGCAGCTGCCACAACACTTTCATTCTGCGACATTCACCTATCCCTCCATTAGCAAAGAAGTGGTGAGTGTGTGTGTGTAATGGGAATGAGAAGTGGTCTAGTGTGTGTGTGTGTGTGTCATGGGAATGAGAAGTGGTCTAGTGCGTGTCATGGGAATGAGAAGTGGTCTAGTGTGTGTGTGTGTGTGTCATGGGAATGAGAAGTGGTCTAGTGCATGTCATGGGAATGAGAAGTGGTCTAGTGTGTGTGTGTGTGTGTGTGTGTCATGGGAATGAGAAGTGGTCTAGTGTGTGTGTGTGTGTGTGTGTGTCATGGGAATGAGAAGTGGTCTAGTGTGTGTGTGTGTGTGTCATGGGAATGAGAAGTGGTCTAGTGTGTGTGTGTGTGTGTCATGGGAATGAGAGGTGGTCTAGTGTGTGTGTGTGTGTGTCATGGGAATGAGAAGTGGTCTAGTGTGTGTCATGGGAATGAGAAGTGGTCTAGTGTGTGCGTGTGTGTGTGTCATGGGAATGAGAAGTGGTCTAGTGTGTGTGTGTGTGTGTCATGGGAATGAGAAGTGGTCTAGTGTGTGTGTGTGTGTGTGTGTCATGGGAATGAGAAGTGGTCTAGTGTGTGTGTGTGTGTGTGTCATGGGAATGAGAAGTGGTCTAGTGTGTGTGTGTGTATAATGGGAATGAGAAGTGGTCTAGTGTATGTGTGTGTGTCATGGGAATGAGAAGTGGTCTAGTGTGTGTGTGTGTGTGTAATGGGAATGAGAAGTGGTCCAGTGTGTGTGTGTGTATAATGGGAATGAGAAGTGGTCTAGTGTGTGTGTGTGTGTCATGGGAATGAGAAGTGGTCTAGTGTGTGTGTGTGTGTGTGTGTGTCATGGGAATGAGAAGTGGTCTAGTGTGTGTGTGTGTGTGTCATGGGAATGAGAAGTGGTCTAGTGTGTGTGTGTGTATAATGGGAATGAGAAGTGGTCTAGTGTATGTGTGTGTGTCATGGGAATGAGAAGTGGTCTAGTGTGTGTGTGTGTGTGTAATGGGAATGAGAAGTGGTCCAGTGTGTGTGTGTGTATAATGGGAATGAGAAGTGGTCTAGTGTGTGTGTGTGTGTCATGGGAATGAGAAGTGGTCTAGTGTGTGTGTGTGTGTGTGTGTGTCATGGGAATGAGAAGTGGTCTAGTGTGTGTGTGTGTGTCATGGGAATGAGAAGTGGTCTAGTGTGTGTGTGTGTGTAATGGGAATGAGAAGTGGTCTAGTGTATGTGTGTGTGTCATGGGAATGAGAAGTGGTCTAGTGTATGTGTGTGTGTCATGGGAATGAGAAGTGGTCCAGTGTGTGTGTGTGTGTAATGGGAATGAGAAGTGGTCTAGTGTGTGTAATGGGAATGAGAAGTGGTCTAGTGTGTGTAATGGGAATGAGAAGTGGTCTAGTGTGTGTAATGGGAATGAGAAGTGGTCTAGTGTGTGTAATGGGAATGAGAAGTGGTCTAGTGTGTGTAATGGGAATGAGAAGTGGTCTAGTGTGTGTAATGGGAATGAGAAGGGGTCTAGTTTGTGTGTGAGTGTGTAATGGGAATGAGAAGTGGTCTAGTGTGTGTAATGGGAATGAGAAGGGGTCTAGTTTGTGTGTGTGTGTGTAATGGGAATGAGAAGTGGTCTAGTGTGTGTAATGGGAATGAGAAGTGGTCTAGTGTGTCCTTGTGCTGGGTGATGAAGGAAGTGATGAAGGGAAGGGAATTGTTGAAAGTGAGGGAGGGTTGGGGGTGGGTGAAGGACTATTGCCATGTGTTATTGATAGATATGGAGAAATGAAGAACTGTATTCACTCTTGCTACTCTTGAGAGTTCATTGAAGCACTTCCTGCACTGCATCCAGGTCCTGGGGGTGATACTCCTGAAACTGATAAGCTCAGCAATGTCTCTCCATGCCTGGTGCACTTGCTGTTTTGGGATCCTTCTCCCACCAGCTGGACGAACGTCCCTCCTTGTTCTGACCTCTTCCAGAAAGACCTCCAGAGAACTTAGGGGCTTGCCTGCGACTCATTTTGAAGCTGTTTCTTCCTGCAGCCAATTTGTGCACAGCAAGGTCCAACCAACAGCAATGCGATAATGACTAGATTATTAATTATTTTTTAGTGGTGTTTGGTTGAGGGATAAATGTTGGCCAGGACACCGGGGAGAACTCCCCACCTGTTCTTCAAATAGTGCCATGGGATCTTTTATCATCCATTTGAGAGGGCAGACGGGGCTTGGGTTTAAGGTCTCATCCGAAAGACAGCACCTCCGACAGTGCAGCACTCCCTCTGTACTGCGCTGGAGTGTCAGCCTCGACTATGTGCTCAAATCCTGGAGCGGGCTTGAACCCACAACCTACTGACTCAGAGACGAGAATGGTACCATTGAGTCAAGGTGACATCTTGCTTTGCAGATTAAATCTGAGGTCACTGATAATGAGTAGCACCAGGGGGCAGACAGCTCAGTCTCACTGGCTTATGTTGTCTTTATTCTCCACTGGAGGCATGCTCTATACCAACCATTTCTGCAAAGCGTTCTTCGGCAATGTCTTGTGCCTTTCTTTGACACAGAATAAGTTACAGGGTCACTCCACCATTGATAGATCACTAGTTTATGTCATTCTGCCCTAGTGCACCAAAAAGGGGCTGCTAAATTACAACAACAGATTAGTTGTCTCTGCCAAGTTAAGGGCATGTGTTTAGCAATGAAGTAGCTGAAGTATTTCCAGTTTATTAACAAATAGCAATCCAGGCCTAATTCAACTTTAGTAAACAGGAATTGTTTCGCTAATTGGTCTTATTTCTGTAATTGCAAAAGGAATAACAAGAAACTACTATGCAAAAATTACGAGTCACTTAAGCAAACAGAACAAGAATAAAAGAGAAAAATTCAGTTCCTTCCTTAAAAATAAAACTTATACTTAGTTCGGCTCTCAGTGACCACTGCTGAGTTACCATGACAACAAATACGGATGTTCTACCAGTGTGAAAACCACAGTGCAACCCAGTAATGAGGATTCAAGTTATACGAAAGAAAAACGTTTGTAAAGTTGTGTTTTACAGAAAGAAGATTAAGCGCATTAAAAGTTCCCTTTTGTTTGTGTTTCACAGATGCTGCCAGTAGTTTTATTTCTCCTTTCTATTTATTCTTCGCTACATCCACAGGAAATGGCCTTGCATGAGATGTGTCATTCTCCCGCCTGTATCAGAGTATATCCTGCGATGTAGTAGCCAAACTCTGACGTCCATAAACCACATGCCAACGCATATTGCTGACAACCAGTTTCGCATAGAGTGAGCTTTATTACCAGTTCAGCAAAAGCTGATGCTAGAGTGAACTCCCCTCTATAATTCAGCGTCAAATGATTCACCTAATGTTGAGACTATTATTAGGAGGACACAAAAATAGAAAGTATGAAGAAACTTCGTGCGAAGTCTCCTCCAACGATACCACTCACCACGGCCATGACTCTGCCCCTGCCTGTGATTGCTACCACGTTTTTTTCAAGGGGGGAGAGGGTGTGCAGACGGGCTCAGCCTCCTCCAGTGACAATTTATTGTCTGAAGTTCCACATGACCTTCTTCAGCAAAAAAGAGGGGAGTGTGTTCGTGGCTGTCTTGTGAGGATGTTTGGAGAATGTGCTTACCATGGTAGAATACCTGGAATGCAGTGTGTCAGATGTGCGTTGTGGGGAAGTGAGTGTTGTAATAGTGGTGAGTGTGTGAGTGTGCAAAGAAAGAGTTTTAGTGAAGTGTGATGCAGTAGGAGAGTGAAGTGAAGCAGGTGAGGGGAGTATTGTGAGTAGTGAGGCTGGTGGTGGTGGAGTTGTGAGCAGAGTAAGAGAGTTACCTTGACAACTCTGATGAGGTCAATGAACTTTTACCGGCATTGCAGCCATGTCCTGGGAGCTAAGCTCTTGGCATTCGCTTGCTCTGTCACCTCTTCCCACTGGTGATGGAGTTGATACTTGGAGGGCTATCTGCCCCCTGAGGGAAAGATGATATCTCTCCTCCTGTGCAATGCCCGGACCAGCGCCCCCAAGGTAGCATCGGTGAACCTGAGGGCACGATCTGCAGGCCTAGCAGCAATTTCTCTCCTTCCAAGTGTATCCTTGCTTCTGCAGCCAGAGTGCGCCTCCCCTTTAAAAGGTGCCGGCTGCCTTTAAGTAGTATCAGAGAGGCCCGATATCCGACCCCCTGAACGGGCGTGCTGCCAATGAATAGTGCGGGTAGCCTGACTCATGATAATCAGCAGTCAAAGTTATAGCCAGGCAGGAGCCAAGCAGGGTTCAGCCTGGCTGCAATTCAAACTGCAGCTATCAATCTCAAACCAGTACTACACCGTAAAACTGTCGTCAAGACCAAGTATAGCAATAAATAGCTCAGTATGTTAAATCCATGTCTATTAATGTTCAGTTTTTTTACTTCGCAGCTACCATTTTTAACTATTTCACGAACATAATATAAGGTCTTCCAGTAGTAATGTCTGTAAGTCATGAAAAATATTAATTGTGATACATTTGAAAAACGCTTTCTGCTTACTACTGCCCTGCCCTACTGCTTTTTGCTGCATGCAAATGAAGGACTTTAGAAGTCCCAAAGTCTTTCCCGATCTTCGGGTGTAAGTTAAAGGTAAGCAGCAGGCAGCTCCAGCAGGCCACAGGCTTTTTTAATTTAGGATTTTTTGGCTGAGTGTGACCATTTTTTAAACTAGATTATTGTTGGATCTTTATTTGCTTGTTGGGAGATTTTTTATAATTGGATTTTGCTTAGTTTTTTTTAATTAAGTTTTTCTGTTGAATTTTAACTAGTTTGCGATTGCACTCTGGGCAATTTACATTGAGCTATCTGAGGGAGAGCAGCTGCCAGGATCACCTGATCAAGGCAGGAGTGAGGAGTTTGTGAAGTTAAAGGGCTGGATTTTCTGAATGGGAAGCTTTTGGAGGCGGGATAGCTGCTTGCCGGGTTTTAATCCCGCCTCCATCAGCTTCTGGCCAACCAGCGGGAATTTCCCCTAATTGACCCTGTTGAGCACGCCTGGCGGGCTCAGCAGGCCAATTAGGGGGAAGTTAGTGACAGAGCACGTCAACGTCTGACGTGTCATCTGTCACGAACTTTTGAAAGATCTTGTGAAGCTGTCAAACACTGACATTCTGTGTAGTTTGATGAGGCCTTATGTTCAGGACTCATCAAACCTTTCTACTTTGCAGAAATCAGATGACTGTTGGATCGGAGGATGCAACAGCCAGTCTGTGATATCTACAATGGAGATATCGGGGACTCCGGCTCCACAGCGGCTGAAGGCTGTAGGTAGAAACAAAGGTAAGTTAACATTTTCTAACACTTTACACTCACCTCACATACTTACCACTCCACACTTGCACCCATCACTCACCTCTACATCGCACTTTCAGACCCCTCCGACCCTCGCAGACCTCCTACTCACCTCCTACACCCTGGCGGGGTTCCCCCAGGTCGGGAAGCCCGCACTTCAGCATGAAAAATGGGGATAATTCAATTTTCTGCTTGTTAACTACCTGTTAACAGGCAGTTAATAGGCTTTAATCCCTTCCGGCCTCCAAGGAGACGGGACCCTGGGCCGGACGTCTTCCCGCCTCCTGGCAAGAGGGCACGGAGGCGGGTTGGGGGTGGGTTTGCCACCTGCCCCCAGAATCTGCAACTTTCCCGGCAGTCCTGCCTCCATACCCGCTTCCTCGGGGCTGAGAAAATCCAGCCCAAAGAGTCTGGAGAGTTTAAGCACTGATTCCTACAGTTCGGAAGGGCTTTTGTGAACCTGTTTTCTTGGATTTGCCACCACAAAGACCTGGACTTGCTGCTGACCGCCTCTCACAGGGGATTTTCACCCCTCCTCACCATGCACAGTCAGGGCATCTCAGGAGCCAGAAAGGATTTTCTTATGGGCATACCACTCTATGGGGGAAAAATTCAGTATCGACCATTTTGGGGCGTTAACATCGCCTGGGTGCCAACTTTAGCGCCCGGCGGTAATTAGCGCCGGCGCCCATGAAATTGAGTTTTAGCGCCCCAAGAGGGAAGTGGAGCGCTAAATCAAGAGCTCCACTTCTTTCTTAGGGCGCTAACGTCGGAGAGCAGGGCGGAGTCCTCAGCAGCGCTGCACACTGGGCCGTGCAGCGCTGCCGCATTAAAGGAAGGGCCATCGCTGCAGGCTCTGCAATTTAAAAAGTACCAACCTGGACCACCAAGGCAGCCGCGATCTCGAGCGATCAGCCCCGGTACTCGAGCAGATCGATCGCGGGCAGGAACCTGCGAAAAAACCTGGAACAACAAAGTAAGTTTTTTTTTACTTACCTCGGCCTCCTCGCCTTTAACCATCGCCCCCGAAGCGGACGGCCACCCTGATGCACACCTCCTGCAGCTGTCGGTGTTTTGGACCGGCGCTGCTACAGGGATCGGAAGTCAATTTCGGGTCTGGGGCGCTTCCGGGGCGATGCGCATGGCGATGACATTACTATCTCCGGGTGAAGGAGATCAGGGCGCAACGCCATAGCGCCGCCTCAAAACTCCTGCCGAATATGGCGGGAGTTGATGTCAGCATCGCGCCCGGTCACAATGACATTTGCGCCCCGTTAGCGCCCCCGGGGGCACTAACGGGAGGCGCAGAGGCACTCAATTTCACCCCCATGCCATTGTCATGGAGGAGGAGGAGCAGCATAGGATTTCTTTTTTCTTTTTTATTCATTCATGGTATGTTGTCTTTGCTGCTAAGGCCAACATTTATTGCACATCCCTAACTGGCCTTGAGGAGGTGGTGGTGAGCCACCTTCTTGAACTGCTGCAGTCCATGAGGTGAAGGCACTCCCACAGTGCTGGAGCTAAGGAGAATCAGGCACTATCTAAGGAGAATGCAGCCCACCAGATATTAAACCCCCCCCTCCCCTTGCGCCCCCAATAGGATATACAGGCAGCAAAGGTGACAGCAAGACCTCTGCTGAGGAACTCTGCCTAAAAAGAGTGCAATTAACCAAAGAGAGAATAGGACATCTATGTGATCTATTACAGAAAGACCTGCAGCCACACTTATCTGCCTGCATTGTGCTCTCAGAGACTATGGAATTGACCACCACCCATAGCCTCTATGGCACAGGGTCATTTCTGGCAACCACAGGGGGGATCTTTGCAACATCAGCCAGGGAGCAGTTGGGCATGCATTTGTCATGCTCTTTACACAAGACCACTCCAATTCATAAGCTTTGGAATTACAGCAAGGCAGCAAGAGAGATAGAGCCATGGAGTCCTATGGGATTGCTGGCTTCCCTGAAGTCCAGAATGCAACCAATGGCACCCATGTTACATTGAGGGTGCCCACAGAACACCCTATGTTCAGGCTATGTGAACAGGAAGTATTTGACAGCAATCAGGACTAAGCAAGAAGTTGCATGATGCCTTCAAAGGGATAGACCGAGTAATTACAGGCCAATCAGCCTAACCTCGGTGGTGGGAAAATTATTGGAAAAAATTCTGAGGGACAGGATAAATCTTCATTTAGAAAGACACAGATTAATCAGGGACAGTCAGCATGGATTTGTCAAGGGAAGGTCGTCTTTGACTAATTTAATTGAATTTTTTGAGGAGGCAACATGGAGGGTCGATGAGGGTAGTGCGTTTGATGTAGTTGATGGATTTTAGCAAGGCTTTTGATAAGGTCCCGCAAGGCAGACTGGTCACGAAAGTAAAAGCCCATGGGATCCAAGGCAAAGTGGCAAGTTGGATCCAAAATTGGCTCAGAGGCAGGAAACAAAGGGTAATGGTGGAAGGGTGTTTTTGTGACTGGAAGGCTGTTTCCAGTGGGGTTCCGCAGGGCTCAGTACTGGGTCCTCTGCTTTTTGTGGTATATATCAATGATTTGGACTTGAATGTAGGAAGTATGATTAAGAAGTTTGCAGATGATACAAAAATTGGCCATGTGGCTGATAATGAAGAAGAAAGCTGTAGATTTCAAGAAGATATCAATGTCAGGTGGGCAGAACAGTGGCAAATGGAATTCAATCTGGAGAAGTGTGAGGTAATGCATTTTGGGAGGGCTAACAAGGCAAGGGAATACACTATAAATGGTAGGACACTGAGAAGTGCAGAAGATCAGAGGGACCTTGGAGTGTATGTCCACAGATCCCTGAAGGTAGCAGGACAGGTAGATAAGGTGGTTAAGAAGGCATACGGGATACTTGCCTTTATTAGCCAAGGCATAGAATATAAGAGCAGGGAGGTCATGCTTGAACTGTAAAAAACACTAGTTAGGTCGCAGCTAGAATACTGCGTGCAGTTCTGGTCACCACATTACAGGAAGGATGTGATTGCACAAGAGAGGGTACAGAGGAGATTTACGAGGATGTTGCCTGGGCTGGGGAATTTTAGCTATGAGGGAAGATTGGATAGGCTGGGGTTGTTTTCTTTGGAACAGAGGAGGCTGAGGGGAGACCTAATTGAGGTGTATAAAATTATGAGGGGCCTAGATAGAGTGGATAGGAAGGACCTATTTCCCTTAGCAGAGGGTCAATAACCAGGGGGCATAGATTTAAAGTAATTGGTCGGAGGTTTAGAGGGGAGTTGAGGAGAAATTCTTTCACCCAGAGGGTGGTGTAGGTGTCTGGAACTCACTGCCTGAAAGGGTGGTAGAGGCAAAAACCCTCATCACATTTAAAAAGTACTTGGATATGCACTTGAAGTGCCGTAACCTACAATGCTACGGACCAAGTGCTGGAAAGTGGGATTAGGATGGATAGCTCTTTGTCGGCCGGCGGGGACAAGATGGACCATATGGCCTCCTTCTGTGCTGTAAATTTCTATGATTCTATGATTCATCCTATGTCATTGGATCCTTCCTGCCCTCTGAGTGAAGAGAAGCAACTCAACTGATAGCTTTTGGGTAACAAAGCATTCACGCTGCTCCCTTGGCTAATAACGCCAAGCAGAGAGGCTGAAGCAGCAGCAGAGGAGAAGTGCAATGAGACACAAGTATCTACTAGGCTGGTCATCGAGGGGACCACTGGGGTGTTGAACGCACGCTATCGCTGCCTAGACAGCTCAGGACTGGTTCTACAGTATGCTCCACAGCGGGTGCGCAGAATAATGATACCTTGCTGTGCCTTTCTGAACTTTGTAATTCAGGAAGGACTGCACTTTGATATGGTTGATGACGAGGTCCTTGCACTGGTGGATCCAGAAGTACAGGAAGCAGACCATCAGGATGAAGTACACTCAGAGGAGTCTTCGCTAACTGTTGCAAGCAGCATTAGAGGACAGATCATCTCAGAAGACTTCTCTTCTGTGTAACTCAATCTACCTTTGACAACACAGCCTGACCTCCTACTCCCCCACTTGCAAATAGAGATATTCCCTCAATCCACTACCCAGCCTATAACAATGACAACACATCAACTCTCTTGGTCCCAATATAAACTTGCCTGCCCTGTTGAGGTTAATGAAATGTTTTCTGCACTGGCCTGCAGTCCTGGGTTTGAGTGAGTTTGCACTCAGGCAGCACAAGTGACATTTTGGGTGCCACCCACGCCCAGGAGTCCATGGGGGAGAAATTCAGTATCGCCCCATTTGGGGCGCAATTATCGTCCGGGCGCAAAGATTAGCGCCTGGCGTTAATTATCGCCACCGACTGCAAACTTGACTTTTATCGCCCCTGGAGGTGATTGGAGTGCTAAATCAGGCGCTTCACACCTGTCTTAAGGCGCAAAGGCCGAGGAGCGAGGCGCTACCTCAGAGCGCTGGCGAAGCTCATGTGATGTCAGTCAGCAATGGAACACACACACAATGGTGCGGGCCAGTTCTTAAAGGGGAGGGTTGATCTTGCTTTCCATCCACATCCTGCTCATTGCAGCCTTGAATCTCGGCCTGAAGAGACCTGCACATCAAATCTGCTGGAAAGAACAATGGAGAGTACAAGGGAAAGAGCTCAGAGTGCAACCCCCACAGTCTCTTCTAAATCGTTACAAGGAAGGGCAAATCAAACTGAACCTGCAAAGTGCTGCTCAGTACCCAAAACTCCTTCACACAGCGTTGAATCTGTCCAGAAGTCTCTCTCTCTTTCTCTCAGAATGCGTGGTTCTAAAATGTCACCAACAATAAAAGGCAGGAAGCGGTCACCTTTAAATAGCGCTCCCCCAGTCCCTTCCTGACTGCAAAACGCTCCCCTCAACCTGTCGTTGCTAGCGGCAGGCGGTAAGGCAGGGGGCGCCACTCAATATCCGCTCCGGGACGATACCGGGGCGTTGCGCGCTCGACTGACGTCACGATCTGCCGGCGCAGGAGATCGTGGCGGTAGTGTTTAGCGCCGCCGCAAAATGTCTAGTTAATTTCGCGAGCGGTGCAAACATCGCCGCGCCCGGGCGCTAGACTCTTTGCGCCCCATTAGCGCCCTTTTAAGGCGCTAACGGGAGGCGCAACCAACTGAATTTTTCCCCCCATGTTTCTTGTCTTTGACTTCCTCCAGGAGGCCTTGAAGGTCTAAATGTGTTCTTCTTCTCTGGCTTGACACCATGCCCTGCTGCCCTCTGGGTCCAGATGATGGCTGTGTAGACATAATTTTGTATAAGTGTAATAAAAATATCGCTAAAACATGCAGTGACGTTATTAGAGAGTGAAGTGAATGAGCCAAGCACTGTTCCTCTCTTACCTGGTCGTCCCTCCAGCCCGCTGCTGAAGAATATAGGCTGAACTGTCTTTTTAAATGCTGCACAGGAGTTTCCATGTAGTTCACCTGCTTACACCTGTTTTATGCCAATGACTGCACCAATGGACATGCAAAGGAGCAGTCCCAGGAAACCTGCGTGTAACTTTCTCTGCAAGACACTGGTGGATGCAACAATGGCATAACTCACTTTGAGGAAATTCTAGTTCGATGGCTCAAACCATGGCGGAAATGTTTCTGTCACTAGACAAACAACTTTTTTTTAATTCATTCATGGGATGTGGGCATCGCGGGAAAGGCCAGCACTTATTGCCCATCCCGAATTGCCCTTGAGAAGTTGGTGGTGAGCCGCCTTCTTGAACTGCTGCAGTCCTTGTGGTGAAGGTACTCCCACAATGCTGTTAGGGAGAGAGTTCCAGGATTTTCACCCAGCGAAGATGAAGGAACGGCGCTATACTTCCAAGTCAGGATGGTGTGTGACTTGGAGAGGATCTTCCAGGTGATGCTGTTCCCATGTGTCTGCTGCCCTTGTCCTTCTAGGTGGAAGAGGTCACGGGTTTGGGAGGTGCTGCCGAAGAAGCCTTAGCGAGTTGCTGCAGTGCATCTTGTAGATGTAACACACGGCAGCCACGGTACGCCGGTGGTGGAGGGAGTGAATGTTTAAGGTGGTGGATGGGGTGCCAATCAAGTGGGCTACTTTGTCCTGGATGTTGTTGAGCTTCTTGAGTGTTGTTGGAGCTGCACTCATCCAGGCAAGTGGAGAGTATTCCATCACACTCCTTACTTGTGCCTTGTAGATGGTGGAAATGCTTTGGGGAGTCAGGAGGTGAGACACTCACTGCAGAATACCTAGCCTCTGACCTACTCTTGTAGCCACAGTATTTATGTGGCTGGTCCAGTTAAGTTTCTGGTCAATGGTGAACCCTCCCCAGGATGTTGATGGTGGGGGATTTGGCAATGGTAATGCCATTGAATGTCAAGGGGCGGTGGTTAGACTCTCGTTTGTTGGAGACAGTCATTGCCTGGCACTTGTGTGGTGCGAATGTTACTTGCCACTTATCAGCCCAAGCCTGAATGTTGTCCAGGTCTTGCTGCATGCGGGCAGGGACTGCTTCATTATCTGGTGAGTTGCAAATGGAACTGAACACTGCAATCATCAGCGAACATCCCCACTTCTGACCTTATGATGGAGGGAAGGTCATTTATGAAGCAGCTGAAGATGGTTGGGCCTAGGACACTGCCCTGAGGAACTCCTGCAGCGACGTCCTGGGGCTGTGATGATTGACCTCCAACAACCACAACCATCTTCCTTTGTGCTAGGTATGACTCCAGCCAGTGGAGAGTTTTCCCCCTGATTCCCATTGACTTCAGTTTTACTAGGGCTCCTTGATGCCACACTCAGTCAAATGCAACCTTGATATCAAGGGCAGTCACTCTCGCCTCACCTCTGGAATTCAGCTCTTTTGTCCATGTTTGGACCAAGGCTGTAATGAGGTCGGGAGCTGAGTGGTCCTGGCGAAACCCAAACTGGGCAGCGGTGAGCAGGTTATTGGTAAGTAAGTGCCGTTTGATAGCACTGTCGACAACACCTTCCATCACTTTGCTGATGATTGAGCGTAGACTGATGGGGCAGTAATTGGCCGGATTGGTTTGTCCTGCTTTTTGTGGACAGGACATACCTGGGCAGTTTTCCACATTGTCGGGTAGATGCCAGTGTTGTAGCTGTACTGGAACAGCTTGGCTAGAGGCACGGCTAGTTCTGGAGTGCAAGTCTTCAGCACGACAGCTGGGATGTTGTCAGGGCCCACAGCCTTTGCTGTATCCAGTGCGCTCAGCCGTTTCTTGATATCACATGAGTGAATCAAATTGGCTGAAGACTGGCTTCTGTGATGGTGGGGACCTCAGGAGGAGGCCGATATGAATCATCCACTCGGCACTTCTGGCTGAGGATGGTTGCAAATGCTGCAGCCTTGTCTTTTGCACTCGCGTGCTGGGCTCCTCCATCATTGAGGATAGGGATATTCATGAGCCTCCTCCTCCTGCTATTTGTTTAATTGTCCACCACCATTCACGACTGGATGTGGCAGGACTGCAGAACTTTGATCTGATCCGTTGATTGTGGGATCATTTAGCTCTGTCTACAGCATGCTGCTTTCGCTGTTTAGCTTGCATGTAGTCCTATGTTGCAGCTTCCCCAGGTTGGCACCTCATTTTTAGGTATACCTGGTGCTGCTCTTGGCATGCTGTTCTGCACTCCTCATTGAAACAGGGTTGGTCCCCTGGCTTGATGGTAATGGTAGAGTGAGGGGTATGCCAGGCCATGAGGTTACAGATTGTGGTGGAATACAATTCTGCTGCTGCTGATGGCCCACAGCGCCTCATGGCTGTCCAGTTTTGAGCTGCTAGATCTGTTCTGAGTCTATCCCATTTAGCACGGTGGTAGTGCCACACAACACGATGGAGCGTGTCCTCAGTGTGAAGACGGGACTTCGTCTCCACAAGGACTGTGCGGTGGTCACTGCTACCAATGCTGTCATGGACAGATGCATCTGCGACAGGTAGATTGGTGAGGACAAGGTCAAGTAGGTTTTCCCCTCGTGTTGGTTCTCTCACCACCTGTCGCAGGCCCAGACTGGCAGCTATGTCCTTCAGATATCAGAGACTATGAAGAAAGTATATTTCCACGGAACAGGAAGATCTCACAGAGGGGAATCTGTAAAGCGACTGCTTCAATATTAACTTTCACTCTATGTCAGAAGGCACCGAATGGAAACTGCAGGCCCAGTTCTGTTTGGCAAGTCAATGTGAAATTGATTTTGGGGGTCGCTTTGAGAGCACACTAATGGCAGTATTTCATGCTTCAGTAAGAAGCCATTTGTTAGCATCACCAGAAAGAAACTCTCTGGACAAAGAAGTTTTAAAGTAAACCAAACTAAAAGTGTTCGGTGCATGTGTGCTCGAGGATTTGTACTCTGGTGCTTCCCCTTGGCAATGGTGTATATTTTGTGTATTCCAAATCCCAATCTTGTGCTGCTTCTAGGTGATTTCTCAGTGGCAGGAGTAATATAATGCAGCCTGCTGGGTGGATGTAAGTGTGGTCCACTTGGTATTGAGGTCTCCCTGTACCTCCAGTTACCGTCACGTCCAATTCTGTGGTGGTGCCTGGTCTTGTCAACTTTCTGGCACCCATGCCTATTCCAGCCATGCCCCTGCAGCCATGCGCTCCATGGTGGACTACAGTTCTGTTAAGTGGTCATGCATGACTAGACACATGTGGGTAGCAGACTCCTCCACACTTGCTGGCAGGGTGCTTTGCATGCTTTCAAATGACTATATAAAGTGTTCATTTGGCGATACCAGCTTCTTTTAAATGCAGGAACTATGAGCTGTGAATCCCTGGGATCTGTAGCTGAGGAAAATCATGAGCTGGTCCTTCAGACAGCGGAGTCCTTCTCTCTACTGCCACCATCTTCTGCTCTGTGGATCACCCGCTGCACCCTCCTCAAACAGATCTTCTAAATCCTCTAGGGGAGATACACTTGTGCTGATGTTTACAATAAGTAGAATGAGTGATGTAGGGCGCTATGAGGTGCTGGATTCTTGAGGCACTGGGACCTGAGGCTGGCTCTTCCCACAAGAGTCAGCTACAGGTCCCAGTGTCTCCAAGAAGCCAGTACCTCATAGCGCCCTGCAACACTCAGTCTACTCAGAGAAAAAGAAGAGGAACATGTACTACAATCCTAACTACATGACACCCCTTCAAATACAACGTCGGTGGCAATCAATATATTGTGTGACATGGCGTAATGCTCAACTATATGTCCAGCAGCAATGAGTGAGTGAACAAGTAGGGAGAGAAGAAAAAAAATCAGAAAAATGGTACCAATCCTAAGCTTGAGGGAAACCTCCATCATCAGCCTCCCTCACTCTCTGTATGCACTTGGTGGCAATGATTCCCAACGTGGCCTCTTCAAATGCACTCAATGCCCTGATGTTACAGGGCCCTCGCCCCATACATATCTGCTCCCTTATATTATGCACTGCTTTCTCCTGCAAGCAGAAAGGCAATTTTGAGAATTTAGAGGAGCACAGAAGGGGAGATCGAAGTACTCGTCTGACAGCCCATCACGGGTGTGAGCATATGTGTGTGCATCATACAGCTAGGTGTTGTTGGAAGGATTTTTTGGGAGAAGCTCTTTCAAGATGCCAGTGTGCTTCAGGTAAAGTTACAGCTTCAATCTGTGCCCTGCTGCAGATTGGATATACATGGTTAGCATTCGAAGGCTGTGAGGTAATCTCAATGGTAAATCAAAACATTTTATGGAATACCTGCTTTGGCAATCTCTGGTGTAAGGTATTGGTGGCTAGCCTTACCTTGGCTGAAATTGGCAAGTCTCTAAACTTTTTTTTTACATTTGGAGTCAGGTCCTCTGTGCTGTGGACACAGCATTGACACGGAGTGCTGCTTCCTTCCAGACTTCTGTCCTGTGGGAAGTGTGCGTTAAAGTACCAAATGGGGCCGCCTTCTGTGCCTCACTTCTTTCAGTAGCATCTTCAATGCTGCATCAGGAAGCCTTGGTGCTCTGATATGCTGCTGCTCCATTCTTACACTGTGCAGTTCAGAACAAGTGTTGTGCAATCATTTTGGACTTTAGGGCTAGAAATGCCATAGCGCCCGGCACTAACTTTTGAAAAGTAGAAAATGTAGCGCCGGGCGCTAATGATTCTCTCCTGCCGGGAAATTCAGCTTTAGCGCTCCAAGAGGGAAGTGGAGCACTAAATCAAGCGCTAACCACTTCTCTTAAGGCGCTAAAGTCCGAGAGCGGGGCGGTAGAGGCAGAGCGGTGAACAATTTGGAGCGCATTGCTAACGGCATCAGAGGCTGCTTCCCTCGCTTAAAGGAAAAGGCCAATGATGGTGCACAACATACTTGTCGGCAGTTCTGCGTTGCAAGGCGACCTGCGCAACTGCCATTGCAGCCCCAAACACGCTCACAAAGTGGAGGGCTTGGACATCTTGCAGCAATGAAACATCAAAAACTTTGAGCAGGCACCAGACTAGAGCAAATAATAAAGGTTGGCCTACCTGAAAATTATTCCCTTTAATTAGTGCTCCCCAAGCGGCCAGCCGAGTTGACAACGCCTCCTCTTCCTGCCGTTGTTCACGCCCGGCGATACAGCAGGGGGCGGGAGGCAATTTCACATCCGGGGCAATAACAGGGCGCTACGCACTTTATGACGCCACGATCTGCGAGGCGCTAGAGGCCCAGGCGGTAAGAGTTAGCGCCAGCGCTAAACCGGCACTGAAGTTCGCGAGCGTCGCTGCAATCGCCCCCAGGCGCTAATGGGAGGCGCTAACCAACTGAATTTCTCCCCCTTTGTGCCAGATTTCTCGCCCAGAAACAACAACCGCTGGTGGATTACATGTCAGGGACTTGCTCTGAATGTCTAATGAGTCCCGAGCCCGGAGATTCATCAGGGTTGACTGTGCGTTACTAAGGTAGACATAACACCTACACCCCAATCTTCCCACCGCCTCCATGTTTAGATAGGAAAATCTACCTTGTAAGTCAAACATGCGTTGTTTCATCAGGCCATGTCCTTATCTCATATTCGCTCCCTCTTCTGGCAACTCTTAAAGGAAGTGACCTGAGGTTATCTACAGGCTTGCACTTTCGATGCCATATCCAATAAATTGTTTCAATAAACGACCTTTTGCATTTTATAAGTGTACTGAAGCTAAGTGCAAAAGGAGAGGAATTAAAGTATCGCCCACTAAAACCTAGTGGGAGCTGGAGTTTGGTGCTGAGACCGGGACATGCAGGCCTTCAGTTCCAGTTTAGAGGGTTCTGGTGCAGGGCAGTGGTTATGATGCTAACAGATGGAGACAGACTGTAAAGGAGATTGGTGAGTGGGAACTTGCAGTCGGCCCTGTAGAGATAAGCAGAACTGGACCCAGTAAGAGGAAGCAGCTTTGTGGGATGATGAATTGGGAATTTTCCAAACATTGGTAACATACCAATAAACCCACGATCAAGGGAAGAAGCATATATCCCGCACCTTCCTTCTCAGTTTTCTCCCTTTTCCTCTCTTATCACAAAGGAACTGCCTCATGCTGATTCACTCTACCGCACTCTCACATGGGGGACACTGCCCCCTTGGTACCTTCCCTAAGTGGCCATTGTTCATGTGTGAGCCTGCAGAGCGAGTATTAGCAGATTGTTTGACCATGAAGGGCATCATATCTGAACCTGATCCTGTCCTCACCTAACACAAGCACTTCCAGGGGTCACTGTATGGTCAGGAGTGGGAACCCCAATTGATTTCCCCCTCCCCCCATGCTTAGCAGCACAGACCATGGATCAAACCAGAGACCTTTGTGACCTATAAGATTCAGGACCACAGCATACAAGGTCATTGCCGTGGTCAGAGGTGCCCACCCTGATCCACCCTTGTAAGGTGGCGATGCCCACAGCCGCTCTGTCAGAGGTGCCCCTGAGGCCTTTCACTTGCTGAAAATGACATGAGTAAAAAACAATCTTCAGCTCCGAAGGAAGCCTGTAGCTCCGGGATTGATTATCTTTGTCGGCAGAGCTATTGGAGCCTTGCCAAAGATCTCAATAGGACTCTCGGCAGCTCTCAGCTGGCAAGAATTGTATCGAGGCCTTAAGAAGACATAATGGGTAGAATCCCCACAGTAGCACAGGAACAGGAACTCCCCCAGGTACAGTGGGGGTGAGTAAAGTTTTTCGTCCCCCACCGCACACCAAAAATCCCAGGTTTCGCCACATTTTCCAATTCTTCAACTGCAGTTGCACCTTGTTTTCGACATGGCCCCTATCAGAATTACAGAGCTTTAGTGTCCATATATTAACAGAGAAGCATTATAGTACTTAAAAAGGATATCCCTGATAAAAAAATAAATTATAGTTACAAGGGAAAAGTGATTTGGGGATCTTGTGCTGAGTAAATAGAAATACACAAAGGAAAGCAAGAAGGCCAGAATATGCTAGCCGCTAGAAATAAGGAACAGAAGGCCAGTATGTTGCTGCACCACAAATGCTCTCCTAGTTTCTCTAAATCAGGAACAGTAAAACAAAGTAGAGAGAGAATGTCAGCTGAGGTATATAATTAACAGACAGAGAACCAATAGAAACCGCAGTAAGCATCTGCCAACAGAAAAAATGTGCAATCAAACTAATAAAACCAGGAAGGTAATGGAAGCCTGAACTCAGAAAGCCCATGAAGATCAAGAGAGCAAAGGAGACGAAGGTCATTGATTATCAAAACTCCGAGTATAAGAGCAAGAGAAGCCACTGAGAGAAAACTTAGAAAACAGAGCACAACAAAGTTAAAAATGAAGACCTCAAACATACACTATATAAAAAGCACCTTATTACATTGATTTATATTTGCAAAGACATTGCTGGATTGAGAGCTGATCTGAAAATATATATAATATGATTACTTCTTGATTTATTTCACCTCTTTTACTCATTTCAAGCTCTCTTGATATAAATGAATTGAAAATAAAGACTAGAAATGTGCTGAAGGCAGTGATACAGTGTAAGGGGTAAAAATTCAGTTGGTTGCGCCTCCCGTTAGCGCCTTAAATGGGCGCTAATGGGGCGTTAAGGCGCTAACGCCCGGGCGCAGCGCTGTTTGCGCCGCTCGAGAACTTAACTTGAGATTGTGCGGCGGCGCTAAAACTTACCGCTGCGACCACCTGCGCGCGCAGATTGTGACGTCATTCCGTGGTGCAACGCCCTTGGGGCGCCCCGGAGCGGAAATTGAGTGGCGCCCCCTGCCTTACCACCTGGCGCTTCCAACGACCGGAAGACTGGAACGTTATCAATCGGTGTGGGGCTGGGGGGGGCGCTATTTAAAGGGGGCCTCTTCCTGTCTTTTTCTGTGGTCGACATTTATGCACCACTCGTTCTGAGAGAGAGAGAGAGATTCGGAGAGAGAGAGAGAGAGACTTCTACATTGACTCAACGCTTTGTGAGGTAGTTTTGCCTAGTTCATCCTAACTTTGCTGCTACTTTCGTTGCTGTACCTCATTACTTTTCTGGCAAAGAGAATATGGGGGCTGCAATGATTGGGGGCGTCGTCCTGCTCCAGCTCAATCGGAGGAGAGTGAGACGCAGACAGAGAGTGGCAATGATGGCCAGACGGAGGAGGGCCATCAGGCGCATGTACAGGAGAGCTTACCCTCCCAGGGTATATCGTGAACAGCTCTCCTACATCCACATGTCCGAGGAGCTGTGTTTGCGAAGGCTGCGATTCAGCAAGGAGGTGGTCACTGAGCTCTGCCACCTGCTGCAGCCAGATCTGCAGCCTCAGCTGAGGTCCAGGACGTCTCTGTCGGTGGCAGTGAAGGTCACAGTGGCTTTGAACTTCTACGCCACTGGCTCATTCCAAGCTGCTGTTGGGGACCTCGCCAATATCTCCCAGTTTGCGGTGCATCGCTGCATCCGGCAGGTCACCAATGCCCTCTTCACAAGGAGACGAGACTTCATCTCCTTCCCTATGACCCCAGACAAGCAGCATGACCGTGCTATGGGCTTTGCGAGGGTAGCGGGCTTCCCCATGGTGCAGGGCGCCATTGACTGCACGCATGTGGCTTTGCGTGCTCCGCGAGAGAATGCAGAGGAGTTCCGGAACAGAAAGGGGTTCCATTCCTTGAATGTGCAGTTGGTCTGTGACCACAGACAGGTGATTCTCGCTGTCAATGCCCACTATCCGGGCAGCTGCCACGATGCTTTCATCCTGCGCCAGAGTACTGTGGCAGAAATTTTCGAGGCACCGCATCAGCCAGTTGGTTGGCTTCTGGGGGACAAGGGGTACGCATTGAGCACCTGGCTGATGACACCGCTCCGTGCGCCAAACACCCCTGCTGAGCTGCGGTACCAGGAAAGCCAACAAGCAACCAGGAACATTATTGAGCGCACAATCGGCGTGCTCAAACAACGATTCCGCTGTCTGGACCATTCCGGAGGAGCCCTGCAGTACTCGCCTGAGCAAGTTTCCAAATTCGTAGTGGTGTGCTGCATGTTGCACAACATGGCAATCCTCAGGACGCAGCCAATGCCACCAGGCCTTGCAGCACCACAAGAGGAGGAGGAGGAAGAGGAGGAACAGGCCGAGGACGATGATCAGCAGCAGCACCAAGGCAGGAGGGCGGCCCACAATGGTCAAACTGCAAGGGCCGTCCGTCAACGACTAATAGCAAGCCGCTTCTAGGGCCCCTGCCATTGCTACAAACACGAATCAACCCAGCACGCAACCCCTAAGCCGGCCAAGGCACCAATAATTCCAACCACCAGCCATGTATATTTTGAATACAGAAACTTATTTATTGTACAAACTCTGTGTGTGTCAATTCCTCATGACAAACTCATAGAAATAAACACAAAAAAACAGTCAATAACATAACTGGTTCTCACAACCTGGAGATAATGTCCAAAACACTAAACAAAAGTTGGGCCATGAACCTCGGCCTTTAATAAAAAAATGACCAGCATTTTGGCACACCTCCTACTTTTTGCCCTTCGAGGGTGATCTCCTTCCCTTGCGCACTTCCCCCCTTCTAACCCTACTGCTCCTCCGTAATGGGACCTCAGTGGCTGCAGCAAGGCTGGTGGAAGGCTGCTGCTTGTCAGACCCTGACACTGCAGATGCCCCTGAAGGACGGCCTCGACCACTTCTGGGCCTGGAGGGCCCGGCTGCAGACTGCACCAACTCTGCATGGGCGGCAGCAGTCTGTCCTACAGGCGGTGGCAAGTGCAGTGGAGAAGTGACAGTGTTGGCAGCAGGAATGCTGTCATCGTGAGAGAGGACAGCAACTCCCTGCTCGCCCGACACACTGGCACTCCCACGGGGCAGCACTTCAGCATCCGGAGCAATTTGCCGGAGAACAGATTGCTGGCCTGCTGTGGCGCGGTGACAGCCCCGGGGACATGTGCACGAACCATCGAGGATGGCAGCAGTCAGTGCTCGCGTGGCCTCAATCTGAGTCTGCATGAGAGCAGTCTCAGATGGGTTCCTGGCAGCCAGTGACTGAATTGCAGCAGTAAGCTTTAGTGTGGCATCCGCCTGTGCTACAGCGAAGTGCTCCACACTCCTTGCCAGTGCCTCAATGCATTCGGGCACCCTTCCCACTGCACCCATGAGCTCAGTGTGCATGCCCACCGCCTGGCTGTTCATTTCTGCAATCAGCCGCTCCTCCTCTGCGTCCATTGCATTAGGAGTGTCTGGCATACTCTCCCTCTGGGGAGAAGGCTCCCGTTCTTCCCTCCCCCCCCCATGGCGTTGCTGCAGCCCGCTGGGTCCTGGAACTTCACCATCATCAGCCCCTTCCCCCCTGCTCCCCCGTTCTTCCCTCCCCCCCCAATGGCGTTGCTGCAGCCCGCTGAGTCCTGGAACTTCACCATCATCAGCCCCTTCCCCCCTGCTCCCCTCCGGGGAAGGCGTGTTCCCAGTGTGGCCATGGGCTTCCTCGGGAGAGGGTGGCACTGATGCTCCGGCTTCCTCTTCCTCCTCAGCTGCAGCATCACTCCCAGTGGCAGCTTCAGGGACCATCTCCTCAGCTGGTGAATCACCATCTGAAAGCAGGGAGGTACAAGAGTGGCTTTAGCGTGAGGACAGGGTGGCAGTAAGGGAGGAATAAGTGCAGCGAGTTAGCAAGTTGGATTGAAAGTGTCAAAGGCTGGTATTGTGAGGGACAAGTGGAAGGACAGAGGACAAAAAGGTGATGACCTTACCATTGCTGTCCACAACGGGGTCGGCGTCTCCAGTGGCGACGGGACCGATCACCCGGCTTGCCACAATCCTGTGGACGCGCTCCTCCAGATCGCTGAGGGGTTGCAGCTGAAGCCGCCCTCCACCCGTCCGTTGCTGCTGTCTCCGATTATGAGCCAGCTTAGCCTGCAAGAAAAAGGACAGTATCTGAGTCAATATACAGCCATGGTCTTGCCTGATGTGCCTCCCATAGGTGAATAGCCCTTACAATATGCAGCCATGGTCTTGCCTGATGTGCCTCCCATAGGTGAATAGCCCTTACTGTATGCAAAGTGTGGAATGTGTGTGTGTGTTTGATGAAAGGGCCATAGGTGTTGCATGAGTGTTGTGCATTGGGGTTTTAAGACCCTCTGGCCATAGAGTGAGGTTGAGATGGAGGGATGGAGAGGTATTGAGAAAAAGCCACTCACCCTGACGACCCGAGTGAGGTCGTTGAACTTTTTGCGGCACTGGACATGGGTCCTGGGCACCATGCTCCTGGAGGAGACGCTCTGAGCCACCTCCCTCCACACTCTTCTGAACTCGCGTGGCAAAGGCCTCCTGCCACTCTCCGGGAACAGCATGCATCGTCTGCGCTCCACTGCGTCAACCAGAGCATCCAAGGCCCGCTCGGTGAAGCGATGAGCGCGTTCTCTCACCCTCTCCATGCTTGGCAGCAAAATGGATTACAGGTCTCTCCAGGCTGAGATTCAAGGCTGCAATGAGCAGGGTGTGGCTGGGGAGCAAGTGCCCCCCCCCCGCTTTAAGAAGTGTCCGGCGCCAGTGTGTCTGTGTTCCCTCGCTAACTGGCAGCAGCTGCGCTGCGCTCGTGCGCTGAGGTAGCGCCTCACTCCTAGGCCTTTGCGCCTTAAGAGAGGTGTGCAGCGCCTAATTTAGCGCTCCACTCACCTCCCGGGGCGGTAAAAGTGAAGTTTCCTGTCAGTGCCGATAATTAGCGCCAGGCGCTAATATTTGCGCGCGGACGATATTTGCGCCCCAAATGGGGCGCGACCTAATTTCTACCCCTAAGAATACTAAAGACTCGGACTTGATGTTAATTAACAGCAGCGGTGGATCTTTATTAAGATTATACAGTGAGTACACACACTTAGAGACACACAGCCCCGAATAGATCCTGCATTACCCGGGCGCCAGTCAGCGTAGTGGATGTGCGAAGGATGGGATCTTCACATTTCTTCCTTCTTCTTTGGTCGGATACGCACTCTGGGTTCCTTCCTACGACTGCCCCGAAGGCTACGATGCGTCCTCAGTTATACCCTTTTCCTTGATCACATTTCCCAGTTGAATCAATCAATTCTTCTGCACGTATACTTTTAATGGTTCTTTAACTCTTATCTGGCCCTTTGTAGGATCATCCTGTTTTTCTGTCCTTTCAGACCTTTTGCGATCCCAGTGGTCAAGGGTCAGTTCAACAGTTGGCTAATTGTGATTGTCTCTAAGTTAAAATAGTTTAGTATTCCATCAGCTTAGGTTAGTCATTTTGATACAGACAATACAGACACTTCTGCAAAATCAACACAGGTTATTCTTGCTAGATCTCTATCTTCCATGACAATCATCTCGCAACTGATATCTTTGCACCAGCCTTTCGATAGTTTTCTCGTCTAGATCTTGCAACAGTCAGGAGGGTTGAATGATGGCATGATCAGTGACACTGAAATGCTTTTTAGATCTAACCTCCATGTTCATTTTAACAGCTTGGAAGAAATTCTCCACCTATGTTAACTTTTTATACAATTATATACAATTTCTTTTTCCTACCCTTTCCAAGCGTGCCCATTTGAATTTTACTTTAGAAAATGCCTCTTATGGCAGGCATGTTTTGTGGTATGGTTACATGACAGGAAATAAGGGCCTAGAAATTTGGGGGTTTAGCGCCACCCGTTAGCACCAGATTCGGGCAAAAAAAAATGGCGGCTGCCGTTCTTCCGCCCGCTGCTAACAGGTCCCCCGACGGCCGTCATTATCGGATGGCCGGCAGCGCTGCCAATGTCCACGCTCACTAGGCATATGTAGATTATGCAGATTGTGACATCAGTGAGTGTGCAACGCTCACTTGATGCCTGATCTGCGAATTTCAACTTCGCCGCTCCACTTACCGGCAGGCCTTAAGTGCGACGAGCTGAGCAAGCATTGACAAGCAGGAAGGAGGCTCTAGCAGTGGTATTTAAAGGGATCATCAGCAACAACTTGCACCTGACATGTTTCTGCAGTTTGATTGGCTCTGTGTAACTTTCTACAATTCCAGCAGCTTTATTAACAGGGAATGTTGTTGCAAGTGGAGAACTCCTTCATTCTTATTTAAAGGCTTCTGCTCACAACACTTGCTCATAGTCACGGGGGCTCTACTGGCAGTCCTCCTCGTGCTCGAGTATCTTCGGGAGAGGGAGCGGAGGCAGCAAAGAAGATGAGAAGATGCGCACAGAGGGAGGAGGAGGAGGGGCAGGAGGGCTCTCAACAGGAGGCCTTACCCACCTAGGGTCTTCAGAAGGCACTTCTCTTATATCCTCTTAAGTTAGGAGCAGTGTATTAGGAGGCTCTGCTTCACCAAGGAGGTGGTCACAGAATTCTGCCACCTCCTACAACCAGACTTTCTCGGCTCAAGTTTATATATGTGTTTAAATTAGAGGTAGTTAGGTACTGTCCTGGGGGATTTTCTTTCAACCTCAAAATAGAATGAGGGCAATTTTAACCCTAGGACTCACCCATCAAAGCTTTACAGTGATCCTGCAGGCCGCAATTTTGACCTACTCTTCTGAGCAGGCGAGAGGAGCATCCGACGGAAACCAGGTATGGGGGTTCAACTTTAAATATGCAGATTGGTCTCCGATGAGGTAATTGGGACCCTGACTGCTATTTTAACTGTGGGCCTGAGCAGGGAACCTAGCAGGATGAACAGTCGCAGCCAAACAGGTCAAAAAAGATAAGTCTTTTTACTTTTTTTTGCTTTCCTTGTGGGGCCAGGAGAAGTAGGAGTGAAAGTTGAGGCCTCCCCTGCCTTGGGCTCCCCACCACCCCCGCCTCCAACCCTTATCAACCTACTTGAAAGCAGTCCCCAGCTGTAGCTTCCAGCCGCCCGACAATGCTCTCCAGTTTGGAGCAGGAAACTGGCCGGGGACAGGGAGAAGAAGCCTTGGAGTTAAAATCTCCCGGGCCTCACGCTGCTGCGGTCAGGACCATTGGCCGTCAGTCTCAGGCCCTGCCCGCCCGATTCTCGCGGGGAAAATTGGGGCGATACTGCACAATAAATTCAGAAATCCATCAGTGTGTCATTTGATTGGGTGATAGTTTCATATTTTATGATGTATTGTACTAGGATACTGAAACTCTCAATTCTCTTCATCTTTTCTTTCAGTTATGTACTTGAATGGCTCCTTATTGG
Organism: Squalus acanthias; assembly: GCA_030390025.1. Classification (NCBI taxonomy): domain Eukaryota; kingdom Metazoa; phylum Chordata; class Chondrichthyes; order Squaliformes; family Squalidae; genus Squalus; species Squalus acanthias. Next base: position 29,021,321 of record CM059425.1, on the reverse strand, counting down.
TGTTTGAAGATATCTTCAAAATGGTGGCATTCTACTGTGTGAGCAGGTAAGTCACTGTTTGACAGGTCCACTCAGCCCCGTATAATACAGGCTTTTAACCTTTGTTCTGTAGTATCCCAGTATGCTCAGTGCAATGGAACAACAACTTACATATATATATATATATATAGTGCCTTTATTGTGATTTGTTTTCTATCAATTCATTTTCTGAATTAAAAAAATAAATTTCTCTTCATTTATCTCTATGCTGCACTTTTCAGCTGGATGGACCAGATTTGTCCATTATTACGCTTTTATAAACAGTCTCAACCTAATTCCAAGAGGGAGCAAGTTCACAGTACAAATGTTAGTCATAGAGGCCATAGGGATTGTGTGGGAAATATAAGAGTTTACACTACTCAGGTATGAGTACTGTTTGAGGTTGGCTGCACAACATTTTTCCTATAAGTATAGTAGGAGCCATACATCTATGGCAAAGGTTGGAGTAGAGAAGGTATTTTATCTGGCTTATATGCTAGTAATGAATAATTGTGATACAGCAGAGGCCATGATATATCAGTATGACTCTACCTTTATCACTGAGTTCATCTTTCTGTATGCATCATAACCCAAACAGGACATAATACTCTACGTATGATGTCACCAGAGTTTCAGTGACAGTATAACTTCTTTGGACTTAGACTATTAATTTACTTGCACTGTACGTCTTAACCTAAGGAAGTGATGTTGCTCGCAATGAGTTACTGTCATTTCCTCGCATTTATTGTTGCCTGTAGCAAACTAGGTTCTCTTAAATAAAGAAAAAGTAATATTATGGATAGGGAGGGATGGCAGAAGAATTGGAAAAAGAATGAACAGCTTCCCTGTGCTGCCTCCATGATGTCAGTCTAGCCACCAATGGTGGGAGCAGTGCTTTGAGAGGCAGAGGCTGTGAGTGATGCCTTGAGGAAGGAGGAAAGAGAGCACCACCAGAAAGTGATGGGGCACAAGGAAGGAGAGTGCCAGTACTAGCTGAGAAGGAGTGAGGAAGGAGAGTGCCAGTACTAGCTGAGAAGGAGTGGGGAAAGAAAGTGCCAGTATTAGCTGAGAGAGAGTGGGGAAGGAGAGTGCCAGTACTAGCTGAGTTGGAGTGGGGAAGGAGAGAGCCAGTACTAGCTGAGTGGGAGTGGGGAAGGAGAGAGCCAGTATTATCTGAGAGGGAGTGAGGAAGGAGAGAGCCAGTATTAGCTGAGAGGGCGTGGGGGTGGAGAGTGCCAGTATTCACTGAGAAGGAGTGGGGAAGGAGAGTGCCAGTATTATCTGAGAGAGAGTGAGGAAGGAGAGTGCCAGTATTAACTGAGAGGGAGTGAGGAAGGAGAGAGCCAGTATTCACTGAGAAGGAGTGGGGAAGGAGAGTGCCAGTATTAGCTGAGAGAGAGTGGGGAAGGAGAGTGCCAGTATTAGCTGAGAGAGAGTGGGGAAGGAGAGAGCCAGTATTATCTGAGAGAGAGTGAGGAAGGAGAGAGCCAGTATTAGCTGAGAGAGAGTGGGGAAGGAGAGAGCCAGTATTATCTGAGAGAGAGTGGGGAAGGAGAGAGCCAGTATTAGCTGAGAGAGAGTGGGGAAGGAGAGTGCCAGTATTAGCTGAGAGAGAGTGGGGAAGGAGAGAGCCAGTATTATCTGAGAGAGAGTGGGGAAGGAGAGAGCCAGTATTAACTGAGAGGGAGTGAGGAAGGAGAGAGCCAGTATTCACTGAGAAGGAGTGGGGAAGGAGAGTGCCAGTATTAGCTGAGAGAGAGTGAGGAAGGAGAGAGCCAGTATTAACTGAGAGGGAGTGAGGAAGGAGAGAGCCAGTATTATCTGAGAGGGAGTGGGGAAGGAGAGTGCCAGTATTATCTGAGAAGGAGTGGGGAAGGAGAGTGCCAGTATTAGCTGGGAGGAAGTGGGGAAGGAGAGTGCCAGTATTATCTGAGAGGGAGTGGGGAAGGAGAGAGCCAGTATTATCTGAGAGAGAGTGGGGATGGAGAGTGCCAGTATTATCTGAGAGGGAGTGAGGAAGGAGTGTCAGTATTAGCTGAGAGGGATTGGGAAGGAGAGTGCCAGTATTATCTGAGAGAGAGTGGGGAAGGAGAGAGCCAGTATTATCTGAGAGGGAGTGAGGAAGGAGAGAGCCAGTATTATCTGAGAGAGAGTGAGGAAGGAGAGAGCCAGTATTAGCTGAGAGAGAGTGGGGAAGGAGAGTGCCAGTATTAGCTGAGAGAGAGTGGGGAAGGAGAGAGCCAGTATTATCTGAGAGAGAGTGAGGAAGGAGAGTGCCAGTATTAACTGAGAGGGAGTGAGGAAGGAGAGAGCCAGTATTCACTGAGAAGGAGTGGGGAAGGAGAGTGCCAGTATTAGCTGAGAGGGAGTGAGGAAGGAGTGCCAGTATTCACTGAGAAGGAGTGGGGAAGGAGAGTGCCAGTATTATCTGAGAGAGAGTGAGGAAGGAGAGTGCCAGTATTAACTGAGAGGGAGTGAGGAAGGAGAGAGCCAGTATTCACTGAGAAGGAGTGGGGAAGGAGAGTGCCAGTATTAGCTGAGAGAGAGTGGGGAAGGAGAGTGCCAGTATTAGCTGAGAGAGAGTGGGGAAGGAGAGAGCCAGTATTATCTGAGAGAGAGTGAGGAAGGAGAGTGCCAGTATTAACTGAGAGGGAGTGAGGAAGGAGAGAGCCAGTATTCACTGAGAAGGAGTGGGGAAGGAGAGTGCCAGTATTAGCTGAGAGAGAGTGGGAAAGGAGAGTGCCAGTATTATCTGAGAGGGAGTGAGGAAGGAGAGAGCCAGTATTAACTGAGAGGGAGTGAGGAAGGAGAGAGCCAGTATTATCTGAGAGGGAGTGGGGAAGGAAAGTGCCAGTATTATCTGAGAAGGAGTGGGGAAGGAGAGTGCCAGTATTAGCTGGGAGGAAGTGGGGAAGGAGAGTGCCAGTATTATCTGAGAGGGAGTGGGGAAGGAGAGAGCCAGTATTATCTGAGAGAGAGTGGGGTTGGAGAGTGCCAGTATTATCTGAGAGGGAGTGAGGAAGGAGTGTCAGTATTAGCTGAGAGGGATTGGGAAGGAGAGTGCCAGTATTATCTGAGAGAGAGTGGGGAAGGAGAGAGCCAGTATTATCTGAGAGGGAGTGAGGAAGGAGAGAGCCAGTATTAGCTGAGAGAGAGTGGGGAAGGAGAGAGCCAGTATTATCTGAGAGAGAGTGGGGAAGGAGAGCCAGTTTTAGCTGAGATAGAGTGGGGAAGGAGAGAGCCAGTATTAGCTGAGAGAGAGTGGGGAAGGAGAGAGCCAGTATTATCTGAGAGGGAGTGGGGAAGGAGAGTGCCAGTATTATCTGAGAGAGAGTGGGGAAGGAGAGCCAGTATTAGCTGAGAGAGAGTGGGGAAGGAGAGCCAGTATTAGCTGAGAGAGAGTGGGGAAGGAGAGAGCCAGTATTATCTGAGAGAGAGTGGGGAAGGAGAGAGCCAGTATGCACTGAGAGAGAGTGGGGAAGGAGAGTGCCAGTATTATCTGAGAGGGAGTGGGGAAGGAGAGTGCCAGTATTATCTGAGAGGGAGTGGGGGTGATTAGTGCCAGTATTATCTGAGAGAGAGTGAGGAAGGAGAGAGCCAGTAATAGCTGAGAGGGAGTGAGGAAGGAGAGAGCCAGGAGTATCTGAGGGAGTGAGGAAGGAGAGAGCCAGTATTAGCTGAGAGGGAGTGGGGAAGGAGAGTGCCAGGAGTATCTGAGGGAGTGAGGAAGGAGAGAGCCAGTATTAGCTGAGAGGGAGTGGGGAAGGAGAGTGCCAGGAGTATCTGAGGGAGTGAGGAAGGAGAGAGCCAGTATTAGCTGAGAGGGAGTGGGGAAGGAGAGTGCCAGGAGTATCTGAGAGAGTGAGGAAGGAGAGTGCCAGTATTATCTGAGAGGGAGTGGGGAAAGAGAGTGCCAGTAGTCACTGAGAGGGAGTGGGGAAGGAGAGTGCCAGTATTATCTGAGAGAGAGTGGGGAAGGAGAGTGCCAGTATTATCTGAGAGAGAGTGAGGAAGGAGAGAGCCAGTATTATCTGAGAGGGAGTGAGGAAGGAGAGTGCCAGTATTCACTGAGAGGGAGTGGGGAAGGAGAGTGCCAGTATTATCTGAGAGAGAGTGAGGAAGGAGAGAGCCAGTATTATCTGAGAGAGAGTGGGGAAGGAGAGAGCCAGTATTATCTGAGAGAGAGTGAGGAAGGAGAGAGCCAGTATTAGCTGAGAGGGAGTGGGGAAGGAGAGTGCCAGTATTATCTGAGAGGGAGTGGGGAAGGAGAGTGCCAGTATTATCTGAGAGGGAGTGGGGGTGAAGAGAGCCAGTATTAGCTGAGAGAGAGTGGGGAAGGAGAGAGCCAGTATTAGCTGAGAGAGAGTGAGGAAGGAGAGAGCCAGTATTAGCTGAGAGAGAGTGAGGAAGGAGAGAGCCAGTATTAGCTGAGAGGGAGTGGGGAAGGAGAGAGCCAGTATTATCTGAGAGGGAGTGGGGAAGGAGAGTGCCAGTATTAGTTGAGAGAGAGTGAGGAAGGAGAGTGCCAGTATTAGCTGAGAGGGAGTGGGGAAGGAGAGCCAGTATTAGCTGAGAGGGAGTGGGGAACGAAGGGAGGTGCAAGATGAGATGCATGCTAAATTGAGGAAGGAGTAGAGTGCCATTTTGAAGTGAGGGGAGAGCAGGTCAGTATGAAATGGAAGCATTGGATGAGGATGTAATAGGTAGGATTTTATGCCCCACATCCCAATACCACCACAACTTCAGTGGGGTGGAAATTCTGCCCACCCCATGTCTGAACCACTGAAGGGATTGTTACTAGTCCTAACCCCTTTTGGGCTACCCCGGATCAGGCGTATTCCCCAGATGTTCACCTTCAACTAAAGTTAGGGGTAGCCGAATCCTAAAGACGCTTAATTGGGTCTAAAGGTCCAGACTATCTCTCCCTAAAGGAAAGGAACAGCCTGAAGATGTTACCATACTCCAGATAGCAGTTTTAATAAGTTTAGCTAGACTGTAACCTTCCGGATATTATGAGGGTCCGGAAAACTCCCTCAGAATTCTGCAACTCCTCACCAAAGTGTGTACAGAGATTGAGTTCGCGAGTTTGATACAGAAGTACTATGTGAGATAATTCTAAAAATATATAGATTTATTAAAGAACCGACATGTAATTACAGTTGGTGATTCAATTGCAACTTTAACAATTCGAAAAACAGAAAACTTACAATTCTTATTATCAGAGATCCTTATTCTCAAATCTTAACTTTGTTACATTTTTACAGTTCTTAGTTTATTCCAGGATATCCACCAAAATCAAATACCTTTGATACCCGAGACTCAAAGAGTTGTAGACTTACAGAGCCTGCCTCTGAAGCCGAGAATCATTTTGCCCCTTTCAACGAATCTATCTTCCTATTTGAAAGTTCTATATTTATACTCTTTCTCAGTGGTATATCCTTTGAAGTTTTCTGCTGATGTAAGTTAATTATCTCTCGTCATTTTTCTGCTGACCCCTGCTATTCTTACAGTTAGTTCAGCTTGTAGCTTGCAGAATTATGTCTGCTGTGTAGGTGTCTCAAGTTTATCATAAAAAATGGTTGTAACAGATGTATCTATTTGATGTCATTCTCACCAAGGTCTTCTATTCAATTCTTAAGTCACCTTAGCTGGTTGCAACACAGACTTCGTGTCTCCTAGGTGTTCCAAGTTCAACACAAAAACATTGTGATGGCTGGTACATCTATTGATGTAATTCTTACGAAAGTCTTCTGTTTGTATCTTTTGCATTTAGAACACCTCGGCTGGTTGCATCATTGTCTTCTTAGCTACCTCAGTTGGTTATATTGCAGACTTATGTCTCCATGTTTCATTTGATGTCATATTTATGAAGGCATATGTTTCTTTATCTTTCTGTGTTTCATTTCAAAGTGTTGGTTTAAGACACCTTTAACTGGGTATGGTCTTGTCTTTTTTCCAAAGCTGCAGACTTCTAGGAACCTCCAACCTTCTGTTTCAATGAGGCTATTGTTTCAGTGTCAACAACTTATCTTGTCTCAAAAGCCTGTATGCTGTTTACAGCTTTTGATTGTTAAGGCTTCCAGATTTTCAAGCCCAGTTTGTCATGTTTTATAAAGTCAGAATTCTTTCATAGGATGGTGTATTTTTCTGAATATGGCATATTCCTTCACACCACTAACCTTGGCCAACTTTCCAGAGCCAGCCTTATTTGGCTGAACACCTGGCAGGGTTCTGGCTTGCATCTAGGAGCCTGTCTTGGGGGAAGAGAGAAAATCACTGCTGCAGACATTGGACCTCTACCACGGAGAAGCTTGGCCATCTGATCCTGAGGAAGTTGAAGAAATTTTTTTTTTTTTAATTTTAAAATTCCAGGCAGGAGTATAATTGGTATAACTCCAGGGGAAAATTGGCTCTAATTTTCTAACAATCAAGAAGAATAACTAAGTGAAACTTCATTGACACAATTCCATTGACATCTTTCAAGAAGAAAGGTTAATGAAATCATCTTCGTCTTCAAACCCCTGGAGATATCTGTGAATTCAGATCCCAGCAGTTTTCCTTCGGCATGATGACCTTTCAGGTTAATAGAGCTATTACAAGAACCAAGTTGCTCTTTAGGTTTGGATAGTGAATATGCGATTCTTAAAGCCAAATTACCTCCTAAAAATGCCAAGCTTATTAAAATTTTCAGCCAAGTGACTATCCTCCAAAGTAAATTGACAACATTCTCAAATTCAGCCTCTCTCCTGCTGTAGTAATAAGGCAATCAATGCTGTATCTGTTTGAAGCACTGAAAGTTAACAAACTCCTTCCAATTTGCTCTCATGATACAGGCTTTGCGATTCTTACACAGACTGGGGAGTAATTTTGACTTGTGTGATAGTGTAAAATGGGTGATAGCGAGTCGGCGGCCCATTTTACAACTCTCCTGATTTTTATTTCCATTGACTCCCCCGCGACTCACTTTGCTGGCAGCGGTTCCGGCTCGATTTTAAGGCCTCAATCTGGCCAGCTGAGTCACAACATCTGTTTGGCGCCCTGCAGCTCGCCTGGTGAATTTAAGTGAGGCCGAAGCCTCAAAATCACTGGGGCTTCTTCGCCACTGGAATGGACAGCTGACCAACGCACTCCGCCGATCGGACCCAAAAGTGAAAATCCACCCCACTGTCTCTGTAACGTATGATACCTGTAATCCAGCCTGTTTTTGACAACTTTAGCAGCATTTAAACAATCCATTTAAACTACCTTGAAATGGTAACTAATTGTTAAAATAGTTTTAAAGGCATTCTGGTGCAAAGCTCTCAAAGGATTGCTATCAGTCCAATCCAGGTATGCCAGTTACTAATAGACATCCCAATGAGAATCTTGTTCTGCCCACAGTGTTGCTTCTGACTTCAACGGCGTTTGTAAAATAGCAGATTCATTAATTATGAACATACAAAAATGACAGGCAGGATAAAGGCAGCAAGTTCATCGAGCATGTCCCATGCTGTCATGGTACAACTTAATGCCAAGACCCCCATTATCCACCCCCCCCCCCCCAAACACCAGCTGCCATGTCACCTCCTGGGAAAGGTGAAAAAAACCCTAGGCCACTTCAGGGGAATAAAATCTGGAAAATTCCTCTCTAACCCCCCCCCCCAAAGGCAATTAAACAGAGTCCAGGAGATTAGAGTGACTGGGAGACACATTCCCAATACCCCAAATTCCTTTTGTATGCTGTAATGTCAGCCACAGTTAGGAACATAGGAACAGGAGTAGCCCCTCGAGCCTGTTCTATGAGATTCAAGGAGATTATGGCTGATCTGTGTCCTAACTCCATCCACTCGCCTTGGCTCCATATCCCTTAACACCCTTGGCTCGCAAAAATCTATCGATCTTAGATTTAATATTATTAATTGAGTTAGCATCTACTGCTTTTTATGGGAGAGAGTTCTATACTTCTACCATCTTTGCGTGTAGACGTGTTTCCTAACTTCTCTCCTGAATGCCTGGCTGTGATTTTAAGGTTATGTCCCCTTGTCCGAGACTCCCCCAAAAGCCGCAAAGGTTTCACTCTATCTACCCTATCAAGTCCTTTCAAAATCCTAAACACCTCAATCAAATCACGCCTTAACCTTCTATATTCCAGGGAGTACAAGCCTAGTTTATGGAATCTCTTCTCATAATCTAAACCTTGGAAGCCTGGTAACATTCTGGTGAATCTACGCTGCACCCCTTCCAAGGCCAATATATCCTTTCTAAGATGTGGTTCCCAGAACTGTACACAGTACTCCAGATGTGGTCTAACCAGGGCTTTGTATAGATGTAGCACAACTTCCTTCCCTTCATATTCTAACCCTCTAGTTATAAAGGTTAACATTCCATTAGCCTTTTTGATTTTGTTTTGTACCTGACTACTACATTTTAGTGCTCCATGTTCATGGACCCCTAAATCTCTTTGGACCTCCACTGTTCTGAGCTTTTCATCATTTAAGAATACTCAGAGCTATCATTTTATGGTCCAAAATGGATGACCTCACACTTACTTGCGTCGAAATCCATCTGCCACAGTTTTGCCCACTCACTTAATCTATCAATGTCTCTTTGTAATTTTATGTCCCGTCTATTCTACTTACTATACCACCAATTTTTGTGTCATCAGCAAACTTGGATATATGGCTCTCTATTATGTTATCTAAGTTATTAACAAATATAGTGAATATTTGAGGCCCCAGCACAGATCCTTGTGGGACACCATTAGTCATTTCCTTCCAATTCGAGTACCTATCCATTATCCCTACTCCCTGTCTTCTACCACCTAACCAATCTCCTAACCAGGTCAATAACTTGGCTTCAATTGCATGAGCTTTAATTTTAGCTAACAGTCTCTTATGTGGAAACTTATCAAATGCCTTATGGAAGTCCATATAAACTACATCCATAGACATTCCCCTGTCTACTACTTTAGTTACTTCCTCAAAAAATTCAGTTAGGTTCATTAGACATGACCTACCCTTTACAAATCCATGTTGGTTCTCTCTAACCAGCTCGAATTTCTCTAAGTGCTCAGTCAATCTGTCCTTAATTATAGATTCCAATAACTTCCCCACAACAGATGTTAGACTGACAGGTCTATAATTTCTTGGTTTCTCTCTCTCGCCTTTCTTAAATAATGGAGTTACATTTGCAATTTTCCAATGTAAAGGAACAATACCTGAATTGAGAGAGCTTTGGAAGATTATGGCTAAAGCATCTGCAATTTCCTCATCTAGTTCCTTTAAAACCCTGGGGTGGAAACCATCAGGTCCTGGGGTTATGTCAGTCTTTAGTGCCATTATTTTTTCTAATACTCTTTTCTTGCTTACATTAACTTTAGTGAGTTCCAGTCCTTGATTCATTATTAGTTTCCCTGGAATGTCAGGTATATTATCCTCTTCCTCTACTGTGAAGACTGAGGCAACGTAAATATTCAACAAGTCTGCCATTTCCTTATTTTCATTTGCAATATTACCCACATCTGTTTTTAAAGGGCCCACATTACCCGTAACTATTCTTTGGGCTAGAAATTCATGTGGTTTGCGCCACACGTTAGCAGCAGGAGATGGTGCTAAAGTGCCGTTGACAGCTGTAACAACAGCTGATGCCGGTTCCAGCACCGCACGCCATATCAGTGTTGCCGGTAGCGCTGCCGGTAACCTCGATCACCAGGGAGCTCGCCATGATGGAGATCGTGACGTCAGTGAGTGTGCAACGCTCACTGGATGCCTGATCTCCCAACTTTGTTTTAGCCAAGGTACTTATCGGCTGGAGAAAGCAACGACAGCTTCAGGTGATGTGCAGCAGCAGGAAGCCGGCTCCAGCGATACTATTTAAAGGGATCCTCAGCAATCAGGTTTGTGAAGTTTGAGTGGCTGTGTGCTAATTCTTGCTACTGGAAGAGTTTTCCTTAGTCATTTTAAGGTTCTTTGGTATTAGGGAGTGCTCTGGCAAGTACAAAACTCCCTCATTATTTTTGAAAGGCTTCAAAGTGCAACACTTGCTAAAAATCATTCACAAACTTAACGTGCAGTTGGTGTGCGACCACAGACAGCGAATTTTTAATGTCAATGACCTATATCCTGGCAGCAGCCACGATGGTTTAATTATGCACCAGCACTCTTCCAGCCACCACAACAAGCTTGAGGGTGGCTGCTCAGAGACAAGGGGTATCCGCTCTCCACCTGACTCATGACTCCCCTCCGCAACCCCAACACTCTACATTATTTACTGGCAGTCTCCTTCCTCACTCCCTCTCAGCTAATACTGACTTGGATGAAGGGACCGAGTGTAATGTAGCCAAGTTTGCGGATGATACAAAGATGGGTGGGAAAGCAAGTTGTGCAGAGGACTCAAAGAATCTGCAAAGGGATATAGACAGGCTAAGTGAGTGGGCAAACATTTGGCAGATGGAGTATAATGTGGGAAAGTGCGAGGTTATCCACTTTGGCAGGAAAAATAAAAAAGCAAATTATTATTTAAATGGAGAGAGATTACAAAATGTTACAGTTCAGAGGGACCTGAGGGTCCTTGTGCATGAAACACAAAAAGTTAGCATGCAGGTACAGCAAGTAATCAAAAAGGCAATTGGAATGTTGGCCTTTATTGCAAGGGGGTTGGAGTATAAAAGCAGGGATGTCCTGCTACAACTGTACAGGGTATTGGTGAGACCACACCTTGAGTACTGTGTACAGTTTTGGTCTCCTTATTTAAGGAAGAAACATCATCGAGCAGATCATCTGCTCATTGAATCAATGGTTCTACTGCCTTGACCGCTCGGGAGGAGTCCTCCATTACTCACCAGAGCGGGTGTCCCATTTCGTGGTGGTCTACTGCATGCTCCACAACATGGCCATCATGAGGGCACAGCCCTTGCCAGCAGGGATTACAGGACCACCTCAGGAGGAGGACGAGGTAGAGGAGGATGAGGAGGAGGAGGAGGATGAGGAGGAAGAGGAAGAGGAGGAGGAGGACGAGGAGGAGGAGGAACAGGAGGAAGGGAGGAGGCAGGCAGCCAATCCCCCTTCCGGACGGGCTGTCCGTGAACGCCTCATCAGACTCTGATTCCAATGAATGAAACCCCAAATCCCCGTTGCTCACCACATCCCCATCATACTATCCCTGTCTCATACCATATCAAAGTGTCCTCCTGGGCGCAAAGGTGAAATGATAGAGACCACAAAATATTCCAAACACCATTAATAAATGTATCTATAAACATATCACACATATCACATGAATTCTAATAACTAATGACCCTTATGCCTGCCATAGTTGAATAGCTATCATTGTGTGCAAGTTGTGAGATGTGGGTGTGAGTATTGCTCAGTAGAGATTGTTGGTGGGTGAGTGCTGGCAGAATGGTGCATTGAGCAGTGTGTGAAGCTTGTGGTACAGATGGTGGTATGTAGCATTTGTTGAAGCCTTCACTCACCCTGACCACCCGTGTGAGCTCGTTAAACTTCCTCCTGCACTGGGTGTGGGTCCTGGGGAGCACAGTGCTGCCCATGACATGGTGTGCCACCTCCCTCCACATAGTCCAGCAGACTTGTGGCGAGGGCCTCCTGCCAGTTGGTACAGGACCACCCGCCTTCTCTCCACCGCTAAAACCAATGCCTCCAAAGCTTCATCCGAAAAACTCCGGGCTCGCTCCCTGGGGTGACGATCTGTCATCAGCATTTGTAAATAAGTGCTCCTTCTCCTTGTCCTTCTTCTTATGGTTGTTGAGGCAGCTGAACACCCAACAATGCTGAGAATGAGGTGCTGCAGCATCAATGAACTTCCCCTTTAAGTAGTGAAAAAAGCCTGTGACAATCATTACTTGAGTTTAGACTACACCCGATATTGGTCCAACTTTTCAGTGTAACGCCAATGAGTTTGGGTTTTTAGACTAAAATCATGACTGCAATCATTTTAATGAGGAGTGAGGACGAATTTTGCGTGCAGTCTAGACGATTTTCACCTGGCGCTACTTAACCATTTTTAGTCTAAACACTGGCCATTCCTTGGCTATAATGAATTTCTAGCCCTTTATCTTCTAATATAATTGTAAAGATGTCATCCATCTCCCTTTTGAATGCTTGCAGTGAGTCCATGCTCACTGCACAAGCCGCCAACTTGATCCAAATGTCAAACATCATCTATGAAAAGAAAAAGCACCTGGCATCTAATACTAATTCTATGCTTGTGAATTAAGTGGGAACACTTTACGTGGGGCCATTCAAAGAGCTTAACAAATGCAGAATATCATGAAGTACATCTTTAATATTTGTGTGCGTTTTACAGGAATATTTTTTCCATATAGATTTAGTTCCAAAATAATTGTTAAATCAAGCCAATATAAAAAATACTGAATATTAGTATTTCATATTCAATTTATAGTAAACCTGTTCTAAATATACTGATTCTTGGCAGAATTGTGATAGAATCATTCAGGGATCTAACCTTCCTCTTCTGATGAAAAATAGGAGAATGTCTTTTTTTTCTCTCTCTAATTAACAATTTGTTAATTTCTTTTACCTGTTCACGGGATATGGGCAAAGCTGGCAGGGTTCCATTTTTTGCCCATCCCTAGTTTTCCTGAGAAAGTGTGGCACGCCTTGTGATGTTGGTGATGTTATTTCAGATTTACAGCATCTGCAGTATTTAATATTTGTATTAATAAATGATTGTTTCTTTACACAAAATGTTCGAAATCAGAGGGCCATTAAGGTCTGTATAGGGACATTGTAGATTACTCCGGGTCGATCCAACTCCCAGGACAAGGCAGAGGTTTTAAATGGCTACTTTGTTACGTTGAGTCTACAGCACAGAAACAGGCCATTCAGCCCAACTGGTCTATGCTGCCATTTATGCTGCACACGAGCCTCCTCCCAACCCTCTTCATCTAACCCTACCAGCATATCATTTCTATTCCTTATGTGCATATCTAGCTTCCCCTTAAATGCGTCTATGCTATTCGCCTCAACTACATCTTGTGGTAGCAAGTTCCATATTCTTACCACTCTTTGGATAAAGAAGTTTCTCCTGAATTCCCTCTTGGATTTATTAGTGACTATCTTATATTTATGGCCCCTAGTTCTGGTCTCCCCCGCAAGTGGAAACAACTTCTCTACGTCTACCCTATCAAACTCCTTCATAATCTTAAAGACCTCTATCAGGTCACCCCCTCAGTCTTCTCTTTTCTAGAGAAAAGAGACCCAGCTTGTTCAGTCTTTCCTGATAGGTAACCTCAGTTCTGGTATCATCCTCGTAAATTTTTTTGTACTTTCTCCAGTGCCTCTATATCTTTTTTATTACATGGGGACCAGAACTGTGCATAGTACTCCAAGTGTGGTCTAACTGAGGTTCTATACAGAGCTATTTCACACACAAGTTGGTGAATCTTTGAAATGGATGGGCCAAGGAGGCGGGTCAAAGCTTGATGACATTAATAATTCTAACACGGAATTCCAAGTTATTGAACCAACAACGATGGAAGAATGCCTGTATATATCTAAGTCAGGATGGTGTGTAACTTGGAGGTGTTCCCACAACATTGCTGCTATTGTTCTTCTTGGTTGCCGAGGTCACAGGGAAGGGAGATGCAGTCTAAGTAATCCTTGATGAGTTGGTGCAGTGCATCCTTTAGATGGTACAAATGGCAGCTACAGCACACCGGAGGTGGCGGGGGTGGATATTGAATCCAGTAGCAGGGGAACCATTCATGTGAACTGCAACTGTCCCCTTGCAGACGATGGTGAGTATTCGATCACACTCTTGACTTGAGTCAAAAAGACCAGAAACCTGATGGTCTCACCAAACTGCCCAGGAATCAAGAACCCTAAATTTGCCAATTCATTCAGCACTAACATTGAAGGAGTCAATCTTGGCATTTGTGTTTCTGTTTGTCTACTATGCAATAGTTAAAGACTTATAAACCATCTTTAATGCTGCAGAGCCAGGTATATATAGTAGCTATTGACTATCATGATGATGAGGCAATTAAAATGATGTTGTACCTATCCTGGGCACATTAGTGCATCCAAAGTGGTCTTAACTGGGTGCAAATAGTTCAGTTCAGATCATTTTGGCTCACATTCATAGTCTATTTACTTTACATAACCACTGCTACAAAAACTTGCACAAATCTTTTCTTTGATTTATAATTGTTATCTGCTACTGCTCTCCATAGTCCCATTGGAGACAAATATGAAAAACTTACCAAAGCACGCAGACATGTGGGGAGGGGGGAGATTTTGCCTGAAATAATAGTGGCCTGCCTTTGTAAATTGGCCAGGGGAGTGGGTGGGGTGAGGGCCACCTTGGTCGCCCCATTGATGCCCAAGGCCTACCTGATGGTGTTTTGAGGTGGGCCTGTAAATGGGTAAGTAGCACGCCCAACTGTTTCACATGGGGAGCTGCTTAAATATGCCAATGGGGATTCTATGCCAGTTGTAGGCCCAGATTTTCAGGCACAGATGGGCAGAGCATGTGTCAACCATGCTCCACTCATTTGTACTTGACATTAAGTGGCCTAACCAATAGTCCTGAAAGAGATTGTCAGAGATCGTTCAAAGAAACGGGCAAAGACATTATCATTTTTGTGGGGTGAGGAGGAGCATGAGTGGAGCTCCTGAAGGGGTAATTACTAGTCCTAGCCCCTTTAGGGCTACCCCGGATCAGGCGTATTCCCCAGACGTTCACTTTCAACTAAAGTTTGAGGTAGCCGAATCCTAAAGACGCTTAATTGGGTCAAAAGGTCCAGACTATCTCTCCCTAAAGAAAAGGAACAACCTGAAGATGATACCGTCCTCCAGATAGCACTTTTAATAAGTTTAGCTAGACTGTAACATTCCAGATATTATGAGGGTCCGGATAACTCCCCCAGAATTCTGCAACTCCTCACCAAAGAGCGTACAGAGATTGAGTTCGCAAGTTTGATACAGAAGTATTATGTGAGACAATTCTAAAAATATATAGATTTATTAAAGAACCGACATGTAATTACAGTAGGTGTTTCAATCACAACATTAACAGTTCCAAAAAGAGAAAGCTTTACAATTCTTATTATCAGATCTTAACTTCGCTACATTTTTACAGTTCTTAGTCTTTATTCCAGGATATCCACCAAAATCAAATACAGTACAATATCTTGATCCCCGAGGTAAAAAGAGTTGTAGACTTACAGAGCCGCCTCTGAAGCCTGAGAATCGCTTTGCCCCTTTACAGCGAGACTATCATCCCATTTGAAAGTTCAATATTTATATCCTTTTTCAGTGGTATTTCCTTTGAAGTTTTCTGCTGATGTAAGCTAATTATCTCTAGTCATTTTTCTGCTGACCCCTGCTATTCTTACAGTCACCTCAGCTGGTAGCAATGCAGAATTATGTCTCTACCTCAGGTGTCCCAAGCCCACAATATAAAATGGTGTAACAGCAGGTGCATCTATTTGATGTCATTTTTACCAAGGCCTTCTGTTTCTGTCTTTTTATGAAGTGTAAATTAAAATACCTCAACTAGGGTGATCTATGCAATTCTTAGTCACCTCAGCTGGTTGTAACACAGAATCGTGTCTCTCCTCCCCTCTAGGTATTCCAAGTTCAACAGAAAAACGTTTTGACGGCAGGTGTTTCTTTTACTTGATGTCATTTTTACGAAGGCATATGTTTCTTAATTTTATGTGTTTCTTTCCGAAGTGTAATTTAGAACACCTTAACAGGGTGTACCATTGTATTCTTTCCAAAGCTTCAGACTTCAGGAGCCTCCAACCTCCTGTTTCAATAAGGTTATTGATTCAGTGTCAACAACTTATCTTATCCCAATAGCCTGAATGCTGTTAACAATACAGCTTCTCCATTGTTAGGTTTTTAGATTTTCAAGCCCAGTTTGTCATGTTTTAATAAGGCCAGAATTCTTTCATAGAATGGTGTATTTTTCTGAATAAGGCTTATTCCTTCACACTCCTGGACCCACAAAACACCTCAAGTCCACTGCCAGCCCATGCAAGCCACCCCCCAGACATAGCCCCCTCCCTCTAGGCCTGACTTGGCTGTTTCAGCATGGGAATCATCAGATTTCCCGTCCTTCCACAACTGGCGATCTGCCCATGGCATTTAAATGAAGTCTGAACCCAAAAATGGTTCAGGCCTTCTTCACTGGCTTTGGGCAGGTGGTGCGGCCACTCCATCATGCCCGTTTTGGACAAATGTTAAAGATCCAGGAGTCCAGGAGCAAAACTAGTCTAGTAGCGGCTCGCCAGACCTATGAAGAGGTGGGTCTCCAATGTGGTCAGAACTCCAGAGGTCACAACACAATGGCAGGAGTACCTTGTGTCCAGAGTTCACAGTCAATGGAAGTCCCCTCAGCAAGTAAATTCAGGGGGGGGAAAGCAGGGATAAGGAAACAGCATCCTATAACTAACAATTGTGACAACCACCAAATATCCTCAGGTGAGTCCTGTGCAGAATAATTCTTATCACTTAGTTTGGAATTAGTAATCACAGATTTCAATTCAAATAAGATATCTCATTGTCTAATGTGGATAAACCACCACACATGACAACTAATATAAAGGGGCAGTCTATTAAGACACTTCTACACTGCTCAGTGCTCAGGCTCCAGGGAGAATGGTACTGAAGCCAAGCACTGCTCTCCCTATTAATGCATGTGTGTGCTGCTAGTCTCCATTTGAGGGTCAATACAGAGAAGCATTTGTTCTCCGCACAATTGATTTCTGCTGTCAAAAGGTTTGGTTCCAGGCACCAACGTTGGTACGGAGCAATGAGGGCCAATTTTAAGTGCCTTCGCCAGTGTAAACGGGTCAGTAGCAGCCTGAAAATGGCATCGGGACACTTACGACCCCGTTGGGTAGTGACCTGAAAAGATGTACATCGCACCCTGATTGCAATTCTGAGGTACAAATGGGTGCAGTGTGCGTTGTGCAGGCTCTGCTCATTTTGCATTAGCATTCAGCAACCTAAGCAGCATTCATAAAAGGGTTGCTGGAGGCTGCTCAAAATACAGCCCAAAGAAATGTATATTTTTGTGGGGCCAGGATGAGCAGGATACGGTAGCATAGTGGTTCTGTTACTGGACTAGTAATCCAGAGGTCTGGACTTAATAACTCTGCTGACATGAGTTCAAATCCCACCACAGCAGCTGGGAAAGTTCAGTTAAATAAATCTGGCATAAAAAGCTGGTGTTAGTAATGGTGACCTTGAAACTACTTGATTGTCATTAAAACCCATCTGCTTCACTAATGTCCTTCAGGGAAAGTAATCTGCTGTTCTTACCCATTATGTGAATCAAGACCCAAAGTAATGTGGTTAACTTTTAACTGCCCTCTGAAATGACCTAGCCAGCCACTCAGTTGTACCAACCCACTACAAAGAAGTATAACAGCACTGAGGGCGTATCTTCACCACACGGGCAGCAGCGGTTCAAGAAGGCGGCTCACCAACACCTTCTCAAGGGCAATTAGGGATGGGTACAAACGTCGGCCTTGCCAGCAACGTCCACATCCCATGAACGAATAATTTTAAAAAAAAAGCAGGAGTGCCCCATGCAAGGAGCTCCTCGGATTGCTTCCGCCCCTCCCCCACCCCCTCCAAGGCTCCAACTGTCAGTAGGCTCTACATAGGAGCCGGAATATTTCCCAGCCTCATCAACTGGTGAACTGCCTTGGCTGCATGAGGCCCTGGCCTCAAAATTGCACCACCCCTGCTGACCGCCTGTTGTGCCCCTAAACTAAACATTATCTCGATGGAATCATAGAATGCCACAGTACTGAATCAGGCCATTCGGCCCATCGCGTGTGTGGCGGTGCTTTCACCCACATCATCCACCTAGTCTATGCTCACTCCCCACACTCTTTAATATTTCTCTTTTTCATGCAACTATCACATGTAAAAAATATATATTTATGGACTCTGCAGGCTGGGGCATATCAGCGAGATAATATACTGAAATGTTTAGTTTGCGTTGTTATTTATTGCACTGTATTTGTATCACAATGAGAACCCCTGTTCATTTGTTTATATTATAGTGTGCCATCGGCAGAAATTCAACTTCTGATTAGCAAACTTAAGACTTGCACTTGATATTAATAAATTGTTTCACTCATCCGTTAAAATAAACATGTCTGTAACAAAAATTTTATTGACACCAGAAGGTTGAGCAAGTCCAATTGTGAAAGTCCACATGAATCAGCAGTGACTATGCAAAACCACAGATGTGTGTTGGGAAATAAGAAATGTGATACAGCACGAGACTTGAACATATAACGTAGGCTGACGCTCAAGTGCAATGCTGAGGGAGTGCTGCACTGTCAGAGATGCTGTCTTTAGGATGAGACATTAAACCAATGCCCTCTTGGGTGATGTGAAGAGTCCCATAGAACCTTTTGTCGAAAGGCAGGGGAGTTCTCCTGGTGTACCAGCCAATATTTATCCCTCAACCACCATCAAAAAAAAATCAAATTATCTGATCAATTATTTCATTGTTGTTTATGGGACCTTGCTGTGTACAAATTGGCTGCCATGTTTCCCTACATTACAACAGTGACTACACTTCATAAGTACTTCATTGGCTGTGAAGTGCTTTGGATCGTCCTAAAAACGTGAAAAGCAGTATATAAAGAAGCGAGGAACAACCCCAATGGTAGAAAGCTTTGGGAACCAGAGGTCCAAAGTCACCTGTTCCTTTCAAACATGCTACAAGGCTTTTTTGGTTTCTTCGCCCGCAATCGGAGACCTCCGCACCCTCCCCGCCTCCCCGTTAATATCAGGGCCAATGTTTCTGTAGATTAGTTGTGAATTTATCACTCTTCAAGTGTAAGCAGTTGCCTGTGGCTGTACTGCTCTGGACAAGGTGAAATAACTTGTCATAGTCTATATTATCTAGTCCCTTTAGAATCCCAAAAATGGCAATATAATCACCTCTCAGCCTTCTCTTTACCATGATGTGGAGATGCCGGCGTTGGACTGGGGTGGACAAAAATGAGAAGTCGCACAACACCAGGTTATAGTCCAACAGATTTATTTAATTTTACAAGCTTTCGGAGCGGTTCGCTCCTTCCTTACTTACCTGCTAACTTACCTGAGGAAGGAGCGAACCGCTCCGAAAGCTTGTAAAATTAAATAAATCTGTTGGACTATAACCTGGTGTTGTGCGACTTCTCATTTTTCTCTTTACCAGTGAGACCATGCCCTCATAACGTCACTACTGGTACCTGTTATTCTTTAAGTGAAACAAGCATAGTCAGTGAAATGTTTTTTCACTTTAAGTGCTGCATATCTACTGTGCAATAGATTTTAATGGTTATTGGTTAACGAATGTTAGGATAAAATCTTTCAACAACTTACAGACATACCACACCGCTCCAATATATCCATGCGTAAGATCTTACTGTGTATTCTTTTCTTTATGCTTGTAGAGATATACTGCCATCTACACTGGTCTTTCCCCAAGCAATAGCAGAAGCAACGAACTCTGAAGAACTGGAAGTTGTTTCACATCTGGGAATAGGTATGCACTGAAGGAAAGTTTGATGTATCATAGATTACATGTTTGACATCTTGAATAAAAATTATCACTGACAGCATTACTACAAAAGATATGCATCAAATTCCACAAACTAAAAGTATTACATTTACCCTGGCTCCTTCATATTATTGAGTCCAGTAGCTCATCCAAGCCACTTCCTCCCCGTGATCACTGTTTAAACCAAAATACTTTTTTTTTAAACTCAAAGCTAAGAGAAGTAAACAAAATGATATTCAGTTTAATTTCTAATTCTTTGTAACTATTTGATGTTAATGGTGAGACTCCTTCGGCAGAGTGTATGGGTTCCGTAAATATTGCTTTCAAGAGACCCCCAATGGCATATAAGGGGTGAATTTGGGCAAGGGTTTTCCCGCTCATTCACCGTGCTTCAGTGGAAGAGCCGCAGAAACCCCAGGAACATGGCATCAATGGTGCGGTTTTCTGAATTTTTCGGAATTTCTGTGGCTCTTCCGCCAATGTTAAGGCGGGCGAGTGGGGGGGGAGGGAAGTGCAGAAATTCACCCCAATATACGTTTACAAAAAGCAACTAAATTTGTGCGATCAAAATGAGGAATTTGTAGTTCATTGTAATATATACGAATACAAGAAGTTGAATTCTAAGTTCTGAATTTGAAAGACTCCACGCCCAGATGGGAGAATTGAGTTCAGAGGTCAGTGCGCCCAATTCGCCGTGCACCTGATTTTCTTGCCGTTGATGGGATGGAAAATTGGAAATTCCACAAATTGCTCACACTGACTTCAGTGCCCGACTCTTCGCTCTCCAGTCCTGTCGAGTGAGATTCAACAGAGTTTCGTAATTTGGGTGCTATTAAGTCAGCAATGAGATATGTTACAGTTTTCATAAATGTAAGCAGTGAAAAATATAATGTAAAGAATTACATATATTCATATTAATATCTAATCAATACAAGGTTAACACATTTTATCAGTACATGTTTATTTGTGGATTATTATACAGCAATTTATGTTGTACTCCTTTGAATGAAAAGTCTTACTGCTTATTGTGTTCTCTGCGTTAGATTTCTGGAATTCATATATAAACAGAAGGTATCAAGAAGGAAGTTTCTCAGTTTCAAAAGACTTGAATATCATTAATAGTCAGACTCATAGCCTTCAAACGGCTTCTCATTTGTCCACCGATAAAAGGCAATGTTCATGTGAGATTGAGCTGTCAGCAGGAAATGACAAGCTGTGGTTTGTTAATCCTGTATTTATAAAAGAATACTGCAGCACTGCCCCGTCATCCTTGCCACCACCAGAACAAAGCTCAAACTCCACAAATATCCTGGATCTGAAAGTGAGGAGACCTCCACCACTCCCTCCCCGACCAAAGGCATCAGAACTGAATACTGCAATGTCTGATAGCTGCAAAGGTAGAAACCAGTTGCTGCATGGCGGAGAGGTCAAGAAAAATGAGGAAGAAATTAAACTCAAAAAGGATCATGAAAGTTTAATAGAGCAGATTAAGGACCTGGAACAGGGGAGGAAAGAAATTGAAATCAATGTGGAAAACAGCAGAACTCAAAATCGTGACAGATTCCCGCCAGTTCCACCAAGGCGTCGACCGTCAGAAAAGCAGCCTACAGACATTAACAGTAGCAAGAGTGAAGAGACGAGGAAGGAAACTGAGGGAGTGGTACAAAGCAACGATAGCGCAGGGAATAATAAGCTGCCAGTTGAAGCCAGCATCAAGTCTACAGTGAATGAACTACATGAGTTGCAGAGTGAAAAACCGAAGAATACTGATGATGGTCTTAATAACAGCACCTCAGGCACTGAGCAAAGGAAGCAATCATGTCAGTCTGCACCTGTTGCACCTCCAAGAAGGAAAAAGATGTCCAAGCAAATTGCCAGGGAAGAAACCAAACAAGAACGCAGTATCAAAGGTCAGGAAAACAAAGAGCCAAGGAGGGATAAGCTATATACAATAAAGGATCAGTCAGAAGATGCTTCTGACTCCTCAGTCCAGAGTTCTATAAACACTGACAGTGAATGTGTGCAAGCATGTAGCTTTACTGATTTGAAAATACCTGATGGATCGCTGTACTCTCCTGAAGGTAATGTAGTGAGTTCTATTTCAGAAGCAGATTCTTACTCCACCAGCAGCACAGAGGAAGAGCAGGATTCAGTGAACACTCCTTCAAGAACTAGGAAACAACGGCCTTCAATGATGTTGGACAAAGCAAAAAACAGACTGTCAATAGTGACATTAAGCAATGTTTTGAATGCTTTCCGTTCAACAAACAGAAAGATTCAGAAGAAAATAACGGAACTCGCTCAAGAGAAGGAGTCTTACTTTGGTCACCTGGTCCAGGATTATAAAGCCTACACTTTGGAAATGATGGGAAATCATACCTCAAGCACAGAAATGCTGCAGGAGATCCGGCAGATGATGACACAGCTCAAGAGCTATTTATTGCAAAGTACAGAGCTGACGTTAATGGTAGATTCATCTTATCAATCTGAAGAAAAATTGGGTAAGGATTGACCTCTATTATTTCTAATTTATGGGGCACAAATTTAAGATGGCCACTGAAAGAATTAATGGGGAGGTTAAGATTCTTTACACAGGGATGATTAGAATATGGAATTCTGTGCCACAAACTGTTGTTGAAGCAAAGTCCACAAGGTCTTTTAAAAAGGCAATTGGATAGCTGCTTGATAAAGAGGAATATTAAAGAGTATGGGGGGTAAACAGGAGAGTGGGATTACAGTAGGTGGCTCATGTGGTGATAAACCCTGGCACAATATGGACTGAACAACTTGTTTCTGTACTGTAACAAGCTATGATTTTATGGTTACTTACGAGAAGAAATTCTTGCTTAATTAAAACTCCTAGTTAATGTACTTGCTTCTAAAGAATCGATTTAGGGTGAACAAATGAACAAATTGGTGTCTTAGAAATTACCCAAATTAAAAAGTGATTTATTTTCACTTCTCCTTTAGCTTTTGGGTATGAGGTCAATCCATTAATCCGCTACAGACAAGACTTTGCAGTCCTAGTCTGGCTGAACCCCTCACACTTTCGGGCTTAGTGGAACAAGAAGCCTTCCCATAGTGAAGACTGAATCTGCCTCCCGCCCTATGAGTGCCTGATTCTGGGTGTTAAGACCTGTAATATCGGGTCTCCGGGTCCTTTGTGCTTGACATGCATTTCCTGGGAGAACCCCTGTCATGGATGGGTGGATTCTGCCTGAAACATGTCATTTGTATGTTAATGACGTCCAAGAAGAAGACCGCTCGGAGAAGGTGGGCATT
The DNA here is from genome assembly GCA_030390025.1 of Squalus acanthias. Classification (NCBI taxonomy): domain Eukaryota; kingdom Metazoa; phylum Chordata; class Chondrichthyes; order Squaliformes; family Squalidae; genus Squalus; species Squalus acanthias. Next base: position 28,998,482 of record CM059425.1, on the reverse strand, counting down.
AGAGGCGTCAGCCAGCCCCTTCAGATTGGAGGGTCTGAAAAGGGGTGACCAGCAAACACTTCACATCAACAGCAAGCAACGTTTCACATTATTTAGGCCAGCAGAGAGGAATAGCAGAGCTGGAAGCTAGTTGGCTGCTGTTTCTGATAGCAGCCAAAAGTCCCAGAAGCCAGTGGGAACTATACAGTTCTGATGCCTTGTGAATACACTCCTCACCCAACCCAGAGCCATGTAATCTCCTGGGAGAGGCAAGACGAGAAAACCAGCTAAAAACCCAGGTCAATTAGGGGATAAAAATCTGGAAAATTCCTCTTCGATTCCCTTCAGCGATCAGGATTAGTCCAGGAGACCACCCTGGCCCTGATTAACGTTACAAGGTACTTGCCTCTTGTACGAGGTGATCTCGGCCCCAGCCAGAAACAGGTCCAGTTCTCAACTGAAAGAATTCAGCAAATCAGCGTTCACTGCACGAGCCAGCAACCTGTTCCATAAGTCCACTGTTCTCTGGGAAAAGAGGAACCTCCTAACATCTAACCTAGTTCTGCCCTTGCATAACTTGTAAGTGTGACCCCTGGTCCTCCCTAAGCTATTCAGTTGAAACAATTGGTTTACACAAACACAATCTAGCCCCTTCATCATCTTATAAACCTCAATCAAATCACCCCTAAGTCTGCACTTCTCTAAAGCATGGAGACCCAGCTCTTTGAGCCTATCTGGGTAACTAAGATGCTTTATAAGTGGGAGTTCATCTTCTGACCTTCCTCTGCACTCTTTCCAAAGCCTCAATATCACCCACAAATTGAACACAGTATTGTAACTGAGGCCTAACCAAGGTCTTGTACAAAGCCAAAATGGGGTGCATAGTTTTATCGTGAAATGTCCTGTAAATACACTAATGTAAATCACTACTTCGTGAAGATTACTCTACAGACAGAATTAACCTTCTGGAGAGTGAAATGTGATTTTAAAAGAAAGGAAAAGTAAACAGCAGACAGGAAGTCTCTTTGCAGGAACAGAAAAAAAAACAAAAATCAGTGCCCAGGATTTTTAAATTCACAACAATCATTCCCAATTGGGAGCCTTAAACCCAAACTGTTTAACCTAAATCCTCATTTATGAAGCTATCAATAAGTCGGCTACAGAACTGCTGTGGAGCAGGGGAGAATAGCTGCTGTTGAAAATATAACTTTGTGTAAAAGAAATATATTTCATATAATTTTACTGTTCCCACCAATGATGTCAAATTATTTTCTAAACCTTTTACCAATGACCTTTATTTGCAATGTGTGTTGTTTAACTAATGGAGAAGTCCTCTTATCTACTTTAGAAGCGGTTGTGGAAGCAGCATTGTGCAAATGTGTTCTCAAACCCTTAAAAGGCCAGATCAACACCCAACTAAAGGAAATTCATTCCAAAAATGGCAATTTGAAGCTTTTGAAAGAAAACCAACAGATAGTGCAAAACACAACCACCACAGAGTTGGGTGTATCTACCAGCGTACCTGAAGTAGGCCTTTTGGAGAAAATACAGCAGAAACTCAGCACTATGCACCAGGCCTATTCACCAGACAAAAAGGTCACCTATCTGCTCAAGTCCTGCAAGCTGATTTATGATTCGATGTCGGTTGGAAGTACCGGTAATCATTTTTGTAATTCCTCATTTATGTTATGATTTGTTTTAGTACCTTTTGACTAACTGTTTAACACATGTGGATAGAAATTCCGGGGGTAGTTTTCAACTTCGTCACCTAATACGGCGGAGCAGATCGCCCCGCCTGTTATAGAACTCATCCGATTTCATCCCATCGACATCAATCGGATGAAAATCAGGTGAGTTCTATAACAGGGTGGGGTTCTGCTCTGTTGCATTACCGCTGAGGCGGTGAAGTTGAAAATGACCCCCTTTGTTTCTGACTGGTGGCCTGTCAGCCTACATCTCCATCACATTTGGTAGCCCAGTCCAAATCACAAGATCATAAAAACCTACTGAATCCATGTACTCCCCTTGACATATATCCCAAACCTTACTTTTCCAGCAGGTCTTGCCATATGGATTTTTTTGTTACCTAGGATAACAAAAAATGCAACACTGTGCATCTAATATTTGTAATTTAGTAGGCCAATAAATATTAGTCTAGGGTTACTGTAATATAACTTTGAAATACTAAAACTTACTGTTATTTAATTCCAAATAACCATCTCGGCCTTAAATTATGTATGGAAAGAGGAAATTGGCAGAACACTAAGCTAGTACACTGCGGTCAGCTCTGGGATATGGGCTGAAATCCAGTCAAGACAGATGGGATGCAAGTATTCTCTCTCTCTACCAGCTGTGAGAGCCCTATATGAAAAGAATTTGACTTGCCTAAACCAAATCTCTTGTAGGCAAAGCACCCCACAGACCATAATTTGGCACAACCTGGCATTACATTGGCAGTCTCATGTAGGAAGTAGGTGATGCTGGTGCAGTAGGGATGCACCACTGAGGTGTGGATTCAAGTGAAATGTTGGGACAGATTACAGAGTGCTTGATAATCCTATTTATATTATGCAGCTGCTTCCAATGTGGCCCCGATTTTAACTCCAGCTGGATTCACCGCTCAGGCCTGAGTTCAAATTAAAGTCGGGTCTCAATGATGTCATAGGGCCGCAGCATGCATAGGTAAAGAAGGACCCTGTTGGCTCTGGGTGCGTGGCCTTGCTGCCTGCTCAGGAGAGCAGGTTAAAATTGCAGATGTTGCAATCATGGCGGTTTTCGGGCAGGTGAGACCCAGGGCGATTTGAACAGTCCACTCGCCAGGTTTCTGCTGAGCGAGTAGGGTTAAAATCACCGATTCTGTAATATAGCACACTTCCCTTATTGGCGAACCCTCCCCTTTATGCTGTGGGCAATCGCAGCAACAACAAATAACTGCATATTTGTGAGATCCACACAGGCAGTGTTAAAGTCCCGGTGTGGTCCTTCACCGATGTTGTAAAGGGTCCTAACAGGTGAGTAATGTGAAAATCTCATTGCTGGCCTGTATGAATGGGCTAAGGAGTCAGCTGACCCATGGCCAGGCCCAAAATGGTAGACACAATAATCATGTCACTGCAGGCCAGTATTTATATTGGCCCAATGGTTGGAGGTACCAAGCAAAAACTACTTCCCTGTAATAATATAAGTTATAATAACTTTCCCTCTGTCCTTCTATTCTTCAGCACACAAGGTTGGCTTGTCATTGTGCTGTGACATTGGGCCACAGACATGATCATTTCATTTTTGACGTTTTCTGATTTTAAGCAAACAATTCTGAAGTAAAATTGTTCTTAAATAAGAAATGGTGTTTGCCAGTCATCTCCATACGCAAGAGTTTTGAATGATCATTCAACACAAAGAACCATTCCTGAATAACACAGAAATCAGGAAGTCAAATATAATGTTTCCACAGTTCAACTGTCAGAGCCTCAGAACAGGGCACACACTTAAATGAGTGATCGATTTCTACTTGAGCTAATTGTTGTTCTTCTCCTCCACACCTTGACAAACAAACATGCCTTTTTTTTTAAATGATCTGTAAGGTGCAACAGAGAAAAAAAAAATTACACGTGTTCCCCTTTTTTCTTTAAGGGGCACAATTAACAGAAGAACTTAAACAAGCATTTCACTCTTCAGCCCTGTGGTGCACTTGATCACACTTTTGATCTATGCTGAATTACACCGTGTGTGGCGGTAACGCTGGAGCTAATGTCACATCACACGTGTAGGAAACCATTCTTATTCAACAGATATGAGACAATGTACTGAACATATTGCTACCATCAATGATGTACCAGATACAGCAGCAGCCCACTGAAGCACTGGCCACAGTCCCCTGCTTCACAGAACCACTTCATTAGCATAAAATTCAGCCTCTCTGCCCTCTGCATCAAGTCCTTCACAGCACAGCACCATCGAAAGGAAATGTCAGTAACAGGGGAGCAGTATTTTTTTATAAAGTTTACTAGAAACCGCGCAAAAACCACTCGTGTTATCCAGAAAAACACCGCGTACGAAAGATTAAATGTATTTTTTCATTCGGCTTCTGAAGTTGGTCTACATAACGCATCACTCGGGGAAAGTAAAACTCATCCCTGATGTGGGATCATTTATTTATCAGGCTATTTATTGTGCCGATGACTGGCAGTGAGGGCCAAGGCAGAAACTTAATTAAGTGTTTCTGATGAAATCATAAACCTGGAAAACACGTGGTGGAAAACATTGTGTGGTTTATGAATATCAATGGAATTCTGGTTTTGCAATGTTGTCCAGGATTCACTGCCAGCTGTTTATTATTCTTTGTAACATATAATGCGTAGTTTAAATGCTTTTTCTCTCCAGCTGTCTTCCCTTTATCCCTCTTTTTATGAGGTTGTTGAATCTTCCGAGAGTACGGTTCAACAGGGTCCTATTACAACAACAACTTCCACGTATATAGCACCGATATCGGGAGAAATGTCTCAAGGCACTTCAGTGAATAAGCCAATGGAAAACAGACGCTGAGCCTAGGCAAGGAAAGGTTCAGAGTGATGACCAAAAGCTTGGTGGAGGACATGGGTTTTAGGGAGGTTTATAAAGGAAGAGCGAGAGGTGGAGAGGCGGAAAGGCACAGGGAGGGAATTCCAGAGTGAAAGGCCAGAATTTTCTCCAGGTAGGCGGGTTGGAGGCGGGGGCCCTCCGAGGCGGGCAGGAAACCCGGGAGGCTGGGTTTCCTGCAGGCCCTGCCGACTTTAACGGCAGGGCCTGATTTGCAGGTGAGGCCGCGGATTCCCACCGGTGCCAACCAGCCAGCCTCTCAATCGAGTAGGCCTGCAGATGTGGAGAGGGAGCGAGGGGTCGGTCCGGGGGAGGGATCTGGGGGGGGTGGGGGTCAGGAATCGGCAATGGAGGATCGGAGAACGCGGGGGGGGGGGTCAGGAATCGGCAATGGAGGATCGGGGAATGCGGGGGGGGTCAGGAATCGGCAATGGAGGATCGGGGAACGCGGGGGGGGGGTCAGGAATCGGCAATGGAGGATCGGGGATCGCGGGGGGGGTCAGGAATCGGCAATGGAGGATCGGGGAACGCGGGGGGGGGTCAGGAATCGGCAATGGAGGATCGGGGATCGCGGGGGGGGTCAGGAATCGGCAATGGAGGATCGGGGAACGCGGGGGGGATCAGGAATCGGCAATGGAGGATCGGGGAACGCGGGGGGGATCAGGAATCGGCAATGGAGGATCGGGGAACGCAGGGGGGGGGTCAGGAATCGGCAATGGAGGATCGGGGATCATGGGGGGGGGCAGGAATCAACAATGGAGGATCGGGGATCGCGGAGGGGGGGTGGTCAGGAATCGGCCATGGAAGATCGGGGATCATGGGGGGGGTCAGGAATCGGCCATGGAAGATCGGGGAACTCGGGGGGGTCAGGAATCGGCCATGGAAGATCGGGGATCATGGGGGGGGTCAGGAATCGGCAATGGAGGATCGGGGAACTCGGGGGGGGGGGGTCGGGAATCAACAATGGAGGATCGTGGATCGCGGGGGTGGGGTCGGGAATCAACAATGGAGGATCGTGGATCGCGGGGGTGGGGGGTCAGGAATCGGCCATGGAAGATCGGGGATCGCGGGGGTGGGGTCAGGAATCGGCCATGGAGGATCGGGGATCGCGGGGGGGTGTCGGAGGGTCAACAGGGCGGGTCGGCTGGGGATCGGCGGTGTGAGGGTGTGTCTGGAGGATCGACAGGGGGGGGAGAGGATCGGGGCTGGCCACCGGAGGTTTGTGGCCGGCCGCAGCATCATTGTTGGGGTGGGGGGGGTGGAGGCCTCATGGTGGGGATCGGAGGCCTGTGGTGGTGATTGGAGGCCTCGTGAGGGGGTCTCCGATCACGGGGGGGTATTTTAGGCAGGGACCCTGGATCCAGGAGGTAGGTATAAAGCCACTTACCTCCTGGATCCAGCAGTCCCCACCTTGGTTTAACTGCCAGGTTTTATGAATTGTGTGAAACCCGTCCCCAGACAGTTAAATTCAAAATGGAGGGGATAAAAGAGGCTTCCAGCCTCATTATAATATTTAAATTGATGTTCTGCCCCCTGGGAGCAGGTTGGTTGCCCGCTCTCGTCAAAACCGGAAGTGGGCGGGTTGGAGGCGGGATCAGGCCTCAAAGATAGTAATCTCCGGATTACTCCCGGTGCCACGCGGGTGGGTTTGCTGGAGCTGTTGGGGAGGGAGCCACATAGGCATATGATGTCATGGCGATAACGGAGACCTGGCTCAAAAAATGACAGGATTGGGTACTAAATATTCCTAGATATAAGGTGTTCAGGAAAAAATAGGAAGAAAAGAAAGGAGGTGGAGTGACAGTATTGATTAAGGAGAATATTACAGTGCTGGAGAGAGAGGATGTCCTGGACAGGTCAAGGACAGAATCTATTTGGTTAGAGTTAAGCAACAATAGAGGGGCCATTACACTACTAGGTGTATTCTATCGGCCATCTACTAATGGGAAGGATATAGAGCGGCAAATTTGCAGGGAAATTACAGAGAGGTGCAAGAACTATAGAGTAGTGAAAAATGGGTGACTTCAATTATCCTAATATAGACTGGGATAGTAATAGTGTAAAGGGCAGAGAGGGGAAGGAATTTCTGAAGTGTGTTCAGGAGAACTTTCTTAATCAGTACATTTCTGGCCCAACGAGGAAGGAGGCATTACTGGATCTGGTTCTGGGGAATGAGGTGGGTCAAGTTGTTCAAGTTTCAGTAGGGGAACATTTAGGGAACAGTGATCACAGTATCATAAGGTTTAGGTTAGCTAAGGAAAAGGACAAAGTGCAAGCTAGAGTCAAAATACTTAATTGGAGGAGGGCCAATTTCAGTGGATTGAGAACAGGCCTGGCCCGGGTAAATTGGAATCAAAATTTGGCAGGCAAAACTGTAACTGAACAATGGGCTGCCTTTAAAGAGGAGACGGTTCGGGTACAGTCGAGGTACATTCCCACGAAGGGGGGAAGGTAGGGCAACCAAAGCCAGAGCTCCCTGGATGATGAAAGAGATAGAGAGTAAGATAAAGCAGAAAAAAGGGGCATATGACAGATGTCAGGTTGAGAATACAAGTGAGAACCAGGCTAAATATAGAAAGTTCAGAGGGAAGTAAAAAAGGAAATAAGAGGGGCCAAGAGAGAGTATGAGAATAGATTGGCAGCTAACATAAAAGGGAATCCAAAAGTCTTCTACAGGCATATAAATAATAAACATGTAGTAAGAGGAGGGGTGGGCCGATTAGAGACCAAAATGGAGACCTACGTGTGGAGGCAGAGGGCATGGCTGAGGTACTAAATGAGTACTTTGCATCTGTCTTCACCAAGGAAGAAGATGCTGCCAAAGTCATGGTGAAAGAGGCGGTAGTTGAGATACTGGATGGGATAACAATTGATAAAGAGGAGGTACTAGAAAGGCTGGCTGTACTTAAAGTAGATAAGTCACCAGGACCGGATAGGATGCATCCTAGGATTCTGAGGGAAGTAAGGTGGAAATTGCGGAGGTACTGGCCATAATCTTCCAATCCTCCTTGGATACGGGGGTGGTGCCAGAGGACTGGAGAATTTCAAATGTTACACCCTTGTTCAAAAAAGGGTGTAAGGATAAACCCAGCAAATACAGGCCAGTCAATTTAACCTCGGTGGTGGGGAAGCTTTTAGAAACGATAATCAGGGACAAAATTAACAGTCACTAGGTCAAGTGTGGATTAATTAAGGGAAGCCAGCATGGATTTGTTAAAGGCAAATCGTGTTTAACTAATTTGACTGAGTTTTTTGATGAGGTAACAGAGAGGGTTGATGAGGGCAATGCGGTTGATGTGTACATGGACTTCCAAAAGGCGTTTGATAAAGTGCCACATAATAGGCTTGCCAGCAAAGTTGAAGCCCATAGAATAAAAGGGACAGTGGCAGCATGGATGCGAAATTGGCTAAGTGACAGGAAACAGAGAGTAGTGGTGAACGGTTGTTTTTCGGACCGGATGAAGGTATACTGTGGTATTCCCCAGGGGTCGGTACTAGGACCACTGCTTTTCTTGATATATATATTAATGATTTGGACTTGGGTGTACAAAATTTGCAGATGACACAAAACTTGGAAGTATAGTGAACAGAGGGGGAGGATAGGGATAGACTTCAAGAGGACATATACAAGCTGGTGCAATGGGCGGACACGTGACAGATGAAGTTTAACGCAGAAAATTGTGAAGTGACACATGTTGGGAGGAAGAACGAGGAAAGGCAACATAAACTAAAGGGTACAATCCTAAAAGGGGTGCAGGAACAGAGAGACCTGGGGATATATGTGCACAAATCGTTGAAGGTGGCAGAAAACGTTCAGAAAACAGTTAAAAAAGCATACGGGATCCTGGGCTTTATAAATAGAGGCATAGAGTACAAAAGCAAGAAAGTTATGATGAACTTTTATAAAATACTGGTTCAGCCTCAACTGGAGTATTGTATCCAATTCTGGGCACCACACTTTAGGAAGGATGTGAAGGCCTCAGAGAGGGTGCAGAAAAGATTTACAAGAATGGTTCCAGGGATGAGGGACTTCAGTTACGTGGATAGACTGGAGAAGCTGGGGTTGTTCTCCTAAGAGCAGAGAAGATTGAGAGGAGATTTGATAGAGGTGTTCAAAATCGTGAGGGGTCTGGACAGAGTAGATAGAGAGAAACTGTTCCCATTGGCAGAAGGGTTGAGAACCAGAGGACACAGATTTAAGGTGATTGGCAGAAGGTCCAAAGGCAACATGAGGAGAAACTTTTTTATGCAGCGAGTGGTTATGATCTGGAATGCACTGCCTGAAAGGATGGTGGAGGCAGACTCAATCATGGCTTTCAAAGGGAATTGGATAAGTACCTGAAGGGAAAAAATTTGCAGAGCCACGGAGGAAAGGTGGGGAATTGGGACTAGCTGAAGTGCTCTTGCAGAGAGCCAGCATGGGCTTGACGGACCGAATGGCCTCTTACTATGCTGTAACAATTCTATGATTCTATGATTCTAGGTCGGGACTCCCATTTTTAACCATTTAACTGCCCCCAATGCTCCAAACCCACCTGTTCTTTTAGGGGAGAATTCCAGCCAAAGACTTCATATGGCATTCTTAATGTCTTAGCCAGGAGAGTGACATCGAGTAGACTATTTGACTATTGGCACATCATGGATGAGCTCAATCTTGTCATCGGTCGAAAGGAGAATTGCTCTGGTTACTTTGTGTAGTAATATAAATACATTCAAAAAGACCATTGGCCAGAATTTTGCCTACCTGGGCGGGTCCGGTGCGGGCAGTGTCCGTGGCAGGTCACGACCCCGCTGCTGGCTCCATCCCACTGTTGAAAATGAACTTACCTTAATGAGGCCTATTAAGCCCGCCCAGCGCGTTACACGGCCCAATGAGATGGAGCGGGTCTGGTGACGTCATTCATGACGCGTTTACAGCCAGGATCTTTAAAGGAACTATGGCCACATTACATTTGAAGTTTAATCTAACAAAGTGGGTGTTGAATCTTTACTCGACAATAATATAATAAAAGTTATATATGAGTGACAAAGAAATATTTAAATAACATTATCATTAAGTAATATGACGCCATCTACAAATACAATCAGGAACATAATTTAAAAAGTACATTAATTGGGAAGTTATTGGTGCTTTAGTCACAAATCTATAGGGGGAAAAATTCAACTGCTTGCGCCTCCCGTTAGCGCCTTAAATGGGCGCTAATGGGGCGTAAAGCAGCTAACGCCCGGGCGCAGCGCCGCCCACTGCCTCCCGAAAAATTTAGTGGGAGGTTAGTGGCGGCGGCAGCCGGTAGCGCCCTGTGGCGCTGCGCCGCCGGCGATGACGTCATCGCCGTGCGCAGCGCCCCGCTCGCGCCCCGGCCGTGATCTTCAGTCGCGCCCCCTGATTTACCGCCAGACGCTATGTCCGACGGGTTCAGGGGGGCGTACGTGCGGCCGGGGCGGCGATATTTAAAGGGGAGGTGGCAGGCGGCCATTTTTGTTGCTGGCCGCCTGCCAGCACCTGCCCCCGTTGCTGTCCCCGGCCCCCGTGAAGCCCCCCCACCGTGAAGTGCCGGCTGCGCTCCAAGAGCCCGGCACTTCTCTTGAGTGCCGGGCTCTTTTGCCGGCACTCCCGATCCCTGGGGGCCCAGCTGGGCCCCGGTTCGCGCTGCGCAAGGCCCCTCCCCTTTAAGAAGGGGAGGAAGGCCTGCAATACCGCGGCGCGACGTGCCGCAGCGCGTGGCGCTGCGGCACGTAGCGCCAGGATATTCACTCGCAGCGCCCCAAGAGGGATGCGGGGTGCTTCCAGTTGCGCCCCGCTTCCCTCTTGGGGCGCAACCACTGAAGTTCCGGCGCGGGGCCGCTAATTTTTTCGGGGCGCTAAAAGTCGCGCCCCGGCGAGGTTAGCGCCCCAAATGGGGCGCGACTCAATTTTTACCCCATAGACTTTTGTATCAGTAACTGGTACAAATAAAAGATGTGTGTATAGTTAAGACATAAAATTAAGCAGATTTTAAATGTAATTGTAAAGGGGTGGATTTACAATCTTATGCAAGTTCAGCAGAAGAGCTGTGGAAACCCTGACAAACAGTGTAAGTGGTGCTTACAATGTGTTTCTGGGATTTCCGCAGCTCTTCCATTGAAATTAGCAATGGACAAGTGAAAGAACCTTTGCAAAATTCACCCCAAAGTCTCAGACTGAAAAATTAAATCAGTTATATTCAGGGACTGAAAGCAAACTGAACCAGTGGAATGAGTGCTGAGAATGAAATTGTTACGGTCGATTGCTTGATTTAATCTGTAACTGGACAATCACAGTATACTGTGAGAAAAACCTGACCAGAAACAACACAAAAATTTATTTAAATGGTATATGTAATTTTTTTATAGTGCAGATCAATTCACTGCAATTACTGTTGAGTTGGAAGGCAACAGCCGAGACTGGCCAGTGAAAAATGTATTTCCCTCACCATCCAGGGTAGGAGGGGAGCCTTCAGCACTCGCATCCCTTCAGGAATTTCTGAATTAACATTTACCAGTAGCTTTTCAAGTAGTACAGAATCTCCATCAATCTGTTAGCTGATGTAATCAACATGTTTTTATCTTGGTTTGTTTTCCATGCTGTCAAGTAATCAGCTGGAGCAATGGCCACGGAATTCCCACCTCAGGTTGACAGACATGGTTCCCGAGCTGCGTGAATCCCGTGGCCATGCAGGGAAATTTAAAAAGTAAGTGAAAAAAGTCTCTTAAGTGCCTGTAAACTACCTGATAATGATTTCAATTGGGTCCCCCGCCACTGCCGGTTGGGTTCCCGACCCGCTGTCGAAAATAACAACTTTCCCACCCGACCCGCCACCGATCGTGCCCGCTTCCACCCCGGAAAACTCCGGCCAATGTCTATAATTTCATTGTACATAGCCCCCAATTAATTACTTGAGTTGATCACTCATTTCTTCAAAGTTATAGTGCAATAAAACATACCTTTATAAAACACAAAAAAGTAGTTGAGGGCTCTAGAACAAGATGGGCAATAGATACAAGGTTAACTTTAAGAGATTTAGAACGGGGCGGGAGAAACATCTTTACACAGAGAGTTGTGAGGCTGTGAAATTCACTTCCAGGATTAGTGGTTGAGGACTGTGTCAGCATTCAAGATTAGATTGAGTAAGTGGATGAAGGAAAAGGGAAACGAGGGGATATGGGAACAGGGTGGGTAAATGTGATTAGGTGTATATGCTCTCATGGAGGGTAAACACCAACACGGACTAATTGGGCCGAATGACCTATTTCCATATTGTAATTTCTATGTAAATGACACTCCAAGCAGACCAGTTTTTTTTTAATGTGCATCATGTACAATGCATCAAGTCTTTTTTGCGGACGTGGTCGGAGTGGTTGAATATCTCCATTTATAAATAACCAGAGCTATCCTAACACTGCAGGCTGACCATTGCCACTCGGATTAGGTTTTGCTCGAAGCTGATCAAATAGCTGTCCTTGTTAGAGGTCCATTCGAAAAGCATGCCCCATAATCAGTCATTGTAGCCCAGCACCAAGGAAATACCAGTGCTCACTTGCAATAGTGTAATGTACTGTGAGTGGTCTATTGGGTCAATGATTCTTAAACAGTGGCACAAATCTCAATGCGCTCAATTGTCCTGCACAGGGGTTGGGGCCTTTGATAGTTTTAGTTTGGTAATCATGGGGAACAGCCGGTTACCCTAGTGACAAGCAGTAGCTCAGTAAAATCAGCTATGGATCTGTAGACAGAACGCCTGAAGATTTTCTTGAAATTCTAATCTCTAGCCTTATTGGTAAAATTACTGACATCCTGTTGTAATTGCATTGACTCAAGATGTTGGTAGAATTGTTTTACCCTGTTACTCCCCTGCTACCATTTTATCACCATATTTTTCAGGGTATATTTTCTTCCTTTATGTAGATTTTTCCATAAGCTAAGAAAACAGAAAGGTGATTGGCTCCCAAGCTTCTGGCAGTGTCACTTTCAAGTTGGCCACAAGGCAATGCTTGGTGCTAATTCTGGGGTTACTCTGCGTCCAAGCTTTAGGAAGTGTCACTCTTGAACCACTCACTACATGGAGGTGGAGAGCAGCCTTGGACTACTCTCCTCCCAAGCCTCTCAGTATAATAACCGTTGAACTGGTCAGAAAAGCCTTTGATTACTTATTTCTTGTGCGTCTGAATTTGGGAGCTTGCCATGTATGAAATCACAAACACAAACCCGCATCCCAGCCCTGCATCATACTGCAGTAGGCACCAACTTGCTGCCAAGAAATAAAGATCTTTTGTGCTGGAAGAAATAGCTGTTGCACGTAGAAGGAAATGGACCCTAGACTCCATGGCCCCCAAATTCCTGGGTCTGGAGAGGGCATAGATCCCATTTCCACCCATGGGGGAGGACCCAGAGTATGGGTCAGCCCCATTTAGACTGGACCATTAAATTCCAGTCGGGGCCATAAGTAGCTCTTCTGCCTGCTCCCCTTCATGTCAAAGGGGCAAGTCAGGGGGAGTTCATAGGCTGTCCCTGCAGATTCCTCCATTTAAGGCCTTGACAGGCCTCAGCGGAACTCATGCCAATTGAGACTTGGCGTGAGTTCCGTTAAGGCCTTCTTGAAGGACCCAAACCTATACTAGAATAAGATAATCGATCCGGGAAAAGCCAAAGCTCAGATGTTACTTATACAGTCCCCACCGCTTATAGCGGGTGCGTTGGTATTAATGCGATTTACCCGCTATAAGCGGTGGACGGTAAAGCCCATCTGCACTGCTGCGATCCCTACGGGCTCTACCGGTCTCGAACGGATTGGTGTCGGATGCAGCTTCCAGTCAGTTCCTGTACTGACCTAGAGAAGCGGCAAGAGGAAATACACATGGGAGAGACACATGGCAGCACTGACGCTTCCTGGAGTCCTCGTCAGGGATAAAAACCACTCATTGGTAAATACTGTACAGGCGATTAACGAGGTGTGAAGAACTGTCTGAGACAGCCGCATGCTTAATGTTAAAAGTGGTGCCTTTGTAATTGACTCTTTTGGTACCGGCAAATGGTTAGCGCTATTTGCCCGACATAGGCGGCTGCCGGCGATAAGCATGAGTGGGGACTGTATTTGAGTTTAAACAATGCCTTAAAAAATGATGCCGCCTAGAGCTCGCACAGTGAGTTAATTTAGTCACACATAATGCAGATGGTATCCAAATGCCCAATAAGAGTATGGCGATCTTCATTTTGTTAGAAAAAAAGCTACCCCACTGCTCTTAAAAACAAGCGAGTTGAAGGAACCAGCAAGTGGAAGTAACTGAAGAGCAGCAGCAGCAGAATGGAGGAAGTAAGCTGCTCATTTAACACACCGCTCCAACCACCTCAGCCCACAAACCTTTGCACGCATCACCTTCAGCCTGTTTCCTTCTTCCTCATGCCCCATAATTTCACATAAAATAATTTTAAAAACGTATAATTTAACTCACAAAGTTTCAATCTGAGCCTGTTAATAAGTCTGTTGAAACTTAGCATTCGCACGAGTTCGTGTTTCGGTGGGCTTGGGGTCTAATTGAGTGGGCCATGGCCTACCCGTTGCTACACCCCCGCTTTGACAATCTTGTTTTATAGTCAGTGTATAAGATAGTCTGAAAGAAATAACTTTACAAAATATATCGCTGTCAAGTTTTTCAATTTCTACCTATTTTTTCCACTGAAGGATTTATATTAAAATACTTCTTTTAAGTTGAATGTAGCTCACAAGAGATTCCCATTGTAGCCAGAGGCTGAGGGGAGAACTGTGCCAGACAGGCCCATTTTTTTATTGGTTCCTGGAATGTGGGCATCACTGGCAAGGCCAGCATTTATTGCCCATCCCTAATTTCCCTTGAGAAGGTGGTGGTGAGCTGCCTTCTTGAACCGCTGCAGTCCGTGTGGTGAAGGTACTCCCACAGTGCTATTAGGGAGGGAGTTCCAGGATTTTGATCCAGCGATATATTTCCAAGTCAGGATGGTGTATAACTTGGAGGGGATCTTGCAGGTGATGGTGTTCCCATGCATCTGCTGCCCTTGTCCTTCTAGGTGGTAGAGGTTGCGGGTTTGGGAGGTGCTGCCGAAGAAGCCTTGGCGAGTTGCTGCAGTGTATCTTGTAGATGGTACACACAGCAGCCACGGTGTGCCGGTGGTGCAGGGAGTGAATGTTTAAGGTATAAACATTTCTAAAATGTTGTTTCTTGCAAACCACAATAAAGTTAATTTAGTCTTCCCTGCAAGCCATCCCCATTTGTTTCTTGGAAAGTCAGTGAATGGCACATGTTTGCAAGTGCAACATTACAGCATCCAGTTCATAGAACACAAGGGGTTAAAATGCTGCGGGGGTTCACTCCGGCGGGAAGCCAGAGAATTTCTCCTGAGCATAAGGGGCATGGGGTTCGCTTACAGGAGAGACTGGTAATGCTGAACCCAAGAGACTATCTCGTGCAGTAATTTAAAACAAGCTCTATTTCTGACTATATGCAACAAACTGTGAGGCACACCATTCAACAGTTTTTTCCAAATTTATCCAGCTTTTGAGAAAAGCTGGGTCAGTAGACTAAATATCAGTTGACCCATCGCCTTTTGTTAGGATTAGCATGCAATATTCTACTGGGTTTTGTCATATTATGCAGTGTATAGCGATTTAGCCGTGCAATGCTGAATAAAGGGGAACATAAATTAATTTAGGAAGCACCACATTGCACACCAGATAAATTTATGAGGAAGTCATCAGAAAAAAACTTGCCCAATGCCAATTTCCTGTATTAAAACAAAATTAGCGTTAGTACATTTCTTCCTTGTGTTCTTTTTATATTGAGAATTATAAAGTTATCTCCTCAGTAATATTAGAACAGATAAGGGAATCATTGCAATGCTAAATGTCAGCACAAAAGGCTCTCACAACGCTCTTATTTGTGGCCAATAATGGATCGCTTCAACACTATGAGGTGCTGCAGGTAGTTTCCTGCCGGGCCAGCCAACTGGAATTTTCCATAAATATTATTAGTAAAAATTTATGCCCGGGCGATAAAGATGTAAATCTACCCATTATGTCTAGCGTGTTTTCAACAACAACAACTTATATTTATATAGCACCTTTACCGTAGTAAAATGTCCCAAGGCGCTTCACAGGAGTATTATAAAACAAAATTTGACACCGAGCCACATAAGGAGAAATTAGGGCAGGTGACCAAAAGCTTGGTCAAAGAGGTAGGTTTTAAGGAGCGTCTTAAAGGAGGAAAGAGAGGTAGAGAGGCAGAGAGGGTTAGGCAGGGAATTCCAGAGCTTAGGGCCTTGGCAGCAGAAGGCACGGCCGCCAATGATTGAGCGATTATAATCAGGGATGCTCAAGAGGGCAGAATTAGAGGAGCGCAGATATCTTGTGGTGTTGTGGGGCTGGAGGAGATTACAGAGATAGGGAGTGGGCGAGGCCATGGAGGGATTTGAAAACAAGAATGAGAATTTTTAAATCGAGGCGTTGCTTTACTGGGAGCCGATGTAGGTCAGCGAGCACAGGGGTGATGGGTGAACGGGACTTGGTGCGAGTTAGGACACAAGCAGCAGAGTTTTGGATGACCTTAAGTTTACATAGGGTAAAACATGGGAGGCCAGCCAGGAGTACGTCACATTTCAGACATCATTCTTCAAATTGTCACCAGTATGAGAAAAGAGGGTGGTTATTTATGCTTGTTTATCCTAAGCTGGAGCCAGAAAATTTACAAGCACTTGTGAATCTACAAATTTCCCTAAACAATAGCAATTCGACTTGGTTGTCTTAAGGGGACAGGTCTGCTTAAGCACAATTCCCTCTTATAAACAGAATAATTTATTGTGTATTACAAAGTATGGTGCTTCTATCATGTTAGAACAGTGTATTGCCGAGTTACTATGAACAGCCCCAAATGAGATCTGTTAGCGTACATTAGCTTGTTGTAGTCAGAAAAAAGTTTTTGGGAGAGGCAAAATTTGCAAGTTAGCTTATCGTAGTCAAAACGGTGGTGGCACACTTTAGATGGACCAAGTGTTTTCGGGCAAGATATGGGAAAAATCAACCGGAGCTCCAATGTCTGACCATTAGTGGCCCCTTCCTGAAAAGTGCACATGGAAGGATATCGGGTAAGGGCGGAATCAAGCTTGGTTGTGATGTCCCCCCACAGTCATTACATCTGCTGACGCTCACTGCCTTGGTCTATACCTTGAAGAACTGCACTTGGAATCGGTAACGAAAGATTGCCTGCGCCTATGGGACCAAAGCTCATCATGAGTCAGTGCCTGAAAGATAGGATGTAAGGAAAGGCCAGAACATTTAGCGAGCATTACCATGGCATTTACACGTCATTGTAATGTAACATCAGGAATTGCCTAGTACAGAGTGATCACAGAATAGTTTCAAGAACTTTCCTCAATGTTGAAGACCTGGATTAGGATCCAGCATTTATGAATAAAACTATTGATGTGGCAATAATATTTAATACAAATTACATCTTTTGCTGATACTTTTCGATATTAGTTTTTTAGTAAAAATATCCGAATCTGTAAAAAAAAATTGTTACATTTAATGGGAAGGTTTTAGCACTTCTGATAGAAAATATAGCATCGGTAATGGCAGGCGCACATTTGAAAAGAATGCCAGTGGTATGGAAATCCAATTCAAGCAAGTGCTGTTACACAGACAGCATGTTGAGGATGTGTGTCCGGGATCATTCCCAACGCTCTGTTATTCATGTGCAAAAAATGTGCACGCAAGATAAATCTAAAAGCAGTGGAATGCTTCAGAAGTATATCAGGTTTTTTTTAACAATGGTCTTTCACTGCAGGAATCTGGCGACAGCTCCGTGGCAGTAATGGAAGATGCGAATTCACTTTCCAATTCTGCTTCCTTTTTAGCAAAGTCATACGGTGCTGATGACTTCCTCCCGGTGTTAATGTATGTGATGGCAAGGAGTAACCTGACGTCGCTGCTTCTGGATGTGGAATATATGATGGAGCTACTGGATCCTTCACTACACTTAGGAGAAGGTATGGCTGCTCCTGCTTATAGTACTGTGTGTCAACTGTACTCCCTGATGGAGATTAGTAGGAACATGTGTTAGATCAAGAAACTTTTTTTTTAAATTCGGCTCCATTACCACATTTACTTTCAGTGCATTGTCTTATTTTTCAAGAGATATATGAAAGAAACCACATTTGGACATAATTGTACATTAATCAGATTTCCAGAATTATTTACTTTGATATAATAATTTGTCTGGTTTTCATTGTTTAATTTCTTGCCATCAACAATAGAGTAGGAGCCAGTTTAAGCTGTTTATTCCATATCTGTTTTTTAAAGTGAGAGCGAAATAAGTGGAAAACTCAGCTTACCATTTGCAGCCTCATATCCTGCATTGTGTCAAAAGTTACAATACTCAACTGGTAATAGCAGTTAATATAATTCTTTGCCAAAATGCACGAGAAGCCGACAATGCTTTAATTATCTAATTGAAAAATCTTTCCACTCTGCTTTATCTAACTGACAAATGTTTATGGAGTTAGCAACCCTTTGAGTTGAAGGAGGTTACACGTTCTTCACTACTGAGAAATCTACAGTCATAGTGCAGGATAGTTGCAGAGTTGTAAAGGGTAGGAGAGAAGCGCAGATAAATCACGGCGGGAAGAGCAGATAAGGAGGTGGAAAGGATGATTGAGCGAATTAAGGAATTCCATAGTTTTGAGATCTTGGAAAAGGAGTTAGAGTAGAAGGCAGTCCAATAACCCTGCAGGGAAGATAAGCATCTAAGGTGGTGCATTTGGAGCTTGGAAGGTACAAGAGAGCAAAGTTCAACAACATTTAGTATTTTTATAGTGCCTTTAATAAATGTCATAAGATACTTTACACATGGGAGAGTGAATGCAAGCAGGAGTAGAAAACATAGGAGATAGAATCATACAGCACAGAAGGAGGCCAGTCGGCCCATCGTGCCTGTGCCAGCTCTTTGAAAGAGCTCTCCAATTAGTCCCACTCCCCTGCTCTTTCCCCGTATTTTTTTCCTTTTCAAGTGTTTATCCAGTTTCCTTTTGAAAGTCATATTGAAGCTGCTCCCACCACCCTTTCAGGCAGTGCATTCCAGATAATAACAACTCGCTGCGTAAAAATATTTCTCCTCATCTCGCCTCTGGTTCTTTTGCCAGTCGGTCGAAAATGTTTTGGGGAGACTTTTAAAGGTGGGGAGAAAGTAGAAAGGCAAAAATGCTGAGGGAGCGAATTCCAGAAAGTTGAGGTGGTTTGAGTGCGAAGAGTTGGGTGCATTGGAAGCCAGAATCGGCATACTGAAGGGCACCGGGCAAGGCAGTACAGCTGGAGGAGGTTGCAGATGTAGGGTGGAACAAGGCCATGAAGCGGTTTATAGACAAGGATAAGGATTTTGAAATCAGTGCATTGGCAGGACAAGGATAATAGGAGAGCAAGATTTAATGCAGGATGAGTAGGAGTTTGTGTAGGTTGAAGGCCAGTGAGGACTGAACTGGAGAAGTCAAATCTTGAAGTAATAAAAGCGTGGGTAAGGGTTTCAGCTTTAGTCTGGGTGATGTAAGAGTGGAGGCAGGCAGTGTTGCAGAGGTGGAAGTAAGCGGTCTTGGCGATGGATAGGCTGTGGGCCTTGAAGTTTAGCGTAAGGTTGAACAGGACACTGAAGCCGTGCACTGTCTGGTTCAGCCTGAGCGAACAGCAGAAGTGGAGGATGGAGTCGGGGGCATGGATACAGAGCTTTGGCTGGGAGCCAAGTAAGATAGAATCACAGCAAGTTTAAGGAACAATAATGACTCTAGAAATATGTGTTGGGTAGTTACTGTGCAAAATACAGAATCTCAATAAGATGAAAAGAATAACAGCTTCGGCAGTCCTTAGAACTTTAAATTAAGACTTACAACCCTGTATATAGTATATATATATAAAGAGCAAATTAGAGTAAAAGAGTTCATTCAATAAAGGAGCAGAAATGAAATGAATGCACCAGTAGTATTAGCGGTTTAGACCGATAGATGCTTATCACAGCTCTATGTTTTAAATGTAAAACAACACAACAGATAAATAACACAATTATTCTATGCAGCAATGAATCCTCCATTAATATAAACAATGGTCTTTGCTCTGTTTCAGGATATTATTATTTAACAACTACCTATGGCGCCTTAGAACATATCAAACACTATGATAAACAAACTGTCACTCGCCAACTCAGTCATGAGGTCCAGGACTCAATCCACCAATGGCAAAGAAGGAGGACTCTGAACATGAAACAAATCTCCAGGTCATCGATGCAGGTCAGTGTCACAACAGAGGCACTGTAACATCATGAATAAAAGGAGTCGCAAATAGCATCTGAGATCATGGTATAATAAGAACAGAGTACATTATTACCCTGTAACCACTGGGTGGCAGAGCCTTCAATCACCTTGGCCCTCATCTCTCTAACGTAAATAAGGATGTTCTCCACAGAGAGAGGGAAGGAGAAATTGGAGAGCAATTCAACTCACCAATGCTCCCATACATATCTCAGATGGCAGTTCAAAAGCAGCATTGATAGAGACCTGGAAATAATTTTGAGCTGCCCACTGCCTGATTCACTTTCCTCAGACAAAAGGAGATATATGGGACTGAGCCCAATAAGCCCAGTTAGTACCATGTTGATTAACAACTTATTAAATTAATATTTGGAGCGTTATGGATCCAGTCCTGTTCAAACTATGGAAATGTCAACTGTTGAATTCCATCTATGGCTTCAGTAATTTGGGTTGACATCTCAATATAGTTTTCTTGATTACTTTGGAGATTATAAATACATTTCTGAAAAACCTACATAATTGAAAGTTTTCTAAAGTTTACTCCCCTTCCTCTGGAACTTCAGTAAGGTGGGGATGGACCACATCTAGTTGTAGATGGTCAGTTGAAACAAGTAGGCTTGATGACCTAAATGGCCTTTTCCTGTTTTGGATTCTTAAGTTTTTGTATATTTTTAATCAGGGGATGACTCGGGGCATGGAGGGACCAAAGAGAGATAGAAAATGTTTTTACTAAATGAGCAAAGGATTTCTTTGAGCTTTCTTTCCTCTTCCTCAAATTCTTTCCCCACAAAAGCATATTTTTTTGTTATCACCTATATGTTGTCAAAGGTTTTGCAAAGCAAGAAGGGGATTTTAGCTGCATTTCTGGAGCTAAAATTGAGACACAGTGATGCCCACTTTCAGCCCAATGGATTAGTAGCAATGCATATTTCGGATCGACTAATTTTCCTCTTGAGGCCCCTGTGTAGCACTGGGATTACGGGGATAGAAACAAGAGCGTATTTGCTGGAGAGCAGCAGCCAATAGGCTCTGAGGCCAGAAGATCGTCCTAAGGAGGAAGATAAAAAAAGCACCTGCTGCAGTCTTCTTCTTGTGGCTCCCCTGGAGCCCTTCAGAACCTACCGTTCACAGAGAGTCTTAATGCAAGCCCCAACTGCTGGGTTTCTTTGACCATCTCGCCACTTAGGTCAGGAAAGTGATGCAAGAGGCCATGCACACCCCTCCCCCCTCACTGTAATGCCTATGCTAGGCCTGCACTGCAGGAGCAGTTCTCCTTTCACCCATCTGGGGAAGCCCCAGACATCCCAGGGCAGTGCAGTGGAAGCAGAGACCCGACACAATGGGCCTCCTCCCCCATTCCTTCTTTTCTGCACCAGAGAACTGAGCATTCCCCAAAGAGGAATATCTCCCCATCAGCTCCAGGCCCCATATAGTTAAATAAAGCAAAGTCTGAACATATTGGCTGCCTTGCACACATCTGTAAGCTATAAAGCGTATGCAGTAATGAAACACTGCTGAAAATTTGGCCAGGAATCAGTTTAATCACAAGACAAAGCTGAGTGTCCCATCAAATTGTGAGCTTAGATTAAATACTCTCGAAGGGCTAAACTCACTTTCGAAACAGAAAATAAAACAAGCTGATTATATCAAGAGGTTCCCTGCGGGAGATGTAATCACGGCCACGTGAGTGCCGTGCCCTGCCAAGCTGAGGATAACCAATTTGCAATATTATAAGTAGCCTGTATTTTTCAGAATGTGCAATGTCCAACCTCATTATCAAGTTAGCACGTGCATGAAATAAATCTTCCATTTTAATGCAAGTT
The DNA here is from genome assembly GCA_030390025.1 of Squalus acanthias. Taxonomy (NCBI): domain Eukaryota; kingdom Metazoa; phylum Chordata; class Chondrichthyes; order Squaliformes; family Squalidae; genus Squalus; species Squalus acanthias. The sequence goes on along the minus strand of CM059425.1, from coordinate 28,976,768 downwards.
TAATGTATGTTGGTGCTTTTCAACATTTTTGTATACAGGTGTTGTAAATGAATGTAAGCATAGTTCAAAATCCAGAGTAAGGAGGAAAAATGAACTGTTTCAAACTGGACAGAGCAGATGGTTCTGATGCGAAACCATAGTCCTCTCTATCTCCTGGGGAAAACACAGTACTTTGTCCAAGTAATCCTTCACATTTAATAGATGTTGTAATGGAATTGTAGATGTTAGGTATGAAGTCCTGGGACTCCAAGACTTGGACAGTGCAGCCTATTATTCTTGTAGTTTCTTCCCATTAACCTCACAATGACCTGTCCCATATTATCTAAGTAATAGGCCATCCTGTCTGGGCACAACCGTGACAGTCTTTGTTGAGAACTGAAGGGCAATGGCTCGACCGAATGGGAAAACTCTAAATTGCTAGTAATTAGTAGAGACAAGTATGAGAAATCAGTGGTGTTGTGGTTGGACCTACTGATCTTTAGATCCACACAGGAAATTCCCTGCTTGGGTGATCTTGATGGTAGTCTTCAGAATCCGCACTGATCTTGGCAGGAAGCTTGTCCTTTGTTTTCAGTCCAGCCCTTTTCAGGAGTTAGACATATGTTTACTGCTAATTTATCGTCGCATCTCTCCCTTACTTCGGAGTCTTTTGATGAACCAGAGTAGTGGAAAAATCTGCAGAGAGAAAGTTCAGTTGGCAACTGTTCAACTTGAGAAACAACTAGAATAAATCGACAGGCACAGTAGCTGAAATCCAAACTGCTTTGTGGGCGGGTCGAATAACCTTTAAACTTGGGTGCAGTCGTATAAATGATCTCCAGGTGACCTTTAAACCTGGAAAGATTTCCAGGGCAAAATTCTGACTTGAGTTATTCCTGATGAGGAGGCAACAAAGACTAACTGTGACCCACAAGGAATTATGGCTGGGTCTGCCTCATGAATATATAACTCGTTGATGCCTGCACTTCATTTATTTGAAATAAGGAGCATGTATGTGTCATTTCCTGCTTAATATGAATAATAAGTATTGCATTTATTTAAGAAACATCTAAGGTCTCAATGTGGAATATTTGAGTGTTTTGAGCCGGGCTCAATCAACTGTAACTGGAGAACTTTACGATTCTTTATGTGTGATTAATTACTGGTCCCAGATAATTTATTGCTTTGGAACTACAAAGGAAAGTAGTCGTTATGGTGGAAGCCTGGAAGAAATGTGACAGCAGTTTGAGAATAGAAACCCAGGAAGTGAAGCAGTAACAGTACGGAGCATTTGAGACGGACACAAAATAGATATGTTGTCATGAAGAGGGAAATGGCAGTGGGGAAAGTTAACAGGCGTTCTATCTATAGAGGACTAGCAGTTATTATGCGGCGATCCAGGGAAAATATTTTTTTTTATATACCCAGTCTTCAAGTTCTTTGTAATTATTTATGTACAAAGGGTGTTGCCTTCTTGGACGGAGTCTTGGAAATGCTCAATTCCCCAAAACAATGCAAAAAAGATTTTGCCAAAACTCTATCTGTGCAGCAGCCAAGGATTACATTTCACATCATAAGATAACAAACATATGTTCAAAAGTGAGAAGTCGCACAACACCAGGTTATAGTCCAACAGCTTTATTTGAAATCTCAAGCTTTCGGAGCGCTGCTCCTTCGTCAGGTGAAGTAGGAGCAGCGCTCCGAAAGCTTGTGATTTCAAATAAAGCTGTTGGACTATAACCTGGTGTTGTGCGACTTCTCACTTTTGTCCACCCCAGTCCAAGACCGGCATCTCCGCATCATAAACATATGTTCCTCAGATGTGTTTCTTGATATTTCCATTCACAGAAATATACATTTGGCTGTGTGGAATATAAGACTGGTGTAGTACGTGGCCTTAGAGATCAGAAGGTCACAGCTTCAATTCTTCAGTCTGTGCTCATTTAGCTGATATCAGCCAAAGCAACGGCTGGGGCAGTAAAACTGGCATCAGCGCCCCAGGGATTTGCAAGGGGAAAAAAACTCCATCAGGATTTGTGTGTCAGCCAGTGGCTCAGTGGGTAGCACTCTTACCCCTGAGTCAGAAGGTTGTGGGTTCGAAGACCCACTCCAGAAACTTGAGCACAAAAATCTAAGCTGACACTCCAGTGCAGTGCTGAGGGAGTGCTGCACTGTCGGAGGTGCTGTCGTTCGGATAAGACGTTAAACCGAGGCCCCGTCTGCTCTCTCAGGCAGATGTAAAAGATCCCGTGGCACTATTTTGAAGGCGAGCAGGGGAGTTATCCCCGGTGTCCTGGCCAATACTTATCCCTCAATCAACATAACAAAAACAGATTATCTGGTCATTTTCACATTGCTGGTTGGTGGGAGCTTGCTGTGCGCAAATTGGCTGCCGCGTTTCCTACCTCACAACAGTGACTCCACTTCAAAAAGTACTTCATTGGCTTTGTAAAGTGTTTTGGGATGTCCAGTGGTCATGAAAGGCGCTATATAAATATCATCACCTTTGGGAGAAGAGGGCAGAATTTTTTTTTTAAAAAGAGGACAGATTGAGCACTCTCTTGATGCCAGATAGGCAACGCAGGCAAATTTTTATGCGGTTATTCTAGTTACAGTGTATGGCGCCCTCTGCTGGCTAGGTCTGGCACAGTTTGTGACAGTCACGTCTTCATTTGTTTTCAATTTTTTTTTTTATCCCTGTTGCCTTTTGTAGGATTTCTTGAGTGTGTCCTTTCTAGAGCTTGGATCCAACATCAAAACATTTGCTGTAAACCCAGAGACAAACGCAGAGAAGCTGTCCAGTCAGTGCGCCGAGAAGTTTGGTGTCTCAGAGACGGAGGACTACTACCTGCATCTTATCGTGGAGGAGAAGAGCCTGCAGCTGGCCGCTGACGCAGTGCCTCACCATCTCAAGTCCGTCCTCCAGAAGAGCCAGCCGCGAAAAGACTATTACTTTATATACAAGCAGATAAACCAGGCAGAGCAGACTGCAAACCCACCCATAAAGAACCTCCCGTCTTTCTGATTCGCTTTCCGTTTTAACAAAGTGATAGGCTGTGGGGTTTTTTTTTCTGGGAACCAAAAGAAAAAAAAGACCGCAAAATGCTGGAAATCTGAAAAGGAATCGGGAAATGCTGGAAATTCACAGCAGTTCAGTGAGCATCTGAAAGGGAAATATAGGTTCATGCTTCAGATATGACCCTTTATCAGAGCTTCAATATATTTTTCTTGTTGCTAGTTTAGGATTTATTAAATATTTCTGTTTTTCAATATTCTGGACTATTTTTAAACCGTTACTATTTATACATTTTATAAAGAATGTAAATGCAGTCACATTTGTCTTTGGGGCTGTACTTCTGTTCCCATCACCATTATTGTAAATGGAAACTCACCAAAGGGATCATTTGAGGGTCTATCAAAGCTAGATTTGACGGTATTAAAACACATTAAAGGGACGGTGTGAAAAACACATGTTTTACATGTTGTTGTATGGTTGCATAAAGTGTTTTAGTCCAGTCACAGATGACAACAGCTGTGGTAAAGTAGCTTTCTGTGGCCTTTGTGGATATGTTGGTCCAATCCTTGGTCGTATAACAGAGCATGGATGTAAGGCCTTCGGGTGGTGAGTGTTCATCTGATCCCTGGAGAAAGATATGTGTTTTTGGGTGGTGACGTGTCTGTCTGACACTGATGGCACAGACAAGAAAGTGGTTTGTGGTCTTGTGGTAGTGATGTGACGATTCAATATTCATAGTTTAGTGAGAGACAGTTTGATGGAGACAGCAGTGTACAACAACAACAACAACTTGCATTTATATGGCACCTTTAACATCGGAAAACGTCCCAAGGCAATTCGCAGGCGTGTAATCAGACAAAAACAAGAAGGGGATATTAAGACAGGTTGGTCAAAGAGGTCGGTTATTAGGAGCGTCTTAAAAGAGGAGAGGTGGAGAGGCGGCGGGGTTTGGAGAGGGAATTCCAGAGCTTAGGGCCAAGACGGCTGAAGGCACGGCCAGCAAAGCAGGGCTGAAGGGTGTAGGGGATGCAAAGAGGCCAGATCTGGAGGAGCATTGAGTTCTTAAACGATTGTAGGGCTGGAGGAGGTTACAGTGATAGGGAGAGGCGAGGCCACGTAGGGATTTGAACATGGGGATAAGAATTTAGAAATTGAGGCATTGGTGGACCGGGCGAGCACAGGGGTGATGAGTGAATGGGTTAGGATACGGGAGCATAGTTTTGGATGAGCTAAGGTTTATGAAGCATGGAAGAGAGGAGGCCAGTCAGGAGAGCATTGGATTAGTCGAGTCTGAAGGTAACAAAAGCATGGATGAGGGTTTCAGCAGCAGAAATGCTGAGACATAGGCGGAGACGGGCGATGTTACAGAGGTGGAAGTAGGCGCTCTTCATGATGTAAGCAGCCTCCTTATCATAAGTAGCACTTTTCTATTACAGAATACCAGAATGTTTATGAACAGGTGATGAACAAACCTACACTTCTAATCCCCAACATAAGGCGCTCATGCACACTTACCAAAATTATTAATTTCACTTGGTAGCATTAGATTGTAAATATCAGGATGAATTTTTATCAGAAAGTCAAATATTATCAAGCAACTGTCTGATGTACGTAATACTCTGTGTAATGCAAATAAATACTTGGAATGAACCGGGTAGACTTTAACCTTTGGGCAGCTGACCAGCGGATCATGTCAGCTGGCCGCCTGTTCCAGGAGCAAAGAGGCCGGAGCCATTTTGAGGCCCTGGCCTCATTGAAATAGAACTGGTGAGCTGCGGGCTAAACAGGCATCTGATAGAGCTTGCTGCTTTGGGGCCTTAGGAAAGGGGGAGGTAAAGCAGAGGGGAGCGAGCCCAGACCATCAGCAGCCAACTGTACAGTTGTGGAGCTGGAAGGGGCACTTTAAGGACCGCTGCTTCAATGCCAGGACACATGCCTCTCAAAATTTCAATCGGGATCCTAACTACGTCAAACGACCCCAATTTGCATCGTAAAGAGGCCTCCCACTTGAAACAGGCAGGTGCTCCCGCCGCCCATGGGAAAGCCCCTTTAAGAATGGTGGTGGACGGAGCGTTAGTGTTAACGGGAAGGTAAGTCTATGGACCCCATTTTGAGGTTGTTGGTGCCCCGTTAACACCAATTTCAGACAGTTAAAATCAGCCCCAATGATTATTAAAATGTGAAAGAAAGAAATGTAAAAGCTTTGAGCTTCAACATTTGTCTTAATCCTCAGGTGGTGCATTTCACATACTACAGGGCTAGATAATGCACTGCACACGCTGTGGAGGTGAACATGCTGCGGGGATGGGGTGTGCAATAGGTGACTGCTGAATGCGGTGACTTTGTTTGAAAGTGTGTTGAGCACTCACTCAGCGGCTCAGTGAAATTAGTGCTTTAGCAGCACTGCAAATCCTCATTTGAGGCTTTTGTTAGCAACAGATCCTGTAACAGGAAGGAAACATTCCCGAGTATGGAGGGAAACCCAGGACAGTGATGTTCTTTGCTTTTATGCTTCTCGTTACATTTCTCGTTCCCTTGTTGTGTTTGCTTCTGTTCAGATGATTGATGTACTGTAATGGATCATCTTTATAAAGGTGACCAACGTAAGTTGTGCATCAAAGTTTTGCAACGAATAGCAGAGACCGTAACTGCTATACCAACAGCCACTCAGCAAAGACTTTGGACTCCTGAGCCAAACTGATTGTATCACAAGTTGAATGATTTTTGTTTTATATTTTTCCAGGTACTGCCATACTCATTTTCTACAGGGTTAAAGAGTCAATTGATTATTTTAATGATGTATCCTCATGCTTTGCATTATCGGTGCTAGCCAGCTAAGCTGGCACAAACTTGTTTATTGAGACATAATCCTAATGTTTACTAGTCCATAGTAACAGGCCAGTATTTCAGATACCGTGCGTATTTCAAGGGTTTTTACCAGCAACAAAGGCTGACATTTTCTGTACATACATTTCATGGCAAATAAAGCTTCTAGAGTGAGGACTTACATTTAACAAAGACGTTAGCTAGATTTGTGTTTTAAATAATTGGCAGTACTAAATGGAAATTGAATATAAGGTAACCAAAGAGTCTGTGGCTGGATGATGCTCTGTGAAGTTAGTGAAAGAGAGATGTGGCAAGTTAGCTTTGTCAATGCAACTGATCTCCATTTTTATATTCTGCATCAAATTATCATTTCAAGCCTGCTGTCTATGGGCATTAGATCCCAAACCCAATGCTGTGCAACCACCTTATACCAGTGGTTTTATACTGACTCCCTGATGTGTCATTTTGCTTTATCACTAATCAACTCCTAATGCTCGCAGAGACATCCCCTGCACCTCTTTGTTTGATTTTGGGTTCAAGTGGTTAATCCAAAAGCACAGTGACGCGCCTCCTAATGCAATGGAAATGTCTCCTGTATATATTGTACATTTATAGAAATGTGTTGTAAATGACATGTTTACACAATTGCTACTAATAAAACTATTCCTCCATCAGTTGTTAGTATATTAATGTGTAAATGGAATACTCTCCACTTGCCTGGATGAGTGCAGCTCCAACAACACTCAAGAAGCTCAACACCATCCAGGACAAAGCACCCTGTTTGATTGGCACCCCATCCACCACCTTAAACATTCACTCCCTCCACCACCGGCGCACCATGGCTGCAGTGTGTACCATCTACAAGATGCACTGCAGCAACTCGCCAAGGCTTCTTCAGCAGAACCTCCCAAACCTGCAACCTCTTCCACCTAGAAGAACAAGGGCAGCAGGCGCATGGGAACACCACCACCACCAAGTTCCCCTCCAAGTCACACACCATCCTGACTTAGAAATATATCGCCGTTCCTTCATCGTCGCTGGGTCAAAATCCTGGAACTCCCTCCCTAACAGCACTGTGGGAGTACCTTCACCACACGGACTGCAACGGTTCAAGAAAGCAGCTCACCACCACCTTCTCAAGGGCAACTAGGGATGGGCAATAAATGTTGGCCTTGTCAGCGACGCCCAGATCCCATAAGCGAATTAAAAAAAGCTCAAGCTACTTAAGATTTTGCATCTGTACATTGTCAGATACAGAGACTTAAGGGTTCATTTTAACCGAAACTCAATCAGTCGCCCATTTTACATCCCATCTGATTTATTCTCGATTGTATACAGTTATAAACATAAGAACATAAGAAATAGGAGCAGGAATAGGCCACTTGGCCCCTCGAGCCTGCTCCACCATTCAATAAGATCATGGCTGATCTTGGGCTCAAAGCCACTTCCCTGCCCGCTCCCCATAACCCTTCATTCCCTTATCTTGCAAAAATCTGTCTATCTCCACCTTAACTGTATTTAATGACCCAGCCTTCACGGCTCTCTGGGGCAGAGAATTCCACAGATTTATGACCCTCTGGGAGAAGAAATTCCTACTCATCTCAGTTCTAAAAGGGCGACCCTTTATTCTGAAACTATGCCCCCGAGTTCTAGATTTCCCCACGAGGGGAAACATCCTCTCTGCATCTACCTTGTCGAGCCCCCTCAGTATCAATAAGATCACCTCTCATTCTTCTAAATTCTAATGAGTATAGGCCCAACCTGCTCAACCTTTCTTCATAAGTCAACCCCCCCATCTCTGGAATTAACCTAGTGAATCGTCCCTGAACTGCCTCCAATACAAGTATATCTTTCCTTAAATAAGGAGACCAAAACTGTACACTGTACTCAAGATGTGGTCTCACCAATACCCTGTACAGTTGTAACAGGACTTCCCTGCTTTTATACTCCAACCCCCTTGTAATAAAGGCCAACATCCCATTTGCCTTTTTGATTACTTGCTGTACCTGCATGCTAACTTGTTGTGTTTCATGCACAAGGACCCCCAGGTCCCTCTGAACTGTAGTATTTTGTAATCTCTCTCCATTTAAATAATAATTTGCTTTTTTATTTTCCCTGCCAAAGTGGATAACCTCGCACTTTCCCACATTATACTCCATCTGCCAAATGTTTGCCCACTCACTTAGCCTGTCTTTATCCCTTTGCAGATTCTTTGAGTCCTCTGCACAACTTGCTTTCCCACCCATCTTTGTATCATCCGCAAACTTGGCTACATTACTCTCGGTCCTTTCATCCTAGTCATTAATGTAGATTGTAAATAGTTGAGGTCCCAGCACTGATCCCTGTGGCACCCCACTAGTTACCATTTGCCAACCGGAAAATGACCCATTTATCCCGACTCTCTGCTTTCTGTTAGTTAGCCAATTCTCTATCCATGCTAATATATTACCCCCAACTCCGTGAGCTCTTATCTTATGCAGTAACCTTTTATGTGGCACCTTATCGAATGCCTTCTGGAAATCCAAATACACCACATCCACTGGCTCACCTTTATCTACCCTGCTCGTTACATCCTCAAAGAACTCCAGCAAATTTGTTAAACATGATTTCCCTTTCATAAAATTACGCTGACTCTGCTTGACTGCATTATGATTTTCCAAATGCCCTGCTACCGCTTCCTTAATGAAGGACTCCAGCATTTTCCCAATGACAGATGTTAGGCTAACTGGTCTATAGTTTCCTGCTTTCTGTCTCCCTCCTTTCTTAAATAGGGGTGTTACATTAGCGGTTTTCCAATCCGCTGGGACCTCTCCAGAATCCAGGGAATTTTGGTATATTGCAAGTTTGCAACCAATGCATCCACTATCTCTGCAGCCACTTCTTTTAAGACCCTGGGATGCAGGCCATCTGGTCCAGGGGACTTGTCGTCTTTTAGTCCCATTATTTTACCGAGTACTTTTTCCTTAGTGATAGTGATTGTCTTTAGTTCCCCACTCCCTGTGGCCCCTTGATTATCCATTATTGAATAAAATTAAAGCTCCTACTTTAAATTAATTATTTTCTGGTCCCTCTAAACGGTAGGACTCTTTGGGCTGGATTTTCATTGACCCGTGGAGGCGGGTTTGGAGGCGTGTGGGGGGTTAAAGTTGCAGATTCGGGGGTCCTGACCCCATCCCGCCCCCAACCCGCCTCCATGCCAGTTTCGCTGGAGGCGGGTACCCGACCTGTACTGGGACCCGCCTCCCCGAGGCGGGAAGGGGATTAGTGGCAATTAACTGCCTGTTAACAGGTAGTTAACAGGCAGTTTTTTGCCTAATCCCTATTTTGAAAGCTGGAATGTGGGCTTCCCGACAGGTCCCAACCACGCCAAGTTAGCAAGGCGGACCGTGGGTCTGCAGGGATTGGAGGGGTCGATATGTCCGGTGGGCAGGTGAGTGATGGGTGCATGTGTGCAGAGGTAAGTGTGTAAGGTAAGTGCAAAGTGTGGGAAAAAGTTTTACTTACCTTAACTTCCTCCTGCAGGTGTCAGCCCTTCAGTTCTCGGGAGTCAGAAATCTCACCGGCACAGAAAGCAGAAAGGCCGTAGTGCTGTCAAAAGTTTCAGCCTCTGTTTTCTGTGCTGGAATAATTTCTAACTCAGCCTGAGAGGAAGGACTCAAGATAGAAGACAAATTGTCAGTGTTTGACAGCTTCACAGAGCTGTCAAACGCTGATATTTCATCTGTCAAAAGCTCTTGACAGATGAAATGTCAATCTGTGACGTCACCTGTTGCCGGGTGGCCCTTAATTGGCCTGCTGAGCTCACTGGGCGGGCTCAACAAGGTCAATCAAGTGAAAATGCAGTGGGTTGGCCACAAGTCGATGGAGGCGGGACTACAACCCAAAAAGTGGGAGTCCCGACTCCATCACGTCCCCAGTATCAAAATCCAGCCCTTTAACTCTCTCACTCTTCCATTCCTCCTACCATTTACAGTTGTTGTTTGCCAACTCTTTTCTCACCCTGAAAATGATTCCCGTTGACCGATGGTTCAATGAGCGTGGTCTGGTGTCTCACCCAAGTGGTCATTCTGCAGGTGTGAGTCAAGACAGAGTGCCAGCAGAGCCACTCAACAGGAAAGGGCATCATGGCTGAACCTGACCTTGCTCTCACCTGATGTCCACATACACACATTCTCCAGTGGGCAGATCACTGGTTAATGATCACAAGCGGGAAGGCCGATTCATTTCCCCTTGCCTAGCCCTGGTGTGCTGAGGCCAATTGTAGTGGCTCAACTGCTGCCTTGAATGGGATCAGTAAACTCAACAAGTCCTACGAGTTACATGGCTCAGTCACATGCCCTCCTTGTGAGAGGAGCATCTACAGGTTTCTGAAACTTCGGCTTGGTGTCGTCTAACCACCGCTTCACGATTCATCTTGTCTTCTCCCCATGACATTTCAACCTTGATGATGTTTATGGCCCTTCACCTAAGTTACTCAAAAAAAAGCTAGGTTAGCGTAATGGAAAAAAAATTTTTAATATTCCCGCAGCAAAATGACCATCAGATGGTTATATATTGCAGCTAGAGCTAGCACTTGTCAATGCCAGTTTACCATTATTATGCTCAATTTAGGGTAGACTTTCTGGGGCCTCGCACGAGGCCCAGCACACTCGCAATGTTCTGAGTCGTGCTTACATAGGGCCAGGTACCTCACCATGGGCGAGGATCTGGAAAAACTTACTCCGGCATGCATTGGGTAGGACGGCGATACTGTTGGGTTTAACCGCATGCTGAGATCATACTATCAGTTGCCCAGCAAATGATGAGTTGGAAAATGGTGGACGGCTTTACATCTGGGTGCCGATCTCACCGATTCATTGCTGGCACTAAGCTGGCGGCTGGCAGTGAGAGGAGCGACCCTGTGGCAACTTCCCCACTGAAATCTCAGATCTCCACAAGGTTGTGAGAAGGAATTACAAAGATGAGTCCTCCTACCAGTGCGTAGAGTCATACCTAAACAAAGGGAACACTTAACATTGAAAATACACACTCATAAAACAAGAGTGATGCTTTTCTTTAACTCTTAAATTAAAGAAGAACCTGGATAAAAATGTTTTGACTCTCCACATTTAAATACCTAATCCACGATTACAGCTTTAATTTTCCAATAGTGAGAAAGATTGAGGAATGTATCAGGATTTGACCAGCAGTAGCACCCAGACTGAGACAGTATTGTGCTTGACACCAGCAGACGGGATTTTTTTGAAATGTTTATCAATGCATATACAGATGAACAGTGCCTCAAGGCTCTGCTTTCCTTATTTAGCAGCACAAAGCCCCATTTTTCTTATTGTTCAAAAAAAATTGGCCTCTGATCACCAACAGGCTTCAAACAAGGTCACCGTTCTTCATTGCTATCTTGTGATTTGGGAAGTATGTGGGGGGTCACGAGTGGGCTTGTGTCTGATGCCCCCCAGATCAAAACAGCCTGCTCACAGTCTGGGACACACGTGAAGAATAACCATTTGGATATAATATTGGAGGGTTGCTAGTACCCATGAAACTATATCCCTGCACAAATCACTACAATTAGGTGAGAGGAGAGAAAACTAAGAATTTTCTTTAGAGTGGGGTAAATACGTATTGCATTAATTCTGTGCCTGAACATTCTTTTTGCAAGAAATCAGCTAGGGCAATTGGAGAGGGGGATATATCAATCAATTGCCTTTACTGTAAAATCCAGCAACATTTTTTTACCATGACAGAGTTAAGGTTCAGCCACTATATGCATTTAGATTTGTCAATTCTCAACAATACCACTAGATGGCATGAGACAACCGGGTGAAAATCTTACTGGACTGTTGTCAGGCTTGTCACCTCTTTACACCTTGAGCACCGAAAACGTTCAGTGGGCTGATAAGTTAAATACACTGAAGACTAACAAACCCCCTGGGGCAGATGGTGTGTATCCTAGGGTATGAAGGAAGCTAAAGAAGATCTGTGGGCCACTGGCTATATTGATGAAATACTCACGTGCCTTATTTTATGCAAATAGGCAGACATATTGCAAATGAAATTTAACATTAACAAATGCAAAGCATTACATATTGGATGAAAGAATGAGCAATATAGGTATATAATGAACAGTGTGGACTTTGAAAGGAGCCCAGGATTAATAATAGGCCCATCATATTCAATATTGCAATTTAAAAAGCAAACAAAATGTTGGAAGACATAGCTCGAACAATGGAGTAAAACTCTACAGGCATTATGCTGAGGCTTATTAATGAACTGGTCAGACCTCACTTGGAGAATTGTGTGCAGTTGTGGTCTCCATAATCCAAAAAGGACATACGTGTATTGGAAAGGTGCAGAGAAGAGCAACAGGAATCATCCTAACTGTTAAGGGGATGAGTTGGAGGGAAGATTAGAAAAACTAATGCTCAACAGGTAGATAAATTATTAAATGGCATAGAATGTTATTTGAATGTACCCAGGCCAGTAGGACCATGAGGCCATACATTTGGGTGGTGGGGGTCTGGAACTCACTGCCTGAAAGGGTGGTAGAGGCAGAAACCCTCATCACATTTAAAAAGTACTTGGATATGCACTTGAAGTGCTGTAACCTGCAAGGCTACGGACCGAGAGCTGGAAAATGTGATTAGGCTGGATAGCTCTTTTTCGGCCGACACAGACACAATGGGCCGAATGGCCTGCTTCTGTGCCGTAAATTTCTATGATTCTATTTAAATTAGTGAAGAGTATATTACAACAACCCTTACAAAAAAAAAATCTTTACTCAATGACTACTAAGCAGTTGGAATATCCTGCAGATAAGGAAGTGGAATCTAAGGTATTCGGAATGTTCAAAATGTGATTGGATGCGAGGCTGGGCAAATTGGAATAGTAGATGGACAAGGTTTGATGGGCTGAATGGCCTTTTCTCATCCTTGACTTTTTTTGTTCTTGAAAATAAATTGTAACACCTGGAGTACTGTGTGCAGTTTTGGTCTCCTTACCTAAGAAAGGATATACCTGCCATAGAGGGAGTGCAGTGAAGGTTCACCAGACTGATTCCTGGGATGGCAGGACTGTCGTATGAGGAGAGATTGGGTCGACTAGGCCTGTATTCACTGGAGTTTAGAAGAATGAGAGGGGATCTCATTGAAACGTATAAAATTCTGACAGGGCTAGACAGACTGGATGCAGGGAGGATGTTTCCCCTGGCTGGGGGGTCTAGAACGAGGGGTCACAGTCTCAGGATACAGGGTAGGACATTTAGGACTGAGATGAGGAGAAATTTCTTCACTCAGAGGGTGGTGAACCTGTGGAATTCTCTACCACAGAAGGCTGTGGAGGCCAAGTCACTGAATATATTTAAGAAGGAGATAGATAGATGTCTAGACACAAAAGGCATCAAGGGGTATGGGGAGAGTGCGGGAACATGGTATTGAGATAGAGGATCAGCCATGATCATATTGAATGGCGGAGCAGGCTCGATGGGCCGAATGGCCTACTCCTGCTCCTATTTTTCTATGTTTTAATGTACACTCACACAGAGCTACAAGTTTGTGTTCATGGAAGAAGGTGCGATTTTCTCCAATTGCCAGGTATCCTTCCCGGTTACTGTAATCTACAATCCATTCCAAGTCATGTTGAGTAATTACCCGAGGTTCTTTCTTTGTGTCCCACGAAGAATATGGAGATGAAATCTGAGTTTGGAGAGCCCAGCGATTTGATTAATTCGATGCCACATCCTGTACACAAACCACAAAATGTCCTCACCACCAGCACAAATTTTAACACTTCTATTAACAACTCATAATAGTGCTCAAAAGCTGAGAATCCACCGACTCTATATTAAAAGGTCAAACATTTAAATACAAAGCCGAAAGATAACCTTTGCTGACCATTATCGCCAGCGGCAGTACCATGCAGGCATCCTTGCAACAGGTGACAGAGCTCTGCAAATTCCTCACTGCTGACATGTCAACCTGTGGAGCCAGTTCAGGTGTTGGGCTGCTCTGTCACAGTCCAGTTAATCCCACCATCTTGGGTTTCCTTTCACTTCATTTTTGCCTGGCGCTTCTTCCCACTCTCCCCTTCCAGCCTTCCAAAGGCTCTGCCACCAGGTTGAGGTGCCCACTGATCCTTTCCAAAGGCTATTAAAAGGTCCCCTCCCCCCTATGCCGCCACTTACCTTAAAGTGGTCACATCCCTTGAAATTTCATCTGAAGTCTAAGTTCTGCCCCTACTCTCATTCAGCTATCTCCCTGCACAAGACCAAAGCTGCATATGAAGATATGAATAATGATGAAGGAATGAGCTGATTGCATGCAATCAGTTCTCTGCTCTACTAACTAGCTTGACACGAGCATCTAGCAATTCTGGACTGAACTTCACCAGGACCAGAAAATCGACCCGCCATTTCAGAATTTAAAAGATTGACCCCCCCCCCCCCTCCCCCCCAAAGAAAATAGTTTCTGGGAAATGGCTGCTGGTTCAACCTCAGCAGGACATAAACCACCCTGCAGAAAATTCCTCACTGCTGTCCTCAAAGAGAGTCTTCCACAAACCAAAATGTCAGTTACTCAGACTGCCAGATGGTATAGTTTGCAAATGTACTGATACGCCCCAAAGTGCTAGGATGTGGCTCGCAGCCATTATTCCACAGTTAGGGTCATCAGAGGAGACAGAGAGTGAAGAGGAACTTACTGAATGGCGAGGAAGGAAAATCCAAGGGTAAGTGAAACTGGCCTCACTCAACACTTAAACAAAAGCAAAATACTGCGGATGCTGCAAATCTGAAATAACAACAGGAATCGCTGGAAACACTGAGCAGGTCCCGAGTTCTGATGAAAGGTCATCGACCTGAAACGTTGGCCGCGATTTCGCCTTCTGAGGCGGGTCCGGGGCGGCCGGGGTCGGTGCCGGGGTGCCAGCCCGCTGCTGGCTTCACCCCGCTCTGAAAAGAATTTTACGCCCAGCGCGTTTCCCGGCCAATTGAAGGAAGCGGGTCTGATGACGTCACTTCATGACGCGTCATCAGCCGGTTTCCTTAAAGGGACCATGCGCAAATTGTTTTTGGCAGTTGTGCTGTCAGTGCTCTACAGCATTGAGGTGCTGCAAACACTGACAAGCACTGCACAGAGGTGCACGGCTGCACCCAGGCTCTCCCATGACTCCCTCCGAGCCACAGCAGGCAGGGAGGTCCTCTTCCCTTCCCATGGGCGGAAGAGACCTCCCCAGGCGACCAACGCAGCCTGGTTGCACATTGCACAGGAGGGCACAAGCAGGGATGTCTTCAGGAGGACCAGGCTGCAGTGGCGCAAACCTTTCAATGATCTCAATAGATCACGAAACATTACTGCAAAGCCACACTCAACCTCATCCTGCTGTGCCACTCATCACATCCCCATCACTTTGCCTTCCCTACCCTACTCCTGCACATCCTTACTCACACCAACTTACCTTGCACCTCCACCCATCCCTGTCTATCTACATTATCACTTCCCCATCTCACTAGCCACCCCTCACACTCACCCTCATCCTAGTCCAATCATACCAACTAACAGCACACAAGGGTAGGCACTTGGGTGTTTTAGCCAATGTTCAAGTGAAGTTTCTGTTAATGTGCTGTCAAACATTGAAATCTTTATTTTCAACACTTTGCGTTCTTGGACAGATTTGTGCGCACCTTTGGAAGTGGCTTAGTGAGTTGCAGTGAATGGTGAGACATAACGGTACCCCCCCCCCCCCCCCGCAATGGTGATGAGTGTGAAAGGAATGGCTGGGGCATTGTAGGGATGCTTTATGGTGCAGGTGTGGGGTGGTGCCAACCTGGCGCATCATGTGGCAGCCAGGGTGTACAGCGTCAAGTGAAGTAAATCTGGCCATGGTGAGGCCATCCCTGGCATCCCGGGCAGCAATGTGGTCAGGTGCTGATGCCCTATGTCCTGTGCAGCACCAGCTGATTGCGGATGAAGGTTGGTGTTGTTATTGGTGCTGCTGGTGTGCCTGGTGCTGCTGGTGTTGTGGCTGATAGTGGTGGGATTCTGAGGCATAAGATGCGATTTTTTCAAGGGCAATGATGCTGATGGAATAGTTGGCAGGTGAGGTTGAGATGACAGAAGCGATCTGTCAATGGTGAGAGAGGTTGTTCCAATGAGGTGACACTGGATAGAGAGTTTGCTCCAAACACTTGCAAGCTGCATAAAGCTCAATCTTTCTTCCAAATGCAGTAAGTAACAGCTTCTAACCTTGAAAGTGAACAGTTATGAAATGGGGGCTTTTATAGACCATTTGTAGCTGTCAAGTAAAGAAATCATCCCATGTTGACACAACAGCCGACCTCCTTACCTGACGTGATCCCCGAGCAGCGGGGAAGCCATTGGCGAACTCTAAAAATCTAAAGGTAAGCATAAAATATTAGTTAATTGCCTCTTAACAATCTCTTAATGATATAAATTGCCTCCCCTGCTGCTTGGTGTCGGGTCTGTTCTGCGGTGACAGACCCGACACCTGGGAGACTAACGTGGAGGTGAGTTGACAGCGGGATCCCGACCCGCTGTCAAAAAAAAATTCCCAGCTGACCCGCCTCCAAACACCCCCGCTGACCCCCCCTCGAAAAATTCCCCCCGTTAGCTCTGTTTCTCTCTCCACAGGTGCCGCCTGACCTGCTGAGTGTTTCCAGCATTTTCTGTTTTTATTTCTCTCTCAACGCTTCTCAGGCATCCATCTTGAGATCATGCAATGCAGTTACATTGCACGCATTGTCCAGTGGCGCCAACGCAGTGTGTTTTTGTGCTATGATGCAGATCTACATCCTTAACTTGATGTAGCCTGTTCCTGACCTTGGATGTGCTATCGTAGCCAGATGTTGAGTGCAAGCTAGGCATTTTTGAAGAGGGGAAAACAAATCAGAGAACAGGTTGCCCAGGGCTGGTGTCACTCATTGTTCCATAGCCAGCTATCGAACGAGAGTGGTAGAGGCCTGGGAACAGATCATGTGCCATTGCTCAACTAAGGAACAATTGCTCAACTGTGCGAACCAGCAAAGTTAATAGAGAAGTGGGTAAGATCCCGAGGTGAGAGATGGCTCACACACCACATATAAAGTGATATTTTTGCTGTGACCTGATTCATTTCACCGCAGATTATATCATTGCATCACATGTTTGTAAAAGGAAATGTAAAACATTGCAAAAGACAGTCCCCCCTTTAAAAAAAAGTTTCTTTTAAATAAAATCTCTTCCATTAAAAATTCAGGAGGTTAGAAAAGTTAACTGATTATCGTAGAATAGTACAGCACAGAAGGAGGCCATTCGGCCCATCGAGTCTGCGCCGGCTCTTTCGAAGAGCAATCCAGTTAGTCCCACTCCCCCGCTCTTTCCCCATACCCCTGCAATTTTTTCTCCTTCAAGTATTTATCCAATTCCCTTTTGAAGGCTACTATTGAATCTGCCTCCACCACCCTATCAGGCAGTGCATTCCAAATCCTAACCACTCGTTTTAAAGCTGTGATAGTTAACAAAGCTGAGAAAGCAGAATGGACTTGATCACCTGAGCGATGTCATGTGAGCAAGAGAGTGGGCGGGATTTTGTTTACCTCACAGCTTTTATGTGAGAAGTTGTTGTGAATGAAATACAACCCATGATCCTACATTAAGAAATAATTGTGAAATACTGGAATTTTTTTTCAGGGAAGGCAGTGCAAGTGCTAGTACAAAATAAAATTTGAAGCTGTAATTATGGGGAGTTTAAGAAATTAGCCACAATCTGTTGCATTAGTCAGGGTCTGTTTAAGTGTTACAAAGTCCAAAACTGAAAGTAGGCATGGAATAAATGTGTTTAAGAATCTGACCGACTCAGGATTGTAAATAATTGAAGGTTGAAAATTCCAATACTCAACACTAATAGGAATCCTTGCCGGTACTTAGTAATGCCCTGGAGTGACTGAGTATAATGCTAATCCGATTTTTCTTCCACTCATACAGTAAATGTTGACTCATTTCCCTGTAGTTCCCTGAATATGCTGAAAGTTTTTTTTTATTCTCAACTCATGACTCCAGTCAAGTGATCTGAATGATTATTTCCTCCAAGTATTCACAAGGAAAACCCGAGCAACATGCCCTACCCAAGCAGAGGTAACATTAGCAGAATTAATGACTGATTATAAATGAGATGGAAGTCTTCGACTGACTATAAAAAAAGACTTGCATTTATATAGCGCCTTTCACGACCACCGACTGTCCCAAATCGCTTTACAGCTAATGAAGTACTTTTTGAAGTGTGGTCACTGTTGTAATGTAGGAAACGCGGCAGCCAATTTGCGCACAGCAAGCTCCCACAAACAGCAATGTGATAATGACCAGATAATCTGTTTTTAGTGATGTTGATTGAGGGATAAATATTGGCCAGGACACTGGGGAGAACTCCCCTGTTCTTCTTCGAAATAATGGCATGGGATCTTTTACGTCCACCTGAGAGAGCAGACGGGGCCTCGGTTTAATGTCTCAGCTGAAAGACGGCACCTCCGACAGTGCAGCACTCCCTCAGTACTGTACCCCATGGGGTGTCAGCCTAGATAGAATCATTGAATCATAGAATGGTTACAGCGCAGAAGGCGGCCATTTAGCCCGTCGGGCCCATGCCGGCTCTCTGCGCGAGTACTTCAGCTAGTCCCACTGCCCCGCCCTTTCCCCATAGCCCTGCACATTTTTTTCTTCAGGTACTTATCCAATTCCCTTTTGAAAGCCACGATTGAATCTGCCTCCAGCACCCTCTCAGCCAGTGAATTCCAGATCCTAACCACTCGTTGCATAAAAAAGTTTTTCCTCATGTCGCCTTTGGTTCTTCTGCTAATCACCTTAAATCTGTGTCCTCTGGTTCTCGACCCTTCCGCCAGTAAAGAAAAAAGAAAGACTTGCATTTATATAGCGCCTTTCACGACCACCGGACGTCTCAAAGCGCTTTACAACCAATGAAGTACTTTTGGAGTGTAGTCACTGTTGTAATGTGGGAAATGCGGCAGCCAATTTGCGTACAGCAAGCTCCCATAAACAGCAATGCGATAATGACCAGATAATCTGTTTTTGTTATTGTTGATTGAGGGATAAATATCGGCCAGGACAAAAGAGATAACTCTCCTGCTTTTCTTCGAAATAGTGCCATAGGATCTTTTACATCCACCTGAGAGAGCAGACAGGGCCTCCGACAGTGCAGCACTCCCTCAGCACTGTACTGGAGTGTCAGCCTAGATTTATGTGCTCAAGTCCCTGGAGTGGGACTATGAACCCACAACCTTCTGACTCAGAGGCAAGTGTGCTACCAACTGAGCCACAGCTGACACTAGGAACAGTTGCTTTCTATCTGTTCTGTCTAGACCCCTCATGATTTTGAACACCTCTATCAAATCTCTTCTCAACCTTCTCTGTTCTAAGGAGAACAACCGAAGGTAAGAGCCCATGGGATCCAGGGCAATTTGGCACATTGGATCCAAAATTGGCTTAGTGGCAGGAGGCAGAGGGTGATGGTCGAAGGTTGTTTTTGTGACTGGAAGCCTGTGTCCAGTGGTGTACCGCAGGGATCGGTGCTGGGTCCTTTGCTGTTTGTAGTGTACATTAATGATTTAGATATGAATGTAGGAGGTATGATCAGTAAGTTCGCAGATGACACGAAAATTGGTGGAGTGGTAAATAGCGAGGAGGGAAGCCTCAGGCTACAGGACGATATAGATGGGTTGGTCAGATGGGCAGAACAGTGGCAAATGGAATTTAACCCTGAAAAGTGTGAGGTGATGCATTTTGGGAGGACTAACAAGGCAAGGGAATACACAATGAATGGTAGGACCCTAGGAAGGACAGAGGATCAGGGGGACCTTGGTGTGCATGTACATAGATCCCTGAAGGCAGCAGGACAGGTAGATAAGGTGGTTAAGAAGGCATATAGGATACTTGCCTTCATTAGCCGAGGCATAGAATATAAGAGCAGGGACGTTATGATGGAGCTGTACAAAACGCTAGTTAGGCCACAGCTGGAATACTGTGTGCAGTTCTGGTCGCCACACTATAGGAAGGATGTGATTGCATTGGAGAGGGTGCAGAGGAGATTCACCAGGATGATACCTGGGCTGGAGCGTTTCAGCTATGAAGAGAGACTGGACAGGCTGGGGTTGTTTTCCTTAGAGCAGAGAAGGCTGAGGGGGGACCTGATTGAGGTGTACAAAATTATGAGGGGCATAGATAGGGTAGATAGAAAGGAACTTTTCCCCTTAGTAGAGGGGTCAATAACCAGGGGGCATAGTTTCAAGGTAAGGGGCAGGAGGTTTAGAGGGGATTTGAGGAAAAACTTTTTCACCCAGAGGGTGGTTGGAATCTGGAACTCACTGCCTGATAGGGTGGTAGAGGCAGGAACCCTCACAACAGTCAAGGAGCATTTAGATGAGCACTTGAAACACCATAGCATACAAGGCTACGGACCAAGTTCTGGAAAATGGGATTAGAATAGATAGGGCTTGATGGCCGGCGCGGACACGATGGGCCGAAGGGCCTCTTTCTGTGCTGTATAACTCTATGACTCTATGACTCTATTCTCCAGTCTATCCACATAACTGAAGTCCCTCATCCCTGGAACCATTCTTGTAAATCTTTTCTGCACCCTCTCTAAGGCCTTCACATCCTTCCTAAAGTGCAGTGCCCAGAATTGGACACAATACTCCAGCTGAGGCCGAACCAGTGATTTATAAAGGTTCATCATAACTTCATTGCTTTTTTACTATATGCCTCTATTTATAAAGCCCAGGATCGCGTATGCTTTTTTAACTGCTTTCTCAACCTGTCCTGCCACCTTCAACGATTTGTGCACATATACCCCCAGGTCTCTCTGTTCCTGCAACCCTTTTAGAATTGTACCCTTTAGTTTATATTGCCTCTCCTCGTTCTTCCTACCAAAATGTGTCACTTCGAATTTTTCTGCGTTAAACTTTATCTGCCACATGTCCGCCCATTGCACCAGCTTGTCTATGTCCTCCTGAAGCCTTTCCCATCCTTCCCTTCTGTTCATTATATGTCATCCACAAATTTTTAAATAGTGCCCTGTACACCCAAGTCCAAATCATTAATATATATCAAGAAAAATAGTGGTCCTAGTACCGACCTCTAGGGAACACCTTCCTCCAGTCCGAAAAACAACTGTTCACCACTACTCTCTGTTTCCTGTCACTTAGCCAATTTCGTATCCATGCTGCCACTGTCCCTTTTATTTCATGGGCTTCAACTTTGCTGGAAAGACTATTATGTGGCACTTTATCAAACGCCTTTGGAAGTCCATGTACACCACATCAACCACATTGCCCTCATTAACCCTCTCTGTTACCTCATCAAAAAACTCAATCAAGTTAGTTAAACACGATTTACCTTTAACAAATCCGTGCTGACTTTCCTTAATTAATCCACAATTGTCCAAGTGACTGTTAATTTTGTCTCGGATTATCGTTTCTAAAAGCTTCCCCTCCACTGATTAGCCTGTAGTTGCTGGGTTTATCCTTACACCCTTTTTTGAACAAGTGTGTAACATTTGCAATTCTCCAGTCCTCCGGCACCACCCCGTATCTAAGGAGGATTGGAAGATTATGGCCAGTACCTCCGTACTTTCCACCTTTACTTCCCTCAGCATCCTAGGATGCATCCCATCCAGTCCAAGTGACTTATCTACTTTAAGTACAGCCAGCCTTTCTAATACCTTCTCTTTATCAATTTTTATCCCATCTGGTATCTCAACTACCTCCTCTTTCACTATGACTTTGGCAGCCCCTTCTTCCTTGGTAAAGACAGATGCAAAGTACTCATTTAGTACCACAGCCATGTCCTCTGCCTCCAGGTGTAGGTCTCTTTTTTGGTCCCTAATCAGCCCCACCCCTCCTCTTACCCCTCCGTTTACTATTTATATCCCTAAATGTTCCCCTACTGACATTTGCTCCACCTGACCCACCTCATTCCCCAGAACCAGATCCAGCAAGGCTCCTTCCTCGTTGGGCTGGAAACGTACTGATCAAGAAAATTCTCCTGAACACACTTCAGAAATTCTTTCCCCTCTCTGCCCTTTACGCTATTACTATCCCAGTCTGTATTAGGATAATTGAAGTCCCTCATTTCACTACTCTATAGTTCTTGCACCTCTCTGTAATTTCCCTGCAAATTTGCTCCTCTATATCCTTCCCACTAGTTGGTGGCCTATAGAATACACCTAGTAATGTAATGGTACCTCTATTGTTTCTTAACTCTAACCAAATAGATTCTATCCTTGACCCCTCCAGGACATCCTCTCTCTCCAGAACTGTAATATTCTCCTTAATCAATATTGCCACCCCACCTCCTTTCTTTCCTTCCCTATCTTTCCTGAACACCTTATATCCAGGAATGTTTAGTACCCAATCCTGCCCTTTTTTGAGCCAAGTCTCCGATATCGCCATGACATCATATTCCCCTGTGGCTATTTGCGCCTGCAGCTCACCAACCTTATTTATCACGCTTCATGCATTTACACACATGCATTGTAAACCTATCTTAGACCTTCTTGTATTCTCTCTTAGTCTGACCCCACCTAATACCGTACTATTTCTTACTCTAGTGCTATCTGTCTCTCCCAATCCTTTGTGCACCTTGTTTCTCCTTTCTAATGCTATATCCTGGTGCCCATCCCCCCGCCAAATTAGTTTAAACCCTCCCCAATAGCACTAGCAACCCCCCCCCCTAACCCCCACCGCAAGGATATTGGTCCCAGCTCTGTTGAGGTGCAACCAGTCCGGCCTGTACAGGTTCCACCTCCCCGAATGTCCCAGAAATCTACAGCCCTCCCTCCTGCACCATCTTTCCAGCCACGCATTCATCTGCTCTATCCTGCTATTTCTATACTCACTCGCTCGTGGCACCAGAAGTAATCCGGATATTACTACTTTTGAGGTCCTGCTTTTTAATCTCTTTCCTAGCTCCCTAAAATCTGCTTTCAGGACCTCATCCCTCTTTCTACCTATGTCGTTGATAGCGATATGGACCACGACCTCTGGCTGTTCACCCTCCCCCTCAGAATATCCTGTGACCGCTCAGTGACATCCTTGACCCTGGCATCAGAGAGGCAACATACCATCCTGGAATCATGTCTGCGGCCGCAGAAACACTTGTCTGTTCCCCTAACTATCGAATCCCCTATCACTATTGCTTTGTCGATCTTTCTCCTCCCCCCCCACCACCCGTACAGCTGAGCCACCTGTGGTGCCATAGACTTGGCTCTGGCTGTACTCCCCAGAGGAACTATCGCCCCCACCAGTACTTAGAACTGAATAGAGAGTGAGATGCACTCAGGGGACTCCTGCACTACCTGCCTGGTCCTCCTTGTCTGTCTGGCGGTCCCCCATTCTCTGTCTGCCTGCACACTCTTAAGCTGCGGGGTGACCACCTCCTGAAACATGCTACCCACGTAGCTCTCAGCCTCACGGATGCACCGCAGTGACGCCAGCTGCTGCTCAAGCTCCGAAACCCAGAGCTCGATCTCCTTCGGCTGCCGACACTTCCTTCACATGTGGTTGTCACATGGCACAAGATGTGCATTCCACGGGACTGAGGTGCCCTGCCATGCCTCTATTTAATAGACTATTAACTATCTTAACAGAAATAAACTCAAGAATGAAAAAAACAATTACCAGCCACTCACCAATCAGCTCCTTCTCTTGTGCTAACATCACTTTAGGTTTATTTTACCTCGCTCCCTGACGCTCGCGCTGCCTCCGGGCGCTGGACTCTCGGGCCTACCTTTACCTCCTGCTGCTAATCTTGCTCTCCTGCAGGTCCGCTCTTGGACCTATTAACTTAGAGTCCTTGGGTTCTCTGGCTCCACTCCTCCTTTTCAGTTAAATGTCTTAACCCCCTTCCTCTCCACCGACTCCTGCTATCACCAAATTCTTCCACTCTGCTTGCGACCACTCCGATTGCGTTCACGCAGCTCTGTCTCCAAGCTCTGTACTCAAGTCTCTGGAGTGGGATGTGAAGCCACAACCTTCTGACTCAGAAGGTGAGGCTTCTACCCACTGACCCACAGACTAAGAGAACTCAAAGCAAATAAATCCCCCCCGGGATGGATGGCACTGAGAGAGACTGATGCTCTGGTCAAACCACATCTTTAATACTGTGTCCAGTTCTGGTCACTGAGGCACAAGGGAGACATTCAAGTGTTGGAGGCAGTTCAGTGTAGAGCCATGAGCTTGATCCCTAGTCTTAGAGGTGTGAATTATGAGGAAAAACTGGAGAAAGTTAGGCTCCGTCAGCCCTGACGACGGAGTGGCAGTGGGACGGTAGATGCACCTGCTCCTCCAACTCTGCTCCAACCCAGCCCAACTGGTTTCTCTGGTTTTGGGCTCCTTGGTTATTCATGGTGGGCTCCCAATGGTATTCCAGCCGCCGAGGAAGCCACCCAGTGCCCAGCCAAAAAATTCTCAAGCTGCTGCGGCTAGACTGCAGTTGCAGCACCAAAAGAGGCAGCCAGGCATTTGAAGAGGCAGAAGAGCCCCAAAGATCCCTGAAGCCTTGTAGGCCTTGGTAGTAAATGAAACTAACAATGGTAAGTGAATGGGGATGGGGTGGCTATTAGGAGGGTGAGGAGGCTGCTACTCGGGCCTCTCCCTCACTTTTTCTCATTTCAGGGTCACTATTGCCGCTAATACAGGCCCACTCTCCATTTGGCAGTCCTGGGAAGCAGTGGTAATTGGGGTGGATAGGAGAGAAATGGACCCTGCTACCACCGCCAGTGTTGACATGCAGCAGGCAGGGAAGGGGTGGCCAGTGGTGGTCCCAGTGAGGGCATTGGGCCAGTGAGATCGCGGTAGGCGCCTGCCAGATTTTACCTCATTCACCGGCACTATCCCACCCCATTTCGAGCGGGATCACGGTGGAGAATCCAGCCCATGATCTAATAGAGATATACAAAATTATAAACAGAGCAATCAGTACACGGAATGGGTTCCTGAATAGAGTGATGGCGGATAAAACATTTAAGAAACAATTGAATGCCACTATGAGTGTTCTTCTGGATAAAGCTAAGATGGATATTCGTAAACATCTTATGATCTTGCAACAAATCACTCGTCTGCAATTAAACGCAATGTCATCATGTTTTATTTTTTGCTTAGTTCCAGTCTTGAGAAATCAACTGTCACATGTAAAGTTAAACATACATGTTTTGAAGTCTGTAGTTTCATTACTAAGTTCAGCAGTGAGGCATTGGGAAGGGCCTGAGACCACTGATACCAGCTAACCAAAAAGCACAACACAGATAAACTTGGAACACTGTAAGCAGGATGAGAGCTGACTGATTAGCTCTACTTCTCTGGCGGCAACATTAAGCAGCAGTAGAAACCACTCTTCTCTTATGAGAAGCAGACAGCTCTAGTGCCCCTGAGCCAGTGGGATTATTCAATGACCGCGTGCCCTCTACCCGGCCTACTTTCCAACCTCTCAGCAAGGAAATGGATCTGTTTCTGTTCCCTTTCCTCAATAAAGCATCACCTTTAACACACACAAGGAGCACACGAACAATCAATTATGCACATTGGCATGGCATCTGCACTTGTGAAAATTCGGGTGGGAAGGGGAGGGGCAGGGCGAAGAGCATAGCCTGATTAGGCTCTTCACGTTTCATGGTGTGCTCAGGATTGATTAATTTCATAACGGTATTCATATCCTGAAACTGACATAATACTTATCAGCGGTGACCACATTGCTTGCATTCAGTTTTGGTGGCGTGTTGAGGATAAGCTATAAAAACATTTTCTTTGATTAAAGATGTGCTTGTGTTTCCTATTTACCGTTGTGTTGTTTTTTTCTCCTTTTCTTTCAAGGTGCCATCTTGTGTTTTCCTTGCTTTGGCGAGTTTCTTCCATTTAAAGGTCTGCTTCCCTTTATCCCCCAGCAGCATTCATTTTTTCTGTCTTTGTGGACCATTTGGGTGCAGGCCACACAGCGATGCAGGTCATGTATAAGGGCACACGTTTTGTGCACTTGTTTTTGTCTATGATGCTGGCAAAACTGCATTTATTGCACACTCCTTCAGCCGCTACAGTCCTTGTGGTGATGGTACTCCCTCATCTGTAAGTATCTCGTGATTTGATTGCTAGTGCTGCAGTATCAGTAAATAGGCCCGACCCCTTTAAATAAATACATGGGGGGTTGGTTCATGCAATGTGTTTCACTTTTAGGACTTAGGTTCAAATCCAGCCATGACTGTTGTGTTGAAGGCCTCCTCTGTGTGTTGGCTGTGAAGATCATGTGAAAAATGGGCTTGAGTAGTCTCAGTGCAGTTTCCAACGGGAACTATTTTGTGAAACCCACCTAGACAGGCCATAAGACGGCTGGTGTGGGAAAGGGAAAATTGTCACGGCTACCACTTGTAGTGCTGCTGTGAGGTTGGGACTCAGGCACATGTTGGAGGAGAGAAGAGAGTGCTTTACTCTACAGCTAACCGTAGTATTAACTGATCTGGAAGTGCTTGATACTGACACCGTGGGCTAGATTTTCACATTCACCACCAAAACTTTCTCGATTCAGAAATTGTCCCTTTGGATTAGAAAATTGCCAATGTCACTCCACTATTTAAGAGTAAGAGAGATAAAGTAGGAAATTATAGGCCTATTAGTCTAACATTAGTTGTGGGGAACTTACTAGAATCTGTTATTAGGGACAGAGTGACTGAGCATTTGGACAAATATGAGCTGATCAGAGAGAGCCAACATGGATTTGAAAAGAGTAAGTCATGTCTAACGAATCGATTTGATTATTTTGAGGAGATAACTAACATGGTAGACAAGCGAGTGTCTTTGGATGTTATTTATATGGACTTCCAGAAAGTATTTGACAAGGTTCCATATTAGACACATTTAACAAAATTGAGAGCACATGGAATTAGAGGCAACCTGTTGGCTTGGATAGGGCATAGTTAGGAGGTAGGAGACAGAGAGTAGGGATATATGGGTATGTACTCAAATTGGCAGAATGTGGACTAGTGGTGTCTCCCAAGGATCTATACTGGGGCCTCAGCTTTTCACTATATTTATAACTGACATGGATGAAGGAATAGAGAGTCATCTATCTAAGTTTGCTGATGACACTAAGCTAGGTTGCACAGTAAATAGTGTAGATGGGAGCAGGATGTTGCATGGGGACATTGATAGATTAAGTGAGTGGGCAAAAGTGTGGCAGATGGAGTTCAATGTGGGAAAGTGTGAGGTCATCCACTTTGGATCAAAGAAAGATAGATCAGAGTATTTTCCAAATGGCGAGAATCTAGGAACTGTGGAGGAGCAGAGAGATTTCGGGGTCCAAGTACAGAAATCACTAAAAACTAGTGGACAGGTACAAAAAATAATTAAAAAGACGAATGGAATGTTGGCCTTTATCTGAAGAGGGCTGGAATACAAAGGGGTGGAAGTTATGTTCCAGCTGTACAGAGCTCTGGTTAGACCCCATCTGGATCACTGCATTCAGTTCTGGGCACCGCACCTCAGAAAGGATATATTGGCCTTGGAGGGAGTGCAGCGCAGATTCACCAGAATGAGACTGGGGCTGAAAGGGTTAAATTATGAGGACAGGTTTCATAGACTAGGCTTGTATTCACTTGAATATAGAAGGTTAAGGGGCGATATAACAGTGTAAGCAGTTTTAAATGCCTTATTTACTTAGACTTGACTGGCATAAATGGTGACGACAAAGGGTATTTGCTTTAGTAAACCAGAACAGTTTATTAAACACACACAGCATGCATTATACAAACTTGGACAGTAATGACTTGGTTAAAATATAAGCTTTACTTCCCGTACAACCAAGGACGCGGAACGCACTGACGTGGAAGGCTTCGCTGGACACCCTCTCTCCTATCTTCTTTGAAGTCGTCTCTTCCATGTGGCTTGGGGTTTGGATGTTAACTTTCTTATACCTTTCTTCAATATGCATTCGTCACATTCCTTGTTGATGGCTGTCTGGGCTTCACTTTGCTTAGTTGGTGATCGGATCATTGTGTTTGAATCTCATGATTAGTTTCCATCTCCTCTGGTCTTTGTGTACGGGGTCTTCCAGACAGAAAGCACCAACCAGCAAGCGTAGTTACAATAGCTGACTCCGTAAGGCCATTAACAAATCTGGCCTTAAAGACAGGGCCCTTGTGTAAGACAGAAAGCATTAACTTAACAAGCACATTTATAATGGTCCAGGAAGTAAATCCATTAACAAACTGGCTCTTGTGACGGTTGCCTCAGCGAAGATATTAACCCTTACAAGTCCCCGCCTTGAGGGAGAGATATCCTTATCGACCCCTCAAATTCTTTTACTCTAAGGGTAATATTTCAACAGATGTTGAGAGGAGGATGGGTGTGGCTTTATAGTGGTCGCAATTGCCATCTTGGTCTCTACTTTCTTGACCATAGCTTTCAAGCGACATACAATGATTATCAATGCCATTAATACAAATACTTGTAAAACAACTAAAGTATGAGAGAGAACGCGGATCTATGGGGGATTTTCGATGCCTTATTTCCCACATGTGAACACTCCCTTTGATTGTTCCGCAAGCTATCTTAACCTCTACTATCGCATAACGTGTCCAACTGGTGATTAGCCACAAGGGGATTTCCCTTCATACAATTCCCATGTGTCATTGTGGTGAAGGGATATTTACTAGTCCTAGCCCCTTTAGGGCTACCCCGGATCAGGTGTATTTCTCAGACGTTCACTTTCAACTAAAGTTTGAGGTAGCCGAATCCTAAAGACGCTTAATTAGGTCTAAAGGTCCGGGCTATCTCTCCCTAAAGAAAGGAACAAGCCGAGAATGGTATCGTCCTCCAGATAGCGCTTTTTTTTTTTATTCGTTCATGGGATGTGGGCATCGCTGGCAAGGCCAGCATTTATTGCCCATCCCAAATTGCCCTTGAGAAGCCGCCTTCTTGAACCGCTGCAGTCCGTGTGATGAAGGTACTCCCACAGTGCTGTTAGGGAGGGAGTTCCAGGATTTTGACCCAGCGACGATGAAGGATCGGCGATATACTTCTAAGTCAGGATGGTGTGTGACTTGGAGGGGAACGTGGAGGAGATGGTGCTCCCATGCGCCTGCTGCCCTTGTCCTTCTAGCTGGTGGAGGTCGCGGGTTTGGGAGGTGCTATCGAAGAAGCCTTGGCGAGTTGCTGCAGTGTATCTTGTAGAGGGTACACACTGCAGCCACGTTACGCCGGTGGTGGAGGGAGTGAATGTTTAAGGTGGTGGATGGGGTGTCAATCAAGCGGGCTGCTTTGTCCTGGATGGTGTCGAGCTTCTTGAGTGTTGTTGCAGCTGCACTCATCCAGGCAAGTGGAGAGTATTCCATCACACTCCTTACTTGTGCCTTGTAGATGGTGGAAAGGCTTTGGGTAGTCAGGAGGTGAGACACTCACCGCAGAATACCTAGCCTCTGACCTGCTCTTGTTGCCACAGTATTTATGTGGCTGGTCCAGTTAAGTTTCTGGTCAATGGTGACCCCCCAGGATGTTGATGGTGGGGGATTCGGCGATGGTAATGCCGTTGAATGTCATGGGAAGGTGGTTAGACTCTCGCTTGTTGGAGATAGTCATTGCCTGGCACTTCTGTGGCGTGAATGTTACTTGCCACTTATCAACCCAAGCCTGAATATTATCCAGGTCTTGTTGCATGCGGGCATGGACTGCTTCATTATCTGAGGAGTTGTGAATGGCGCTGAACATTGTGCAGTCATCAGCGAACATCCCCATTTCTGACCTTATGTTGGAGGGAAGGTCATTGATGAAGCAGCTGAAGATAGTTGGGCCTAGGACACTGCCCTGAGGAACTCCTGCAGTGATGTCCTGGGGCTGTGATGATTGACCTTCAATCACCACAACCATCTTCCTTTGTGCTAGGTATGACTCCAGCCAGTGGAGCGTTTTCCCCCTGATTCCCATTGACTTCAGTTTTACTGGGGCTCCTTAATAAGTTTAGCTAGACTGTAACGTCCCGGATATTATGAGGGTCCGGAAAACTCCCCCAAAGTTCTGTAACTCTTCACCAAAGAGTGTACAGCGATTGAGTTTGTGAGTTATTGATACAGAAGACTTATGTGAGACAATTCTAAAAATATATAGAGATTTATTAAAAGAACCGACATGCAATTTACAGTTGGTGAATCAGTCAATCGCAACGTTAACAGTTCTAAAATGAGAAAAAATACTATCTTATTATTAACAGAGAATCTTACTTTTAAATCTTAACTTCGCTACAGTGTTACAGTTCTTAAAGTTTTCTATACAGGATATCCATCAATATCAAATACCTTTGATCCCCGAGGTACAAAGAGTTGGAGACCACAGAGCCGCCTCTGTGGTTGAGAATCGCTTTGCCCGATTAAAGCGAGTCTGATATCCCATTTGAGACTTCAATATTTATACCCTTTTCAGTTGTATTTCCTTTAAGGTTTTCTGCTGATGCAAGTCAGTTATCCCGATTCATCTTTCTGCCAACCTCTGCAATTCTTACTGCTACATCAGCTTGTAATATTCCAGAATCTTGTCTCATCTCCAGGTGTTCTGGGTTGACCATATAAAATGGTGTGAAGGGCAGGTGTCCTTATTTTATGTCATCTTTACAAGGGCAGATGTTCCTTATCTTATGTGCCATCTTTACGAAGTTTAAATTAGAACACCTTAATCCAGTATGGACCATTGTTTTGTTCCCAAAAGGTCAGCTTGTCGAAGTCATGCACCTTCTGTTTCAATAAGGATATTTATTCAGGGTCAACAACTGTCTTATCTCAATAGCCAGAATTCTTTCATAGCTATTTCATAGTTAGGTTTCTAAATGTCCAAACCCAGTTTGTCATGTTTTAATAAGGCCAGAATTCTTTCATAAGATAGTGTATTTTTCTGAATAGGTTATATGGCTTATTCCTTCACAGTGGGTGGTTGATCTCCTTCCTCCAAGAACCTGGGGTTCTGTCCCATAAAGTTCGAGCATGTTTTCCTTGGGTTGTCCTCGGTATGAGGTGGTAGTAGTTATGGCAATGCCTGCTAGACAATTATCGTTAGCAACGCCATTAGCTCTTGGCCACCAACCGCAAGATAAATAAAAAGGTCAACACCTTGTGCACAGACCATTGTGTTCTGACAAAGGGTCTCCACCTGAAAAGTCTTCCTGCTTTCCCTCCCCATACCCCCAGATGCTGACAGAACCACCCCACATCACAAGCGTCACACCCCCACCCCACCCTGCTGTAAAGAAAAGGAATGATATAGTTAACATCTAAAGCTACTGAAGTCAATATTCAGAGCGGGGGGGCTGCAGAGTGTACAGTGGAAAGATATGACCCTGTTCCTGAAGCCTGTATTGAGCTGCATTGGACTAGTGTAGAAGGCCAAAGATTGAGAGGTCAGAGTGGGAATGGGAGGACAAGCCACACTTGGCAAGAGAGAAGTAGGAGTGGTGGAAGAAGTAACAAGGGGATCATGGAGGGAATGATCGCTCCAGAAAGCAGAGGGGAATATTTGCTTGGTGCTGGGTTTGCAATGTAATTTGTGGAAAACTCACGGGCACACTGCCCCCACAATGTTCCAATCGGTGCTGGCAGCATGTGAGGTCCTGGCACATACCTGATTATAGCTTGAAATATAAACTCAGAAGAATTAACGACAACAACGAGTATTTATATAACGCCTTTAACGTAGTGAAACATCCCAAGCCGCTTCACAGTAGCATTATAAAACAAAATTTGACTCCGAGCCACATAAGGAGATATTAGGGCAGATGACCAAAAGCTTGGTCAAAGAGGTAGGTTTTAAGGAGCATCTTAAAGGAGGAAAGAGAGGCAGAGAGGTGGAGAGATTTAGGGAGGGAATTTTTTAAAATTCGTTTACAGAATATGGGCGTCGCTGGCAAGGCCGGCATTTATTGCCCATCCCTAATTGCCCTTGAGAAGGTGGTGGTGAGCCGCCTTCTTGAAGCGCTGCAGTCCCATGGTGAAGTTACTTCCACAGTGTTGACTTTGTCGCAGCAGTTTGGTACAACTGAATGGCTTGCTGGGCCATTTCAGAGGGGCAGCTAAGAGTCAACCACATTGCTGTGGGTCTGGAGTCACATATAGGCCAGGCCAGGTAAGGACGGCAGATTTCCTTCCCTAAAGGGCATTAGTGAACCAGATGGGTTTTTACGACAATCGGTAGTTTCATGGTCACCATTACTGATACTAGCTTTTTAATTCCAGATTTTTTTTTAATTAACAGAATTTAAATCCCACAACATCAGCTGGGGGATTTAAATTCAATTAATTAAAAAAATCACGCAGCTGCCGTCGTGGGTGAAAGGGTTAAAAGAGCTAAAATATAAAGAGTGGTTATGAACAAGTTTAAAAGGGGAAGGATGCTGTAACATGGTCAAGACTACACACCACCAATCACTAATTGGGTAAAAGATTAGAAATAACCTTGGAGTCGCGGTTGCTATGGTGAAATCTTTCAAAGCAGTTTTAATTGGATTTACTTGAATTTAACCTTGGAGTTACAAGACTAATGTGCACACGAACTGCAAGAAGTTGCACCCTGAGACCAACTATTTTGCACCCGAGACCAACTATTTTTCACCCGAAACCAACTATTTTGCACCCGAAACTAACTGTATGTAATGTAAATAATTGTGGGACAATAGCCACGACTTAGAACAGAAACTGTATATAAGGTAGAGGAGTTTTAACGATCGGGGAGCATTCGTCCCTGGATGAGTGTCTCCCCTGTCGACTTGTAATAAAGTTGATTTACTGAACGAACCTCCAGACTCCGAGCGATTGATTGGGAATAAGGTGGACGTCGACCCTTTATATCAGAGGGTCCGTCTCGGGGAGAAGAAGCTCTCTCGGTTTACCCTTACAACTTGGCATAGTCGGCAGGATCTACCGGACAGGCTGAGTAGAGACATTGTCTCCTTGCATCGAAGCCCAAGGCCGGAGATCCAACGAATCTGAGGCGGAGTCCGGATTCATGAGCAAAAAAAATTAGGTGTGCGTTAGGACATTGTAAAAATGAAAATGTCTGAATAAGTTGAGGAGCTCGGATTATATAGGAATGGATGCGGGAAAGTCCAGTCAAGGCGGAGTTAAAACCGTGTGAGCAGGGAAAAGTCCCTGAGGTCCGGGGGAGTCCCGGAGGTAACAAGAGAGGGAACTAGCAACTCCACCTCAAAAAAAAGGTCCCTGAAGGTCCAGGGAAGTCCCGGAGGTAATAAACAGGGGGAACTAGCAAATCCATCCTGAAAGAATAAGCAGGGAAGGTCCCTGAAGGTCCGGGGAAGTCCCGGAGGTAATAAACAGGGGGAACTAGCAAATCCATCCTGAAAGAATGGCGAACAAAGAGGACGCCAAAAGATCTAAACTCCTGTACGAGTTTGTACGAGACAAATATGAAAAGGTTAAGGGGAAGATGATTAAGAAAGGGTATGAGTCAGGAAACAAACCGAAATGGAAAAGCAATTTGTGGATGCAACAGAAAGGGAGTAAGGAGGATGAGGCAATAGTGGTTTGTGTAGAAACAGGACAGAAGTATTGCGAGAAGAAAGGTAAATGTCCCCTTTGAAAAAGTGATAAACTTTATTCCGGGAAGTCTGTCTCAAAAAAAACCCCACAATGGGTTAAGAGAGAAACATAGCCATGTGGTTAAGCATAAAGTGCAGGAGAGAGAGGGAGAGATAAAGAAGGAAAAAGATCTAATTTGCAGGCTAACCAATCTGAAAACTCAGCAAAGGAAGGGAAAAAAAACAGGGATTTGGAAAGCCAGGAAAAGATGCTGATGTAAAAAGAAAAAAAAAGAGAAATTTAAAGTTTTACCAACATGGAAGTTATTAATGTCTGTGCCGAGACAAATAAAACACAAGATTTGTTGAGTGAAAGGAATCTTAAAATGAATGCTGGGATCTCAGTTTGAGTGAAAGTGTGTGTTAAAAGTGTGATAGTTTTCCTGACTGTGAATGTTTAAGAAGTTACAGTATTTCTTTTGTCTGAAAGTCTGTCTTTAAAAAAGTGTCTGTCATTTTTGTTTTAGCTTCACCCACTCTTTTGTACAGAGAGCTAAAGGCTGTTTAACCCTTTGAAGACCTGTCTTGAAGGATGGATAAGCGTGTGTTGTTTTAAGTTTGTTAATTGTTTTACAAAAAATAAGCTTCAGCCTTGAAGTCACAGTTGCCAATGTGCCTGGAAGAAAATGAATTTGAATGTTTACAAGGCATGGGTAATTGTTTCTTTGTTAATGTGGCTATGGCTTCTTTCTTTTCCAAGTGATACTGGTTAGTTTAAAAAATTGATCTGGATTGAATTGGAGTTATTGAGGTTAATTAACCTATTAAAACCAGACTTTCATTGTGGCCACGGTGAAATTCTGGTTAGTGTAAATTTGTGTCGACCGCATTGAATAGGATATTTAATGGTCTGAAACCAGACTTTAAAATATTTACAGTCTTGGATACAGAACGGGTTCTGGTCCATACCATTGGCAGAGGAATCACAAGGGAAATTCGCCTTTACTGTCAGGGATAGACAGGATACATGGACCAGGGTCCCGCAGGGGTTCCACAATAATCCAAATATATTCCACCATGTACTGAGTCAAGCCTTAGTCGAGTTAGACCTATCAAAGTATCAGAGTGCCCTACTCCAATATGTCGATGACATAATGATTGCATCAGAGGATGCCAAAGGACACATGGGAGCATTACTAGCCACCCTCTAGACACTTAAGAAAGCTGGCTTTAAATTGAACCCAAAAAGGCACAGGTTGGACTGTCCAAAGTAAAGTATCTAGGACACGAAATTAGCCAGGGGTATAAGGCACTCCCGCAGGAACAAAAGGCAGCCATAAAAGACATGCCAAGGTCAGTGACAGTCCGGGGAGTGAGGAAAGTGTTGGGACTATTTAACTACTGCAGGAATTTTATATCAGACTTTGCAGGGAAAGCAGAGCCGATTCAACGGTTAGTTAAAGGGGGGAGACGGAGCAGGAGGAAGCATATAGGGCCCTTAAACAGGAATTAATAACAGCCCCTGCCCTAGGACTACCAGACCATACCCGACCCTTCCACTTGTACTGTGACGAGGACCAAGGGAGTTATTCAGCCGTGGTAATGCAAGATCACGGAGGGAAACAGAGACCCGTTGCGTATTACTCCACCAAGAGGGATCCAGTAGCGAAGGCAATGCCACGATGTGTGGCTGCAATAGATTGTGCCACATGGGCGGTGCGAGTAAGCGAACCAATAGTGATGATGGGAAAGGTAATTTTGCACACCCAACATACCTTAGTGGAATTACTTAACACAGGAAAATTGCGAACCATATCGGATAGCAGAAAGGCTAAATGGGAAGCTATATTACTCCGCAGGGATGGAACTGTGATAATACAAAAACATACCGGGGTTAATCCAGCCACGGGCATATTAACGGAAGGGGAGGAACATAGCTGTCAGATGGAAATGGAGGAAGAAATAGGCAGTGGAGTAAAGGAAGTCCCACTGGAAAACCCCGATATGGTGATTTATGTAGATGGATCCCGAAAATATATCAACGGAGAACCCAGAACAGGGTGGGCAGTAGTAAATCAGGAGGGAAAGACCCTATTGAAAGGAGCCCTATATGGAGATAAGTCAGCACAGGTAGCGGAGCTAGTGGCCCTAATAAAAGCATTGGAAATGGCAAAGAACAAACGGGTAAATGTCTACACGGGATAGCCGATATGCCTTTGGAGTGGTGCATGATTATATGACACTATGGGCCCGGAGGGGTTATATGACCTCCACTGGAGAGGTAGTAAAACATGGAAAACTAATAGAAAGGTTAGTTAAGGCTGCACGGGCACCCTTAGAAATCACAGTAATTAAAATAAAGGCCCACACGAAGATAGACATGGACTCACAAGAACCCCAGGACCCGGCCCCCATAGGGAATAGGTATGCGGACTTAGCCGCAAAATTAGCTGCGGAAGAAATGCAACCAGAGACCGCGTTTAAAAACAAAATAAATATGGTCATGACAGGAAGTAAATATAATGGAAGTACAAGAAAATATTAGTAAAGAGGAAAAGGAGAAATGGAGACAAGCTGGTGCGCAAGGACAGAGATGGTGGTGGCGCCGAAATGTTGTAGGCAACAGCTGATGGCGCTATACCATGGCATAACACATACAGGCAGAGGTAACATGTTACACCTACTGACACAGTACTGGTGGTGGCCGAAGATGGGTCGAGAAGTGGCAAGGTATTGCCACCACTGTATAATATGCGCTCAAAATAATGTAGGACAGAGATGTAGAGTTAGAGTAGCACACCAACCCAGGCTCCAAGGACCCTGGGAAAACTTACAGATTGGCTTCACCGGCCCCTTAGCGCAGGACTGGGGGAAGAAATATTGCCTGGTAATAATTGATCAATTTACCAGGTGGGTGGAAGCCTTTGCCACCCGAGATTGCTCTGCAAAAACAGTTGCACATGTTGATCACCATCACACCCGCTCGGGATATAGAGGCAAAGGGGAGTATTCTTTAGCCACCACAGAGACTGAGTACCAATATAATAACCTTGTATGTGTAATCACAATGCCTAACTTCTGCTTTACGCCAAAGATCCCCGTGACAATTGGACACACCAGATTGGTGAATGTACATTCAAGGGAGGAGATAAAACTAGCTGTGCTAGATAGTTTAAGGGACGAGTTGAT
Organism: Squalus acanthias; assembly: GCA_030390025.1. Lineage (NCBI taxonomy): Eukaryota > Metazoa > Chordata > Chondrichthyes > Squaliformes > Squalidae > Squalus > Squalus acanthias. Next base: position 28,940,204 of record CM059425.1, on the reverse strand, counting down.
CAATTATGAAGATCCGGTAGGGGCCTCAATACCCCACCTGCAAGAGGATCTGCAAGAAATGAAAGAGGGTTTAAGTAAAATGGTGAAACAATACGTGGTGTTGCAAAGGAACCTTGGGGAACTAGAAAGGGACATAGAAGTAGAACTACAGGAAGTCTCATGGTATGAGAAGCTGCGGGATTGGGGGATGAATGTCAACATACACCCATGGATCCGCATTATTTCTCATATACTAGGTATAGTACAATTGGTTATGGCAATAGGATTGGGAATAGCAGCATGCGCCACCTGTAAAAAACAAAGAGAACAAGAAAGGAAGAGGGAAATGGAAGAAATGTACATGACATTGATAAAGTAGTAATGCATACTGTCGGGTGGTAATTGTTGCAGAAACCTCCTGGGCAGATTCCCATCGAGCAGACGGAATATTACTACGAACAAGAGAAGGCTTGGGAGAAAGACCTGCTTAACGGATGTATCGTACTAACAACACTAATGTTCATAACCTATGTAACTGGGTGGATAATATTCCGTCTGCTCGATGGGAATCTGCCCAGGAGGTTTCTGCAACAATTACCACCTGACAGTATGCATTACTACTTTATCAATGTCATGTACATTTCTTCCATTTCCCTCTTCCTTTCTTGTTCTCTTTGTTTTTTACAGGATGTAGGGGGCATAGAAATCAGGATAATATGATTATATAAATTGGGTGACCCAATGGGTTGGATTTGATCACCACCCCGGCAGGACACCATAATAGGAGAAATAATCGGGTTGGTCAATGATTAAAAGGGATTAATCAGGACCAAAAGGGGGGGCTGAAAGGGTTAAAAGAGCTAAAATATAAAGAGTGGTTATGAACAAGTTTAAAAGGGTGTAACATGGTCAAGACTACACACCACCAATCACTAATTGGGTAAAATATTAGAAATAACCTTGGAGTCGCGGTTGCTATGGTGAAATCTTTCAAAGCAGTTTTAACTGGATTTACTTGAATTTAACCTTGGAGTTACAAGACTAATGTGCACACGAACTGCAAGAAGTTGCACCCGAAACCAACTATTTTGCACCCGAAAGCAACTGTATGTAATGTAAATAATTGTGGGACAATAGCCACGACTTAGAACAGAAACTGTATTTAAGGTAGAGGAGTTTTAACGATCGGGGAGCATTCATCCCTGGATGAGTGTCTCCCCTGTCGACTTGTAATAAAGTTGATTTACTGAACGAACCTCCAGACTCCGAGCGATTGATTGGGAATAAGGCGGACATCGACCCTTTATATCAGAGGGTCCGTCTAGGGAGAAGAAGCTCTCCCGGTTTACCCTTACAGTGGGTATTTGAACTCATGTCTCCAAGCCTCTGGATTACTAGTCCAGTAACATGACCACTATGCTACCATACCCAGAGCTTAGGGCCTTGGCAGCTGAAGCATGGCCAGCAATGGTGGAATGATTAAAATCAGGAATCCTCAAGAGGCCAGAATTGGAAGAGCGAAGATATCTCAGAGGGTTGTGGGGCTGAAGGAGATTACAGAGATACGGAGGGGTGAGGCCATGGAGCGATTTGAAAACAAGGATAAGAATTTTAAAATTCAGGCATTGCTTAACTGGGAGCCAATGTAGGTCAGCGAACACAGGGGTGATGGGTGAAAGGGACTTGTTGCGAGTTAGGACACGGGCAGCCGAGTTTTGGATGACTTCAAGTTTATGGAGGGTAGAACGTGGGAGGCCGGCCAGGAGAGCGTTGGAATAGTCAAGTCTAGAGGTAACAAAGGCATGGATGAGGGTTTCAGCAGCAGATGAGCTTAGGCAGGGGCGGAGTTGGACAATGTTACTGAGGTGGAAATAGGCGGTCTTAGTGATGGCGCAGATGTGGTCGGAAGCTCATCTCGGGCTCAAATATGACACCAAGGTTGCGAACAGTGTGGTTCAGCCTCAGATAGATGTTAGGGAGAGGGATGGAGTCAGTGGCTAGGGAATGGAGTTTGTGGCGGGGACCAAAGACAATGGCTTCAGTCTTCCCAATATTTAGTTGGAGAAAATTTGTGCTCATCCAGTACTGGATGTCGGACAAGCAGTCTGACAATTTAGAGACTGTGGAGGGGTCGAGAGAAGTGGTAGTGAGGTAGAGCTGGGTGTCGTCAGCGTACATGTGGAAACTGACGCTGTGTTTTTGGGTGATGTTGCCGAGGGGCAGCATATAGATGAGAAATAGGAGGGGGCCAAGGATAGATCCTTGGGGGACATCAGCGGGAGCGGGAAGAGAAGCCATTGCAGGGGATTCGCTGGCTACGATTACATAGATAAGAATGGATTTAGCTTTAGCAAGCTGAATGTGAAGTTAAAGTCGCCGAATGTTTTAAATGGGGAAAGCCATTTTGTCAGCAAGTAGCACATTGGTGGTGATCACTGAGCTGTGTCCCAAGAGTCTCTCTGCCATGCCATGCACTTCCCCCCATGAAAAACAACATTGTGGTTGGCTCTTCTTTGTGCATTTCACACACAATAAAAATGTCAAAACAGTTCACTTATAAAATCAACCTGTCTGCCATAGTATTGGAAAAGATTGCAGCCTCGTAACTTTTTTTTGTTATTTCTGGATTTATTTTTGCTTTAATGGCAGTGTAATTTTGGCAGTCAAGCACATACTTTAATAACACTATTAAAGATTCTGTTAACCAAGTGGCCACATCAATGAAGCCTTCTTCCCTTCATTCCCCCTGAGTACGTGCTTGCAGCTCTGCACCTGTCTTGTGGCTTGCTGACAATGCAACGGTTGATCATTTGCTGAGGTTTCTGGAGGCAAACATCACACAAAACCATCTGTCTGACCGAGAAAGATGTTCTTTAGTCCTTTTAGTGGGACTTTCTCAGGGACTGGGCGTCAGAAATGCATGTGGAAATAACTGGAGAAGCTGAACATGTTTCCCATTCCTTTAAAATGCATACATCACTGCTGGTGGGTTGTAACAGATTTGATATTCAGTTTTTACCAGTGGATAATTTAATCTCTTTCACTATTACTCTGTGAGTTTCGTTTCCCTGTCCAAATATCTCTGAATTTATTTTTCCCTATTTTCTTCTGACCTTATGGTTTGGCAGCTGTCCTTTTCCAGCTGGTGTCACTTGGTGTTCCGGGAACTTAGGGCATTCCCATTGGCTCAGCGAGCTGATCTACTAAGTAAGTGAGGTCAGCTCATAACCACAATTTAAAAAAGATCCCATGAAACAAAATGTTAAAAAAGAGTCTTGATCCCGGCAGAATGAATAAATTATCTTTCATTTTAACCTGAAGTTTGATTTTTCTGCTTTCTATTTTGTGTATGTCCTTCATAGCAACAATTTCTGATGTCACTTTATGAACAACATTATTCCATTTTGACTAAATAAATGAGAAGAAGATATTTGAGCGTGACATGAAAAAAGTGAATTTGTGCGTTCTTGATAACTGATCTACCTGCACCTATATCTCTCCCCATTGCTGCACACAATAATGCCTTACTTGTCAGCAAACAATACTAAATGTTTGCATACCTCATGAAGTTCTCTCAGTTCATCTCTCATTTCCCTCAAAGATGAATTACAATTTCATAAGGTCTATCCCCATCGGGTACTCACGTCCGATTCCAGTGTGCTACACTGATTGCTGAGCCTGGGCTGGAGCCACCAAGCTGGATTGCAAGGTTGTGGTGTAGATAGTGTAAGAGTCCTGAGGCTAGGCCCAGTGCTGGGAGTTCAGACCCACCCTAGCCTGCGCCTTAAGGACTGAAGGTCAGGTGGGCAGGTATAGTTTACTTCTACACGTGCAGTGGTGTGCTTGAACTGAGCTATATTATATAATTTCCTACATTACAAATGTGACTACATTTAAAAAAATACTTAATTGGCTGTAAAGTGCTTTGGAACATCCAGAGGTCACGAAATACGCTATATAACTGCAAGCATTTTATAGAATGGTTACAGCACAGAAGGAGGTCATTCGGTCTGTCGAGCCTGTGCCAGCTCTCTGCAAGAGCACTTCAGCTAGTCCCACACCCCGCCCTTTCCCTGTAGCCCTGCAAATATTTTTCCTTCAGGTACTTATCCAATTCCCTTTCGAAAGCCACGATTGAATCTGCCTCCACCACCCTTTCAGGCAGTGCATTCCAGATCCTAACCACCTGCTGCATAAAAAAGTTTTTCCTCATGTCGCCTTTGGTTCTTTTGCCAATCACCTTAAATCTGTGTCCTCTGGTTCTTGACCCTTCTGCCAATGGGAATAGTTTCTCTCTATCTACTCCGCTCATGATTTTGAACACCTCGATCAAATCTCCTCTCAATCTTCTCTGCTCTTAGGAGAACAACCCCAGCTTCTCCAGTCTATCCACATAACTGAAGTCCCTCATCCCTGGAATCATTCTCGTAAATCTTTTCTGCACCCTCTCTAAGGCCTTCACATTCTCCGCAAAGTGCGGTGCCCAGAATTGGACACAATACTCCAGTTGAGGCCAAATCAGTGTTTTATAAAGGTTCATCATAACTTCCTTGCTTTTGTACTCTATGCCTCTATTTATGAAGCCCAGTATCCTGTATGCTTTCTAACCACTTTCTCAACCTGCCCTGCCACCTTCAATGAATGGTGCACATATACCCCCAGGTCTCTCTGCTCATGCACCCCTTTTAGGATTGTACCCTTTAGTTTATATTGCCTCTCCTCGTTCTTCCTACCAAAATGTATCACTTCGCACTTTTCTGCATTAAATTTCATCTGCCACGTGTCTGCCCATTTCACCAGCCTGTCTATGTCTTCTTGAAGTCTATCACTATTCTCCTCACTGTTTACTATACTTTCAAGTTTTGTGTCATCTGCAAATTTTGAAATTGTGCCCTGTACACCCTAGTCATTAATATACATCAAGAAAAGCAGTGGTCCCAGTACCGACCCCTGGGAAACACCACTGTATACCTTCCTCCAGTCCAAAAAACAACCGTTCACCACTACTCTCTGTTTTCTGTCACTTAGCCAATTTCGTATCAATGCTGCCACTGTCCCTTTTATTCCACGGGCTTCAACCTTGCTGGCAAGCCTATTATGTGGCACTTTATCAAACGCCTTTTGTAAGTCCATGTACACCACGTCAACTGCATTGCCCTCATCAACCCTCTCTGTTACCTCATCAAAAAATTAAATCAAGTTAGTTAAACATGATTTGCCTTTAACAAATCTGTGCTGGGTGGATGGATGTGTGCCTGGGATCAAGTGGGCCCAGTCCTCCAATCACAAAGGAGGATTCCATTGCAATCATTTATGAAGCGAACCCCAAATCTAATAATTATACAATGTATAGAATTGCAATTTTATTCATAAGTTCATTGCACCAACCTCAATAAAAATTAAATTTTTTGATAATTTTGTACATCATTAAGACTGTAATCCAGGCCAATATTTGCATAAACTCATTTAATAAAGTGTATGCACATAATTTGGGATATAAAAATGTTTAATTTAAGCCCCTTACGCTGGTACAAACAGGCCCTATGCCTGCTTGCATCAACCCTAAGACTTACATGGGCAATTACTGGCCAGTCGCTGGGCAAATAGCCCAACTCTGCATCAGTGATTGCTTTTTCAGACCCACCTCGGATGGTCCGTCAACACGGACGATGACAGGCCGCAATTACCGGATTTTACATATGCATTAGCGCATGCGGATATCCGGAACTTGCGGGGCATTTTAAAGGGAATACGACGGGCTACTCTGAGCATACGCCGTCACAGACATCGCAATTTCAGGGCCATTGTTCCAGAAAACTGCCCCGAATACACACAAAAAAATTTGCTACCTTTGGGACACAAGCTGTTCTGTGAAAATTAAATTGTAACCACTCTGCTTTTGCAACAAGCTTCTCTGATCTCTGCATTTATGTATCCCACTACTTTGTCACTGCTATCTGAAGAGCTGTAGACAACTCCCACCGAACCCTTGCATCCTTTTGTGTGTGTGACGCGAATGTTACTTGCCACTTATCAGCCCAAGCCTAGATGTTGTCCAGGTCTTTCTGCACGCGGGCACTGACTGCTTCATTACCTGAGTGGTTGCGAATGGAACTGAACACTGTGCAATCATCAGCGTATAGCCCCACTTCTGATCTTATAGTAGCTAGAACGTCATCGATGAAGCAGCTGACATAGTTGGGCCTCAGCCAAGCTTAGATGCTTGTGGGTGTCTATTTTAGATACTGTTCCTGGATTACAATTTATTCCTTTACTTCCCTGCTGTCGTATTTGATAACCCTTATAAGTTTCGAACAGCTCACCCATAACTTGAATTGTACAGTTTGATACCTTTTACCCAAGGCAGTGAAAATTGAGCCTCTATGATGTAGTCAGATTTGATATCACTCCATCCTTTATCTGCCACTGGTAATGATTTCCTGCAGGCCGTGTCTCTGTTTTTCTTGGTGTGTCTTGTTATATGCAAGGTCCCAGGTTTCATCCCTGGTTTGTGCTGAGTTACCTGATCTCTGCCCGGGTAGCAGTAGGTGTAACATTATATCAGTTTTGAGGATTTAGAGGCATTCCTATAACAGCAGTAAGGGCTATATCAATGCTGCAGTCAACCAGCAATTAGATTCAGACTGGAGAAGTGAGTCAATCTGCAAGGAGTTTGTACGATGAGATTGAGCTAAAGCGGTTGTTTTCAACCATGATAAATTTAGTTGTGATTCCTTTCTCAATGCTCGATTATTAGTAATGCTACAAACAGTGTAACACAAGAACAGCATAGCAGCAGACACTACAACTGGCCTTGGAGCCCCTCGTTAAGGTGGAGAAAATTTTACTGGAGTCCTCCCTCCTGATCGTTATCTAGCAACCCATGTGGGAAAAGGGCATGTATGGACATTGAAGAAGACACTATCGGGCTCCACTGTTATGACTCCTGCAGTTGTTTAGTCTCTTGCCACTTGGGTAAGATACAAGAGGGAAGTGCCCTGCCCATGAAACAATATTCCCAGGAAGTGGTCATAGAAAAAGTCAATGCCTTCAGGAGAGGAGGCCATGGTGGAGGAAAAGTAACCCTGAAATTGTACCTTCAAACAAGCCAAGGGAGCAGGGCAAGGAAACACGGACTCAGGAGGTTATCAAGGACAAACTTGGAGAGACACCAGGAAGCATTTCTTTACATGGAGGGTGTTAACAGCAGGAAAGGAGGTTGAGGCCACGACACTGACTTTTAAGAAACAGCCAAATGCTCTACTGGCTGGGGTCGGCACTTTTAAAGAATGAGATCAAATGGTCCACAGGACCTTTTCACCCAAACCTAACGTGATTTGGACATATCCCAGATGTTAGGTAGGTCCGTCAGTAGGGCAGCTGGCAGTGTATCCGTGAATGATACTGTTGTCAGATAGCACACTTCAAAAAGCATTGTTTTGCTCCAGCTGAATAGTTCTGCTGTTGAGCGATTAAACTTTACCCTGCAGTACAACTGCTGAGTTTATTTTTCATTATTAATTAACACAAGAGTTGGAAAAGGCCGTGGAATCTTTTGCTCAATTGCCTGACTAACTGCTTCTCCTCACTATAATCGGAAATAAAGGAAGTAGAAAAACAAAGGTCGGATACTGTGCTCTCTCGAATCCTGCTTTGTGTGTAAAATTGGGGAATTGAGCATCTTATCTAAGCAAAAGGAATCCTGACAGCGGATATTTCATTAAATTACTTTTTTCTGCACCCTTCAGCTCAAGAATTTTTTGCGCCATAACTTGCTGGAAGTGCGAGCTGATAACGGTGCCGTGAGGGCAACGGGGCTTCTGGGACCTTAGTGAATGGCAGGACCAACAGTCTACCTCCTTAACCAATGAGACTTAAGGACTGTGAAGGAAACAGGGGAAGGACCGAGAAGGAGGGTGAATTAGAGTCAAATCAGATACAGATAGAGAAATAAAGATTGAAGATTGAAGAGAGAGAGAGAGAGAGAGAGAGAGAGAGAAGAGAGAGAGAGAGAGAGAGAGAGAAGAGAAAGAGAAAGGAAAAGCAAGAAAAAAATATATAAAATTTAAAATGCCATTTTTAAAATCTCTAAGAACAATTTACCATCTGACAGAATGAGACTCCACAGTTTCAATTGTTCGCTTTCTGGGCCAGAGAGGTTGATTGGCACTGCAATAACAATTATAATGTCGCTCAAAAGGTACTTGCACTGTCGATTACCAGACTTTAATTTCCCATTAAATGCCACAGAAAGTTATGTGCAAGTTCTGCAAGTTTTAAAAATAACGGGGAGACGAAGGGCGCGATATTGTTTGTGTGAAGCAAACTGCGAGGCAGCATAAATTGACCAGCAAGTTCTGGAGTTTCGCAACTCACGGTTTATCTCTTAAACCCCTGAACTTGCTGGCCGTTTTGCACATTAATAGCGGTGTGTGTTGTCCCATTAAAGGGAGTTTACAGTCTTAAAACGAGCACTCCTGCCCCTCCTGACCCCTCAAAAATAAGTTTTAGACTTTCTTGGTTGGATTATTGTAAAAACTCAACTGGTTCACTAATGTCCTTTCGAGAAGGAAACCTGTGGTCCTTGCCCAGTCTGGCCTATATGTGAGATGTGATGGTTGGCGGTCAATCTTCACAGCCCCAGGACAACGCTGCAAGAGTTCCTCAGGGCAGTGGCCCAGGCCCAACCATCTTCAGCTGCTTCATCAATGACCTTCCCTCCAATATAAGGTCAGAAATGGGGATGTTCGCTGATGACTGCACAGTGTTCAGTGCCATTCACAACTCCTCAGATAATGAAGCAGTATATGCCCACATGCAACATGACCTGGATGACATTCAGGCTTGGGCTGATAAGTGGCACCACACAAGTGCCAGGCAATGGCTATCTCCAACAAGCAAGAGTCTAACTACCACCCCTTGACATTCAACAGCATTACAATCGCCGAATCCCCCACCATCAACATCCTGCGGAGGTGGGGCGGGGGGGGGGGGGCACCATTGACCAGAAACTTAACTGGACCAGCCACATAAATACTGTAGGAGCGAGGTCGAGGGCCAGGGGTGAGGACGAGGGCCAGGGGCGAGGACGAGCCCAGGAGTGGTGCAGCATGGATGAGCAGCAGGTTCGGGAGGACCACACTGCAGCCTATGAAGCCCAGGCAGAGAGGACCTGCGGGAAGGAGGGAGGACAGTAGGAGTATGTTTGTGTGTGTGTGCTAGGCCGATGTAGCAGAGCCTGGTCTCCAATCGTCTTGGATCCCCTTGCCATTGGACCAAGACCTTGCTCTGTCAAGCCCGTGTGGTAGCTGGTGTGCAACGGCCACCCCACGTTAAAAGAATTCACGCACAGGCATCTTCCACCCTTTAAAATGAAGTTCGGGACCTGGAACGTCAGGACCCTCATAGACAACCCCAACAGTGATAGACCGGAACGCCGTACTGCTATCGTTGCCCGGGAGCTCAGACGTTGAGACATAGACATCACCGCCCTAAGCAAGACCCGGTGGGCAGGAGAAGGCCAGCTCAAGGAGCAAGGCGGTGATTACACATTCTTCTGGAAAGGCGAACCCGAAGAAGAATGCCGCCTCCATGGGGTAGGCTTCGCCATAAAAAATGAGCTAGTTGAACGTCTGAGACTCCCCTTATGGAATAAACAAACACCTCACGACTCTACGGCTCACCCTAGCCCGGAACCAGTGCGCTACGGTCATCAGTGCGTACGCCCCAACACTGGAAGCCACAGACGAGACCAAAGAGGAATTCTACTCCAGCCTCGAACAATCCCTGTCCCGAGTCCCAACGGGTGACAAGCTGATCCTCCTTGGCGACTTTAACGCCAGAGTTGAAAAGGACATAGACCTCTGGGGGAGGTGTGATCGGCAGAGAGGGGGTAGGGAAAGCCAACTCCAACAGTACCCTCCTCCTGACGAAATGACATGCAAGCCGTGATCCTGACCAACAGATCCACCACAGACCCAATTCACGTATGGACCGGGGTCAAGCAAGGCTGTGTCATTGCACCAATGCTCTTCTCAATCTTCCTGGCTGCAATGCTCCATCTCACCCTCAGCAAGCTCCCCGCTGGAGTGGAGCTAATCTACAGAACAAACGGGAAACTGTTCAACCTCTGTCGCCTCCAGTCCAGATCCAAGGTCGTCCCATCCTCTGTCATCGAATTACAGTATGCAGACAACGCTCGTGTCTGCGCACACTGAGGCAGAACCCCAAACCATCGTCAACACCTTCACCGAAGCGTAGGAGAGCATGGGCCTTACACCAAACATCCATAAGACAAAGGTCCTCTACCAACCGGCCCCCACCTCACAGTACTGCTCCCCGCTCATCAAAATCCATGACGAGGCCTTGGACAACGTGGACCACTTTCCATACCTCGGGAGCCTACTGTCAACAAGGGCAGATGTCGATGACGAAGTCCAACACCGCCTTCAGTGTGCCAGTGCAGCCTTCGGTCGCCTGAGGAAGAGTGTTTGCAGACCAGGACCTCAAACCCAGCACCAAGCTCAGGGTTTACAAAGCAGTGGTGATACCCACTCCCCTGTATGCTTCAGAGACATGGACCATGTACAGCAGGCACCTCAAAGCACTGGAGAGGTACCACCAACGCTGCCTCCGCATGATCCTGCAAATCCATTGGCAGGATAAGCGCACCACTGTCAGTGTTCTCGCTCAGGCCAACAACACCAGCATCGAAGCTTTGACCATGCTCGATCAGCTCCGATGGACGGGCCACATCGTCCGCATGCCCAATATGGGACTCCCAAAACAAGCACTCTACTCTGAGCTCCAACACGGCAAGAGAGCCCCAGGTGGGCAGAGAAATGCTTCAAGGACACCCTCAAAACCTCCTTGAAAAAGTGCAACATCCCCACCGACACCTGGGAATCCCTGACCCAAGACCACGAAAAGTGGAGGAGAAGCATCCGGGAAGGTGCCGAACACCTCGAGTCTCTTCACCAGGAGCAAGCGGAAGCCAAGCGCAAACAGAGGAAGGAGCGCACGTCAACCCAAGCACCCCGCCCGCCCCACCTGTGACAGAGACTGTAGGTCCTGCATTGGACTCATCAGTCATCTTAGAACTCATTTTTAGTATGGAAGCAAGTCATCCTTGGTTCCGAGGGACTGCCTAAGAAGTGGCAACAAGAGCAGGTCAGAGGCTAGATATTCTGTGGCGAGTGTCTCACCTCCTGACTCCCCAAAGCCTTTCCACCATCTACAAGGCACAAGTCAGGAGTGTGATGGAATACTCTCCACTTGCCTGGATGAGTGCAGCTCCAACACAAGAAGCTTGACACCATCCAGGACAAAGCAGCCCACTTGATTGGCACCCCATCGACCACCTTAAACATTCACTCCCTCCACCACCGGCGTACCGTGGCTGCAGTGTGTACCCTCTACAAGATGCACTGCAGCAACTCGCCAAGGCTTCTTCGGCAGCACCTTCCAAACCCGCGACCTCTACCACCTAGAAGGACAAGGGCAGCAGGCGTATGGGAACACCACCACCTGGAAGATCCCCTCCAAGTCACACACCATCTGACTTAGAAGTATATCGCCGATCCTTCATCGTCGCTGGGTCAAAATCCTGGAACTCCCTCCCCAACAGCACTGTGGGAGTACCTTCACCACACGGACTGCAGCGGTTCAAGAAGGCGGCTCACCACCACCTTCTCAAGGGGCAACTAGGGATGGGCAATAAATGCTGGCCTTGCCAGCGACGCCCACATCCCATGAAAAAATTATAATAAAGTCCACACCAATATAACTGCCCTCTGAAGTGGCCTTGCAAGCAATGTTCCCTGTAATTTTTTGGGGGGCCACGTGGTCCATTCAAAATACCGCGCAGGCACGGTTTTTTCAATTTAAAAGCTGGCTCACCGGCTGCGCAACTTAAAGGGAACATTGCTCACAAGCCACTCAGCTGTTTGTATCAAACAGCTGCAAAGAATAACTGTAGCGGTTTAAGAAGGTCCACCACCATCTTCTCAGGGCAAGTAGGGAATCAGCAATAAATGTCAGCCTCGTCAGCGACGCCCACATCCTGAGAATGAATAAAAACAATTTCAAAACTGCATTGGGTTCCTATTGAAATCATAGGACCCCAGTTTGCATAAATTCAGGCAGGCACTTCATCCGCCTGCGAAACCCTGCAGGTTTATATTTGAAATAGTTGGAATCCGAGCAGGTAAGTAACCTGCTTGTTTTTAAAACTGCCTACCTGCCGTAGGATTAATATCTACCCCCATGTAACATAACATAATATACTTAGGCTATTACCTGAAGTGGAACCTTGCCAATGAAGATTTTCATGTTGATGCCATTCAAGCGGACATGAGCAGATGTGGCAGCCACTCTGCTTATAGTGGTAAGAAGTGTTACTATATATTTCCATAACACTTGTGGGAAAAAAATGTTACACACACCTGTTTGCTGCAGATTTCTCCACTTTACAAGTCACACACACACGGATGGACCTGTTTTAGTTCTCTATTTTTAGGTATCCCACGAGTATCAGAACTAATCCAACTTCCCATTTACCGCTGCAAACTTATTCATATGGTATTAAGTTCTGTTTTGCTAAAACCTGAAGGTTGCAATTACTCAGTAATATTATTTTTTAAAGAAAACTTCAACGTTTTCAATCTAAATCTGCCCTATTGACTATTGTACCAAAACTGTAGATGTGTGTTTATTACTTTTCTACAAGCCGTGAACAAATCAAATCTTCTCCCCATGATTGGTAGGCACTTAGTAACTACTTTATAACTCACTATAGTGGCTTACGTGAAAAGTCAAAATAATGACCAAGTCCCGAACAGGGGGAACTCATTAACTAAAGTGCTTAGGTCAGCAACTCAGCATGTGGAAGTTGGTTGACATAAGTCTAGGTCGCTTCATTCCTTGCTGCAATGTATTAATCTTCCAAGCCATCAGCCCCTATTTCCAAGCATGCTTAGTAGGCAGTAGCTCCTCCGCTGAGCCAGCCAGCAGGTCGGATCGGAGGGGACTAGGTGATCCCGGGAAGGTCCTCGAATGGGCCCAGGCAGAGCACTCCTACTTCTCCTGGGCCCACAAAAATTAAAACTGAAAATTTGCTGGGCTTTTTCCGAGCAGCCTCCATCAGTCCCTATAAAGATGCCTGATACAGTAAGGCGGAGTCTGCAGGGAATACGGTCCGCCCATTTGCACCTTATTTTCACATTCAGGGTACGACAACCTGTTTCAGGTAGGCGGCCCGAACGACTAAAAGTCTCGAGCCAATATGGCGTCGGGACAGTTCGGGCATGGCTGATTACTACAAAATGCAGAGGTCTAATGCCAATTTTACGCTGGAAAAATAGGCAGCCATGAGTTGAATTTCTCCCCCGGTCTCTTGCTCCTTCACAGCATTTAAATATTTCTGAAAGAAAAGACAGACTTGCATTTATATAGCGCCTTTCACGACCTCAGGACGTCCCAAAGCGCTTTACAGTCAATGAAGTACTTTTGTGTCAATGCTGTAATGTAATCTGGAGTTTGCCGGATTCATTAATACAAATCGAATAAAAGGCTAACAGCTTTACAACAATCTTAACCCCACCCCACCTCCAGTGTAGTTTGTGGTCTAGATACCTTCTCTGCTCCGATAACAGATGATGCATCTGAAGAAGAAATAAAACCCCACCTTCAAAGTGAAGGTACCAAGACAACAACGGAAGTGCTTGCACAGCACTCTCTCACTAAGTGCTGGTGAACAAACAGATGTCTCATTCTATCTCTTATGACAGATATACATCTACAGTATCACTGCAATCGCTCCACGTCAAAAAGACAGATGCTGGCCTTGCTTTTCAAGATGTCTGCTCTGAACAAGAAAACTCAAGAGGCATTAAGAGAGTCTCAGGAAAGACAAGATGAGACAAATCTCTTTTAAAACCTTAGTCTGGAATAAGGAGATTGCCAAGCAAGATAATTATGCAAAATCTTGTTCTTAAAAATCTAACAACTGCAAGACTTATGTTTCATAGGTAAAGTCCCTCATCAATTTCCTTCGGTAGCTTATAAGGATGAAACTAGGTCATTTTTAGTTTATCACATGATTTGCAGCGAAGCCAATTACCAGAAAAACTCACCCACACACAGAGGTCATGGGAATTAACTGTTCAGGCTTTTAGATGGTTAATTCTACCAGTTTTATCTCAGGTCACTGTAAACCATGTAGGAAGTTGTGGAGTGCGGGGAGGGGGGCTTTTATCCAACAACAACAACTTCCCAATCTGATGACCCACTTGTCCACAAAAGGCAGTAGCGCAGACAGTGGTGGAATGGGACTTTCCAATCGCAGCGTGCAGATAGAAATCAATTTTTCCCCAGACTGCCCACCTCCCGACAAGCACAGGCACGATTACAATAAGTGTGACAGAAGCCAACAGTAGAGTTGTTTTGTACTTCTCTGCACTAGATATTCAAATTGTATTGGCCATTAGTGGGATTAGATGGGGCTTGCAGATTCTTGTCTTACTCTATCCCCGGTTTTTGTACGCCTGGTTAAAAATTTAGAAAAATCTGGGCCCAGGTCATTGGCTCCACGGATCTGGTCTCTTACTAACTTGACCACTCTCTTCATCACCTCTCGGGCATAAACTGAACAACGGCTGGTGGTAGCATTGCTTCCAGTTACCATTAATGTGAAAAACCCACACAAAGTGGCATGATTTCCAATACCGTTTGAGACAAGAGCTGAGAAGAGGCAAGCTAAATAGACAAGAAAGATATAACAACTTCACACAAAGGTCGGTGAATATGTGGAATAGCCTGTCCAGGAAGGCAAAGTAAATGGAGGATGATATAAATTTCAAGAGAACACTTAACTGAGAGGTTGGGGGACGGGGTAGAACGAGTGTCAGCATTAACTGAGGGGATGGAGGAAATGAAGGAGAGAGTTGAAAGAAAAGGTATCGAAAAATTATGACGTCTCAAAAAAATAAATAGGGCAGAAAATGGGAGAAGGACAACAGAATAAAATACAAGAATTTCACATTTATTTTTAGCAGTTATTTTTGTATGAGGTTGTTATTGTAATAAAGCTACTGGAATTCAAATTTTTTCATTAATAGTTTTTGTTTCAGCGTCACAAATCCCAATTGTAGGTACCAAGTGCAAAGATCAGCAACAATCGATCTGCTTACTGGATTATCATGTGCCTCTCTCAATTGCCACATATTCAATACCATCTGACTAATTTCTCTACTTAAATCTAAACACAGTGCACAATGGGACTAGCCTCCTGATTTCCTTCACAACAATGCAAGTTTCTGGCCTTAGAATTTCTTATCTGGTTCAGAGGCAAGCTTTGGAACAGGAAACATGTCTACATAGGCAAATGGATGCCTATTAGCAAAGAATGAAAGGGTTGATTGTGTGATTATCAGCCAGTCACAAAGTATCCAGTCACTATGAAACTATTAAAATGCAAAAGTAAGTACCAGATACCTTTCAAGGACATCTGATTATTAATAAAAAGCAAACAACCATCAGAACCTGGTACAAGTCATTGGTCAGGCAACAGTTACAGTAATAGGTATAGTTTTGGGCACCCAGATCTATGTATTGAGAGTAGTTCAGAGAGGACTCGAGGATAGTTTCAGGGCTTCAAAGTCTTATCAAGATAGACTCAAAGCTGAACTCAATTTTTAAGTTCCAATTTTCTCCTCTCTTGAAGCCCTCAACTTTTGCTGGCGTTCCTAAGGGTCAGCAGCCGATGGAAGGAATCAACAGTCCAGTATCTCACCTGACATCCCCACACACATGAACTTTTCAGCATGGGGGGCATGAGACAGCAAACAGTGGCTGACTCTTTTCAAAATTAAAACTAAGAAAATATATTCAAGAATGAGTTAGATATATTTCTTAAAGCTAAAGGTATCAAGGGATATGGGGAGAAGAGAGGTACAGGGTACTGAGTTTGGATGATCAGCCATGATCTCATCGAATGGCGGAGCAGGCTCGAGGGGCCGAATGGCCTACTCCTATCTTCTAGGTTTCTATGTTAAAAACACACAGATGCGAGTTATTTCCCTTCAAGGCAGCATTTGACAGAGAGTGGGATCAAGGAGCCTTAGAAAAATGGAGGTCAGGGGAAACTCAAGTGGCTGAAGTCATACTTAGTGTACACAAAGATGGTTGTGGCTGTAGAGGGCCAATTATCACAGCTCAGGGCTGCTGTGGGAGTTCGTCAGGGCAGTGTCCTCAACCATCTTCAGCTGCTTCAACAATGACCTGCCCCGCTATCATATGGGTCAGGAGTGGCGTTCACTATTTTGAGATATTAGAAATGTACTTTCATCACATACACAGGATATTATATTAAACAGACTGAAACAGCACTACATTGAGGACATCTATGGGGAGATTTACTCGAACACATGATAGCACTACCAAAATTTGTAACCTGTCACCTAGAGTTACTACTGAAAGTTTTAGCAATTCACCTAGATTTATAGACATTTTAAATAACTGTAGCAGGTAGAACACGATTTACAGATTCATTTATTTTTAAATTGAACACCTTTCGTACAGTGGCAGCAGTACTGTAACAACTAATCAGTGCGTCCCCCTCACCCCAAGTCCCTTTTAACTTGCACGCCGACTGCACTCAAGGAAAATAAATCTCTTCAGTTACAAAGTGCATATTACACAGAAAGGACAGCTGAGAGTCAGGTAAGGCAATGTGAGCACACTCTTCAAAATATCACACTGAAAAATCTAAATGTTTGAAAAGACAATCCATTAATATTAAAAAGAGTCAAAAAAACACTCCAAGAGAAAAAAAAGAGGATTTCTTTCCACAGCAAATTAAACAGAAATCAAAACATAATTTGTTCCGTTATTCTCAATCCCGGAAGTCCCAACCAAGATGAGGAGGGAACTTTTCTAAACATCCCTTTTAACTCCTCGATAGGCACACTTCATCCATGGCTTCAAGTATACTGTAAAGAGAAATAAGAAGGCCACTTATTCAAAGATATATATAGATATAGATAGATATAATTTCTACTTTCTTGATCATCCAAGAGTTAGATCTACTTTCACTGAACTGGATTCAAAATTCTGCTGAGCATTACAGGGGGATTGGGGGAGGGGAGAAAGAGGGGAGGAGTCTTAAAAAAACCTCAAAAAAGGTACTGCAATTACTCACATGCTGCCCCTCTTCTCCTGTATGCAAAAAAAGTTGGCACTGGGAGTCATAAGGATTACAAATTTCTCTCTACCCCTCTCCATTTTATTTGTTAGTGTTTTATGTCAAGTCAATGCATTGTGCAATGTGTATTATGAGAGAGAGAGAGAGAGAGAGAGAGAATATTTCCATTTCATTTATTGGTTACAAAAAGGTGTTTTCCAAACACTTAAAGAAAGCAGTTGCACAGTTCTGCCATTACCATTACTCAACTAATATATTCTGTTAAAATCAAAACACAAACATTACCTGTTTAATGAGAAACCTTCTTCACAAAGATTGACTAAAGCATAAAGTTGTCTCAGTGCATATTCGTACTAAAGAAAAAAAAACAGCAATATTAATAATAGATATCAGCAGTTCTTGGC
Organism: Squalus acanthias; assembly: GCA_030390025.1. NCBI lineage: Eukaryota > Metazoa > Chordata > Chondrichthyes > Squaliformes > Squalidae > Squalus > Squalus acanthias. Next base: position 28,922,621 of record CM059425.1, on the reverse strand, counting down.
TACTACCCATCTGTATTGGGAATTAAATTAGAACAAAGTTTCAGTGCAAAGAATTGCATTTCAATTTATGGATTTAATGTCTAATGTTAACACATGCTTATTATAAATGATTTACAAGTCCTCTCCCTGACATATGAACTTTTCACAACAAATATAGAAATCCATTATGATTTAGGTTCTTTGAAGTCTAGTGTAGTTCAGAGCACACTATAACAAAGTGATTAGGAAGTCATATAGTTCGTGCATATGGTTCTTTATGGAACAAGATCAATAAGCAATGGTGCTTACACCAAAGATCAGTTGGTTAGGTTACATAATTAAGATTTACATCATTTATTGATGTATTTTTCCTGGTTATTTCCTGTTGGTCCGGATTGCAATGACGTGTTGGAATGCAGTTCCACTGGTAGCAGAAGACCTCTAGCACCTCAGCCGAGATGTTATTTTTTTGCTGGCAAATCATGCCAGCAAGTGTCAGTAGGCTATTCCACCCAGAGGGGGGGGTGGTGTGGAGGAGGACCACAACTGAACCCAATGTTATCTTAATCAAACATTCACATACTGCGTTTCCAGCAAGGACTTTTATTCAACTAGCAGCAGTGATCTGTGCGGCGTTGATTACTCTCAGGTAAGGTGGCAGTTGAGTTGCTGCAATTTCCTGGCAGTGAACAACAGACATCTAGATTCTTCACCATCTGTATGCTAGGGAAGAGGATGGGAGTTGGGACAGAATATCCTGGCTACCTGCTTCTGAACTCGATCCTGGAAATCCTACTGACGGCTTGGATGGCAGACAATGACAAGATTAGACTCTGCTTTGGTGGGCCCTGTGATCAAACAGCAAGCCAGCATTCAGCGCCCAGGCTCAGACATGGAAGAACTCCTTTTGGTTGAGGTACAGAGGGACACCACTAAAACTGCATAGCACAATGATGGAGATGGGAAACATAAATGAGAAATGTTTCTCCCAGTTTGTGCGCATTTGTTTAAGCTGTGCTACCTATCCTTCTGTAACAGCTAGAGACTGGTGTGATCGCTACTTTATAACAAGTCAGTAACAAATGTAATCTTCATTCTCTTTTGCCGCCATCCTGCAGAACATCAAGCAAAAAGAAATTCTGGTGGTCATATTTTGTTGGCAACTCCAAACCTAGAACTGGTGCCCCAGTAAAGCAATACATGATCAAACAAACAAGCACTTTTTTTTTTTGAAGTAATTTTTAAAATGGATTAATTATACATTTACCAGTGGTGTGTGCCAGTTGAAGCAGCGAGTTTTGAAATGATAGTTTGCAGCTTGGTAGCAGACATGATCACGGATATGACTTCGGGAGTTTTTAATCCGCGCTGCATGTTCCTCAGATCCTGTGACAATGGACACAATCTTCCCCATGGTCTCCTGAACTAGGTGTTTTTTCTACAAAGAACAGATACACTGGTCAAGAAGTATTTGGAAAGCAGTATTGCACAAAGAAACACCAAAATGTTTGATTAGATTCACTAAAGATGCATGGGAGTTTACATTAGCATTATCTGGCAGGAAAGTAAGCTAGAGTATCTACCAAAAGACGTCATTAGAAATTCTACCTCAAAAAGGTTCGCTGTATAGTAAGCATGGGTATTACAATAATTATTTCAAAAAACAGGAAGGCACTTGTAATGTCACATTTTCGACAAGAGTTCTTGGTTAATACGGTTATAATTTAGGATTTCTCTCCAAATTTAACTCGTCCCACACCAACATGTTTGACTCTTAACTGCTCTCTGAGGTGGCCTAGCAAGCCACTCAGTTGTATCAAACCACTACTACTAATAAAACCAGATGGACCATTCGGCTGCAACCTAGGCATTGAACCCCGACACGACAAAGGCATACCCGGCCCAAACACCCTGTAAAGTTCCCCTCACTAACATCTGGGGACTGATGCCAAATTTGGGAGAGCTGTCCCACAGACTAGTCAAACAACAGTCGGACAGTCATACGCACAGAATCATACTTATTAGTCAATGTCCCAAACTCCTCCAGTCACCATCCCTGGAAGGCCTCAACATTGACTCCGCATTCTTCTAGTAGTTTCACCCGTCAGATTTTGTAGGGTTTCTTTTTATCTTATTAATCTATTTTGGAGCACACTTCATTAATCTAGGTTTACTAGTCCTTAGTATGTACTTGCCCAATGCATAAACTGTTTCAAAACAAAAAAAGTCATCTGAAACCCATGAGATGCTTTTAAGTAGCTTCTGAAAGAGTCTGAGGTGTGTTACATGGGAGATTAACCTCACCGAGTGCCCAGTTGTGGTTGAGACAGTGCGAAGCAGGCAACTCGGATTCATAGAGGTGTGAAGTTATGTTTCTCTTTACTTTGATGTTAAAACAGGCTAATTTGATGACTAAACAAATTCTTCTCAAATGGTCAGGCAGATTTGTGTGTGTCTAATACTTTTGAGGGTTCATTTGCTTTTAACACCAGACAGCAACTAAACTTCACCTTGTCCAGTTCTCACGTACCCATTAATGCTGTTAAATAATGTAGAACCAGGCTCCTTTTAGAATCCCTTGGTGGTTCAGTCACTAGAGACAATGGGCCGAAAATTGATCCCGGGACGCGAGAGTACGCACTGCGTACTCTCGCGTATTCCCACTTCAATTGCCGGTTTTCTGCATGCCCTGCGCATGCGCTGAAAACCGGCAATTGCTCTTCTGAAAAGGGGGCGGGTCCTGGGTGCATCGCGTGCGCGCTACAGGCTGCGCGCACACTGTGCACTTCATGCTTTGGACGCGCAGGTAAGTAGGGAAGATTTTGGAAATGTAAAAAGGAGTAAGACCCGCTTTTAAGAAGGTAAGTAGTGAATTAAGTATTTTTTTGAACTTTTTTTTTTTACAGGTATATCTTTTTTTTAGAGACTTTAAAGACAGGTAAGTTTATTTTTATAACTTTTTAAAAGATTTTAAATTTTTTCAAAAATTTAATTTTTTATTTAAAATGGTTAATTTAATTAACTATACTTATTTTATTAATGTGATGGTTTTTTTTTTAAATTTAATTGAGGTTTAGCTGTTATTTTGGGGGGGTGTAAGATTCATAGATTTCACAGCAGGTCTGTGAAACTTTTGAATGGAAGATGGTGTGCTGCCATTGGCTCTAACTGAGTCACGTGATCCCACAGCTCGCACGAATTCACTACGCCGCTGGGATACGCAAGCCCAGCACAGCTGATGTCTGGAACATCAAGTTCGTGCGAGCTGGATCTGAAAAAGCACAAGCGAGGCGAGACATCGCGGGGAAGGCTTACCCACGCGGGAACAGAGCGAGATCAATTTCTGGACCAATGAATTTGGTCCACGTCCCCCAGTCTGCAGGCTCGCATACTTGAACATCCCAAGGCAGATTACCCAGTAAGTAACCAAGCAGGCTTTGGCCTAATCAGTTTCTAACTACAGGCAGTGGCGCTAAAAAGCTGTCTGTCTCTCATTGAAGCTGGATAGAATTGGATACAGTTAGCTGAAGCCAATTTTCAATTCCCATTTATACTAAAAAGTCATAAAAGTATTAAAAAATTCCCACATCTTATATAGGATGAAAACTTTGATTTTGTCAAAATACATTGTTGAGACTGATGTGAACTGGTCTCAGCAGAAAGTCTCAGTGGGGTGGGTGGGGGGGGGAAACGACTGAAAGATCTTCAATATTGGTTATTTCAGAACTGTGTATCTTTAATGTAGGTTAAAACTGTGAGCTTGTTAAATCTCCCTACACCTATAAACTTTGGACAATGTATTTTAAGATCCTCTAACAGAGTATCAAAGGGAATTTATTTAATACTATAAAAAGGTAACTGAGACTACATCAGAAGTAAAAGGAGCTCCAAGTACCAAACAACTTCAGTTATTATATTGAAGCTCCACAAATATACTTCTTGGCACAAACTAATTTTGATTTTAGTATCTACATAATAAAATTAAATGCTATCCACTGAGAGAGAGCAAACACTGATTACTGCAGGAGATTTATGGCCAGTTAACACAGCAGACTTGACTGATCTCTTCCCACTCCAAAAAATGTGTTCTGTAAACTGATCACACACTACCGTTCAAAGATCTGAGACCTAATGTCAGAGTAAATTCTATTATACATCAAGCAGCTTATTAATATAGGTTTACATTAACAATGCAATAATCCACAATCCTGCTATTTCAGCTTTTGCAAAGTCCATGGATAAAAGAATGCTAATGGAATTATCACTAGAGAGTGCTGTGCAAACAAAATGAGATTAATTGATTGATCAGCCTCTCAAGCATTTCCCAGAAGCTTAATTTCAGAGAGTAAGAAAAAGGTAGAAGAGTTTCTCGTTGGATGAACTTGGTGCGTTCAGCTCACCTCCAGTAGTGCGTTGATCTCCTTCAGGAGCTTCTGAGCCACCACAATGTCATTTGCGGCCATATACTTCCGTTTAAGAATGGCAAGAGGAACATCTGGACTTGGTACTGCATCCACAATATCTACTGGAGGCTGTAATGTGTCGGGGGAAGCCTTCTTAGAGCCCTGGAATGCATTCAGTTTCATGTGGGAAAGTGTCTGGGGAAGTGGAAAAACAAATATGAAAAAATTCCTATATTTAATATTACCATTAATGAGTAATTTTCAACAGCTTTGCTCAGTGCTAACACTCTTGCCTCAGAGGCAGAAGGTTTGCGAATTCAGGCCCCATTCGAGAACTTGAGCACACAATCTAGGCTGATACACCAATGCAGTACTGAGCGAGTGCTGCACTGTTGGATGTTCTGTCTTCCAGATAAGATGTGGCTCTGCCTGCCGCTAAGAAATTCTATGACACTATTCAAAAGGAAAGCAGGAGTATTCTCCCGGTGTCCTGTCCTGGTCACCTATTCCTCAGCCAACGCCAGTAGTCATTATTTGTAGGACTTTGCAGTGTCCAAATTTGCCTGCATAATAACACTTCAACAGTTACTTATTGTCTGCAAGAATATGATAGATGCTATATAAATGCAAGTTCGCTCTTCTAAAAATTGGCATAACATTACAATTATGCTTTAAACTAAAAAAAGGGGGGGGGGGAGAGAAAGAGGGGTCAGGTGAGGGGAAATTTAGAAATCTAAAGAGAAAGGTCAAGGCAATGGAGCAGTGTAGCGATTTGGGTAAAGATAAGCAGTGTGTGACAGGAAGGGACAGAGAATTTAAAGGTAATCGTGCATCAGCGAATAAGATGAAAGCAGGGAATAATGGTGAAAGGTTAAAACTAAAGGCTCTTTACCTGAATGCACGAAGCATTCATAACAAGGTAGATGAATTAGTGGCACAAAGTGATAAATGGGTATGATCGAATAGCCCATTGCAGAGACATGGTGGCGAACTAAATATTCCGGGGTACCTGACGTATCAAAAAGGCAGGCAGGAACAGGAGGGGGGCGGGGGTGGGTAGCCCTGATAATTAAGGATGACATAAGGACAGTAGTGAGAAAGGATCTTGGCTCAGAAGATAAGGAAATAGAATCAGTATGGGTGGAGATAAGAAATAACAAGGGGCAGAAAACAGGGAGCCTATAAACTACTCCCACCACTAACAGTAGCTATACCATTGGACAGAGTATTAATCAAGAAATAATAGGAGCTTGTAACAAAGGTAATACAATAATCGTGGGGGGGACTTTAATCCACATATAGATTGAACAAATCAAATTGGCATGGGTAGTCTGGAGGACGAGTTCATGGAATGTATTCGAAACAGTTTCCTAGAACAATACATCATGAAACCAACCAGGGAACAAGCTATTTTAGATTTTGTTTTGTGTAATGAGACAGGGTTAATTGGTAATCTCATAGTAAAGGATCTTCTAGGGAAGAGTGACCATAATGATAGAATTTCACAAAGTGAAATTCTAAGTCAGACACTAGTGTCTTAAACTAAAACAAATCCAATTACGTAGGTATGAGGGGCGAGTTGGCCAAGGTAGATTGGAAAATTAGATTAAAACATATGACAGTAGATAAGCAGTGGCAATCATTTAAAGAAATATTCCAAAATTCTCAACGAATATACATTCCATTGAAAAATAAAAACTCCATGGGAAAAGTGATCCATCCATAGCTAACTAAAGAAGTTAAGGATAGTATTAGATTAAAAGAGGTTTATAATGTTGCAAAGAATAGTAGTAAGCCCGAGGATTGGGAGAGCTTTAGAAACCAGCAAAGGATGACCAAAAAATTGATTAAAAGGGAGAAAATAGAAAGAGTAAATTAGCAAGAAATATAAAAACAGACTAAGAGCTTCTACAAGTATGTAAAAAGGAAGAGAGTGGCAAAAGTAAGCATTGGTCCCTTAGAGGCCAAGACAGGAGAAATTATATCGGGGAACAAGGAAATGGCAGAAACTTTAAATTAATATTTTGTATCTGTCATCACAGTAGAAGACACAAAAAGTATGCAAAAAATAGTGGGGAACCAAGGGTCTAATGAGGGTGAGGAACTTAAAGTAATTAATATCAGTAAAGAAAAAGTACTTGAGAAACTAATGGGACGAAAAGCTGACAAATCCCCTGGACCTGATGGCCTACATCCTAGGGTTCTAAAAGAGGTGACTGCAGAGATATTGAATGCATTGGTTGGGATCTTCCAAAATTCCCTAGATTCAGAAACAGTCCTAGCGAATTGGAAGGTAGCAAATGTAACCCCGCTATTCAAGAAAGGAGCGAGAGAAAACAGGGAACTACAGGCCAGTTAGCCTGACATCAGTCGTCGGGAAAATGCTGGAATCCATTATTAAAGAAGTGATAACAGGGTACTTAGAAAATCATAATATGATTAGGCAGAGTCAACATGGTTTTATGAAAGGAAAATCGTGTTTGACAAATTAGAGTTTTTTGAGGATGTAACTAGCAGGGTAGATAAAGGGGAACCAGTGGATGTAGTACATTTGGATTTCCAAAAGGCATTCGATAAGGTGCCACATAAAAGGTTGTTAAGCAAGATAAGGGCACATGGGGTTGGGGGTAAGGTATAATATGGATGAAGGATTGGTTTGACAGAAAACAGAGTAGGGATAAATGGGTCATTTTCAGATTGGCAGGCTGTAACTAGTGGGGTGCCGCAAGGATCAGTGCTTGGGCCTCAGCTATTTACAATATATATTAATGACTTAGATGAAGGGACCGAGTGCAATGTATCCAAGTTTGCTGACAATACAAAGCTAGGTGGGAAAGTAAGTTGCGAGGAGGACGCAAAGAGCCGCCAAAGGGATATAGACAGGTTAAGTTAGTGGGCAATAAGGTGGCAGAAATGTAGGGAAATGTGAGGTTATTCACTTTGGTAGGAAGAATAGAAAAACCATAATATTTTTAAATGGTGAGAAACTTTTAAATGTTGGTGTTCAGAGAGATTTAGGTGTCCTAGCACAAGAAACAGAGTTAGCATGCAGGTATAGCAAGCAAATTAGGAAGGCAAATGGCATGTTTATTGCTAGAGGGTTGGAATACAAGAGTCAGGAAGTCTTGCTACAATTGTACAGGGCTCTGGCGAGACCACACCTGCAGTACTGTGCACAGTTTTGGTCTCCTTATCTAAGGAAGGATATACTTGCCTTAGAGGCAGTGCAACGAAGGTTCACTAGATTGATTCCTGGGTTGTCCTATGAGGAGAGATTGAGTAGATTGGGCCTATACTCTCTGGAGTTTAGAAGAATGAGAGGTGATCTCATTGAAACACAGAAGATTCTGAAGGTGATTGACAGGGTAGATGCGGAGAGGTTGTTTCACCTTGGCTGGAGAGTCTAGAACTAGGGGGCATGGTCTCAGGATAAGGGGTCGGCCATTTAAGACTGAGATGAGGAGGAATTTCTTCACTCAAAAGGTTGTGAATCTTTGAATTTTCTGCCCCAGAGGGCTGTGGATGCTGAGTCGTTGAGTATATTCAAGGCTGAGATAGATAGATTTTTGGACTCCAGAGGAATCAAGGGATATGGAGATCGGGCAGGAAAGTGGAGTTGAGGTCGATGATCAGCCATGATCTTATTGAATGGCGGAGCAGGCTCGAGGGGTCGTATGGCCTACTCCCGCTCCTAATTCTTATGCTACAATTTTCATAGTTGGTTTTGACATAACACTGGAAATCTAGATTATATTATTTCCCCTCGTGATGAAACTCTGATGACGATTACTTATGAATTCTCCTCCCTGGTTTTGGATTGGAGTTGGGAAGGGATGCCACATGTGCTGGAGCAGAGATCATTAGTGACAAGGCCATAAATGCACAGTCTGAACTTGTGAAAAAAAGATTACCTCCAAATCAATCACAGGGCTGGTTATCTTAAAAAAAAGCTGTACTAATTATTATTTTAGAGCTTTACTTAAATACTCTTGATCTAGGGGGATTTTCCAAAAGGCAGCCAAGTACCTTTAAAAAGGCAAAACACAAGACATCATTGTAGGGATATTTTGCTTTATTCATACCTAATTTAAAGCGGGGGCGAACAGAAAAGCACTAAATGTCACAAGTTTGAAAATACTAATGTCATCTGCAACTGTCAAATTTCCATTTCACTTATGAACAAAACTATAATGAGTTACAGTCTGTGAAATAAAACATATAGATCCAATGACAGGGCTGGGCTGGGCCTACCCTCTTTCGCTTTAGAAAGTTCTCAAGTGAATAGTGGCCCAGAATTTGCGGTCGGGATGACGGCGAACTGGCAGCGGTCGCCGTCATTCCGCCTTTGGAACTGACTGCGGTCAGTCATTGACAGCTCCGAAACAGGCAGCACTGCACCTCCTCCACAGAGCCAGCAATCTGTGTAATCAGCCAAATCACTGAAAAAGGATGAAAACGTCAGCCTTTCCGCAGTAAGTACAGAGTTAAATTCCCCACTAAAAGTTAGACCCAAAGGGATTTGGTGTAACTGGAGTTTTGACAGTGTTATTACTGCTAAACAAATGTTAAGGGCCTGGAAAACACATTTTAATTTTTTGCAGTATGAAATTTGTCCATTTTAATAAAAAATTAAAATAAAGACTTTTTTTTTAAAAGTTTGTCCATTTTTATTTCAGGGTTGCCTTTTCCCCATGCGAGTGCCCCAATCTTTCTTTTGCTCTCTAATTATTTAGAAAAGTTAGAATTTTAAAGAGCTTACTCACTTCCTTGTTCGCCGTCTGTGGGAATTCTGCGTTTTGATTGGCTGCTTAGACAGCCCGTTGACGTCACAGCACTTCGCACAAGGGCTCCCTCGAATTGAAGGTCGGAAAACCCCGAGGTTCTTGGCAGAGGGACCGTGAGATCCCACGAGATCCTTGTGCAAAGTGTACTTCGGGGCCAGCAGCAAGCGCCTGCGCTTCGCTGCTGACCGCAAATTCCGGGCCTACATTTTTAGCCTCGGCACAGAAAACATTTCTAGTGAACGCCAATCTTCAAGTTAAAAACATTTTTTAAATTCCTTTCCCAATCTGGATTGGAAATTCTACATTTGCAGTGAAGGACTGGAAAGAAAGTAATGAAGTATCTTTTAAAAAGCATTGAATATGCACGCACGGAAGCAAATGGACTGATGGGACTCAAGTGTCACAGAATGTTGATTTTAACTGTGTAGTAGGGAGGCACTGAAGATGACCCACAGTTGCTCACAGAAAGTATGAAACCAATATTAAAAGTGGGGGGTGGGGGGGGAAAAGAGGAAAAGAGACTTCTTTCACACAGCCCTGAACAGCTAGCTCAAAAGCAACATCATCTGCCCCGCCTCCGGTTTCCAAAGTTATTGAACAATGCTATCATTGTCAACTATAAAAGTCAAATCCTTACCAGATTTCCATACTCTTGCACGTGGCTCGTGTTGGTCCTTTTCTTTACAATTCTGAATTGTTGATGCAGTGATTCTTTTTTCAGGTCCTCCTAAAAGAAACCCCAAGAGGAATGCAAATAGAGCTCTTCAGTACCACACCACTATTTCCATGTATTAATACCAGTCAGCAGATCGGACTTCAAATATACCTAGGGCTGTGGTGCAGAACTCTGGCATCCTGCATAAAATCCAGCAAATTTCAAAACTTACAGCATAAAAATACCTCGGGTTATACATGAAACGGCACAATCAGTAAATCTTTAACAATTGTACATTAGCCTGCATTTATAACCGTTTGAGTCAAGGCAATAACTGAAATATTTTCTTTCCAGAGTGTTATTTAGCATTCCTACAACTGAAAGAAAGAAAATGCATTCCTTCACAAACAAGTCTCCCCATATTCCAATTATAATGGAACCTCCCATTCTCCACCAGAACATTCTCAGGATAAAGCCTTCCACAAGACATTGCCTCACTGTGCAGCTTCTTGTGTTTACCTTTTCTTGGTGAATATACTACTAAATCGTTTCTCTTTTGTTATTTGCATTGGGTGTTGCTGTACCAGACATGCAAAATCAAAATTTGGAGACTCTTGATTATCTGGAAATGTTCATTGGCCACCAGGTTAGTCCCATCCAGTATAGCAGAAAACCAAGTCATTGCAATTTATGCAGATATCTTGCCAGTGAGATTTGGGCAGGGGTATGTATATTTTCACCAATTCTATTTCAGGGTATCTACTTTGCGAGGAGAGAAAGCTTTGAACATTAAAAGAGATACATCACAGAATCATAGAAATTTATGGCACAGAAGGAAGCCATTCGACCAATAGTGTCTGTGCTGGCCAAAAAAGAGCTATCCAGCCTAATCCCACTTTCCAGCTCTTAGGTCGTAGCCTTGCAGGTTACGGCACTTCAAGTGGTTTTTATATGTGATGTGCATTTCTGCCTTTACCACCCCTTCAGGTAGTGAGTTCCAGACCCCTACACCACCCTCTGGGTGAAAAAAGTTCTCAACTCCCCTCCAATCCTTCTACCAATTACTTTAAATCTATGCCCCTTGGTTATTGGCCTCTCTGTTAGGGGAAATAGGTTCTTCCTATCGACTCTATCTAGGCCCCTCATAATTTTATACACCTCAATCAAGTCTCCCCTCAGCCTCCTCTGTTCCAAAGAAAACAACCCCAGCCTATCCAATCTTTCCTCATAGCTAAAACTCTCCAGTCTTGGCTACATCCTCATAAATCTCCCCTGTACCCTCTCTAGTGCAATTACATATTTCCTGTAATGTGGTGACCAGAACTGTACGCAGTACTCTAGCGGTGGCCTAATTAGTGTTTTGTGCAGTTCAAGCACAACTTCCTTGTTCTTATATTCTATGCCTTGGCTAATAAAGGAAAGTATCCCATATGCCTTCTTAACCACCTTATCTACCTGCCCTGCTACCTTCAGGGATCTGTGGACATGCACTCCAAGGTCCCTCTGTTACTCCGCACTTCTCAATATCCTACCATTTATTGTGTATTCCCTTACCCTGCTAGCCCTCCCCAAATGCATTACCTCACACTTCTCCAGATTGAATTCCATTTGCCACTTCTCTGCCCACCTGACCAGTCCATTGATATCTTCCTGCAGTCCACAGCTATCTTCCTCACTATCAACCACACGGCCAATTTTTGCACATCTTTGAACATTAAAAAAGAATTAATTATACTGCAACCTGAAGCTTAGCATTGTTATTTTGACGTATTCCTACATACCTGGTCAGAGTCTTCCATCCACACAACACTGTACACATCACCCAAATAGGTCTGTCTTGCATCATCATAGTAACAGGCATACGATGATTCCTCTTCATTGGCAGCGGTAGTGGAAAATACTGTAATCAGAGGGGTAGAGTTCAATCGACAAGGGAAAAGTGATCGAGGGAATGGTGGTTAAAGGCAAGGAGGCAGAAATTCCGGTCCCTATGGTGTGTACGCGCTGTGTACTCACCCGTAGGGCCAACGGAAATGCCGGTTTTAGGCATGCGCTGGAAACTGGCATTTCCGATCTGTCAAGAAAGCTCTCGACAGATCCTCCGGCTGTGCTGGAGCAGGGCCTCTGCGGGTGGAGAGTTCCATTTTTTGGAGACCCTCCGCCCGCATAAAACACTTACAATTTAAAAATGTGATTTTTTTAAAAAAAAATTTAATTTGAAGTTTGACTTATGTTTTGGGGGTGATCTCTATTCATAGATTTGACAGGTCATCCTGTCAAATCTATGAATGGAGATTCCCTGCTCTGATTGGCTCCCCATGGCCTACGTGATCCCAGGGACGCTGCGATCCGCCTGCGCCCCTGGGATACGCGTGCCCTGCACACCGGCAATTTGAAGAGGCACAGCAACGGAACTCTGCGCCTCCCGGGAGCCCTCCGGTCCAGGTGGAGATTTTTCCAAATCGTAGCCCTCCGCCCGCGGGAGGGCTGCGAACGGAATTTCTGGGCCCTCAAGATGTTCTCACTCACAAATCCTGATGGAAAATGTTAGAAAAGCTGTGTATTTCCCATTTCAACACCAAAACAGCAACAGTGCTTTCAAGTTGGCATTGTACTACTCAAAAACAGTTAAGTTATTGCTAAAATTTATTGAAAGTTACACTGCACTTGAAAAAACAGCAGTAATAACTTGCATTTATCCAATATCTTTAATGTAGAAAACACCCAAGGCACTTCTCAGAGGAGAAATGGGCACCAACCATCAGTTAGGAGTCCAAGAGATGGGTTGTGAGAAGGAAAGGCAGGGAGAGAGGTAGAAAGATAGAGCGGTTTAGGGACAGTGCTCCAGAGAGTGGAGCCGAGTTAGATGAAGGCTTTGTCACCAATAGTGGAGGGGTAAATTGTACCAAAGGCTAGAGTTAGATACCAGAGCACACTGGCTGGGACACATGCCTGGAGGAGGTTGCGGAGGGCTGAGATCATGTAGTCATTTGTAAAGAAGAATGAGGGTTTTGATACCTTGGAGGACAGGGAGCCCACTGGAGGTAGAGAGGGACAGAATGCAGGTGGTTGAGTTTTGGACATATCGCAGTTTGTGAGGAGTGCAGCTTGGAAGGCTGCCAAGAGGAGCCCTGGAAAAGTCAAGCTTAAAAGGTAATGAAAGCATAGATAAGGAGAAACACGGAATGGTCAGAGTTGGGGAAATTGTTGAGACAGAAGCAAGTGATCTGGATAGAATGTGGGATGAACAAGATGCGGCAGTGGTGGTTGGCAGTGGCCTGCATTCTTTGAATGTAGGGATGGGTGCAGCACTCCTGGGGAGTATATAGCAAGAAACACTTCTATATTTGTACCATCTTTTGTACTAAACTTAGCTACTTTGCTCCCATGAGACCGAGATCTTAACTACCTAAGCAGCGAGAGTCAGAGATAAAGACAGACTCTGGCTCATTTTTGGGGAAGAAAATGAACACAGAAGGATAGTCAACGGGTAATACACTTACACAGCAGCTCCTAATGGCCAATAACATTAGGAGACATATTCAATCACGGAATGACCTCTGGTGTATACAAAGAGGGCCATTAGTTGAATACAATTTTAGACTAAGATGCATTTAGTAATTACACTTTGTATAAACAGACTATGCATTGCAATATAATTTATTGTGAAACGCATAGTAAAAACTGAAGTGTAATTTAAATTATGACTCATGCAACAAAATTTACAATATGTTTGAAATTACAATCACAATAATATTAGCTTGATGTAGAGGGCTGTTTAAACACAAGCTCTGTGAGATGCTGTATTTTTCCAACTTTAATATGATCAGCTTTTAGAAAGCCTAGAAAAAAAATTAGAAGGCCAAGATATGAACAGCTAATGCTCACACTTATAGAACATCTGAAGGCATTTCTTTTTCTTTAAAAAAAAAGCTAAATCATATCAAATTTTAAAAAGGCCTTTTTGGCATTCTGATATTTGAGTTTTCCAGTTCCCACTAAAGATAAAACTTTAAACTGCTATAATTTTGCATACCATTAATATCCTCTGGCAGGTCCACCATCATTGATCCAGACTCACAAGCTTCAATGTAAAACACCATCTGTAGAAGCAGTGTAATGGGTCAGCATATCTGAGCCACAACATGACATGAACTCATTACTGCACCCTTAAATGTTGCTCTGGGATATAGAAAGGCACCAAAACCTCTGTCCACTAGTGAATTAGGAAGTAACACAAAATGAAGGTTTATGTTGCAATTGTGGAATATAAACAAAAACAACCCTCGACACCACTCCCAATTTCACATCAATCACAGGGGCACCTGTCAACCCATTTATGGAAAGATCAACTTCCAAAAATACGCTGCACACTGCCACAGCAAAACATATTGATCCATACTACACTTTTTGCAAACTGATTTTCTGAGTAAAGTGGGCAACAGGGTGGTATAATTAAAATTCAACCCAACACTTAGTAAATGGGAAATAACAACAGAAAACGCTGGAAAAACTCAGCAGGCCAGGCAGCATCCGTGGAGAGAGAAAGAGAGTTAACGTTTCAGGTCGATGATGGGATTGGACAGATCATAGATTGTTAGCAGAAGAGTTGAGTGAGTGAAAATTATTATTTAGTAGCACACTACACTTTTGGAAACTGGTTAATATGTTACTAAAACAGGTAAACAATTTTATACAACTATTAAATCTTCATGTTTCAATGTAGTCTGTTTTCACGCTAAGCAAAGAAAAACCGAGATGCTTCAAAACCTAGTGCTTAAATTTGTTCAGTACTAATTACTTTAATACTACTTTGCCTTTGTTTCTTCTTTAGATGTGCTGATCTAACCAGAGATAAAGTTGGCATACAAGAAATAACATTTATGCCGCTAGCTTGTACCTGCAGGAAGCTCAGATGCTGCTTTCTAAATACCGCAAATCAAGTTTTAAATTAAAATGTGCTCATCTGCTTACAGCTGCTGGCACAAATTTATGCTTTACACTTGTCTCAGCAAAATAGCAACTAATCTCACCCATCATTTTAATTAAAGTTCAGTTCTTCTTTAGGCATAAAGAGCTTGCATGGAAGGAGATGCAGTGCAGCAGAGTGAACAAAGTCGTTTGACAAAAAGCCACTTTGAGATACTTAGTATCCCAGACTCAGAGTTTATTTGACTCCATCGTTTGACAGATCCAGCATGCTATCATTTCCTCCGCAGAAGTGCATCCATGCAAAAAACAGAGAGTTATTCACTAGAAAGCAGGGAGTCATCCTGTAGGGCAACCAATCTGTTCTTGCACAGCTGCCTGTGTCTGCAGTATACAGCCTGTCTGCAGTATACATCCTTCCTGAAGTCCAAAGACAAATTCTTCATATACTACAAGACATCTATTTTTGTCTCCCAACAGAGAAATAAAACTGAAGGTAACCAAGGAAACACCACTGCTGACCAACATTCATGCCATCGAGTTCTCCTGCTATTACTGCGACGTTACTGGAGCAATTTTAAAATTCTCAACCTAGTTTTCAAATCCCTCCATGGCCTCACCCCTCCCCAACTCTAACCTGCTACAGCCCTACAATCCTCCGAGATTTCTGCGCTCCTCTAATTTTGGTCTCTTGCACATCCCCAATTTTAATTGCTCCACCACTGGCGGCTGTGCCTTCAGCTACTCAAGTCCTAAGCTCTGTAATTCTCTCCCTAAACCTCTCCACCTCTCACTCCTCCTAACCTACCTCACCGGTCCTAATATCTCTGTGTGGCTCGGTGTCAAATTTTGTTCAAAAACACCTGAAGCGCCTTGGGGCGTTGTACTAATTAAAGGCGCTATATAAATGCTAATTGTTGTTTACACACAATTCCAGTCTAGTATCTCTTTAATTTGAAGTATTGATGGCTTCACATTAGATTAGAAAGAAAGTGAGAGGACTAAAATACAAAAGATCCAAAATCTTCCTATTTGTTAATTAAAGGTCATCACTGACACCTCTCCTCTTCCTTTCCTCACCCCTCCCCACTCCCCAAGATTCTTTCCCATTTGCAACTAAGTATCAATGATGCCAACATTCAACCTTTGGCTCAAATTTCTGGCTAAACACCTGTAAGGTTTCCAAAATTTGCAGATCCCCAAAACCTAAGGAAAAAGGACTTTGGAACTATCCCAGAGTGATAAAAATGCATTTGGGCCTAACATAAGGAATTTAAGACCAAAAACCAAGTTTTGGCATTTTAAAAGACATGTCTGGACCTGTAAGGGAGAAAAGGCTGCACAGGAAGTGGGTTCAACCTCTAATAGTAGTTTTGGGTATTGCAGTTAAATTGCATTGTCTGGAGAATCGGGATGACCTCATTCAAGCCCCAGCAAGCATTAACATTTTGACAATAGACCCCAGGAGAAGACAGTCTCATCCCATCAAAAACCAATCAGCCAAGAAGATCGACAGGATGCAAACCATCCCCCAAAAAAAACCATTTGACACTTACAGAACCCATTAAAGACATGCATAAAGATAGGAGTCCTAGGCCCAGCAAGAAACCCAAAACATGAGGACAATGCAAACTCCGATTAAACAACAGATCGACAGGATGGAGCTATCCTGAAACCACTTCACACATTTACAAAGCCAGTTAACACGCTAGTAAAGTCGTTACTGTTAACGAGGTCTTACAATGACCGGGATTTGATTTGGGGTAGATAAGGCCACTTCAATTTAGTATAAGGGAAGGCCCATCAAACAGTTACAGATCAAGTTCAACAGAAGGCAGTTCTGCAGTTCAATCGAAAAGCCTGCGTTGAACAGAAGTCAGGGCTGCAGTTACAGAGCAAGCAGAAGGCAGTTTCCACAGTTCTGCAAGAAGGCAGTTCCACAGCTTGGAAGACAACAGTTTAAACAGGCAGAGTTACAGCAAGAAGTTAAACAAAGGCGGCCAACAGCTTCACAAGCAGACCGACACGCAAGAAGAAACCAGAGCGACTGCTTCGGTGACCATCGGACACCTCGCGGCAACAAGGGCCTTACGAAACCTTTTACTCAAAAGACTCTAAACCCTAACTCTAAACTGTCAAGGATTCGTTTGGCGAGCATTATCCCTGGTTCTCCAGAGTCCAACCTAGCTAGTGAAGTGGGATTGGGAGGGGTGAAGTATTCTTCTGTTATTTCCCTTGCTTGTACCGAAGTGTTCCCCACTTTTAGAGTGATAAGAGTGTTTGTGTTGTGTTTTACTTCCTTGAATAAAAGTCAAAGTTCTTTCATCAAACCTGTTGTCTACTGCACCTTTATTCACAACCCCCAAATAAGTCCAAGGTCTAGAACCAGGGGCGTGGGAGCGATTTGAACCGCTCACTGAGTCAGAGGTGAGGCTGACCCCTACCACACCACCCCCTACACACCTGCAGAATAACTTAGAAAAACCACAGTTACGACAGAACCAACAGTGACTCTAAAGCATTTTCCTACAGAGTGGTGTTCCTCTAGCTGTACTAGAGCTATACTTTTACCTTAACGTAATTGCACTGTGAAAAATCTCCCTCCCCCATTATTGGTTTCAGTTGTAGAGAAATGGAGAAGCATTGGCATATCAATTCACTGATTCTCAGTTTGGGTCCCAAGGTGGGTGGAGAATGGAAATTGGAAGTCACATTTGGCTGCAGTTTGTCTTCAGTAGGTGAATATATGGGATACCCAGCCCCTGACAGGTCAAATTACAAGTAAATTCAATATACAAGCTACTGATTCACTGTTAGCAGACTAAGTACATGGTGCAACTTCAATAGGTGCCAGTCTCTCAAAGACAAATACCGTACTCCAGAGCCCACAAGGTATAAACATCACTTACAATAAAATAAATGATCTTGGCTGCCTGCACCCAATTTCTCGCTTTAAAAAAAAAAATCATAGGTTGCTATAAATTTTGCTCTTCCCTCCTTCTCCCACAGTAAATACTATGCAGTCCCGAGCAATGTTCCCTCTAAATTCTTTTGTGCGCGCGGTCCCTTTAAATCTGCGGCGCAGCCGCGCATGTGCGGTATCTTTTCCAGGGGCAACAGCTGGTGAGCGGCCTGCGTGGGACCTCCTGGTCGGTGCGTGGCTCAGGGGGAACGTCGGTCCCAAGACTCACCTTGCTGCGATGCACATGGTTTCTTGAAGTCTTAGTGAGACAAACTTTTAAGCCAAGTTCTATCATTCCTCTCATTTCCCCACCCGCCACCTCCTCCCCTCACATTCTGGAAGAACTTAAAGCTCTACAATACCTTAGCGTATTTCTTATGCGTATACATGTATTTAATGGTCTCTTGCAGGTCAGCAACTTGAAGCTGAAAAGAAAACACTTCATTCAGCACTTCTTGTAGAATACTAGAACAAAATAAAGATTCTAAAAACAGGGTCAAAACTCTTCTGATTTATACTAACAGTGCACAAGTATTTACTTTGATGGTAGGTAAATTATTTGACAAGGACTGGATTCCCGAACACGCCTCTCCACATCAGTAGGACAAGTGAATCTATTTAATTTCGGAGTACCACGTGCTGTTTCGAAAACTGCGGCAAACCAAAGGTGGATGAGATCCGCTTAGTACATAGAAAGAACGTGTGGGACATAGGATGACCATTAGAAAAAAGCAGTTACAGAAAATAAAGAAAATTGGCTGCATAGTTCACAAGAGCTATGGATGTAAAGAGGTGATGGGCCTGTCAGAAGTGGATGATGTTGTGTAACTGTTAGTTGTATTACACACCTTTTAAATGGGGGAAAAAACTATAATTTGCAAGGTTTCTTTTGCACCTGAAGGTGGAATAACTGACAGATAAACCAAAAGAAAACTCTAGCTAGGGCACCAGATTGTGTGAAAATATCTGTATGTCAAAAGACACATTCAGAATAGGAAGACAATGACACTCGAGGAGATAAGGCAAGGGGTGTGTAATTAACTATAGGCAAGAGGAAAGCATGGTCAATGCATGTACACAATCATTAAGAACAGCTCCACCAATGGCAAGCGGGACCTGTAAATCCACCTGTGCATGACATTACTGGTTTGGGGAGTGTGATCTTGTTAAAAGGATGGAAATCAGAAAGGATATCGGACTGCAATAAACACATGTGCCATACTAATCTTTAGATCAAAACCATGAACCATTTATTCCATTCAAGGAAAATAATAATTCAATTCTTACAATTAAACAGCAATTGCAGCACTGAACATGGTGAAAAAGCCTTTAACAGATAGTTACACCTAATGCTCAGATGAAAGTGACAAGTGTTACTTTCAGGAGAGGGAACTCACATCGCTGTCGGGAAATGCCAATATTCCATCTGCTCCATGATCAGCAAAATAAACAAATACATGATCCTTGGGGCCACTGCCAAAACAAAACTCAAGTCATCGATCAGTCTAGAACTGCATACACTGCTGTAAGTGACTCAAAGCTAAAGGACAAGATAAGGCTTGCAAAATAGAAAGCTGCTTTATCATTTTGTACCATTTATTAAATTAACAAAATTATATAAATAAATATTTGAAAAGATTGTGCTATAATTAGTGAATGGTATTCAATAAATTATTCAGGACGACTTTCAATTTAGCAAATTGAAAAGAGGATGTCAAAGTAACAAGACCTGTAGTTCTGAAACTTAACCAGGCCCAAGTAAATTTACATTCAATAGCTTGAGGTTCTGTGCAAATACAATATGGTAAAGGCTTGGGAAAGAGACAAACACACAAGAATTGCACTCTGGAGTTATATAGAAACTCTTAGTTGAATCCGGCATAGTGACTCACTGCCTACTATTAAATTGTTTTGACAATTTTTCATTTTAACATAATACAAATCAGATGTTTGAGTGTCCAATGCACTCAATACAGCTCAATAAAAAAACATTAAAAAAAAATCAAAATACTTTAGTGGTGTGTTCAAAAAAATGGAGGTGAAATTCAACTTTGGCGGGAGCGCAAAACAGGTGGTTACAAATCGGCCACCCGTTATACACCTCATATTTTTCCATTTCATTGACATCAATGGAGAGGAAATTGGGGCGGGGTGTATATGGGCGACCGATTCACTGCCACCCGTCATTGCCCCCGTCAGAGTGGAATTTCACCCCTGCTATACCCATTACTCTGTGGATGAAGGTCACTTAATACACCAGGTATTTATAGTCTGCAGAGCATGATTTTTGGTGCATTGATTAATGCACTCATGCAAAATTCCTGTGGCTGCCATTTTAACTAAGTAGATAGCCCAATACAGCACATAGGAATTTTACAGGAACTAATTTGCCAATATGTTAAAATATGACTCAGCAGCTCATACAGGTACTTCCCATTTCAGCTGCACATGACATACAGTAGAAACATGATTCTGGGAGCATAATTTGGGATATGTGGAAAAAATAATAATGTTCATAAATATATGTCCCCATATTTATTCACAACAACAGACATCAGTCAAGTTTATTTTTAAATAATAATCGGAAAAAAAACCTGTTGGAAATAAAGATATTTATCATCAATTACTTCAGCCCAGTAGTGTTATAAAGTTATACATATCTCCTTGACACAAAAAAATGAATCCATCCAAGCCATTAAACTGGTAAAGGTACTGTCATTTTACCTTTTTAAAACTTTGCCAGAACCTTTGTCCTTTACGGCTTCTTCATCTCCTCTGAGAACAGCCAAAAAGATTTCTGGGGTCACGTGCTGTATACCAGGGATAGATATAGAAGATAATAGCATGTATGAAATGAGGTATGAATAAAGAAAGAACTTGTATTCATATTACCATTTTTAAATGATCTCGGGATTTCCCAAAACCCTTCACAGCCAATTAGGTACTTCTGAGGTGTAGTCACTGTTGTAATTTAGGGAAACAAGGCTGCCAATTTACCCAAAGCAAGTACCCACAATCAGCAATTAAATAAGTGACCACATAGCGATGCTGGTTGAGGGGTACATTTTGGCCAGGACACTGGGAAAACTCCCCAGCCCTTCTTTTGCGTCCACCGGAGAGAGAGCAGACACCGCCTCAGGTTAATGTCTCATCTGAAAGGCAGCACTCCTTCAGTATTGCACTGAAGTGTCAGCCGAGATTATGTGCTTGACTCTGGCGTGGAGCTTCAACCCACAAACTTCTAACACAGGAGGCACAAGTGCTACCACTGAGCCAAGGCTGACTCCCAAATATAGGATGAACATTGTGTGAAATGCTTACACACAAGTAGCTGCTTCAAAAATAAAGGGGGAATCAGGGTAGCTGCAGAGACAGAGCAATAGTGCACTGATGTACTGCCCCAGTTCTCATCGGAAGGCAGGGAGTAGGACAATGCCTTTCTTATGAGGAAGAGGAATTCAGTACACACCCTCGCAGCTTGTTCAACTCAGTATTTGCAAAGATCTGGGGCCAAGTTACAGAATAGTGAAAGAATATTTCAATCAAATATGTGCATTCACAGACAATTGAACCTTCCATATTTTGCAATTCTTAACATTTAATACATTGGGTAATTAAGATGCCACAAATACACCTAACACTTTGTATTCACCATACTTGTATATTAAACTGCTGTCATGTGATGTGGGTTTTAAAGCTTGAAAAACACTGGGAATAGTCGAGTGTATCGTACAGTTACCACGTGAATGCAAGCTGACATTTTGATATGGCCATCATTTAAAAAAAATGAAACTTATCACACTTGTTTACAAGCCTAGTCCAATGAGGGGGTTACCTCTTGTACATAATCCTTGAGTACACCTTTGTATACATCGTTTCCATTGGGCTGGTTAATAATAATACCCTGCGTAGGATTCCTGCCAGACAAGCAAAATAAACACACAAGCTGTTCAGTTACTGTGCATTCACAAACAAAGCTTCCTGCAATTGTTTTATAATGTACTTACTCCTCATTAAGGGCCAGGTCATCGTACATCATGACAATAATCCGCTCATCGGGAATACCATGTTGGTGGACAATCTGGTAGGCGTGGCATACATCGGCCTATTGGTGGGGCAAACCTCGATTCCATTAGACCAAAAATACTTATTCATTCCGGTTATAAATTGCATTGAATATAAAAAAAGTTACAGTAGCGAGTCCTTATGAAAATTTAATGTGACCATTATAGCTATGTACGAAATAGAATGGGAAAAGAATGTACCAAATTAAAGACGTAACCCAAAGTATACAGTGAGGGATTAAGTGCTTCCCCAACACAAGTAAGTGAGGGTTAAACTCAACATTCTTGAATTCCCACTGGGAAACTATATCTGAATCGAGGCGTAGGTCAGGAACAGTACTACAAGGCTGTACTGCTGATTCCAGCCACACTCCCTCCCAGCATGGCTCCCCACAGAGAGCACTGAATTTACCCTATAGAACAGAGGTTCCCAAACTTTACTTATTACATACCCCCTTCCAGTTCTACCAGCTGCCTACGTACCCTTACCAGCACACAGGTTTAATATTTTAACCCTTTAATGCCCAAGCATTGTACAAAATGTACAAATTATAATACACATATACAACTTAGTTTAGTGACTGGAGGCGAAGGCTCTGTACGTCACTGTCTCTGTCTTCTCACTGGTACATCTTGAAGTAAATTAACTACTTTATATATTACCACACAGAGTTTTAAAGCTTCGTCTGAGTAGATTATAAAAATGCAATAAATAAAATAATTAATAAATAAAATGCACCAGACAATTTCTCCCCTGTAAACCCACCCCCCCCCCCCCACCGCCCCCAAAGAGATGTCTCGCATACCCTTGCCACAGTTTGGGAACCCCTGCTATAAAGTACAGGTTAGGGTCGTCAACCGTCACAGATTGCTCAGGAGTCTCCCAGAATTAAAGATTAATCTCCAACACACTACTGCTAGCAACCAGAGCAAAAAAAGCACTCATACGGGCATTAACGCCAGCATCCTGCAGCAAATTATAATAATTAAATGGGATGAGGATGTCCTCTGAACAGCATTAGTTGGAGTAAGTGACGGGCTCTGCCTCTGGCTCCCCGCGCCCCCCGCCCAGTCTCTGATTGACAGCTGCCTCCTCCAATTACACCCCTCTGCCTGTCTCCAGTCTCACTGACAACCAATCAGATTGCAGAGCGGGATCTGAGTGGTGGATAGAGCGGAGCCTCAACCAATCACACATCATGAAGGTGGGATTATCTCTGACAGTGGAGGTTTTAAATTTCCATATAGATTTCAGTATACCATGGCTGGAGGAAAGGCACCTCAAAAGCTCATTATATTAGAAACACTCCAAGCACAATAAAAAAGAGTGCTCGAGTAATTGGAGGCAGGATGGCCAAAAACAGCAATGAAAAGCCGATTGTCTAAAATATTGTCTAAAATATTTACTCCAACTCATGCAATGGAACATTATTTATTTTGAGAGTTTGATTAACTGGCAGTGAGATAGAGTGGCATTCTAGAAAATATAATGTATCTGAAGGGCAGTTTCTGGGATATTTGGACTCAAACCGCTAAGCTTTGTGTGTTATACTGTATATATTTTCAGTGGGAAAGGCAAATTGAATGTAGTGCTAGAAATAATACAGGCTCACTTAAAATGCCTAGAGGTGGTTGCTCAAAATACATCTGAACATTAGAGAGATGCAGCTAGGAACAGAGGATAATAAAACATAAACCATCACATGATTTTGAACAATCATATCCTAGTTGACTTCACATCACACAAACTATCTTTATTCTAGCTCGTTCAGTACCTGATGCCTGTAGTTGTACCAGCCACTGGATCCAGCAACAAGTACGACCCAGTGTTTGCCTCCATTTTCCGGCTCTTCCAGTGGAACAGCGTTGACCTTAACCAGGAAATGGTTGAGCACTAAAAATCCTATTGCCAGGTATTGCATTCTGCCGTGGGTCAATTGTCTGATATTAAAAAAAAGTCAATTAATTTGAATCACAAATATTAATGCTTCAGAAACTTCTGCAAAAGGAAGAAGTTCTCAATTTTGTATTTCAGGAAAACAAGATAATCAGTATAGAAACAAGAAGCTTTTTGAAAAAAAAAAGTGTGAAAAAGTTTTACTGAACTTTTCTTTGAGGAAGGTGAAAAGTCAGGGCAGTTTTGAATCACATTTGTCACTGTCATCATACACAATTGTGCCAAACAAAACATTAAAACTTCAATAAATCCCCCGCCTCCAAAAAACCACACCGACTACAGTAGCAAATATATCAGTGAGTCATACCTCCTCAACTCAGAAAGTTACAAGATCTCAAAACATAAGGTGAATTTTTGATGGGGGAAGCACTTTTTTCTAAAAAAACACCACGGGTTCAATATTTTTCTCATTTACTGTAAAATGGTATTACATTAGGGTGACTGCTGCATGGATTTCCCCTGTACACTTGCCACATTCTGCAAGTGCCAGGCTGTGCCTTGACGGCAACAGATTACTGAACAAGCGGCAACTCATTGAAACGTACAAGATTCTGAAGGGGATTGACAGGGTAGATGCTGAGAGGTTGTCTCCCCTGGTTGGAGTGTCTAGAACTAGGGGGCATAATCTCAGGATAAGGGGTCGGCCATTTAAGACTGAGATGAGGAGGAATTTCTTCACTCAGAGGGCTGTGAATCTTTGGAATTCTCTGCCCCAGAGGGCTGTGAATGCTGAGTCTTTGAGTAGATTCAAGGCCGAGATAGATAGATTTTTGGACTCTAGGGGAATCAAGGGATATGGAGATCGGGCGGGAAAGTGGAGTTGAGGTCGATGATCAGCCATGATCTTATTGAATGGCGGAGCAGGCTCGAGGGGCCGTATGGCCTACTCCTGCTCCTATTTCTTATGTTCACCATGAGCAATGCCACGAGAGAGCGATTAGCATCAAATCAGCACATCCAGGGGTGCAGAAATCACACTTTGTTACAGATGTAAAACCATCTAGGCTTTTCAGCTGTACGCTCCAGCTGACAGGCACATTCCAATTTCTAACGCTCCCTGGCCGAACAACTAAACTCAGTGACCCGAGACTTTAGTTACACCTTTGGTCTTAAGGGAACACAGAATCACCTTCCAGCAGTCTGCACAGAGCGGGATTAAACAGTGTGGACTTGAACAGAGTGTTTTATTTGGGAATTTGGAAAAAGTGCGAATTCGGAGAAGAGGGGGAAGGGGTTGCTGCTTTTTGCCTACACTACCTGTAATGCTTTGTGTTACAGGTAGATATTTAATTTCAGTACCCATAACTTAACCTAGATCAAGTAAGTAGTCAAGAAACTACATTGTAAACTAAGTTACCTAATTACAAATTTAATTAAATAAAACAAGGTCATATAGGGATGGCAGTGCAGGTGGTGTGCCGCAACTGCAGCATGTGGGAGTTTATGTAGAGCATTGTGATCCCAGACAACCACGTTTGCAGTAAGTGCCTGCATCTTGAGGAACTTCAGCTCAGAGTTTTTGAGCTGGAGTCTGAGGGGCAGACATTGTGAGGCATCAGGGATGGGGAGAGTTACCTGGACACTTTGGTCCAGGAGGCAGTCACACCCCTTAGGTTAGGTAGTGGTACAGGTCTGGTTAGTGGTCAGGGTCAGGAGGGTGTGACAGCAACTCAGGCAGGTAAGGGGACCCCAGGTGCAGTGCTGGAGGAGCCGCAGCCTTTGCCCTTGTCCAACAGGTATGAGGTTCTTGCTGCCTGTGTGAATGAGGGAAAATCCTGCAAGATGGATGAGCAAGCTGACCATGGCGTAGGAGGCCAATCAAGTGGGGGGGTGGGGGGGGAGTGAGTGAAAGGGAATGTAGTTGTGGTAGGGGACAGTACAATCAGGGGGATAGATTCTGTTCTCTGCAGCCGTGACTGAGAGTTCCGAAGGTTGTGTTGCCTGCCCGGTGCCAGGGTTAAAGATATCGCCTCACGACTGGAGAATAACTCGGAGTGGGAGGGGGAGGATCCAGTTGTCGTGGTCCATGTAGGAACCAACGACATAGGTAGAACTAGAAAGGAGGTTCTGCTGAGGAACTAGGATCCAAATTAAAAAGCAGAACCTCAAAGGGTAGCTACATCATTACATAAATTTAAAACAGAAATAGACAGTTTCCTAGAAGTAAAGGGAATTAAGGGTTACGGGGAGCGGGCAGGAATTTGGACATGAGTCTAGGTTCGGATCGGTCATGGCCCTGTGGGTAGCGTAGCGGGCCCAGGGGCCGTGTAGCCTGATCCTGCTCCTATTTCGTGTCCAATTCTGTTAGGTTCAGGAGATAGATCTGTGATAGTAGATTGGCGGTTAGGATCAGATCAGCCATGATCTTATTGAATGGCGGAGCAGGCTCGAGGGGCCAATTGGCCTACTCCTGCTCCTATTTCTTATGTTCTTATGTAATCATCTCTGGATTGTTACCTGAGCCACGCGCAAATTGGCATAGGGACAAACAGATTAGAGGTTTAAATGCGTGGCTCAAAGAGTGGTGTAGGAGGAAGGGGTTTCACTTCATGGGGCACTGGCACCAGTACCGAGGAAAGAGGGAGCTGTCCTGTTGGGACGGGCTCCACTTAAACCAGGCTGGGACCAGTGTCCTGGTGAACCGAATAACTAGGGCAGTAGACAGGGCTTTAAACTAATGAAGGGGGGGGGGTTGGATTCAGGAAAGGGTCAATTTAAAAGCAGCAAGAGAAATGTCAAGGCTCTAGAGTAGAGTTTTGGGTAAAAATAAGCAGAGTGGGTCAGGAAGGGACAGAGAGAGTAACAAAAGTAATCAGGACTAAGGTGACTAAGGTGACAGCAGGAAAAAATAGAAATAAGTTAAAGCTAAAGGCACTACAGCTGAACGCACTAAACATTCGCAACAAAATAGATGAATTAATAGCACAGATAGAAATTAACAGGTTTGATCTAATAGCCATAACCGAGGTTGGGAACTAAATATTCCAGGATACTTAACTTTTAGAAGAGATAGGCAAAATGGAAAAGGAGGAGGGGTAGCCCTGATAATAAAGGATGGATAAAGACAGTAGAGAGAAAGGATCTTAGCTCTGAAAATCAAGTAGTAGAATCAGTTTGTGTGGAACTAAGAAACAGCAAGAGGCAGAAAACATTAGTGGGAGTTGTTTATAGGCCCCCAAACAGTAGTTCTAATGTAGGGCAGAGTATAAATCAGGAAATTAGAGGCGCATGTAACAAGAGTAATACAGTAATTATAGGGGACTTTAATCTACATATAGACTGGGCAAACCAAATTTGTAGTAATAGTGTAGAGGACGAATTCATGCAAGATAGTTTTCTAAATCAGTATGTTGAGGAACCAATGAGGAAGAGGCTATTTTAGATCTAGTATTGTGCAATGAGAAAGGGTTAATTAATGACCTTGTAGTAAAGGGGCTTTTATGGAAGAGTGACCATAATATGATAGAATTTTATCTCGAGTTCGAAAGTGATTTAGTTAAATCCGAAACTAGGGTCTTAAATCTAAACAAAGCAAACTACGTAGGTATGAGGGGCAAGTTGGCTACGGTAGATTGGGAAACTACATTAAAAAGGTATGACGGTAGACAAGCAATGGCTAGCATTTAAAGAATTAATACATAAGTTACAACAAATATACATTCCTTTAAGGCACAAAAACCCCACAGGAAAAGTGGTCCAACAGTGGCTAACAAGAGAAATTAAAGATAGTATTAGATCAAAGGATGAGGCTTATAATGTTGCCAAAAATAGTAAGCCTGAGGATTGAAGATTTTAGAATTCAGCAAAGGAGGACCAAGAAATTGAAATAGAATGAGAGTAAACTAGCGAGAGACATAAACAGGCTGTAAAAACTTCTATAGGTATGTAAAAAGGAAAAGATTAGCAAAAGTAAATGTGGGTCCCTTACAGGATGAGACAGGAGAAATTATAATGGGGAAGGAAATGGCAGAGAAATTAAACAAATACTTTGTATCTGTCTTCACGGAAGAAGATGCAAAAAAACTTCCCGGAAATAGTGGTGATCCAAGGCTCTAGCGAGAATGAGGAAATGAAAGAAATTAGTAAAAAAATGTACTGGAGAAAGTAATGGCACTGAAAGACAATAAATCCCCTGGACCTAATGGCCTACATCCTAGGGTTTTGAAAGAGGTGGCTATAGAGATAGTGGATGCATTGGTTGTCATTTTCCAAAATTCCATAGATTCTAGAATGGTTCCCGCGCATTGGAAGGTAGCAAATGTAACCCTGCTATTGAAGAAAGGAGAGAGAAAATGGCGAACTACAGACCAGTTAGCCTAACATCAGTAGTAGGGAAAATGCTAGAATCTATTATTAAGGACGTGGTAACAGGGCACTTAGAAAATAAGAATAGGATTGGGCAGAGTCAACACGGATTTATGAAAGGGAAATCGTGTTTGCCAAATCTGTTAAGAGTTTTTTGAGGTTGTAACTAGCAGAATAGATAAGGGGGAACCAGTGGATGTGGCGT
Source organism: Squalus acanthias (assembly GCA_030390025.1). Lineage (NCBI taxonomy): Eukaryota > Metazoa > Chordata > Chondrichthyes > Squaliformes > Squalidae > Squalus > Squalus acanthias. The sequence continues at coordinate 28,894,378 of CM059425.1, read as the reverse complement.
ATTTGGATTTTCAGAAGGGATTCGATAAGGTGCCACACAAGATTTTATTAAACAAAATTAGGGCTCATGGGATTGGGGGTAATATACAGGAAACTCTTTGGTATCCGGCACCGACGGGACCGGCGTGGTGCCGGTTGATCGAAAGTTCCGGTTAACGGAGAGTTATATCTACCGAGGCTATTTTTAACAAAGAAAAATAAAAAAAAATCAAGAAATGTGCAGTATACAGTATTTGGGTACTCACCTACAGAATGTTGTGTTAAATGGATGGTGGAAGATGCTTGATTAAGTACAGTACTGCCAGTTGAGAGTAATCCATAACTCTTTAATTACTTAACAGTAAGTGAGACTCCCGGCAGCGCGGGAGAATCAACTCCTGCTACTGCAGTGTTTCGGACTTCCGACAGCGCCAGGAGGCCGAGTAGTGGCACTTTTGAAAACTACCCCTACTGACTAAATCGGCGTTCGCGGACTCGGGATCGGCAACATTGCCGGTTATTTGAGAGGAGTTTTCGGAGTACTCGGCGTTCGCGGAGACTGGGACTGCGACTCGGCAACATTGCCGGTTATTTGAGAGGAGTTTTCGGAGGATGATTTTTGCCGGTTAAGCGAGAATTCCGGATATTTGGGTGCCGGATAAACAAGAGTTTCCTGTACTAGCATGGATTTAGGATTGGTTAACGGACAGAAAACAGAGTAGGAATAAACGGGTCATTTTCGTGTTGGCAGGCGATAACGAGTGGGGTCAGTGCTTGGGCCTCAGCTATTCACAATCTACATCAATGATTTGGATGAGGGGACCAAATGCAATATATCTAAGTTTGCTGATACAAAGCTGTAAGTTGTGATGAGGATGTAAGGAGGCTTCAAGGGGATATAGACAAGCTAAGGTGAATGGGCAAGAACATGGCAAACAGAATATAATGTGGAGAAATGTGAAGTTATACACTTTGGTAAGAAAAATAGAAAAGCAGAGTATTTTTTTAAATGGTGAAACATAGAAACATAGAAAATAGGTACAGGAGTAGACCATTCGGTCCTTCGAGCCTGCACCGCCATTCAATGCGTTCATGGCTGAACATGCTACCTCAGTACCCCATTCCTGCTTTCTCGCCATACCCCTTGATCCCCCTAGTTGTGAGTGTTATATCTAACTCCCTTTTGAATATATTTAGCGAACTGGCCTCAACAACCTTCTGTGGAAGAGAATTCCATAGATTCACCACTCTCTGGGTGAAGAAGTTCCTCCTCAGCTCAGTCCTAAATGGCTTCCCCTTAATCCTTAGACTGTGACCCCTGGTTCTAGTTTTCCCTACCATTGGGAACATTCTGCCCGCATCTAATTTGTCTAAACCAGTCAGGATTTTAAATGTCTCTATAAGATCCCCCCTCATTCTTCTGAACTCCAGAGGATACAAGTTCAGTTGACCCAATCTTTCTTGATATGTCAGTCCGGCCATCCCAGGAATCAATCTAGTGAACCTTCGCTGCACTCCCTCAATAGCAAGAATGTCCTTCCTTAAGTTAGGAGACCAAAACTGCGCACAATACTCCAGGTGTGGCCTCACCAAGGCCCTGTACAACTGCAGCATCACCTCCCTACTCCTGTACTCAAATCCCCTTGCTATGAAGGCCATCATTCCGTTTGCTTTCTTGACTGCCTGCTGCACTTGCATTCCCACCTTCAGTGACTGATGTACCATGACGCCCAGGTCTCGTTGCACGTCCCCTTTCCCTAATCTGCCACCATTCAGGTAATAGTCCGCCTCTCTATTTTTACCACCAAAGTGGATAACCTCACATTTATCCACATTGTACTTCATCTGCCATACATTTGCCCATTCACCCAACCTGTCCAAGTCACTCTGTAGCCTCCTAGCATCCTCCTCATTGTTCACACTGCCTCCCAATTTAGTGTCATCCGCAAATTTGGAGATATTACATTTAATCCCTTCGTCCAAATCATTAATATATAATGTAAACAGCTGGGGTCCCAGCACCGAACCCTGCGGTACCCCGCTGGTCACTGCCTGCCATTCTGAAAAGTACCCATTTACTCCTACTCTTTGTTTCCTGTGTGCCAACCAGTTCTCAATCCACGTCAACACATTACCCCCAATCCCATGTGCTTTAACTTTGCTCACCAATCTCTTGTGTGGGACCTTGTCGAAGGCCTTCTGAAAGTCCAAATACACCACATCTACTGGTTCCCCCCTGTCCACCCTATTGGAAACATCCTCAAAAAATTCCAGAAGATTTGTCAAGCATGATTTCCCTTTCACAAATCCATGCTGACTTGGACCTATCATGTCGCCACTTTCCAAATGGTCTGTTATGACATCTTTAATAATTGCTTCCATCAAGATTGGGAAATGTTGGTGTTCAGAGGGACCTGGGTGTCCTTGTACATGAATCACTGAAAGTGAATATGCAGGTACAGCAAGCAATTAGGAAAGCAAAAGGTAAGTTGGCCTTTATTACAAGAGGATTTGAGTATAAGAGTAAAGACGTCTTACTGCAATTATATAGGGCCCTGGTGAGACCACACCTGGAGTATTGTGTACAGTTTTGGTGGTCTTACTAAAGGAAGGATATACTTGCCATAGAGGGAGTGCAATGAAGGTTCACCAGACTGCTTCCTGGGATGGGGGGGGATTGTCCCATGAGGAGAGATTGAGTAGACTAGGCCTATATTCTCTGGAGTTTAGAAGAATGAGAGGTGATCTCATTGAAACATACAAAATTCTTACAGGGCTTGACAGGGTAGATGTAGGGAGGATGTTTCCCTTGGCTGGGGAGTCTAGAACCAGGGGTCACAGTCTCAGAATAAGGGGTCGGCCATTTAGGACTGAGATGAGGAGAAATTTCTTCACTCAGAGGGTGGTGAATCTTTGGAATTCTCTACCCCAGAGGGCTGTGGAGGCTCAGTCATTGAGTATATTCAAGAGAGAGATCGATAGATTTTTGAATATTAAGGGAATCAAGGGATATGGGGATAGTGCAGGAAAGTGGAGATGAAGTCGAAGATCAGCCATGATCTTTTTGAATGGCGGAGCAGGCTCGAAGGACCAAATGGCCAACTCCTGCTCTTATTTAATAACAACAGAAAACGCTGGAAAAACTCAGCAGGCCAGGCAGCATCCGTGGAGAGAGAAAGAGAGTTAACGTTTCAGGTCGATGACCTTTCATCAGAACTGCTCTTATTTCTTATGTTAACAGTGTGCATTACAAGGTATAACACTACTTCCCTTATAAATTAGTGCATCATCTGTGGCACTGTGAGCAACACCAAAGGAGATTTTTATTGTGACACACATGTTATGGTGAGATAGATGAGAGCATACACGATCTTTTGATCCATTTTGACTTGGAACAGTACACAGAAATGTACAAGAAAACACAGGAACCTTTTGGTAGAAATTTCAAAAAGGAACTAGGAGCCGGTTTTGGTTGCTGGCCTACTTCTTACATCTGTAGAGGACATAATTTGCGTCATGCACCGTCAATCTAAGACAACTGATGCAGCAGAGATAAATTACTTGTATCCGTTACCCACGTACAACCTCAGCACTATCAGAGCAAAACACCTTTTACTAACAGCAGACTTTGTAAATGTCATTGTTCAATTATTCGTGATTATAGAATCATAGAAGTTCACCTCCCAAACCCGCGGCCTCTACCACCTAGAAGGACAAGAGCAGGACTGAAACACTTTAGAGACAAGGCGATCTGTAAACCAACAAGCGGATTTATTTTATATGTAAATATGAGCAAAAAGGACATCGTTTTCAATGAATTTTAATAGAAAGTAACAAGGCATGCCACTCCACCTGTCAACGGGCTAAATTTACTTCAGAGACTAGCAAATATCTGCAATTACTCGTCTCAAACCTGCTTCTGTAATAAAAAAAAACAGAAAATGCTGGAAATAATCTGCAGGTAAGGCAGCACCTGCTTTGGTGTCTGTTTTCCACAACAAGCTTCAGCAGACTATCTTGCGTTCCAGCTATTCAGAAAACAAAAACCTGACTTTTGATAACCACAGCTATATTTACTGAATCAGAGAATTATACAGGAGGCCATTCGGCCCATTGTGCCTATACCAGCTCTTTGAAAGAGCGAACCAAATAGTTCCACTCTTCTGCTCTTTCCCCATAGCCCTGCAAATTTTTCCTTTTTAAGCATATATCCAATTCCCTTTTAAAAGTTACTATTGAATCTGCGTCTACTACCCTTTCAGGCAGTGTAGTGCATTTCAGATCTTAACAACTCGTCGAGTAAAAAAAATTTTCCTCATCTCACCCCTGTTTTTTTTGCCAGTTACCTTAAATCTGTGTCCTCTGGTTACCGACTCTCCTGCCAGTGGAAACAGTTTCTCCTTGTTTACTCTATCAAAACCAATCATAATTTTGAACACCTCCATTAACCTTCCCTTCTCTAAAGGGAACAATTCCAGCTTCTCTAGTCTCTCTATATAACTGAAGTCCCTCATCCCTGGTACCATTCCAGTAAATCTCCTCTGCACCCACTCCAAGGCCTTGATATCCTTTCTAAAGTGTGGTGCCTAGAATTGGCACTATACTCCAGCTGAGGCCTAACCAGTGATTGACCAGTTGAGCTTCCACTCAAACCTGCCACTGTCCTCCTAGGTGTGCTCCCCCCCACCCCACCTCCCAAATATTGTGTGAATGTTACTGAACCTCACCATTTCAAACCGATGTAGTATGAGAGACACACCATTTCTGACAAATGCTTCATCTGGAACTAAACTACCTTTCCAGCAGTTTGTATGTTATGGGAATTGAGCCCATTGTGAGCGAATTTAACTTAACAGCACCAGCTTAATATAAAAATCAACCCAAAATGTATTTTAGGCCAAAGAGTCAAAAATCCCAAAACAGGACATGTGGTATAAGACTTCTATCTTTTATAAAACAGCACATAATCTGATTTACCCATGAGCAATTCTACTGGCAATCAATTATAAAAACCAGTACATCTAGCACATATTTCCTTTCTGTCGCATTCAAATGTCAAATAAATTTAAGTGTCGCACTTCAAATTTAAAAAAGTATAAAGGAACAAAGACAATCATTTCTCACAACTGCCAGAATGTAATCTGAATGACATTGCCACACTTTTAATAGCCAGGATTATGACTTTCAGCCTCGAAAGCAAATAAACGCTTACTTAATAATTAGACTTTACATCCTTAAAAAGTGACACCTAAGCTTTACTTGAGCGAAATACTACATTCCGCATTACATGGTGTAGCATGATCTGTATAAAAAAGGAGCTTACCATCCAACTTACTGAAAGCAACACTATGCTAACCCACTAAGAGTACAACATGCAAAAGTTAAAGCAAAGATAAAGTCAAATTATATTGTTAGTGCAACTTACAGATGTAACCATTTTATTGTATAGTATATTTATAGTGCTTGTTTTAATCATGCTGGAAATCGTGGATCTTGCCATTTGTATAAACCAATTAGTAGCACTTTTATGCAGCATGATCAGTTTTGTACAGAGAACCTACAAGTGGAAGCACAAGAGTAACAGAGGAAAGAGAAAGCGCTAACTCCCACCTCAAAACATATTCCAGTTTTCAAATGTTCTTTGGTGTAACTCAAAACAATTTTTTAAAAACCCAAAGGAACTGCTGGAAATTTGGTCTTTCAGTATCTGACAGAGAAAGGATGAGGTAATGTTTCGCTTGTAAACACTTCAGAGTTCTGACGGATGGGTCTTTATACAAAACATCAACCTTACCATCTTTCACACGCTGAAGGGCCCACTGTATATTTCCAGCATTTGTTTTTGCTTCAGATTTGTAGTTTTTTTTTAATCTCAAAGAAATTTATCACCCTATCCTGATTGTCATTGGAAATAAGGCACTAGTACTAAACCTTGCCCACTGTGCCAGTAAACACTTGCAACAAAGCACATTTGATTAAATCATACATCCCATGTGAATGTTAAATAAAACGAGATCACCCCCCCAGTTATTGTACAACCATCTTCAGCCAGAAGTGCTGAGTGGATGATCCATATCGGCCTCCCCACCATCACAGAAGCCAGTCTTCAGCCAATTCGATTCACTCCACGGTGATATCAAGAAACGGATGAGCGCACTGGATACAGCAAAGGCTATGGGCCCTGAAAACATTCCGGCTATCGTGCTGAAGACTTGTGCTCCAGAACTAGCCGTGCCTCTAGCCAAGCTGTTCCAGTACAGCTACAACACTGGCATCTATCCGACAATGTGGAAAACTGCCCAGGTATGTCCTGTCCACAAAAAGCAGGACAAATCCAACCCAGCCAATTACCGCCCCATCAGTCTAATCTCAATCATCAGCAAAGTGATGGAAGGAGTCATCGACAGTGCTATCAAGTGGCACTTACTCACCAATAACCTGCTCACTGATGCCCAGTTTGGGTTGCGCCAAGACCACTCGGCTCCTGACCTCATTACAGCCTTGGTCCAAATATGGACAAAGGAGCTGAATTCCAGAGGTGAGGTGAGAGTGACTGCCCTTGACAGCAAGGCAGCATTTGACCGAGTGTGGCATCAAGGAGCCCAAGCAAAACTGAAGTCAATGGGAATCGGGGGGAAAACGCTCCACTGGCTGGAGTCATACCGAGCACAAAGGAAGAGGGTTGTGGTGGTTGAACGACAATCATCACAGCCCCAAGACATCACTGCAGAAGTTCCTCAGGGCAGTGTCCTAGGCCCAACCAACTTCAGCTGCTTCATCAATGACCTTCCCTCTAACAGAAGGTCAGAAATGGGGAGTTCGCTGATGACTGCACAGTGTTCAGCGCCATTCACAACTCCTCAGATAATGAAGCAGTCCATGTCCGCATGCAACAAGACCTGGACGACGTTCAGGCTTGGGCTGCTAAGTGGCAGGCAATATTCGCGCCACAGAAGTGCCGGGAAATGACTATCTCCAACAAGCGAAAGTCTAACTAGCGCCCCTTGACATTCAACAGTATTACCATCACCGAATCCTACACCATCAACATCCTGGGGGGGGGGTCACCATTGACAAGAAACTTAACTGGACCAGCCACATAAATACTGTGGCAACAAGAGCAGGTCAGAGGCTGGGTATTCTGCGGCAAGTGTCTCACCTCCTGACTCCCCAAAGCCTTTCCACCATCTACAAGGCACAAGTAAGGAGTGTGATGGAATACTCTCCACTTGCCTGGATGAGTGCAGCTCCAACAACACTCAAGAAGCTTGACACCATTCAGGACAAAGCACCCCGCTTGATTGGCACCCCATCCACCGCCTTAAACATTCACTCCCTCCACCACCGGCGTACCGTGGCTGCAGTGTGTACCATATACAAGATGCACTGCAGCAATTCGCCAAGGCTTCTTCGGCAGCACCTCCCAAACCTGCGACCTCTTCCACCTAGAACAATAAGGGCAGCAGGCGCATGGGAACACCACCGCCGATCCTTCATCGTCGCTGGGTCAAAATCCTGGAACGCCCTACCTAACAGCACTGTGGGAGTACCTTCACCAGCACCTTCTCAAGGGCAATTAGGGATGGGCAATAAATACTGGCCTTGCTAGAGGCACCCACATACCATAAACGAGTAAAAAAAATACCGATAGTTATTGTTAGGCATGACTAGTAGTTTTTTTGTTCCTTTTTATAAAGTACTAGTCTCACCCTCTTCATTTCAAAATATTCAATTTTTTTAAAACGACGAGAGGAAATCCGACAAAAGCTGTCTTCAGGTTGCCAAAGATCAACATTTGCTTCGTTTCCTCACCCTTGTAGTCCCTACTGTATTGAAAACAGGTTAGTAAGCCCAGCTAACGTCCTCTCAAACACGGCTTTGCGTCTCTTTCTTCTCCCGTAAAGTTTGCACTTGTAGCACTAACTATGAAATAAGTATTTGCTGAATCCTTTGGCGCGGAACGGTGATCCAAACATACCCTTACCTTCCTGCGTTAACTTAAGCTTCTCATTCCCCCTGGCTCCTTTGCTCGCACTGATTGCCAGTCTGCGCAGTCTCTGTTTATGCTCCAGTAAAAGAGGAACTCGCTACAGACTGACACTTGTATCAACCAGTTAAACCCTCTCAGCAAATCCCTGACCACTGCAAGCATCTGGAAAGGAAGGAAGAGAAGGAAGGGGGGGTTGTTTTTAAAAAAAGAAACATTCAATAAACTTGGAATGCATCAAGCTTTTTTTAAAAAAAATACAAATATAAAAAAGTGTACATCTGCTTTATTTTGGGTGGGGGGGGTGAGGGGTTAGAAATTCAACCAATGCCATGGAATAGTGAGACATGGATTCACTGCACTACGAGTTAATGATTAAAGCTGACTAATCGTAAAAAAGTTAATGTTTGGATTTTTTTTTAAACTGGGAGATTGCTAAAAGTATAAAAGTCTGTTTTCTTTAAAATAGTCGTTTTTCATATTATTTTGCATTTTATGATGTGGAACCGCCCCTTATTGTTTTCAATCAATTGGATTTAACAAAATAGGCAACTCTGTTAACCAATCCCAGTTGTGCTGTTATTTAAGGTTACATGTTGCCAACCTTCCTGGAATTAAACATTAATCTCCTTGACACTGCTGCGAGCAAACTGGGAGAAAAATCACAGAGGCCTTAAAAAAATGTTTTTTTTCATTTTCTTTGAACACTATTGTTTATTAGTTATAAAACTATTGAAAATGTGGAAATAAGCTGTCTGACTAGGCGGGGCAGTTGGAGTCAGGAAGTCACGTGAAAAGCCCAGGTATACGTCCAACCATTGTTGACAACCCTATTTACCAAGAATCCTATTTCTTTGAAACTATTTTTTTTCATTTATAAAACTCATGAACCATTCTATGACTTGGATGCACATTTTAAAAGTGAAACCATTAAAAAAAATTCCCCCTCCGCCATTTAGGGAGTGTAAAAAAATTAACAAAATTTGACGTGTATGTAATTGTATATTCGGAAAATGCAAAAGGGGCAGCGTCTAAAACTCTTAATTTTAAACCATGACCATAATTGTATTTCATCAATTTTCATTTTTTTGGACAAGTATGTGGCATAGGGAGATCAAGAGGACAGGAAAGGGAGATAAATATATCATGGCAATAAGTATAAATTTAAATAATTTGAAGCTGAGGTGGAGATAATGGGTTAGATTTTTCTCCCAAACAGACTCTGGGTGGGCAGCCAGCTGGCGGAATGAATCACCCTGCCACCCAGTACAAGTTGAGGGTCAGGTCTCATTGGTTCAGCCTGATGGGTTGCAGCCAGAGATAGAACTCCCCGATGTAGCCCGCTGGCTCTGGGCCTCTGCAAAACTACAGTTGCCAACTCTTGTTGGACATATTCCCTGGGGGGGGGGGGGGGGCTTCATCACATGACCTCTCACCTCCAACCAGTCAAACAGCCTATTTTCACCATCGCCAATATAATTACAACTAATAAATGAAAGTGTTCAAAGACAATTTATAAAAATATTTTTTATACCCCAATTTTTCTCCAGGGTTGCTCACATCAATGTTCAGGAGATTAATCTGTAATTTCTAGAGACTCCAGGAGAATCCTACACTCGACTAAGGTAAGTAATTTCTGGCCTTTTGAGCATCCCTGATTTTAATCGCTCAACCATCGGTGGCCGTGCCTTCAGCTGCCTAGGCCCTAAGCTCTGGAATTCCCTCCCTAAACCTCTCCGCCTCTCTTTCCTCCTTTAAGACACTCATTAAAAAACCTACCTCTTTGACCAAGCTTTTGGTCATCTGCCCTAATATCTCCTTATGTGGCTCGGTGTCAAATTTTGTCTTGCAACACTCCTGTGAAGCGCCTTGGGACATTTTACTACGTTAAAGGAGCTATATAAATACAAGTTGTTGTTGTCGTTGGGTGGGCGATCTCTGGAGAGAGACAGAAGAGCCAGAGCAGCATGGCCCAGGCTGGTTTTGTGGATTCACATTATCTTACTGATGCATTCTGATGTTGGACTATAACCTGGTGTTGTAAAATTAAATAAATCTGTTGGACTATAACCTGGTGTTGTGCGACTTCTCATTTTTGATGCATTCAGCACTACATCTGCCAAAGTGGCATATGCTTGCCTCTGTCTGCAAGTACGAGTGCTGGTGGATGGGCACAGCAGACCTTTTGTGCAGCATGAACTGCCTGGCACCTCTTTGTAAGTTATCTTACAGACACAGACCGGGATGATACATAGTAACCCTGCCCTTTCTCCATCGCATTTACATTTTTTCTTTATCAAAAATATTATCCCACTTACCTTACAAAAGCTATTTCAGAAGGTGTTTTCCCCCATCGTTTCTGGTAGTCCTACCAATCCTGTTTGTGGAAATTGTTCTCCTAACATTTCTTTGATCAAGATCTTAAATTCAACTTTTCTAGCTACTGACTCAAGGGGAAATAGCTTTTCCTGCTTTACCCCTCATAATTCTGAACAATATATTGGGCTGAATGTTCAAGCCTTGCCACCTGGCAGAAACGGGACGGTAGCAACCTGAAAATGGAGTACAAGAACTTACCACCCCATTGCAGCTGTCGCCATTTTAGAGGGGTCTTCTGAGTAGGTAGCCGTCTGCCGAGGGGACCCAGCTGATTAAAATATTTAAAATCAGAGTTTCTATGATGTCAATCAGACCTTAATGCCATTTTTGGACTGAAATGGGCAGACCCTTCACTTGTCTGCAAATTCATGCCTGCATTTTGGGTTTCATTTTCCTTTTAATCCCCTGCCCTTTCAGCCTTGGCAAAAGCTGGCTTAGGTGTCTTTGAAAGGCTTTCCAAAGAATTTTTGTTCCATATTGTGACCCTCCCTTTGAAGTATTTCTATCGCCTTAAATTTAACATGACCATTTTCCTCTTCCACCACTCATCTGCTCTTTAAATTGCCCAAATATACACCCAAAGTTACACTAATGAGCTGACCTAAGTAAATTGGATGTAAACATTCCACTTCTATTTCATTCATTCTGCCTAAAACCCATTCTAACCTACAGAAAAATGTCATGAGCTTCTTATTGAACAACCATCCCATGGTATATTTATTCCAAAAATACGTAATTTAACCACAAGCAATGCCATGGGAAGTACATTAGTATTGATAGATACACACCTGTGTATATTGTAATGTTTTTGATGCATCACTGACATCTGGTGGATTCAAAAGAGAATACATTTGAATAATGAAAGCAATGCACTATTTTGGGCAGGAATGATGAATATTTCCATTTTTATAGGTAGGCTTGTATGCAATTCAAAGTTAATCTAATGCATTTGCAGTTCTGTTTTGTGTAACTGATGCTGTCTTTTAGAAGTTAGTACAGAGGATGAGAGTATCATTCAGCACAGAAGGAGGCCATTCAGCCCATCATGCCTGTGCCAGAAAGAGCTTTCCAATTGTCCAACTCCCCTGAATTATACATTATGCATAGATGCAAGTTAGATATTGAAATCTAGGACACATCATCTGAACCTTCTTATTCAAAAATCGCTATCAGATTTAAACTATTACTTCCCGCTGCTCTAATTGGCAGTGAAGTAATTGCAAGGCAGCTGACAAACAGGGTGGATTAGATTCAATGTTGGTACCTGCTGTAGATATAATCGATACGAGAGGTATTGTGAAAAAAGTGTTTTTAAGCCAAACATGGAACTAAACATGTGAGGGAATTTTTAACTCTTCACTTCCAAGACCTACACATGGATTTTAATGTTTATTAATATACTCTAATGCACACTGGAAAAAGAAATATACACAATGAAAGGGGTCCTTTTTAGGAAAAGTAATTGTGAACACACCCAAAATTAAACTGCTGCTGAACTCCCAAGAGCACACCAACCTAACACTTATTCACTGAAACTCCAGGGAATGCATATGGTGCAGGCATTCTATTTTGAAGTAGGCATGAAGGGTCCAAATTTCTAATGGGCTGACTGCCAACCCACCAGAAGTGTTTTCTCTTAAAGGGGAGAGACACCGCAAGAATTTCAGGGAGAGGTGGCCCACCCAATCAGATTTTTAAACAAAGCAAACTTACTGAAAACATCAAATCCAAATGGTAATATCAGGGAAAATTAAAATAGTGTGGGGCGTTCACCAGTCACAGAAGATTTCCATTAGTCAGTATATACTGCATGTTAGCACTCAAGGGTTCGGACTCCTTCCCTGCAATTCTACGCATCCTGGACCAAGAAAAATGATAAGATAAGGATTATTGGGACCCATTCCAACATCATAAATGTGACGCAGTGGGACTCACAATGCACCCACAACCTCTGCTCATAACCCTGTCGAATGATTGGGGTCAGCTGCTATAAGTCACATGATCAATTATCATGTGATGAAATCATGTGATCAAACCTCCAGGAGTGCATCCAACCAGAGTTAACAACCCTACACATAATAAATGTCGACATAACATCATTCCAAAACATTTCTATCCAAATTGTGCAACTATTTAAAAAAAGTGTACTATGACATAATTATTTTACAATATCATAGGAACGTTAGCGCACTGAGACACTCAGCTACAGTTGCCAACGCTTGTTGGATATATTCCCGGAGTTTCATCACATGACCTCCCACTTCCAACCAGTCAAACAGGATTTTTTCACTATCTAAGAACATAAGAAATAAGAGGAGTAGGCCATACGGATCCTCAAGCTTGCTCTGCCATTCAATAAGATCATGGCTGATCATCGACCTCAACTCCACTTTCCCGCCCCATCTCCATATCCCTTGATACCCCTAGAGTCCAAAAATCTATCTATCTCAGCCTTGAATATACTCAAAGACTCAGCATTCACAGCCCTCTGGGGCAGAGAATTCCAAAGATTCACAACCCTCTGAGTGAAGAAATTCCTCCTCATCTCAGTCTTAAATGGCCTACCCCTTCTCCTGAGACTATGCCCCCTAGTTCTAGACACTCCAGCCAGGGGAAACAACCTCTCAGCATCTACCCTGTCAATCCCCTTCAGAATCTTGGTATGTTTCAATGAGATCACCTCTCATTCTTCTAAACTCCAGAGAGTATAGGCCCATTCTACACAATCTCTCATCATAGGACAGCCCTCTCATCCCAGGAATCAATCTAGTGAACCTTTGTTGCACCGCCTCCAAGGCAAGTATATCCTTCCTTAGATAAGGAGACCAAAACTGTGCACAGTACTCCAGGTGTGGTCTCACCAAGGCCCTGTACAATTGTAGCAAGACTTTCTTACTCTTATACTCCAACCCCCTTGCAATAAAGGCCAACATGCCATTTGCCTTCCTTATTGCTTGCTGTACCTGCATGCTAGCTTTCTGTGTTTCTTGTACGAGGACACCCAAATCTCATTGAACACCAACATTTGAAAGTTCCTCACCATTTAAAAAATGTTTTTTGTTTTTCTATTCTTCCTACCAAAGTGAATAACCTCACATTTCCCTACATTATACTCCATCTGCCACCTTACTGCCCACTCACTTAGTCTATCTATATCCCTTTGCAGACTCTTTATGTTCTCCTCACAGCTTACTGTCCCACCTAGCTTTGTATCATCAGCAAACTTGAATACATTACACTCGGTCCCTTCATCTGGTCATTAATATTGATTGTAAATAGCTGAGGCCCCAGCACTGATCCTTGCAGCACACCACTAGTTACAGCCTGCCAACCTGAAAAAGATCCGTTTACATCATAGCGAGAGGATTCGAGAACAGGAGCAAGGATGTCTTGCTGCAGTTGTACAAGGCCTTGGTGAGACCACACCTTGAGTATTGTGTGCAGTTTTGGTTGCCTTATCTGATGAAGGATGTTTTTGCCATGGAGGGAGTGCAGCGAAGATTTACCAGACTGATACCTGGGATGGCAGGAATGACGTATGAAGAGAGATTGGGTCGATTAGGCTTATATTCACTAGAGTTTAGAAGAATGAGAGGGGATCTCATTGAAACTTATAAAATTCTAACAGGACTAGACAGACTAGATGCAGGAAGAATGTTCCCGATGGCGGGGGAGTCCAGAACCAGAGGTCACAGTCTAAGGATAAGGGGTAAGCCATTTAGGACTGAGATGAGGAGGAATTTCTTCACCCAGAGAGTGGTGAACCTGTGGAATTCTCTACCACAGAAGGCAGTTGAGGCCAATTCATTAAATATATTTAAGAAGGCGATAGATATATTTCTTAAGGCTAAAGGGATCAAGGGATATGGGGAGAAAGCAGGGACAGGGTACTGAATTTGGATGATCAGCCATGATCTCATTAAATGGCAGAGCAGGCTCGAGGGGCCGAATGGCCTACTCCTGCTCCTATCTTCTATGCTTCTATGCTTAGCCCTACTCTCTGTTTTCTGTCCGTTATCCAATCCTCTATCCATGCTACTATATTACCCCCAACCCCATGAGCCCTAATCTTGTGTAATAACCTTTTATGTGGCACCTTATCGAATGCCTTTTGGAAATCCAAATATACTACATCCACTGGTTCCCCTTTATCTACCCTGCAAGTTACATTCTCAAAAAACTCTAATAAATTTGTCATACATGATTTCCCTTTCATAAAACCATGTTGAGTCTGCCAAATCATGTTATGATTTGGATTAACAATGGATTCCAGCATTTTCCTGACGATGTCAGGCTAACTGGCCTATAATTCCCTGTTTTTTCTCTCCCTCCTTTCTTGACGAGCGGTGTTACATTTGCGACCTTCCAATCCGCTGGGACCATTCTAGAATCTAGGGAACTTTGGAAGGTCAAAACCAATGCATCCACTATCTCTTCAGCCACCTCTTTTAGAACCCTAGGATGTAGGCCATCAGGTCCAGGGGATTTGTCGGCTTTAAGTCCCATTAGTTTCTCTAGTACTTTTTCTCTGCTTATATTAATTACATTAAGTTCCTCACCCTCATTAGACCCTTGGTTACCCACCATTTTTGGTATGCTTTTTGTGTCTTCTACTGTGAAGACAGATACAAAATATTTGTTTAACGTTTCTGCCATTTCCTTATTCCCATAATAATTTCTCCTGTCTCAGCTTCTAAGGGACCAATGTTTACTTTTGCTACCCTTTTCCTTTTTACATACTTGTAGAAACTCTTACAATCTGCTTTTATATTTCTTGCTAGTTTTCTCTCATTCTATTTTTTCCCTTTTTCTCAATTTTTTGGTCAACCTTTGCTGGTTTCTGAAATTCTCCCAATCCTCAGGCTTACTATTATTCTTTGCAACATTATAAGCTTCTTCTTTCAATCTAATGCTATCCTTAACTTCTTTAGTTAGCCATGGTTGGATCACTTTTCCCGTGGAGTTTTTGTTTCTCAATGGAATGTATTTTTGTTGAGAATTATGAAATATTTCTTTAAATGCTAGCCACTGCTTATCTACCACCATACCTTTTAATCTATTTTTCCAATCTACCTTCTCCAATATTTTTATAACTAATAAATGAAAGTGTTCAAAGAAAATTAAACAACATTCTTTTTAATGCCCCAATGATTTTTCTCCAGGGTTGCTCACATCATTTAGCCTTCTGTAATTCGATATTCTTAATTTCTGGAGATGCCAGGACAATCCTACACTCGACTTTAGGTAAATGCAGCAACATTTGCAAATGGTGGGCAAATGCCACGTGATTGAGAATCACGTGGTCAAACATACGACCAGGTGAAGTGATCAACCTCCAGAGTTACCAACCCGAACACCAGTATGGTGAAAAGCTGGTACGTTGTTCTCCTTCAGAAGTATCAGTTCTACAGCGAATACTCAATTCTTAAGGAGCTTTTTCAATATATATACAAGTTATAAATCAGTTTTATCTGGTTTCCATGTCCAAGGCATGTGGATTTGATCAGTGCTCACTTCTTAGTTTCACTTCCCTAGCAACACCTGGAACAAATGAGCACAGGGCATTTAGCCTTCTGTAATTCTATATTCTTAAGCATACTGCTCTTACCTTATCTGCACTCAGAAGACATATGCTGCACCCTGAATGTTCTGGGAAGCACGTATTTAATGCTGGCCAACAATCTTGTGATCTAATTTGCCATCGCATGCATTAGAGCAGCTAACTTGATTTTTTTTCCATCTCCCAAATTCTGGAAACACACAGTCCTCAATCTGAATCTAGAAAGTGAGAAGTCGCACAACACCAGGTTATAGTCCAACAGTTTTATTTGAAATCACAAGCTTTCGGAGCTGGTGTTGTGCGACTTCTCACTTTCGTCCACCCCAGTCCAACACCGGCATCTCCGCATCATGAATCTAGAAAGGTTTCAGTTCAGCTCTGTGTTGATAATTAACTTGGGTGAGAGATGAACCATCTCAGTCTTGCCAACTGTCTCTCGTAGGACATTCTTGAGTTTGAAAAAACACAATGCATTCTGATGTATTTGATCTTTCCTACATTAAAACAGTGACTACATTTCAAAAGTCGTGAAAGGCGCTACAGAAATGCAAGTCTTTCTTTAACCAGATTTGCAACCTTACACCACTCCTACTGCTGGTTAATGTCAATGGGCCAGTGCTGGCCCCTCCCACCTCCAGACATCTCCAAAGGTTCTCACAAGGTATTGTATCAGTAATGGTGACCATGAAGCTACCAGATTGTCGTAAAAACCCATCTGGTTCACTAATGTCCTTACCCAGTCTGGCCTATATGTGACTCCAGACCCACAGCAATGTGGTTCACTCTTAACTGTCCTCTGAAGCCACTCCGTTGTATAAGGTGGCTCGTCACCACCACCATCTCAAGGGCAATTAGGGATAGCCAATAAATGCTGGCTTTGCCAGCGACGCCCACATCCATGAATGAATTTAAAACATGACAGAGAGGACACTTATTTTAAAAAAACAAGTTAAACTAGAACAACAGAAAACGCTGGAAAAACTCAGCAGGCCAGGCAGCATCCGTGGAGAGAGAAAGAGAGTTAACGTTTCAGGTCGATGACCTTTCGTCATCGTTCTGACGAAAGGTCATCGACCTGAAACGTTAACTCTCTTTCTCTCTCCACGGATGCTGCCTGGCCTGCTGAGTTTTTCCAGCGTTTTCTGTTGTTATTTCAGATTTCCAGCATCCGCAGTATTTTGCTATCATTAAACTAGAACAACTTGTCCTTCAAGTTCTGCAACTTGAACCAGCGGGGAGCAGTGTCATCCGTGCCTCTGAGTCAGAAGGTTGTGGGTTCAAGTCCCACTCCAGGGACTTAAGCACATAAAAAATCTAGGCTGACACTCCAGTACAGTGCTGAGAGAGTGCTGCACTGTCAGAGGTGCCGTCTTTCAGATGAGACGTTAAACTGAGGCCCTGTCTGCTCTATCAGGTGGACATAAAAAAGATCCCTTGGCACTATTTTGAGATGGGAGGCCCGGGTCGGGCGATTGGAGAGGGAGGTGCTCGACCTGGAGTCCCGTCTCGGTCAAGTCGTCGAGGACCCGGCCCTGCGGAAGGTGTACGAAGAGAAGAAGGGCGCACTGAGGGACCTACAGCTCGTCGGGTCCCGAGGCGCGTACGTGAGGTCGCGGATCCAGTTCCTCCGGGACCTGGAACGCGGCTCCCCCTTCTTCTACTCGCTGGAAAAAAAACGGGGGGTCTGTAAGCAGCTCTTGGGGCTGCTGGCCAACGACGGATCTCTGGTCTCGGATCCGGAGGGGATCAGCGTGGAGACCCGGGCCTATTACGGGGCTCTGTGCTCTCCGGATCCGTCCAGCGAGGATGCGCGCAGAGTTTTGTGGGAGGACCTGCTGAAGGTCGGCCTGGAGGGCGCCAAAAAATTGGATGCTCCGCTAAGCCTGGCGGAGCTGACCGGCGCTCTCGGCCAGCTCTCGAGAGGAAAGTCCCCGGGGCTGGACGGGCTGACCGTGGAGTTCCACAGGGCGTTCGGGGACGTCTTGGGGGGCGACTACGCGCGGGTCCTGGGGGAAAGTCTGGAGACCGGGGAGATGCCCTCTCTTGGCGCAGGGCGGTCATTGTCCTGCTGCCTAAGAGGGGCGATCTCCGCCTTCTTAAGAACTGTCGCCCGGTCTCCCTCCTCAGCACGGACTACAAAATTTTTGCCAGGGCTATGTCTGCTCGCCTTGGCACCGTGCTGGCCCACATGATCCACCCCGACCAGTCCTACACGGTCCCGGGCCGGACCATCCACGATAACATCCATCTGGTCCGGGACCTGGTCCACCATTCCCAGAGGGCTGGTCTGTCGGTCGCCTTCCTTTCCCTGGATCAGGAGAAGGCGTTCGACAGGGTGGATCACGAGTATCTTTTCGGGACTCTGTGCGCATTCGGGTTCGGGACGCATTTCGTCGCCCGGATCTGACTTCTGTACGCCGCCGCAGAGTGTCTGATAAAAGTCAACGGGTCTTTGACGGCGCCCCTTCGCTTCGGGAGGGGGGTGCGCCAGGGATGCCCCATGTCCAGTCAGTTATATGCCATCTGCGTGGAGCCTTTCCTGCGCCTCTTGAGGAAGAGGTTGACGGGACTGGCTCTGCAAGGGCCGGGCATGGAGGTCGTCCTCTCGGCTTACGCGGATGACGTGCTCCTCATGGTCACGGATCCCGTTGACTTGTGGAGGATGTGAGAATGCCAGCAGATTTACTCGGACGCATCCTCCGCCAGGATCAACTGGGAGAAATGTTCTGGACTCCTGGTGGGCCAGTGGCGGGTGGACTCCCTGCCGGAGGAGTTCAGGCCTTTCGCCTGGAGCACCACGCACCTCCTCTACTTGGGAGTCTACCTCAGCCCCGCCGAGGACGCCTGGCCGATGAACTGGCAAGAGCTGGAGGCCAAAGTCACCGCTCGCCTAGGACGCTGGACGGGGTTGCTCCGAGTGTTGTCCTACAGGGGTCGAGCGCTGGTCATAAACCAGCTGCTGGCCGCCATGTTGTGGTACCGGTTGGTCACTTTGATCCCTCCCCCTGCGTTTGTCGCCAAGATGCAGAAGAAGCTCATCAACTTCTTCTGGGACAAAAGGAAGCACTGGGTCTCTGCCGCGGTTCTGAGTCTCCCGCTTAGGGAGGGCGGCCAGGCGCTGGTGTGCCTTCGCACCCGGGCGGCGACTTTCCGTCTTCGGACGCTGCAGAGATACCTGTACGTGGAGAATCCTCCTCGATGGTGTGCGCTGGCGACGTATTTCTTCCGCCAGCTGCACGGCCTCAACTACGACACGCAGCTCCTGTTTGTGAATTGGGAGGTACATGTGCCTACCTGCGGGAGCTGCCTGTCTTCTACCAGGAATTGCTATGGGTCTGGAACAGCGTCGCCTCCAGGCGGAGCTCTCCCCCGTCAGGAGTGGCGGCTCTCCTTTGGGAGCCGCTGCTCAGGAATCCGCACCTCCAAGACCGCCGGCTCGGGTGGCTGACGGGGCGCAGGGCTGTGCGTGGTAGGGTGACTAGAATCAGGGACCTGCTCGATGGCGGAGGAGCGGGTTGGCTGGCGCCAGAAGAGCTGGCGCAGCGCCTGTCCTCCACCAACGTCTGGCTCGTGGCCAAAGCCATCGAGTCGCTGAAAGCGGTACTGGGCCCTGACTCCACTAGGTGTATCGAGGAGGCTCAAGCACGTGGGGCGATCCCGTCCGAACTGACCCCCGTTTGGACGGAATTCCTCATCGGCGCGCGGCCCCGAAACCCCTCTCAGGAACCAGCGCCTCACAACTTGAGCCGCCTTGGAGAAATACCCTCCGTGCCCTTTAGCTCTGCGCGGAGGGGTTTCCTGTACGGGCTGCTCCTGCACACTCTCCACTTTGTCATCTTCGCCTGCCGACCGGACACGCCTTGGCGTGCCATCTTGCCGTCCAGCGGAGGCGGAGGTCCCCAATGGAGGGCTCTCTACGCGGGAGTTCTCCCCTTTTCTATTGGGGACTTGGCCTGGAGGGTGTTGCGTGGAGCAGTCCCGTGCAATAAAATGTTAAGTAGGTTCACGGACTCCCAGGCCGCCTGCCTTTTTTGCGGCCTAGAGGAGTCCATGTTTCATGTTTACATAGAATGTGAGAGGTTGCAGCCCCTGTTCTATTATTTGAAGGGGCTGCTCCTCGATTTTTGGCTGCACTTCAGTCCCACGCTCCTGATCTTCGGTCACCCGGTGCAGAGGGGAGCGGGCAGGTCGGAGGACCTCCTCGTAGGACTGCTCCTGGGCCTGGCCAAAGTGGCCATTAACAGGTCCAGGCAGCGGGCGGTCGAGGGGGTCGTTCGGCCTGACTACCTGCCTCTCTTCTGCGGCTATGTTCGCGCACGGGTGGCCCTGGAGATGGAGCACGCGGTGTCCGCCGGCACGCTTGAGGCCTTCCGAGACCGGTGGGCGCCACGGGGACTGGAGTGCATCGTCTCCCCGGACAATGTAATTTTGATTTAATTTGATAAGTTTTAGTTAAAGCTCTGTTAATTTTAATTAATTTACAGTTAATTTGGTTCAAAGCAAAAGAGGACCACCGTCTCAAGGGCAATTAGGGATAGCCAATAAATGCTGGCTTTGCCAGCGACGCCCACATTCCATGAATGAATTAAAAAATGACAGAGAGGACACTTATTTAAAAAAAACAAGTTAAACTAGAACAACTTGTACTTCAAGTTCTGCAACTTGAACCAGCGGGGAGCAGTGTCAGCCGTGCCTCTGAGTCAGAAGGTTGTGGGTTCAAGTACCACTCCAGGGAGTGCTACACTGTCGGAGGTGCCGTCTTTCGGATGAGATGTTAAACCGAGGCCCCATCTGCTCTCTCAGGTGGACGTAAAAGATCCCATGGCACTATTTCGAAGAAGAGCAGGGGAGTTATCCCCAGTGTCCTGGCCAATATTTATCCCTCAAACATCAATAAAAACAGATTATGTGGTCATTATCACATTGCTGTTTGTGGGACCTTGCTGTGCGGAAAATTGGCTGCTGCGTTTTCTACATTACAATAATGACTACACTTTAGAAGTACTTCATTGGCTGTAAAGCGCTTTGGGCCGTCCTGAGGTTGTGAAAGGCACGATATAAAGTTATCCCTGGTGTCCTGGCCAATATTTATCCCTCAACCAAAATAACAAAAACAGGTTATCTAGTCATTACGGGAGCTTGCTGTGCTCAAATTGGCTGACGTGTTTCCCACATTACAACAGCGACTACACTTCAAAAAGTACTTCATTGGCTGTAAAAGCTCTTTGGGGCGTCCTGAGGTTTTGAAAGGCGCTATAGAAATGCAAGTCTTTGACGAGTCTCAGCCCTGCAGCTCCATCTCAATCCTCCCCGCACTGACCCCGCCCCCTCCGTGCGCACGACGCAAGACCTGCGGCTCTACGTCATCACGCGCGCACGTCGGCGCCGTCTCCACCGCTCCATTTTCTGTCAGGCGAGTTGCGTGGCCGCTCGGTGTCTGGGGTCCTGATCGAACAGTTCCGCGTCCCCGTCCACGTCTCCATCGAGGCGGAGGCGGAGCGGCTGAGAGCCGGCCTTCAGTCATCAGCATCGCGGTCAGGCAGCTGTCAAAGGCGGCACTCGGACACGGTAACTCCCTCCACCTGTCCCCCTCCCTCCCTCCCGCCGTGCGGGGTGAGCCGCACTCAAAGCGGGTAAGTGCCCGGGGGTGGGTTGTGGTTTCTTCGCCGTCGTTGGGCCCAAGACCAGGCCTCGCTGTGTTAACCTCACTGGCATCGAGCTCATCATTGAGCCCTGGTGAGTCTGCACCGCGCTCCTTGCGTCTCACGGGTAGTCGGGGGGGTGGAGGCGGATTGCATTGCTTGTCCGTTGTCATCCGGCTTCACATATACTGCAAGCAAAGAAAGACTTGCATTTCTATAGCGCCTTTCATCACCTCAGGACGTCCCAAAGCGCTTTTACAGCCAATTAAGTACTTTTTTTTTAAGTGTAGTCACTCTTCTTTGAAATAGTGTCACGGGATCTTTTAGGTCCACCTGAGAGAGCAGACAGGGCCTTGGTTTAAAGTCTCATCCGAAAGACGGCACCTCTGACAATGCAGCACTCCCTCAGCACTACACTGAAGTGTCAGCCTAGATTTTTGTGCTCAAGTCTCTGGAGTGGAACTTGAACCCACGACCTTCTGATTCAGGCGAGAGTGCTACCCACTGAGCCATGGCTGACACCATGCAGAGATTAGGCCCTATTAATTCTGAAAAACCTGAATCTTGTGTGAATTAGCCCGTTGTGTTGCACATAATTGCTATTGGAAAGTATTCCAATTGACTGTACTCTGCAGGAACTTTTGATGGTTGTGTAACAGCCCTTTTATTAGGAACATAGGCTACCTATTTCAGGGTGATTTGTTTACAGTATGGAACTCCTTATTGTAAATAAACCACCTGCAATATAAAACGTGGCAGGATGTACAGTAACTCTCTAAACACCTGCTTTCTGCTGTTATACATGGCACTAAACAGTCAGTCCGTAAACACCCATTTGACCGAGTGTGGCACCAAAGAGCCTGAGTAAAACAGTCAATGGGGATCTGGGGTTGGGAGACTCTTCAGTGACAGAAGTCATACCCAGCACAAGGAAAGATGGTTGTGTTTGTTGGAGGCCAATCATCTCAGCCTAAGGACATCGTTGCAGGAGTTCCTCAGGGCAGCATCCTGGGCCAATCTATCTTCAGCTGCTTCATCAATGACCTTCCCGCCATTATAATGTCAGAAGTTTGCTGATGATCACAATTCCTCAGATAATGAGGTAGTCAGTGCCCTCATCCAGGCAAAGTGGCATGTAACATTCGTACCATACAAGCGCTGGGCAATAACCATCTCTGACAGGAGAGCTTAACCATCTCCACTTGATATTCACTGGCATTGCCATCACCAATTCCCCCACCATCAACATTCTGGGTTCACCATTGACTAGAAACTCAACTGGACCAGCTACATAAGTGCCGTGGCTACTAAAGCAGGTCAGAGTTTGTGTATTCTGCACCAAGTGGCTCGCCTCCTGACTCCCCAAAGCCTCTGCACCACCTACAAGGTACAAGACAGGAGTGTAATGGAATACTCTCCACCTGTCTGGATGAGTACAGCTCCGACAACACTCAGGAAACTCAACACTATCCAGGACAAAGCAGTCCACTTGATTGGCACTTCATCCACCACCTTAAACATTCACTCCCTCCACCACCAGCGTACCGTGGCTGCAGTGTATACCATCTACAAAATGCACTGCATCAACTCACCAAGGCTTCTTTGGTAGCACCTCCCAAACTCGCGGCCACCATCACCTAAAAGGACATGGGCAGCAGGTGCATGGGAACTCCAACACCTCTATGTTCCCTTCCAAGTCACACACCATCCTGACTTGG
Source organism: Squalus acanthias (assembly GCA_030390025.1). NCBI lineage: Eukaryota > Metazoa > Chordata > Chondrichthyes > Squaliformes > Squalidae > Squalus > Squalus acanthias. Next base: position 28,871,114 of record CM059425.1, on the reverse strand, counting down.
ACATGTATCGCCCGCTGTTCCTTTATCGTTGCTGGGTAAAATCCTGGAACTCCCTCCCTAACAATATTGTGGGAGTGCCTTCACTACATCAACTGCAGCGGTGGGAGGTGCTGTCGAAGAAGCCTTGGCGAGTTGTTGCAGTGCATCTTGTAGATGGTACACACTGCAACCACGGTGCGCCAGTGGTGGAGGGAGTGAATGTTTAAGGTGGTGGATGGGGTGCCAATCAAGCTTTGTCCTAGATGGTGTCGAACTTCTTGCATGTTGTTGGAGCTGCACTCATCCAGGCTCTGTCCTCTGCACGTCCTCTGCTGTTCTGGGTAGAATCACGCAACCATCCAGAAAGCAGCTGTCTTCTAGTCTTTGTCATCATTTTTAACCTTTAGCATGCTAAAAAAAAATTGGAATACATGCTATGAATCCATACTTATCAGGTGAAGGATTAGGAATTTGAGTTAGTTTCCATTCTGTTGACTTACAATTTTTTTCTTTCTGTTTCATTATTTCACCTTTTTTTCTGGAACCAACTTTTGGTTCTTTGCTCTTGTTCGCTTTTCTTTTTAGAATCTCTCTGAATATTTATTCTTATTCTTTACTATGTTATTTTGATTTTATTGCTGCATTATCTTCCCAGATGACTGATTTGCTTTACTTTACTACATTATTTTAGTTGCACAATTTTTATGTTTCATTGTTTTGATATCCATTGTATAAAATGTGGTGTTGGATCTGGGCCAGCTTGACACATTTGGTACTACTGTTAGTGTCTGGGTCAGAAGGCTATTGGTTCAAATCGAGATCATATTCTTTCTTGGCTACCACTTGAGTGCATTACTGAGGAGTTCCTGCATTATTGCTGATACCATTCTTCAAGTGACATTAAACTGAGGTGCATCTGCCCATTCGGGTGGATGTTAAAGATCCCATGGCACTCCATTGTCCTAGCCAACATCCGTCCCTCAAGTGTTACCACCAAAAGCAACAGATTAACTGATCATTCATCTCATTGCTGTCTGTTTTGTGGGTCATTGCTACTGCAAAATGACTCCAAAAAGCAATAAATTGTGTGAAGTGCTTTGCAATGTTTAAATGCCGTATGATATGGGTGAAAGAAATATACAAGCATTTATTTAAAGTAGGCGAATGGTAAGAAGTGCAATCTTATGTACTTTGTGTGTATCTATCTATACATTTGTTTTTAGGCAATACCCAGAATTCAGTGGTGTGCTCTGATGTGTTTCATTGTTCTGGTGAATGGGTCAGATTAATTGTAGAGCCCCTCTCCCCCTCCACCCCATGAGACTAATCTCATTAATACCATGATCATTGTGTAGCTTGTATTCTGTAATTTAGTTTTATTTTGTACCGAGTATGATTTAGTACTGGAAGCGTTGGCACACTGCTCACAATTCAGCAGCAATTTCTATAACCTTGAGGATGGTAACAGAAGATGTCATGTAGTATTCTGCACTTTTTAGGAGCACTGTTGATCAGTGGTTTGTTTTGTCTGTTTTTCATTAACTGTTTATTGTATGTGTACTCTAGGTAGTTGGGTTAAAAATATGCTTTTTGCTCTTTTGTGAATAGATGATGTTGTAATACTATCATCGGCTCTAATAGCAGTTCAAGATGTCATGGTTGGCTGAGCTTGCAGGGAAGGCAGAAGACTTCTTGAATAAAGTGGACCAGGGGGCAGCAGCAGCACTACTCACTACACCCACTGAAAACGTAACTACCACGAATACTCTTGCTGCTGAAGCCGGTTCTTCCACCCAATATTCTGCCCTGAATCAGCTGAGCAGTAAATCTGATCACCAGGTCCAGACGAACACTGGTTATGTCTCCTCTGCTGCGAGTAACATTAAGAGACAAAAGGCCACCCTGCTCGTTGGAGCATCTAATGTACCCTCATCATCACGGACCTTTGAAGCTTTGGCCGGCACGCCTGCAAGCTCTTCGCTAAGCAAACCCTCAACGCAGTTTGTAAGACCAAAAAAGACTGAGCCAAATGATGACCAGCTTTTTGATTTCCTAAATAGTTCGGAAAAGTCATTAAATGGAAGGGTGGACAACAAACGAGAGACAGCAAAGCCTTCCACACCAAAAAGTCATTCTCGAACTTCCAGTCTCAGTTCAGTATCTACTTGCACCATTAATATCAAGACAGCTGAGGAGAGCGTGGGCAAGGATGACTCTGCTGCTGGACTTGGTATGAAATAGTTTCAATAAAAATAATCAATCATTGTGTTTCTCTTTACCAATAACTTCCAATTTCCTACACATAACCACTGTTACGGACATGCAAAATGTTTGGATTTCCCGTTGTTGTGCACCACTATGCTATTTTGCCAAATTTCAACATGAGAAAATAGCATTCTTTGTGGGTGAGTAAACTGGATGGTACTATTGGTTTGCACATTGCCTTTTTTAAGGGGATCTGGATCCAAATCCAATCCAAAACCAATTGAATGAAAGCCTCTTTCCGTTTAGTTGGACAGCTCCTACATCAAATGAGTTCAGTTTCAACCTATTTGCACTTCGTATAGCATAAAACTGCAAATTTTAATCAAGCTCGGGCGCCATCAGGATGGCTGGTGTGGGATATTAAGGCAGGTATGATCGAAGGTAGGGGTTAAAGCATTAAAGGAGCAAAGTATTGCGCTCTCTCTGCCTAAGCTGTATCCCCTTGTAGGTGCCAAAAGTGGAACGGTGTTCCATTCCCCAAACTTTTAGAAGTAATGAAACAAATTGAAGTGACACCTTTTTTGAGATGATCCCTTATCCTTTGTGAGGTTTTGGTTTGTTCATGCAGCTAACATCAGAGATAAAAGACTGCAGAAACTGCTCTAAACTTATTTATTTCCCTCCCTCCTTCCCTTGGAAAGGGGAGAAAACGGTAAATGTTCCTTCCAGTTTAGCCTGAGTGCTGGAACGGATTTATTGCGTTGTCTGTTTGTCACCTCTTCCCATCGTATCTTTTTCTCTCCAAGCACAAACTACTACCTATAATTTAGGTCACTTAAAGTTTGGAAAAGACAGCATGACTTTAAAAGGGAACACTATTGATGAGTACAAATCCTTTGCATATCTGTTTATTTTGTCCGAAGTCTAAGTATCTTTGTACATCATTTCCATTAAGAGGTGGCTTGGGTATAATCCTGGCTGTGTACAGATAGAACTAAAGGTTTCATCACTACTCAGGAGAATGGAGCAATTGATCCAGTTGTTTACTGCTTAGTTAACAGTGTGATCCTATCAGTTGTATAATTATTGATACAGTAGTATTGCTGTCAAAAGTTCTCTGATTAAAGTTGTTGGAGTGTGGAATGGTTTGCCACAAGGAATCGTTGAGACAATTGCAACTTTTAAGGGGAAATTAGATAAGTATTTGAAGCAGAGGGTGGGAGAGAACAGATTAATTTTGGATTGCTCTAGCAAAGAGCCAGCCCAGATAAGAACGGAATCGTCCTGTGCTTCTAAGGCAGAAATCTGATCAAGGGGTCTAGGTGATATCATAAACTTCACAGTGAAGTTAGAGCAGTTCACCTGGATGCTGAAATTGGGTTACAGCCTTGAAATCATTTCAGAGTTTGTAATATCTATAATAATCTACCAGAAAGTTCCTGGGGTGGCTTTTATTAAGGTGTGTGTCAACCCCATGTCTTTTCAGTTACTGACAGTAACTCTCAATGTGGACATGTGATAAAACCAAGATTATCAAGAACTAATTCCCACTTGACTGCCAGGAAATCATGTGGGAAATATGTATTGTGCTAATCTGTTACACTTCAGATACCCCAAATATTTGCTTGATGTAGTATCTACTTGTCCCAGCTCCAGTATCTTAGAAATTACCTAGTCCATGGAGTGACTTGTCTATTCCCCATAAATCTGACCACAGTTTCTTAATTGCATAATGTTTGATTTGGTAATGAGGACCACATCGTCACTGCGGCAATTTGGAGGGGGGAGGGGGGGGAGGCGCAGGTGATGTAAGTATAGCCAGGCAGGGAGCGTTCAGTAAAGAGCAAGTTATTGCCACCCATGAGCGCTGTTTCAGTCAAAACCATGATGTCAGTGCAGCCATCGTGATGGTTACAGTGGTGTGTAAGGTGAGCGGAACGGAAAGGAGATTGATAGGATTTGTCCCCAGTGAGTGTGCGGGGTGGGAAGGTCAGCGAGAGAAGCAGGTGGGGCATTTGGAGTTGCTACTTGTATGGAGCCAATCGTCCGCTTGGAGAATGCTGAGAGAGGCATGTAGGGTAGCTGTGGGCTTTTCCAAGGCGGATTCAAGCATAGGATGATGGCAGGAGAATAGGAAGATAGAGGAGTAATGCTAGGTTGGGGTAGGGATTGGGTGGGGGAGTGATGGAAATGTAGCATGTCTGGGTGTCAGGAAGGGGTGAAAGGGGGATAGGAGAGAGGCCTGATAAGGGTCAAGAGAAAATAAAGGAAGATAGAAGTAATGGGCTTAGGTCCAGAGCGCCAGACAAAATGTACACAGCGGGAGGGCTACATTTTTTTGAAGGCTGTAGTAACGGGTTTCTGACCTGTAGGCTTTGAAATAAAGCAGAATTCCTCTTACCGATTGAAGTATTGTAGAGGACCAATATAAAATATATGCACAATTTGATTATGCAAGTAATTAAATACTGGTCTTGTAAAAGAATATGATTTCCTATTCTGCTGTTTATTTAATTTTTGGATCCTGACAGGCCAAAGTAAAGCCCAGTGGAAAGCATTTGGAACTTGCATGTTGCTCTGTTTTTTCTAATTGAACGCTCGAGATTAATGAATTTTGCAAGGCCTCGCTCAATGGGAGCACAGATTGGAGAATCGGACACGGAGGTCGGCCCTCCCGATTGCACGTTGCACACAATTTTCTATCATTAAAATTAATCAGAAAATCGGGAACGCCAGCATCGGCTGTGCAGACCCCCACACCCCAATTATCCAATCACAGTCCCATTGAGTAAGGCTGTGCAGCAGGGGCCTTGCAAAGTTTATCCTAAAATGTTTTCCAAAATGTACAGATCTGGATTTGCTCTGTGGTAAGTTAATGAACTGATTCAGTCAAGCGAATTTTGAAATATCTACGTCTGTTGATATTGTAGAGGTTAACTTTATATGTATGGAAATCAGGCTAGTCTACAAAAGTGTAAAATAATTTTTCATGCGTGGCTTTTATTACATTTACTGATTATTTTTTTTAATACATTCAGATGGCTCAGAAAGCTCTTATGTGAGTCAAGGTGCCCAAATGGAGCCTTCAAAGGAGGAACCGCTGAGTAATACAGCCAGCCTAAGTTTTTCAACTAAAGATGAGAGTCAGTCACTCGAGCTATCGAACCTTCGGCTTGAGAACCAGCTGCTGCGGAGTGAGGTCTCCTCCTTGAACCAGGAAATGGCTTCACTGATTCAGAGATCAAAGCAAACACAAGAAGGTATGATAGGAAATAAAGCTTTGGGCCTCTCGGAATGCACTGGTTATCTTTATCCGTAGCTTGTCGAGGGAAACTAGCCCCCTATAGATACCAGTTATCTAATTGGGATTCCAGGCTCATGTGTTTCTAATTGCACAAAATTATTTTAAAATTTTAGTCCATAATTTAGGTGCAGGAGGAGGAAATGCTTTAGCTGTCATGATTGTTGTCAAGGGTAACGTGTGGCATGAGTGAACCGCAAGCAAAGGCAGGCTTAAAAATGCAAAACTGAAATACTATTTTGCTTCAGCAAAGTTAGGTGTTGTCATCGCTGGGTTATGTTCCAGGAACAATTGTTCAAATTCGAGCAGAGGACTAAAACTAAAAGCAGAGAGAACGCTAGTTTACTCGGCTACTTGTATTACAACAGGAAAAAAAGAAACTTGGATCATGTTTGAAGGAAAACTTTTTTAAAAATTGGTTGGCTGATAATTATGTCATGTGGCATTGTACTGAGCCATACAGACAAGAAAGGTTTGATTCATGGGGGGCGGGGGGGGGTAATTTTAACTCCCAAGAATGGGTGGATTTGGGGAGAGTGGGAAGTAACAATGGTTAAAAATTTCAAATCTGTCCCTAACCCGCCCACTTCCCAGCGACCAATCCGTTCTCAGGAGGCGGGTGGGTCATTGAAATCTTTTAAGGAGACTGTGTGCCTCCATTTTTACATGATTTTTTATTTTTAACTAATTTTGGCAGGTTTCCCGGGCCTCGGGAAAGAAGGCAGGTAAAAGGAGGTGAGGAGGGCCATGAGGTTAGTGCATTTACAGCGCTGCTTGTGGGCCAGGAGGAGCAGGAGTGTTTCCTCCAGGTCCAACAAGGAAACCTCTTCACAGACCCCGCAATCGGCCGAACCCCCCCATCTCCCCCTCGACTGCCACAATCTACCCCCAACCTCCACGATCTTTCTCTGCCCCCCCCCACCCACCCTCCTTCTCTCCCTCCCTCCTCTTTGCCCCCCCTGCCGCAGGCTTTCCCGCCCAACAGGCAGCCAGCCTGTCGGGTAGGAAACCTACAGAAAAAATTTAAAAGGCGTCCTACAGTTAATTTCAGCAAGATATACGGGAAACCCTGTCCAGAAATCCTCCCCCCACTTTCTCCATGGCCCCGAGTAAATATCGGGGCCATGGTCTTTGCTGAGCTAGTCGATCTTAACTTGGGTAATGGTACTGAGTTGTCTCTAGGCATATAGGCTTATTTGGCATATTGGTAACAATATACAATGGGAAAAATAGCCGTTAAGCCAATAAGCTTTAATATTGTGCAATACATTTTTTGTGTAATACTCCTGATCTGCCTCCATAATTTGTTCTGATGACTACAACCACAAGTGGTAGACGTGTGACCATGTGCATTTCACTTGGCATTATATAGGTCAAAAGCTTTCTGCCGACACATTCCATGTTTAGAGTCTATTTGTACTGCTGGTTGTTTTTCACAGTTCAGGTAGACATAGTATGGAAATTTCACACACCCACCATTTTGCTTCACTGCTATCCTAGTGACAACACTGATCTCAGTATCCCTGGGCTAGGGAGAGGAAAAACAGACGCGGTCGCTGATTCTGACAGATATCCAGTGGCCTCTTCTGTAAAGTGCACAGATATGGACTTCAGGTGAGGAAGACAGGATTGAGCTCAGCTACGATGTTCCCCATAGGCAGCAGCTATTCACAGTCAATACTCACTTGTCTATACTTGCAAGTGAAGAATAATCACAACGGTAAAGTAGTGGAGTGTTGCTGGCATCTAAAAAGTTGTGCACCAATATGAGTCAATACCTCAGAGAGGGAGGTGGAATCTATTGGTGGCTGCTGCTATCTACAAAGCCGCAGTATGAATTGAACAGAATTCCAGAGTCTGTTATGGTCGCAAGTAATGCTTCCTGATTGTATTGTTTGAGAGTTAAAATACCATTGGATCTGTGAAAAGTGCAGAGAGAAGCAATAGCTTGGTTGAATATACTAAACAATGAAGGAACTTTACTGACGGTGGGCTTTCTTTCCCCTGATGGAGCAGTCAGAATTGGAAATTAAATGTAGGGAAATGGCAGTCTCACAATACTTTATACATACATTGATAAATTAATTTGCTGCATCACAAGTTTGACTGAAGTTACGTTTTCAGTATGTCAAATTGCTGTGCAACAGCAAAAATCAAAGCAAATGGAATGCTGAATTATATTGTTAGATCAGTAGAATATAAGTTGCAGCATTTCATGCTAAAACTGTGTAATAACTTGGTCAGACCACACCTTGAATACTGTGTTCACTTTTGGCCTCCAAAATATATGGGGAACATCCAAGTGATGAATGCAGTGCAGAGAACAACAACATGGCTGATCCCTGGAACCAGGCAATTTAGATACAAAGAAAGATTAGATAAACTGTGTCTCTTTAGCTTTGAAAGGAGATGACAGAGAAGGGACCTTGTATAGAAGTATGCAAGGTATTAAATGGGATAGATAAGGTAAACCAAGACACTAGAATAAGGGGGCATAAGCTAAAACTGATGAAGAACAATTAAGAGAGAAGACTGGAACAATTTCTTCACGCAAAGAGTGATAGAGTTGGAACGGCCCTCTAGGTCGGGTGGTAGAGCCAAAAACCCTGGATTAATTGAAGATGTAGTTAGAGGGCATGTGGGGGACAATAATGTTTGTTTGGATGGGCTACGATGGGATGAGTGGCCCACCTCATCTGTATTTTGGTCTAATTGTGTGTTTCTTTCTAAATATTTGTGGTTTTAGAGTTAAATAAAGCCAGAAAGCAGATTGAGAAATGGAATACTGAGAACTCGAAGTCTGACAGGATGGGTAGGGAACTGCGTTCCCAGGTTGATGACCTGAACGAGGTGCTGGGTGCCAAGGATTCTCAGCTGGCTGTGCTCAAAGTGAGACTGGAAGAGGCAGATCAGCTTCTGAAGGCGCGTACTGAAGCAATGGACGCACTGCAGAATGAAAGAAACAGGTTTTAATGAATTTATTGGCATGGTCACTAATTTCCAATCTAGCACAAAGGTCATAAAAATGACTGAGTTTAGATGGTGCAAAGAATTTGAACACTGATTCTTTTAACTAGATTTTTGTTTCAAACCTAGCTTAGACAAGTGGGATAAACTCATCAATTCTCATTGACAAGGTCCTAAGTGAAATGACTTAGTACATCGAAGGATGCTCTTTAAAGATTGGGGTAGTGCCACATTGTCAGGGGGGAATTCTGATCTGCTGTTGACCTTGGCTGTACCTGGTTCAGGATTACTTGAAATGAACTGCATGTCAGAAAATTACCCCATTGTCGAGTGCTCTGCATCTTGAGCAAAAATGTATGCTGTCATATAATTACAAAAGTCCTTGTATTTTTTTAAAGATATCATTAACCAGTTACCCGTAGACTTGCAGCAGGTTGCGGGAAGCGCCTGTTCTCCTTGGATGACTGATTTAGTTTTTTTGTTCGTGAATTGTGATGGTGTAATAAACAATATTGTAGTAACAAGTACTCAAACATCAAGAATACCTTTATTACCTTAATAGTGACCCTAAACTACTAAATGAAACACCAAAACATAATTTTACATTCAAATAAAAAATAAACAATTTTACTATACGTACCCTGCTCTTTTTCCCTCCTGTTGTCACTTCCCTATTCACTCTATCATCTTAAAGAAAACTTTACTCTCTAATATATCTAATGTTTCACTTCATTTTTTTGTTATGGCTCCCTACTCCCATTGTCGATTTTTAGAGATGAGAGCACTGCTTCAAGAGGTCTGCAAACCTACTTTAAAGACCACTTTTCTAGCCTGTTGAAATTCCTGATTCTGAAGATTGGCATGGTTGTGTCACAGGTTGACAATCCTGGGATCTGTGTCACCCCACACAATCAGCTCGAGAATAATATGTGATATTGGAGGAAATTATGGCATAATTTGATTTGTCAGTGTCCTTTTGTGATTTATTCTGTGCTTTTTAAGCTGAGGATTGTTGGTGGTAGAGAATGAAGCACTTTTCCATTTAGGGCACCCAATGTTGTCAACAAACACTCTTAAGTTGGACATAGCAGAACTAGATGCAGGGTAAAGCACTCTTTACTCTGCCTTTACCCCAACTTCAGCCTTTGTACTTCACAGTGTGAACATTGTTAAGATGGTTTTATTTATAATTAGATGTTCCATCTACTCCTCAAATCAGTAAGGTTCATGAACATTGAGGTTAAGTGTCATAGATTTACTAAGCATACAGTAGTACTTAAACATACACTTAAAAGATCAAACTTGCAACCACATATGGTGATGGTTTGGTTGGGGATTAAATGCATTACAGTTCTGAGCTCAGTATCTTAGGCCTTTACAAATCCAAATACTCATTACAAACTGCGACTTTTTATATATTTCACTCACCCCCTCTACTTGACAGTCCATACTTAGCAATTATGTCAGTTAATAAGCTGGTTTCCTTACTTAACTAGTTTTTCTCCCATTGGGCTAACGAGATCGGTATAACTCACGCACTTCGTTATCGGAGCAATAGTTTTGCTCTTGTTACAGTTATAATTGTTATTCCACCAAGTGCTGGGTTGCGATTAGCCAAAGTAATTTCACTTGTCATCCTTGCTACTGGGACTGAGAGGCTTTCATACAATCAGTCGGCACTGGATTCAGACTTGGGGCCTAAAATAGAACATTGCTGCACCACCTAAATCACCCACTTGTTGAAGTCTTGCTGTTTGCATACCTCCTTCTTGAAGTAGTAAAACATTGTGCTGGGGCTATAATTTGATTGTGTTTCTAATTAACAATATTACACCACAGACAAATTGGAAACTGTAGACACAGTTAGGAATATAGGTAATATAAAAGCCCCAATCCAATTAGACATTCTGTGTTTATTACATGGTACATCTAGAAATCCCAGAGATAATTTTATAATGTACCTCTTTTTTTTGAAAGAATACTGCAAGATCATAGTGAAGGGAGCAGCTTGCACAACCAAGCCTACCAGACCATGCAAGAGAGGCTTCTGGAAGCTGAATCATCACTTAAGCGAGAACAAGACAGTTACAATCAAATGCAGGTTTGTTTGGAAAAAAGCTATCCAGTTCATGCTAATGGCTTGGCAGCTGAACATCATAAATAATGTCATTTGACTTTCTAGCATGGCGCATTTGCCTTGTTTACAGTAGGGGTTTAACCGGGCCTGGTAATTTGCATCAAACCAGGACATGTGGATGTATTTAATTACAAGTTAAATAGTTTGCCATATGATGCGGATTGAGGCCGGTAGCAGACCTAGATTCAGATAAAGCTGTTCACATCAACCTTATTTGCATCGGATTGCTTTGCAAACACCTAAAGCTGGAAACTTCAAAAAAAAAGAAAAAGACTTGCATTTATATAGCGCCTTTCATGACCTCAGGACGTCCCAAAGTGCTTTACACCTAATAAAGTACTTTTGAAGTGTAGTCACTGTTGTAATGTAGAAATCAAAATTTGAGAACTAAGTTTAAAAAAAAGTCTGAGACTTTTATAAGTGGATTATTCTTTCTTGTCATCTTTGTGCTCCCTGTTATTTCCCTGCCTTGTCTGTCATTGCAAAAAGAAGTCAAATCACAGAAAAGGGGGTTTGACAATTTTGTTCATTCAGAACACTTTTTTTGCGGGTGCCATTTCTTTTGGATGCTGTGAATGCAGAGTGCGAGTGAGTGGGAATACTGGCAGGTTGCAAAGCCTGTAGTGGTGAAAAAATATGGCTTCCACTTGCCAGCTTCCCACTCTCCCTATTGGTGACTTTACATGACTTAGTGATTTAAGCTCCATATTTCATCATTGTATAATGGTGTAGGGAAACAAATGTAAAAGAAACACGTACATATCTACCATTTAAAAAAAAAACGCGCTTTACATTTTTATTCCTGGAAATTAGTAGGAATTTGCATCTGAATTGAGAAAAGTACTATGTCTCTAAGTATTTTTGGGCAAATTCTTGTTCCTCCCACCCCAGCTCTCAGCTAACTTTAGAAAGGATTAGTTAACCATCCATGATGGCTAGCCTTATGGAGACCTCTACGTTCATTGAATTTTCAAGGAAGGTCATGGAATGCCATTACTTCGCTTAGACTCTGCTCAAGCTCCTTTTGATACTCCTTGTCTTCTCAATTGACAGACAAACCTTGTGTGATGAGCTTAAAATGAATCTTTTTCTTTATCTGTGCCAATTTTCGCCCTTCCCCCTCATCTCCTAGATGCTGGGCACCCTCCAGTGCACTGTCCAAGGGGCTGTCATTCATGTGTGACCTGGACAGTGAGTAAGAAATAGGTACAAAGCTACCTTCCTATGAATACCTGAGGGTGAGCAATTGCAAGGACTTAATGTGCAGTATTCCTTTTTATTAGGTGTGTTCTATGAAATTCTATTATATTCCCAGACATTGTTTAGCAATGTTTTGTGCTTGCCTATAAGCCAAGAAAATGGTTAAAATTTACCTGATCTTTTTCTAAGGATATATTAAAATGTATTGAGATGATCTGAAACGCCTCTTCTGTATCTTCTGTTCAGAATGAATTTGCAGCTAGACTCAGTAAGGTAGAATTCGAGCGTCAAAGTTTGGCGGAAACACTGACAGCATCTGAGAGAAAGGTGATTGAAGAGAAGAGGAGGGCAGATGATCATCAACAACAGCTCAAAGTTGCTAAGACCAGCTTGGAATCTGCTAAACAGGAACTGATTGACTACAAGCAAAAGGCTACCAGAATCCTTCAAGTGAGGACAAGGTTATGGAGAAGTACAGAAAACCTCTCCGTTTGTTTGTCTTTAGAATGTACTGTAAAATGGGTAATTTATCAGTAGAGTATATTTTGTGCAGCCAGTGACCCCAGACCTGAATGTGTGAATTTGAAGTCCCAGGCCCCAGGCTCTGCAAAAGAGCCCCAGTCTAGAGTCTATTTCGATAGCAGCAAGTGTCTGCTGAATAGGGAATCGTTAACAGTGGGACATTAATTTGGGATTATCACGAGAAGAACAATGGGGGGAATTAGAAGATTATTTTTCAACAGAGCTATTGCAGAATGCTTTACGACAAGTGGCTATTGAGGCAGAGATTATAGCATTTAGAGAGCCTTGGATAAGTATTCGAAAGGAAAATAGTAAAGGAAAAGCAAAAAAATGGGATTAGATTAGCTGCAGTTGAAGAGCTATGATGGGCTGAAGGGCCTCTGTGCTGAGAGACTTTGATTGTATGATTAGTGCCCTTTTATGTTTAAACAAACACCTAATACTTAAAAAAAAAATGTTGTTTGATTTTCATGATCAAACTTGAGAGTGAAATGTGTACTTTAAAAAAAAACTTGTACTATTGTTTTGCAGTATTTGAATCTTGTCACGAGATGGCAAAAGTGTGCTTTAGGGGAAAAAAAGTAAATTAGGTAGCTTGAGTCAAGTTCCATATTTGTATCATCACTATCATTTTAAGTCTTAGCAGTTTGCCACCAGAGATTGCTCATTTTAGGTCAGACTCGTAAATATAAAATCAACATATTGCCTTTGATTTGATCACTGATCTAATGATCCACTTTGACTATTTTGAGTAAAACTTATCAAAGTTATACCAAAGAGGGATAGTGATGTTTTAAAATTTAAATATGGTAATTCCCATTTGAAGTTGTGAATGTGCTTTGTTGTGGATTTAGGAGCAACGGTGCTGGTGATTCCAAAGTAGGCTTATAGAAATGAAATGCTATACACGTTATTTTCTCAATCAATATTCCGAAACAATTTAAAACAAATTTGTTATTATGAAATATTTACACACATGTTTTCCACAGTCCAAAGAGAAACTGATTAACAGCCTGAAAGAGGGTTCTGGGATCGAAGGTTTAGAGAACCACGCTGTCAGCACCATGGAACTGGAGGAACTGCGGCATGAGCGTGACATGCAACGTGAAGAGGTCCAAAAACTGCTGGGTCACATCCAACAGCTGAGGACAGAACTACAGGTAATCCGTTGCATACTTTCAACAGCTGTAAAACTCTCAAAAAAATTATGCACTTTGTTGCTAGCTTTAGCAGTGATTGAACAAAACCGTACAGACCAAGTTCTAACTAGGGAGCAGTGGTGGGGGGGGGCATTTTCAACTGCTGTCCACCTGTTTCTCGTCTGAAAAACAGATGGCTACCACCGGAAAATCTGAACGGCACGTTGGACACCCGTTTGCCCAAATGATTCAGTTTTCAGGTAGGCCTTTAAATGGGCGCCTAGCACTCCTGACCAAAATAGTCAGGAGGCTGTTGAAATATGAAAATCGGGGCCCTATGCCGGTTGTAGATCCTCGATTGAACTCATGATGTGCAAATGGGCGGTGTATGCTTCTTGCATGCTAGTCTCAGTTGTACCGAGCATTGAGTGGCCTGACCCATGATCCTTAAAGGGACCACTCAGGAAGAGGTGAGTTTTGGGCTCCTCCTGGCCCCACAAAATCTTCCAGACCTTTGTCGGTCCCGCCCTCCCTTGCAACAGGACCACCCTGCTGACAGATCCGTATAGAATGCCCTTTAGAGAAGGAAACCTGACATCCTTACCCGCTCTAGCTAATATGTGACTCTAGTCCCACACCAACATGGTTGACTCTTAACTGCCCTATGAAGTGGTCTAGCAAGCCACTCGGCGTATCAAACACTTGTAGCGATTAATGAAGAAGACCCACCACAACTTTCTCAGGACAACCTAGAGATGAGCAATAAATGCCAGCGATGCCCACATCCTGAGAATTAATTTTTTAAAAAAGAAGCCAACTGATTTTCCGCTGTCCGAAACGAGATGCAGCAGAGCACCCATTCGACGCCCGCGGTTCAAATGAGGCACGAGCCTGAAAATGGTTCGGGCCTCCCCGCCGTGGTCTTGGGCAGGTGCACGAAACTATGCCTGTTTTGAGCCAAAGTTGAAAATCCCCCTCCCACCGGTGAGTGAGTAGATATGTGGTTATGGTACTCCAGGGATTGTTTTAATATGTAGTGAAGCTTTTGTAGACACCTGGCACAAATTAGCTGGGGTTATGGATATCTGTATTTTTCAGGGATCATATATTCTGAGTCCGAGGTCTAGGACTTTCTATATAAACAGAAACATTTCCTCAATCATTTGGGATATCAGTCTGTTCATGTTGTACTTGACCTTTGCCTAGGTGGTGCTATAACAAAGTTATATGTTGAAATGCGGTTCTATACAGCAATACTCTGTCATGTACTGGTGTACACAGTACGACCGAATGCCTTGAATCAGGTGCTACAATAAAATGCATCGTTGTATAGAACTGTATTTCAATATAGAAGTTTGCTATAGTGTGACACAGTGGCACTAATTGAGTGCTACAGCAATTATACATTGGGCAACCAGATTTTCAGTTGGTGAAAAGAAAGAGGGACATTTTACAAAGAAACTAACATCCATAACAATGTTTACTGATGAGAAAAAAAGGTCAAATGCTCCAAATCCTCAACAACAACAAAAAAAAAGCTTGATTTACAGCTGTCAGTGACTTCAAAGTAAGGCCCATTTTCAGTGCACACCATCTTGGGTAACAAATGGGAAGGGGAAAAAATTACCTCAATGTTTTATTGCACATACTTGATCCAAGTGTTCAGGCTAATTTAACGGTGAGTGAATGTTCATGCACCATTGCTGTTTTCCTGTTTTTATGGATGCAATTTATTTTTGCTATAAATAGTAATTTTGTAATTCTGTTCCATTCCTATAGACTTTACAATGATATGAATTAAAATTGAGAAATTATTCCAGTTACTTCTTAGTGGAGGCTGGATATGTGTAATACTATGTTAAAAATGAAATTCTGCTGACTGATTCAACTTTATGTACTTGAATGCAATGACAGGATACAGAGACACAGCAGTTGGGTGAGGCAGAGTCATCCAGGGAACAAATCCAAGAGCTACAGGAACAAATCAATGCACTAACTGGGACCAGAAAGGAACTGGAGGCTGAACTGGAACGTCAGAAACAGGCAAGTTTATCTCCCATGAATTTTCAAACCAAAACATAAATTGCTATTGTTGCCTCAACTTTATTAAACCGCTGTGATCTCAACATCTATGGTGTTGCCATCTGGTCATTATTTTGGGTTTGTTTTCTATTGCACAAAAATGCACTGCATTATGGTTGACAGAACAATTGAAATATTGAAAACCCCCTCCCCAAACACACGTGAAATATAAATATATGTATTATATGCAAATGTGTTTAATATAGAAAGTAAGGTGGGAAGAAATTTGTAGAAAACATTTTTTAAACTAGAATGAAGAAAAAATAGGTTAACTTCTCTAATGATGTGACATAGTATTTAGCAGTTGCTCTACAGCATTGGATCAAAGGCAGTTTTGTCAATCTTTCATTATCAGATATAAAGCTCATTAGTATTATGAACTAAATGTATTTTAAATTTCTAATTTTTTACTAAACGTTGAGCTGTTTAGAAGTAAGTTTAAAAATTCTAATCATAAAGATACGGGAAGACGCTTAAGCCGCAACTTTCCCACTTTTCAAGCAAACTGAGAAAAACACAGCTTTCATTCGATTGGTTAAAATGATTATTTCAAGACTCTGATTCGTAAAGCGTCACTGGACTCCATGTGGCTCCTTAGGACACTACATGCATTTTGGAGAAAAAAAGCTTTTCTTAAAAAAAAAAATGAGTTGTGTTCAGTCAGAACATTTCTTGAATATAAAAATAGTTCACGATGTTAAGTTAGGGAGCTGGTCAGTCTGACGGAATTTGCTCGATAAACCATATGGAAGAGGGTAGTTGTAACATTGAGGTGTGCGGATATTCGGGTGTTTGTATTCAAAGTCAATTTGTATAGTAGGAGATTTTGTACCAGGACTTGCTAGAGTAGTTATTCAGCTGTTGAAGTTTCTATCTATTTTTATTAAGTTATTAATAACCTGCTATTTACATTTATCACTCTGGGTTGAATTCACAGGAGTTTCAGTACACAGAAGAGGAACTTCACCGGACGAAGAACACACTGCAGACTAGAATAAAGGACCGAGAGGAGGAAATTCAGAAACTCAGGAACCAGGTATTGCTTCAAATGTCTGTTTTGTATTCGCTTGTGTGAAATTTGGTTTTCTACCTTCACAACTTCAACATGTTTCCATATTGACTGCGATGTAGTGACTATCATAAAGACACTGCCTTGTAGGGGTTATTCTGGGGTATTGAATCTGATGCCATGAAGTAGCCGAGCCATGGTCAAGTTGATAGTTGAGGCAGTTTAAAATGGGCGATTAGGAGAACAATGCTTGAATCTGGGGCTCGAGAGTTAGAAGGTGGAAGAGGAAGAGAATATGGATCAGGAAGCTATGACTGTTCTAGGTGGGAGGCTGAGGAAAATTAAGTTTGGATCAAGGGGGACGCAAGTCTGGAGGCTAGGCAGTCCTTCTTTTGCTGAGGGGCATGTACAGTAAAAGTGCTGCCCTGATAATGGCATTCGTGGCTTTCCATTTGAAAGCCAAGAACACAACCATGTGGATTACCAGATAGCCTCACTAAGAAGTAGTTTTAGCTCTTTCAACAGAATTGAGAGACAGCTTCTATTCAGGAGGAAAAGGTACAATCCTCTGCCAAAGACATTTTGCTATTTTGTGAATTTGAAGTGTAGAATATTGGCAGACACTACAGAAAGGTAGCTGTTCTGCATTTTATGTTCCTAATTTGTTTATCTTTCATATACTTTAAGATAAGACCATTATCATCAATTGGAGAAACACATGCTAAACATATATAATTCCTCACAAAACTGTAAGTGCATTTTCAACTCTGTTCAATTGTTTTGCTTTGTCACAGGGAGTGGTTACGGCAGAGACTATTGCATTTAAATTCAGGGCAAAGCAGATAAATATTTAAAGCAGAAAATGAAACCTGGTTATGGGGAGAGCAGGGCAGTAGGATTCATTTTGGATTGCTCTAACAAAGAGCCGGCATCGATGGGCTGAATGCTCTCGTTCTGTATTGTAAACTTGTATGGTTACTCACTGCTGAATTTTCTCTTTATCCCCCCCACCCCCAGCTTACAAACAAAGCTTTGAGTAGCAGCCACACTGAACTGGAGAATCGACTGCACCAGCTGACCGAGACCTTGATCCAGAAACAGACGATGCTGGAGGCCCTCAGTACTGAGAAGAACTCGCTTGTCTTCCAGCTAGAACGCCTTGAGCAGCAGCTTAAGAGTGTACAGGGCAGCAATGTTAATGGCACTGCTATTAATGTATCTGTATTGGAAAACAATGAAGGTAGGCAGCTATCACTTTCAGTGACGGGGGGCTACTTTGGAAAGTTCTTGGTTTAGGACTTCCAGGCTGGAGAATGGCCTATATTAACTTAAGATTAAGCTTTTGATTTTAAATGGACTTACTCATAAATGTAAAGGTTTTAAATTTAATTCACCCATAATAAATATTTTTATTATTTCCAGTGTAAAATCAGCTTTGCTCTGGACTTGGTATGTAAAATTTAATGGTTCAAGTTTACTGTTCAAAGTAATAGTGGCTGATGCTTGGTTAGGAGTGGGCTCGTGACTGGAATCTCACTTGTCAAACATATAAGAACATAAGAAATCGGAGCTGGAGTAGGCCATTTGGCTCTTCGAGCCTGCTCCGCCATTCAACAAGATCATGGCTGATCTTCTACCTCAACTCCACCTTCCCGCACTATCCCCATATCCCTTAATTCCCAAAAATGTATCGACCTCTGTCTTGAATATACTCAACGACTGAGCATCCACAACTCTCTGGGGTAGAGAATTCCAAAGATACACAACCCTTTGAGTGAAGAAATTTCTCCTCACCTCAGTCCTAAATGGCCTACCCCTTATTCTGTGACTGTGACCCCGTGTTCTAGACTCCCCAGCCAGGGGAAACATTTTCCCAGCATTAACCCTGTCAAGCCCTGTAAGAATTTTATATGTTTCAATTAGATCACCTCTCATTCTTCTAAACTCTCAGGAATATAGGCCTAGTCTACTCAACCTCTCCTCATAGGGCAATCCCCCCCATCCAAGGAACCAGTCTAGTGAACCTTCGCTGTACTCCCTCTAAGACAAGTATGTCTTTCCTTAGGTAAGGAGACCAGAACTGTACACAGTACTCCAGGTGTGGCCGCACCAATGCCCTGTATAATTGTAGTAAGACTTCTTTACTCTTATACTCTAATCCCTTTGTAACAAAAGCTAACATACCATTTGCTTTCCTAATTGCTTGCTGTAACTGCATGTTAACTTTCTGTGATTCATGTACAAGGACACCCTGGTCCCTCAGAGTGCAAACATTTCCCAGTCTCTCACCATTCAAAAAATATTCTGCTTTTTTGTTTTTCCTACCAAAGTGGATAACTTCACACTTTCCCACATTGTATTCCATTTGCCATGTTCTTACCCACTCAGTCAACCTGTCTATATCTCTCTGCAGCCTCTTTGCGTCCTCCTCACAGCTTACTTTCCCACCTAACTTTGTATCATCAGCAAACTTGGATACGTTACACTCAGTCCCTTCATCTAAGTCATTAATATAGATTGTAAATAGCTGAGGCCCAAACACTGACCCTTGCGGTACTCCGCTAGTTACAGCCTGCCAACCTGAAAAAGTCCTGTTTATTCCTACTCTGTTTTCTGTCCATTAACCAATCCTCAATCCATGCTAATATATTACCCCCAATACCATGAGTCCTAATTTTGTGTAATAACCTCTTGTGTGGCACCTTATCGAATGCTTTTTGAAAATCCAAATACACTACATCCCCAGTTCTCCCTTATCCATCCTACTTTTACATCTTCAAAAAACTCTTAACAGATTTGTCAAACAGATTCATAAAACCATGTTGACTCTGCCTAATCATATTATGGTGTGATAAAGGGCAGTTAGAAAGATTAACTGTAGTCGTCTGGCATTGTTCTCTGACTATTTATGCTGTGCCCATATGTATTTCTTCACTTCACCTGACGAAGGAGCAGCGCTCCGAAAGCTTGTGATTTCAAATAAAGCTGTTGGACTATAACCTGGTGTTGTGCGACTTCTCACTTTTGTCCACCCCAGTCCAACACCGGCATCTCCGCATCATAATCATATTATGATTTTCTAAGTGCCCTGTTACCACGTCCCTAATAATAGATTCTAGCATTTTGCCTACGACTGCTGTCAGGCTAACTGGCCTATAGTTCCCCGTTTTTTCTCTTCCTCCTTTCTTAAATAGCGGGGTTATGTTTGCTACTTCCAATCCTTGGGGACTGTTCTAGAATCTCGGGAATTCTGGAAGGTTAATACCAGTGCATCCACTATCTCTGCAGCTACCTCTTTTAAAACCCTAGGATGCAGGTCGTCAGGTCCAGGGGATTTGTCACCACTTAGTCCCATTAATTTCTCCAGTACTATGTCTCTACTTATACTGATTTCTTTAAGTTCCTCATTCTCTCTAGACCCTTGGTTCACTATTATTTCCGGAACGTTTTTTGTGTCTTCTACTGTGAAGACAGATACAAAGTATTTGTTTCATGTCTCTGCCAGTTCCTTATTGCCCATTATAATTTCTCCTGTCTCTGCCTCTAATGGGCCCACATTTGCTGTCACTAATCTCTTCCTATTTACATACCTATAGAAACATTTACAATCTGTTTTTATGTCTCTTGCTAATTTACTCTCATTCTTTTTTCTCTTTCCTTATCAATTTCTTGGCCCTCCTTTGCTGAATTCTAAAATCCTCCCAATCCTCAGGCTTACTATTTTTGGCAAGATTATAAGCCTCTTCCTTTGATCTTGTACTATATTTAACTTCTCTTGTCAGCCACGGTTGGACCACTTTTCCTGTGGGGTTTTTGTGTCTTAAAGGAATGTATATTTGTTGTAAATTATGTATTAATTCTTTAAATGCTAGCCATTGCTTGTCTACTGTCATACCTTTTAATGTAATTTCCAAATCTACCTTAGCCAACTCACCCCTCATACCTACGTAGTTTGCTTTGTTTAGATTTAAGACCCTAGTTTTGGATTTAACCAAATCACTTTCAAACTCAATATAAAATTCTATCATATTATGGTCACTCTTCCCTAAAGGCCCCTTTATTACAAGGTTATTAATTAACCCTTTCTCATTGCACAATACTAGATCTAAAATAGCCTGTTTCCTAGTTGGTTCCTCACATACTGATCTAGAAAACTATCTTGTATATATTCCATGAATACGCCCTCCACACTATTACTGCAAATTTGGTTTGCCCAGTCTATATGTAGATTAAAGTCCCCCATGATTACTGTATTACCCTTGTTACATGCACCTCTAATTTCCTGATTTATACTCTGCCCTACATTACAACTACTGTTTGGGGGCCTATAAACAACTCCCACCAATGTTTTCTGCCCCTTGCTGTTTCTTAGCTCCACCCAAACTGATTCTACGACTTGATTTTTGGAGCTAAGATCCTTTCTCTCTACTGCCTTTATCCCATCCTTTATTATCAGGGCTACCTCTCCTCCCTTTTCCATTTTGCTTATCTCTTCTAAAAGTTAAGTATCCTGGCATATTTAGTTCCCAACTTTGGTCACTTTGCAACCATGTCTCCGCAATGGCTATTAGATAAAACCTGTTCATTTCTATCTGCGCTATTAATTCATCTATTATGTGCGAATGCTTCGCGCATTCAGATAGAGTGCCTTTAGCTTTGACTTTTTCTATTTTTCCCTGATGTCACCTTAGTCACTGATGCCCTATTACCTTTGTTACTCTCTCTGTCCCTTCCAGCTTATTTTTACCCAAAACTCTACTCTGCTCTAGAGCCTTGACATTTCTCTTGCTGCTTTCAAATTGACGCTTTCTTGAATCCTCCCACTGCCCCTTCATTAGTTTAAAGCCCTGTCTACTGCCTCAGTTATTCGATTCGCCAGGACGCTGGTCCCAGCCCTGTTTAAGTGGAGCCCATCCCAACGGATCAGCTCCCTCTTTCCCCAGTACTGGTGCCAGTGCCCCATGAAGTGAAACCCCTTCCTCCCACACCACTCTTTGAGCCACGCATTTAAACCTCTAATCTGTTTGTCCCTATGCTAATTTGCGCGTGGCTCAAGTAACAATCCAGAGATGATCACCTTTGAGGTTCTGCTTTTTAATTTGGATCATAGCTCCTCAAACTCCCTCAGCAGAACCTCATTCCCAGTTCTACCTATGTCGTTGGTTCCTACGTGGACCACGACAACTGGATCCTCCCCCTCCCACTCCAAGTTCTTCACCAGCCGCGAGGAGATATCCTTAATCCTGGCACCGGGCAGGCAACACAGCCTTCGGTACTCCCTGTCGCGGCTGCAGAGAACAGTATCTATTTCCCTGACTATACTGTCGCCTACCACTACTGCATTCCTTTTTGCTCCCCCCACTTGAATGGCCTCCTGTACCACGGTGCCGTGATCAGTTTGCCCATCCTCCCTGCAGTCTTTGTTCTCATTCATACAGGCAGCAAGTACCTCGTACCTGTTGGACAAGGTCAAGGGCTGAGGCTCCTCCATCACTATATCCTGGGTCCCCATACCTTCCTGACTCGCGGTCACACCCTCCTGTCCCTGACCATTGACTAACTCTAAAGTACTGCTTAACCTAAGGGGTGTGACTGCCTCCTGGAACAAAGCGTCCAGGTAACTCTCCCCGTTCCTGATCCATCGCAATGGCTGCAGCTCGGACTCCGGCTCAACAACTCTGAGCCGAAGTTCCTCGAGCTGCAGGCACTTACCGCAGATGTGGTTGCTCAGGATCTCATTGGTCTTCACCAACTCCCACATGCTGCAGCTATGACACACCACCTGCACTGCCATCGCTATCTAACCTTATTTTATTTCTATAATAAGCAAGTTTAAGTTATTAATTTAATAAAGTAATAGCAGTTATTATTCTCCCAGCTCTTAATTTAACCCAGTTCCCTAACCTAGAGAGGGGGGGAAAAAAGCTGTACATCTCACCAACCAATCACCTACCAGCTGTCCTTTGAGTCACTCCTTGATTTTTTGACTCCAGCTGCTCTGCTGCTCCCGGCGAGTTTATTTATTTAATTAAACTTAAATTAAAATTTAGGTAGCTTTTGTTGAAGAAAAAGCAAATGACTTACTGTTTACTCACCAGAGCTGCTCCTTCGTGCTCCCCATGACTTCACTTTATCGGATTTTCCCTTTCCTTAGTTTCACTGCCTGCTCTTCTTAAACTATTTTTTATATTAGTTATCAATTATTCTGAATGTTTATTTATAGTTAAGTTTAAAAATAAAAAATGAACACTAAAAAGAGTGTATAAAGTAGATTAAACACTCAGCTCCAGCTCCTCCGGATCCACCGCCGATTATGATGTCACTTTGAGATTTTTTTTTTCTGTAAAACTCACACTTTATCCAGGTCTTTTCACAAGTGAAATAAAAATCGGGATTGCTCTCCCTGATGTGTTGTGAGTTTTCAGTAGCAATAGTGAACAAATTTCATGACCGATTTGAATGAGTATAATCTTTTAACGCTTTCCCTTAACTGAAGGCTTAGCTTCCACGTTTCACCATTATGCATCTAAAAGATGATTAGGACATGGCATCACTGTATAACGAGATGTTATAGAAGATGTATGTCGTTTGATCCTACTATTTGGATGGCCTGCCGCAGACAAATGCTGCCCCACTGTACCATAAATCAGTGATCTTTTCCTGGCATAGAGAGAAGTTCTTGCTAATGTTTCATTTACACCTTTTTTTTTTTAAAGAAATCATACATCTGTGAATTGAGTACTTTACTGAATATATTGTACTTTGAACTAGGTGCTCGAATGAGGAATGTCCCAGTTCTTTTCAGTGAAACAGACAGTACTACAGCAGGAATGTACGGAAAAGTCCGCAAAGCAGCAAATACAATAGATCGGTTCAGGTAAATTCCTGCTGCTAAATCCTGTTTAGATGGTTTTTTTTACAGAACGTAATTGTGACCATTATATGTATTCATTTGATCTTGAATTTTTTCATACACGTGATTTAACGTTCTGTTTCTATTTTATGGCGATGGCACTGGAAATAATGCCTCATGTCTTTCACAGCATCCGGTTAGGAATTTTTCTGAGACGGTATCCAATTGCAAGGGTATTTGTAATTATTTATATGGTGAGTTTATTCTTTTACCGGTTATAATGTATGTCTGAAGTATTCTGGTTGATGGTATGTCTCAGCATTTAGATTTTGAAGTAATCTAAAGCAGCCAAAGAGGGGTGGTGCTCAGGTCTTTCAGTGATCTCTGCTAGGGGCCCATGGGCCGACTGCAGCTTCTCAAACCTCTTGCTGCTCTCAGCTCAGCCCTGCATTTCCAACTGCTTTGCCAACTCTAATGCATGCTGCTGCCACCACACGACTGCTGCTGGCTCTGTCGCTCCCACTGCTGCTGCTGTTAATCCCAGTGCCAAGATAGCCACCCTTCCCAAAACACAAATTGTAGAGTGGGTTACCCGAGTGTTCAACATCTCCACAGAAGACGTGCGTGGCCATTCCACCCATGGCATATCGTGGACTGGGTGGTCAGTAGCATGACCTCGCCATTATATGGCCACTCCCATGGGCTGACTACACAGAATGTGAAGAGGCATTTCTATTGGCCAGTTTTGAATGAAATATCTGCTAAGGATAGTACATACAGCCAAGAGAAGCACAGTGAACTGTTCTCATTGCAAAATGTAGGCCGAAGGAGAGAAAGGCTGTATGAAGGAAAGATCTAGAGGGATTAAAGTCTGAATCTGTATAATGTATTTTCATAAATTCACTTTTTTATTCTGGTGTGGGGAATACAGGTAGTTGGTCCCTGTTTGTCCCCTATAGTCTCCCTATTCAAAGATCTCTGCCCAAGAACACTGGCAAGAGACCTAACTCCCCGTAGCCATATCTCAACTTACCTGCAGAAATGGAGTCAGTCCTGGATCGCAATTAAGAAGTGCCTGTGACTGGAAAATTCAATACAGACTGGTACTGAAGTGTTCCAATTTGAGATAGTCCTGACTGGGACTGAGGACAGAAAAGGAGGCTGAATGGCCTGCCAAGTTACGGAATTCATTGCTGCTGGGAGCCCGCACCTGAGGTGTGAGTTTGTGGAAGTTGGTCTGGTCTCCCTTTCTCAGAGCCCAAGATGAAATGTCATTGAGTTTGTGCAAGCAATGTTGTCTATTCTATTCTAGTGACTCTTTTGCTGTCCTGTATACCTCCTAACATCTAGCACTAGAGGTTGGGTGTAGGTAATGTTGACAGGAAATGGGGGAGAAACAGAGGACAGTATTGTTCAATAATTTTTTTGGGTCTTCACGTTCATCTTGCTAACAGATTTAATGACTAAACAACTAAAAATAGCATGGTTTATTGTGGTATGGTTATTACAAAAAGGCAATAGTCTGAAGCAACAGAGCTCAAACAAAACTCAACCGTTTCAATCTCTCAACTTGTTAATGACAGGTGGAAAGAGAATACGTACAAGATCCCATGGCACTATTTCGAAGAAGAGCAGGGGAGATCTCCCCAGTGTCCTGGCCAATATTTATCCCTCAATCAACATCACTAAAACAGATTATCTGGTCATTATCACATTGCTGTTTGTGGGAGCTTGCTGTGTGCAAAATGGCTGCTGCGCTTCCTACATTACAACAGTAACTACACTTCAAAAAGTTTCTTCATTGGCTGTAAAGCGCTTTGAGACGTCCGGTGGACGTGAAAGACACTATATAAATGCCCTAGATGGGCCGAATGGCCTCCATCTGTGCCGTTATGACTATAAGTCTGTCTTTTCTTTCTTACAAAGTAAGCTGTTTACTCTTGTGAGCTTTGAAATGATTTGCCTCGAATTTGGCACACTTCTAAGTTTTAAAAAGAAAACAAGTACTGTAGATCAATTTTAGTTTGAAGGAGAGTAAAGAAATAAAACTTGGCAGCTGTCTTTGCTGTTACAAAGGTTTGTAGTTGTGGAAATGATGCCTTCATGCAACAGTTGCAGGTTTATCCATATTTTCAACCTTCTGACATGCGCCATTCCCCAACCGAGACCTGCTCAGAACTGTCAATGTTGCCTAGAAGGTGCAAGAATATCATGAGTTGATTTGTCCCTTTTTTGTTGTTCCCCTTGTGGATAAGTGCCTTTCCTCTGCTCACTACCTTCCCCAGCACAGGCAATTGCATTTTTAAGAGTTAAAAGCTGAGAGTTGTGGCAGTCATGTGTTTCTGCTGCTGTCTTTGGATTATTAATGCTCTGACTCTCATTATTAATCATGATGTGGAGATGCCGGTGTTGGACTGGGGTGGACAAAAGTGAGAAGTTGCACAACACCAGGTTATAGTCCAACAGCTTTATTTGAAATCACAAGCTTTCAGAGCGCTGCTCCTTCGTCAGGTGAAGTCACCTGACGAAGGAGCAGCGCTCCAAAAGCTTGTGATTTCAGATAAAGCTGTTGAACTATAACCTGGTGTTGTGCGACTTCTATCATTATTAACACAGTAACAACTCAGTTGTTTTACCAAAATTATGCTGCCTTTCACCCTCTGTATTAGGAGAACCCACGGCCTTTAATTGCTATGGGGGTAGTATATAGATTATGTTTGCAGCAAAAAGGTTATTGACTGAAGTTGCAGTGCCATTAAGACCATTTTCTAAATTGTTGGTACCAATACCTTAAATGTATTAAATATAATTAATCTGAGTAACAAAAGTACTCAATTCCCACAAATCTCCGAAGCCTTGTCTTGACAGATGCACTTGTGCTTACTTGCATAATTTAAAATTTCACTCTGATCGTGGCATAAAGCTGTTCCCCAATTGTGTACGCGCTTTCCTTGCTTTGTGCTTGACCAGCTTTCATGCAGTTGACATTCTTTTTTGCAAAGCATACTTTGTGCAATGTGCTCACATTTAGTATCAAAATTGAGATATAAAAAGCAGCTCCATAGAATTACAAAATGCTTTTGTATTGCACTAGTGATGCTGAGGTTCCTCTGCACGGGTCGTGTGCAGCTGGCCACAAGCCAAATGTAAAACTAACTGTGGCTGTCAGGAGTTCCCATTTTAGCAGGTCTTCTGGGCTGCTGGTCTTGGTGAGTCCCAGCAGTTTTATATTTGGCTTGCAGCCAGCTTAGGGAGCCAACAAGGCTATTGTAATATAAAAATACCTCCGGGTGAATGTGTTAAGGTTCTTTAGTAAATTAACCATTCATGAGGATTCATAGATGGGACCTATAGGAAAACCGAATGCATCCATCTAAAAAGAAATTAGCATTACAAAAAACAAAATGAGCATCAGATAAAGGGAAACAAAGCTGTATTCATTGTAAGTGAGGAATGAATTATTATTTTGGAGATGATAAAGAAAATTGCCACAGAAATCAAATCTGATTTCTTAATACAACAAACCTCTGCCTTGCACCCGAATCAAAGAAACAAAATGGGTGAGCAGCTGAAGAGAGGCATTTCCACAGACATGTACCTAAAAGCATTGTACTGGACTTTGCTGAACAGCAAT